>JAWWEM010000001.1:1343514-1390992 GCA_035582935.1 Ormyrus thymus
TAGTTGTTAGTTCAGTTCTATTATCTAAATGATTGAATTCAAAGAGAACACACTGCTGCACTTGATTTGAATTTGAAAATATACTTCTTATTTCGCGAATTTCTAGTTATTTATATGCTAAACTAACAATTACATTAAAGTCTTGATGGCCTTGCCGCATTACATCATTTACTCGTTTCGCCGCGAAATAAATAAAGTTAAATCTTCCATTTAATTTTGAATACATTCCAGAAACTCGTCCGTTACAGCGCGTTTATCGCGCGGGCTTAATTTCAAAAATGATTTCTTCCCTTTACATTTGTTTCGAGGTTAAAGTCGCGCGCGCGCCTTTTTCGCACACTTTACGAGGCGGCTCGTCGTCGTTCCGCGGCCGCGGATTACGATTTAATGGATAGGCGGACGAGCCGCGCGCGGCGCACTAATTTCACGCTGATCCTCGGAGATGAGCCAGGCCGACAAAGCCGTTGAACTGGGATTTAAGAAGTTTTTCAAAACGCGCTTAATGACACGTGAAATGGCCCGGCCGGCAATTTATTGGATCAATCATTCCTGGCTGTCTCGTTTGATGCTTTAAGACGGTCGTCGTTTTACGAACGAAATGGACGGCGGAGTGTATTTGAAATGTAAATAAGACTGACAAAGGATGTTCAAAATGTCTTTAAACTATAAAAATATGCCATCATTTATTATTGACAGAAATTTTACAATGTTGTAGCATGTAAGTTTAAAGTATGCTAAAATGCATTATGCTTTTATTTTTTATATTGTACATGACTGCTTATTATTTAAGCAATTAAAATTAGCATAAGTAAGAGATTGAAATTACTATTACATGATTCTTTGTAAAAATTTTCCATCATTAAGAAATTAAAAGAAACAGGTTCACACAAATAAGAATGATTTATAATATAATTCATAATTACGTTTTTAATAAACTAGCATCGTCCAAGCGCGCTTTGCGCGCGCTAAACATATTTTATATTAAAGCAAGATAGTTTTAATAGTGAATAATATTTCTATCATGCATACCACTGAAAGTATTATTATTATTTTTTTATTTGTTTTTTTTTTAAACTATTATAAAATATTATAATATTATTTAAATATTATAAAATATTGCTAAATTTAAATTTTGTTAAAATTAGGTATAATACACAATGTTGAAAATAATTAAAACTAAACGCGATATTTTATTTCTTTTTTATTTAAAACTGTTACTTTTAACGGAAAATGTATATCTCATAAGTTATGTTGTTGTTTGATAAAAACTGTTTAAATCTAATTTAATAATCCAAAAATAAATTACTACATTTCGATTAAAAAACGTTAATTAATAACGCCTATAATATTTTTGAGGTTAAATTTTACAAAATAATTTCAGAATGATTTATTAATATATTTTTATTCTTAAATATTTCTCTTTTGTTTGGTAACATATCTATAAGTATTTCAGAAAACATCACTTTTTTAAAACAAATTCAGATTAATTGCAAATTAAAATTTAAACTTTCGCGGCTTTTTTAAAAACGACCATTCAGAAGCAGTTTTCAGATGGTTCAGTTTTAAAGCCATCACTTTTTTATAAAAGAAAATTGAATATTATCTGCATGCTAAATATTCATCAGTAACAAGTTTCGACCATACACAAGAGTTCAATAGCTTGCCTAACAAAACAGACAATTATAAACCATTAGCTAATAAACGCTTAATTTCAGGTTCCCATCGTTCGCGCAAGTTTATCAGGGGTGGAAGGGGGGGACCGAGGCAAATATACGTCGCCTAATGCGCGCGCAGCGACGCTCTCTCCACTCGGCCGTATATATAAATATGAGCGGACTGAATGGCTGGTTCTACGACGGCGCCGTCAAACGCAACGTTTCCCATTGTCGAGGCGCGCCGGTATTTGTGATCGCGTATCAATTTGCGCCGAGCCTTGTACGTCTTTGGAAATTGTCGAAAGGCCCATTGTCGTCAGGCCTATTGTCGAACAGCGCCCCCCGCTTCCCCGAATTATTATTTGGCTTTCGATGGTCGACGAGGTTTTAGGAGTACATTTGTTCCCGTGTTTTACTTTCGAGGGGGATTGACTGCCCGCCCGGTGAATAATTATGGGCTTCGAAGATGGTAAGAATATTTAACGCGGAGCTGCTTTTGGTGGTGAAAATGTTATGTGGGTCTGGTGGTTTGTACTGCTGTAGCTTGCACGTGTCGATGTCTATTTGTTTCAAACAACGTCTGAACTCTCAAACTTGTAACGAGCCAACCAAAAATAGTGCTGGATTCAGCTACATATTAACATTACAAACGGGTACTGCACAGCAAGCTGGAAATTAGCTGAACCAAATTTTTTTTTCTTTCAAAATAAGGCAGGCAATTACAGATAAACCCGAAAACCCGTAATTCCCTCGCTAATTACCACAATAACATTTCTGGAGAGGCTCCAAACTTAAGGAAGCACCAGCCGAAAATCAAAATTGCAAGCCCAACGAGACGGAGAAACGAAGGAATATCGTCACGTCCGCCAATCCGCTGCCATAATAATACAAATTATCGCTTTCGAGATGTTATTGAGGCGGAACGGGCCGGAGGGGCGGGGGTCAAATCGAGAGGAGGAAAATCTTTTGATAAGCCGTAGAGCGCGAGAGAGAGAAAACGCGCCGGGCAAGATTCAAAGCACGTGCCGGGCGTTACCCCGGCGAAATCGAAATATTAACATCGGAGGAGAACAAATCTGATTCCGCTTTCCGTGTACGTCGGAGCGCCGGTAATTCCGCAATAATAAAACGGCGCCTTCTCCCGATGATTATTCAGCCTTCGATCGCTGCATTTTTGCCCGTCCGACGCGCGCGGCCGTTGTTTCGCCAGGCTGGAAATATGTCCGGCTTCGCGGGAGCGCGATGTTGCTCGAAAAAGAATTGCCTGTCTGGCGTTACAGTTTAACCGGATCCGCCGGTGTTCTTTTTCAAAGGGGGGGGAGGCGCGAGCTGGTAATGAAAGTTTCCGAAGCTGAGATTTAGCGAGGCCGCCGTTTCGTGTTCTTAAATAATACAGCCCTTTTTAGAAAATGAACGATAAGTGCCCGGGGATGCGGAATAATTTAGACTCGGGGAAACCGCTACGTTAATGATTTGTTGCCTGCCCCGCGACGCCGACATTACGAACGAGATTTATGACGAGTTTTACTTTTTCCTCGCTTACAGCCGCGGTCACGCTCAAGTGCTATTACCCAGATTTCCTTTGTGCTGGACCTGGATCCAAGTTGAAATTGCTCTTTATTTGGGAACTTTTGGAGTAAATACTTGAGAGCGCTAAAAATTTTAAGAACAATTTAGAACTCGCGAATGTTGAAGCTTGCTACAAAAATTATATTAGGAAAACGTAGCTGCTTTGGATTTTCTTATTAGAATTTCTTTTTTATTATTATTATTATTCTTATTATAAGAGTTATTTATTGTAACTTTCTTTCTTTATTTAAAGGAAAGACAGCCTCATCAGTCCCATTTTTCGTCAATTTAAATTTTATAAACAACTTCTTGAAAATTTTTAATATTTTATTCACAATTGCCAATTGCTATTCTAAAACTATTTTCTGCTGTTCTCCAGCAAATATAAAACCTTGTAGACATGATTTTCGTACAAAACATAACAAGCCAATTCCCTTCTCTCCAATTTGCATAAACAGCAGCAGACTCGCATCTCTCAGGCATCGAACTCCCAAAAACTCCCCTCGGCTCCGTCTGAGAAACCGTCTGCGATACATCAAAAACCGCTCGAATGACCTCCAAACCCGAGTAGCCCAGTATCTCCTCGCAGCCTCCCGTCCTCCTCCCGCCCGTCGCGAAAACTCCTGAAAGCTCGCGCGCCCGGAGTACGGCATCGATAACACCGACACTCATCCAGCATAAAGGGGGCTCCATTTCCCGGGGCGCGCGCGTCCCCGCCGCGCGGCGCCGCTGCAAAGACGATGCATCAAGCGTCGTCATCGCGGCGCATTGTGCGCCTTCTCCGGGGGTATAATCCTTTGTCAGGCGCACGCAGCGCCCCGTCGAAACGGTCCGTACCCGGGGGCTGATTAATGACCCCTCCCCCCACCTCCCCCGCACCCACCCCTCCGCCTCGAGGTAATCATCGAGTCTCGGAAGAGTTCGCTCGCTCCTCCGTTATCAATATACGCCAGCTCATTATCGCGTATCGCGCCTGATTTAAGGATAATTACGGGTGCTTTATCGCCGGGGCGTGCGTTAATCCAGTGCGCGCGCGGTGCCTCTCGCTCTCGTATTATTACGCGGTGGCCCGGGGCCGCGCGCGAGAGAGAGAGAGAGAGGATATGGCTTTACGATGACAGTGTTGTATCGTCGCCGGGGCGCGGGAGGGAGCTCTGGCCGGGATGACGGATATCGGGGACGGCGGACGGCCGGCCGGCTGGCGCAAGAGTCCTGCCCCGGCGTTGAATTCTATTTACGGGGTAATTATTAACCGCGAGGACGCGCGCGGCCGTCCCGCGCGCGTTCTCCCCGGCGATGATTATGCGCCCCGCTGACCCGCGATCCTGTCAGCAAAGCGGAGCTGATGTGCGCTGCGACGGCGCTCGGCTCGATTGTTTTCCGCCGTTTTTGGGACCAGACGCGGGCGAATTTAGGAACGCGTTGGCGGGAAATGCTCTCTGAAAACTATATGTGACAATCGCGTACTCTTATTGGTTCGAAGCTACTTGGATTACTCTTCTGGATAGTGAAGGTGTCTATTAGCTGGTTGATTAAAACTTGCATTACTATCTAAATCGTAAATTACTGACGTTATTTTAAAAAATTGATTATTTGTAAATTGTTTGTAAACGTTTTTATCAATTTTGAGGCAATAACGTTGTTCTTAAAAAAAGAGCTTCCGGAATGACAAAGTTTTATAGGTCTTATTAGAAGAGCTATTTAGAAGATGATAAAGTTTGATACTTCCTTTATCTGACTCATTAAAATCGATAAATCGTATCTTTTGTAGGTAATTTATCAAGATTACGTGGAACGAGCCCAGAAATGAACTTATAGTTTAGGATAAAAATCACAGTAAATCACATTCACTATTACCATAATGTTAAGTCATTTTGAACATGATTTAGTTGAAATCAAACACTATAAATTTTGACTGAATATAAACAAATATAAATCATGTTTTTACAAACAAACTGATAAATTATCTGACGCAAAGGGTAAACCACTATCAAATAATCGGACGCTTTGTTTTTAAGTTCACGCAAATACTCAATGACCAGTCTAAAGTGATCGCTATCGATCCCCGTCGAAAGCATCACCGAAGACTCGGCAGGAATCTTAGCATATCGTAAATCCGTCCGCGTTTTACGACGCAGGACTATTTGTCATAGCGTCGCACCAAGCCACCCCCACATTAATCAGCTGTGCATACAATTGCCCCAAGAGAAATAGCCGGGCAATCAAGCGATGTTTAACCATAAACTCTTGCCCGGAACCTTTGCCCCCTCGCGCGCGCACACACACACACACGCGCGCCCGCGCACGCACACTCGCCGGAACGTCTGAGATTTCGGCTATCCGGAGCGAAGAGCAGCGGCGCGGGGAGTATCTTTATGCCCGGGAGTGCAATTTCCCAGGTGGATTATTAGGTAATCGAGGCGGCGCCAATTTTCTGGATGCCCGGCCAAGCGCCGCCGCCGCCGCCGTCCAATATATCAGACGAGCCCAAGTGAAGGAGGAGGAGGAGGAGGAGGCGCCGATATATCCGATAATTATTCAAAAGTTTAGCCAGTCCCGAAAGCTGGGAAGAGGGAGGGGGGGGGACGAAATTATACCCCCTTCGCGGCTTACCGGCAATTTTTCACGCCGCCGATTTTTCAGCGGCTCTCTCGCCTATGAGACTGAAATTTCTCAAGACCGGTTGTCCCCCTCCCTCTTTGCCTTTACTTTTACCTCTATCTCTCTCTCTCTCTCTCTCTCCTTTTTTTGTTATCTTCCGGAAGAACTTTTCGACATTTTTCCTCGCTCGTATTTTTCGACACGCCGATGGAAAATTTGCGAGGGAAAACTTGGGGGACGCCGATGCGCGCCCGGGACTTTGATATTTTTCTTCCGCCACTTCTTCTTACCGCTCGGTCTCTTCTTAACTTCCTTTCTGAGAAAGATGTCCAAGTTGTCTAATTGAAATGATTTCTTATGTGGCCTGAAAAACGGAAGCGGTCTTTCTTGAATTAATACAATTAAGTTTTTATTTGAACAGAAGATAGAATTCATTTGAAGGATATTTTATTTATTACTTTTTGCTCGTTTTTAAAGCACATAAGGAATTCATAGTCGTTGAAAGAAATATAATACACAAACAGAATCTAGTCAAAAACAGGACTTGCACTTTTCTTCTTAACACAATAGATGATTTTTCTGGCAAATTTGCGATTCCCATGCCTTTCATTCCGAAAATGCCTGGCATAAAGCAGCCACGGCAGTTGGAACACGATCGAAAAGAAGAAGAAAAAACTGGAAACCCCCCCCATCAAAACGAGCCCCGTCCATAAAGACATTGTCGAGGTTAACTCGACGAGGCCTCACGTCGATGGCGAGGAAGCAGCCGAAGAACAGGCAGTAACAAAAAACGAAGCCGAGGCGCACCCGAGAGAAAATAGCCCACCCTCGCGAAGCCGAAAAGTCGATCGTATAAATCGCCCAGTTTGGCACGAGAGCTACGAGGAAATTGAACGTCACGACTCTCCGGGAGCGAAAGGAAAAGACTCGCGATGGAAGCAAGGGGGCAAAAAAGAGTAAGAAGTTTAAAAAAAAAAGCACAGACGAAGCGCGCAACCTAATCTCTCAACGAGAACGGATCCACTAAAGGGAGAGAGAGATAATAGCGAATGAGAGAGAGCCGATCAAGTGAATTATGCAAAAAGTTCGGGTGGCGCCGCCGACGCCGCTAAGTATCTCGCCAGCTTTTTTAGCCCCACTCGTGTGTATGCACAGACGGGGTAATTACAGGTGAGCACTTTTAGTGCTTGATTCCTAACCGAAATTCCGTTGAAGTATAGAAAGCTATCGCGGATTGGCTTAATTGTACCCCTTTTGGGGTACGTATGTTTTATATAATTATTATTTTTCAGACAAAATGTTCTGTTACCTTATGGACTGGAACAGACCGCTTTTCAATCTACTTCTACAAACTTAATTAAAGCAAACAGTGAAAATCGAAATTCTGTCGAGTTACTAGAACTCGATTGCTGAAAACTTAATAAATCCCGTCGAAAAGTTGTTAAATTACTACGTAAATTGCAAAACAAAATGAGGCCTGCCTGCGGCTGAAGCGAATTTCGGCGGCGAACCACCCTATTAGTTATTATAACGGAAGGATTATAAGTTTGGCTGTCGGCGCGGTTTAATAGGATATTAAAGGCCAGATTGGCAGTAGGTCCCACGTCGCTGGAAATTACAAAATTAGCCGACAAGATTTCACGACTCTCCTCCTCCCCCGCCCCCGCCTCCGCCTCCTCCTCCTCTCGTCGCCCGCCTCTTTAGAAAGTGTCGATGATGTGTTATCGAGGCGATATCGCGCGCGAAGCTCCGGGCTTACGCGGCGGCAATTTTTCACGCTGATTTTCCTATTGAGCGCCGTAGCGACGGAGTTTTCCGATGACGCGAGCTCGCGGGGAGGGGGGGGGCGGGCTGATGGCGCCAGTCGACGAGGCGCGCCGATAAATATTTTATGAAAAGGCGCGCTGAAATTGTGTATACTCGCGAGAAACGAGGAAATTGGAACTTTGCCTCGTTTTAACCTTTGTTTTTTTTGGAGCTGATGAAAAGTTCAGCAGATATCGATGCGGTGTCTAAAAATATATGTACGTCGAGCGGGGGGAATTATTTTTGCGTTTGTTACGCGCCCGAAAATGAAATTCAGCTGATAAGCAATTAAATTCGTTAGCCTTAATTGCGTCAGGATATTATATAATCATACTCAAAATGTGTCATCAACGTTTTCCGAGAATTGATTATACAAATGTTTAGTCGGCGAACTTTGTTTAAAATTAATAATTACGTCGACAGGTATCGGGCGGGGAGGCGAAATGGAAATTGAAGCATAACCGAGTGGCCTTTTTATACGACATTGACCGTTAATGCATTCGAAACACGATTTCGTTCGGAACCGCTCGGTTCGAACTGAATTTCAAAATCGATTCCCTCGGAATTTTGCGTGGATGTTCTATCATGTACGAGCCAATACATACCAAATATGAGGAGAGAATTGGTTTATTTCACGCTGCCTAAGAAAAAAGAAATACTGATCGAACATTTCTCACCTGAAACATAAATAAAACGTTTTACATCAATTACTTGCAACTTTTTTTGGAAAGAATAGATAAATAAAAAAAATACATTTTTTTAGAGGCCCAATATGAGTATAAACTAGCTGAAATTTAATTCAAATTTAAGCTTTGCATATCTAGTTTATTGTATCTTTATTAATTGGTCATTTGCTTTATGCACCAGGCAAAGTAATAAATTCCTATTATTGCTTATGAAAATAAGCTCAATTCATTTCCCGTCCCAAAAAAGCTAATACTCCGAAATCTGAAAAAGACCCCGAGATTAATCACCGCAAAACGAACTCGCAGAGCGGCTCGCATAAACAATCCCGGCGATTCGCTCTATAATAAAACAAGCCCGCGATAATCCGGCGCGGTGTGGCGGCGCGTCCCCTTAATCGTTTTTCACCGGGGCGCAACAATTTTCTCTCCCTCTCTCTCTCTCTCTCTCTCGCTCACCTCGCGGTCCGGCCTCGCTCGCGGGTGTGCTGGTGTGCAATGATGCATGATCCCCCTGGCGGCGGACAAACATAACCTAGAAACCCATAAACCCGCGGGATAAAAAGGGTCCGCCGCCGCCTGCCGAAATCAATTAATCACTCGCGGAAGTGCGCGCCGAGAGAAATGGAGCCTAATCAGCCGTACGTAAGCCGGAGCTTCCGCCGCCGCCGCCGCGCAGCGGAGCTGCAACTGGGCTAATGAGCAATTTAGCTAAATTTGCATTTCAAAGTCCCTTCTGCACCCCCGCCGCTCTTCTCCCCCCCGTCCTTCTCTCTCTCTCTCTCTCTCCCGCTTTCTGTCTGCGAGCGCGTACGTCATGCATAACCCCCTGGCGCCGCTGCATCCGATTCACCTGCGCAGCTGTTTGTTTCGGCAATTGTGAAGGATCGCCGGACCTTTGAAAGATTACGGCAGGAAATTATGCTTCCCCCGATTGTTCCCTGCCTTGGGCTGTGTTGGATTTTTTGCACCTGCCCGGAGGTGGTAGGGTTTTGCCAGAGTGCTACCGTTAAGTCAAGGCTTCGTCTTGGAGAGCAGCAAAATAAAGAGCTTCACGACGTGTAATACCGATGTATTTTTATTCTTCCGGCGCTGCTGCTTCGTAAGCTGTAGGATAATTGTACGTTGAATTGAGACAGAATTTTGAATAATTAGGATCCCCGAAATTCATTCATGAATTAAACAGATAAAGGAGGAAGTGGTAAAGGCAAACTGCGGAAAATTATTTAAATCTTTGAAGATTCGTTAAACCTCCCTTTAATGAGCGCGTTTAAGCAGCGCTGAATTGTCTACGCATGCCTGATGACATCTAATTAAATTGGTCAGTAAAATCTAAAATTTAAATCTGTTAACCAACCATTTAAGTAATCACAAAGCGATCCTTCAGATTCTCGGATGAAAGATTGCCAGATTACTATTATGCCCTCAAATTTAAATACCTTCATCCAATCAAAGTTCCGAATTAATTATTCCCCAATGGAGATTACTTCCTCCGCCAGAGTAACGCAAGCTTTAAAATCCGCAACACAACACAATGCCTCGCGTCAACGAGGGCCATCAATCCTCTCGCAATCCCATTAAATCGTTGACAATTGACTTACGAAACCAATCGGTGTCCCCAGCCTTTCGCGCAACTTTCGCCACAATTATACCCGACCGATTTCGCAATTCCATCCCACGCCTACGCAACCACCGACCCACACGCACGCGCACACACGCACACAGAAGCGCGCGTCAACTCGGCATAACTACGTTATCCGAAGTTGCGGCAGGCGATGCGCACTCGATCCCTCCCGGA
The DNA here is from genome assembly GCA_035582935.1 of Ormyrus thymus. NCBI lineage: Eukaryota > Metazoa > Arthropoda > Insecta > Hymenoptera > Ormyridae > Ormyrus > Ormyrus thymus. The sequence continues at coordinate 1,353,627 of JAWWEM010000001.1, forward strand.
GAACTCCGAAGTTGCTCTCGCGACGATTCCGTTGTCTTTCCTCTCTTCTGGAGAGAGCAGCTTCTTTGTTCGGGGGAATTTAATGGATTCGTCGTCGGAGACGCCGCATCGTCGTTGGAGGTTCGCTTTCATTGTCGCGGGACAGCTAGACACGGGATACACAACGGCTTTATTGCCCGTAAGCCGCGGCTGCAGCGATGAGATACGTTTCGAAAGTTTTCGATGATTCAACTGCGCCGAAGATCCTGATTAACGGCGTCTTTATTATTAGCGTTAATTGCCTGGTTTTGCTTTACGACGAACTGAGGGGAGCCAGTCTTTAAATTACAAAAATTTATTTCGTGTCACTTCATTATTCTTGGATTTAATTTTATCGAAAAATTGAAATTGAATGAGAAGTAACTTCAGTTTTTAAATGAATAATATAGGTGTCAAAAATAAAGAAAAATCAATCTTTATTGGACTCTTTTTCAACAAGGAAACAAAATAGATTTAAAAAAATTTTTAAGTTCACGTTTCAGGCATTAGACCATATTGAAATCCTTTTTCTATTTATACGCCGTGATCAAAATTTCAATTTCTGCATTCACCAAACTTTCAAAATCATCTGCATCTGACAGCAACTGTTATACCAGCTTTCAAAGATTCAATCACGCGAATTAGATCTCGCCGCTGGAGGTGCAATTCATTAAAAAAATGCTCAAAAACCAGGTCAGCACTCGAAATGGAGGCCCCGCCGTCAGTCCACTGATAAGCCATTAATACTCATCCCCGGCTTGTTGTTTTCCTTCCCGCCCGTCGAGAAAGAGCAGCGTCCCGAAAAAAGTTGCGCGGGCAAAAATTACCAAGTTCGATAATCGCTCCTTTATCAGGGGAGGAGTTCATATCAGTTTTCCCTGGGAAAACTTTTTTCCGCAAACTCCGGGGAATTAAGCTTCCGCGTCGAGAGCGAGAAAGAGAGAAACTCGCTCCCGGAGAGTTCATGCACTTGTTATCCTGACCCCCACCACCCGGAGGCTGTGTATAAGAGACGGGGATTATAAGGACTTGGACCGGGCAACTTCTTGACTCGGCAGGAAAAAAATATTCCGGCCAATCTGAATTCAAAGGTAACTTTCGATAATACGAAAAGAGCCCGATTCGTGACCTGTGCTATCTTGCGCGTAATGAAAAGACAGCTGGGAGATGGCTTTTGATGAAGATTCTGAAGATAATTGAGATTTTCAACTGCTGGCCGGATAAATAAGAATATTTAAAAAATAGAGCTAATTAATCTGCAGGTTCATCGATCGACTTCAAAGAAGTAGTAAATATAATTAAGAGTTACAATTACGAAAGTAATACTTTTTCCTTCCACATATTTGAATATAAATCTAATTGTCGTTTTAATAGTACCAGGAAAAAACAAAGGTTTCATATTTTGAATTTTAAAGAAATTTTACTTATATTTAAATTTTATTTATTTGGAGGGCCATGAAAAAGTATGCCCTTTGGTGCTGTTACATAAAACATATCAAAAACATCTGGATGCATCATTGGAAAAAATACCTTTTCTTTAACAATGTATGTAAAACACCCAACCTCGTGACTCTTAAACTTCGATTCTGGCATGTAGGGAGAATTTCATAAGAATTCTTTATTATAATAGAATCAATTCATTCCTCAACTTATTCCTCCTACAAGTGAAATCCCCCCAACTAAAAATACTTTATCTAATTATTGTAAAGATTTTATATACGTTTTGTAAATATTTGATTGCATATACAACTTATATAAAATTTTTATATTAAAGTGCAAAAAATATGAGCTCCTCTAATAGTCATAGGTTACCAATTTTGATTTGAGAGGTTAAACGGTTAGAATGCGCTACCAAGCACCAGTCGTGAAAAATAAAATTGATTCCACTTGATGGTGCATCTTAACCTTTTAACCTCTCACGTCAGAATTAACAACCGATGACTATTAGAGGAGCTCATATTTTTTGCAATTTTATATAAAAATTTTATATAAATTATATAGAACTAAATATTTACAAAACTTATATAAACGTGACTACTTTTTTGAGGAAAATGATAAAATCAGGATCATCGAACAGATTCTAAATAAAGAAGCGGACGTAAATGCTAAAACGAAAGACTATGTAGTACCACTATATTTGACTCTTCGGTTCTCCTTCCTTGACGTTACAAGAATCTTAATAGACCACAGCGCCACAACGTTAAAAGCCTCATCAGTCAGTCCCGTACATTTAGGAAATTTATAAAAAAGCGGCAGCAACGATTCAGTCCTATTTATGTCCTCTGCAATGCGAGGGACGTCGATAAAAAAGTTAGCATTTTAAAGCTAATGCTGGAGACGAGAGCTGACATAAAAGCCAGAGATTCACACAACAGCAATCTTTTGGAATTAGCGATCACTGTGGATGGCCAAGACGATGAAACACTAGATAGAGTAGTTTTCACTCTTTTGCAATTCGGAGCGGAAGTCAATTCCAGAGATGACATACTATGGCAGACGCTCGTTCATCTTGCTTATTCATACAATAACAACGATGTAGCTTCGCTTTTGCTGAATTACGGCGCAAATATAAACGTTGCGGATGTTTAAAGATTTACGCCGTTAGGGGTTGCTTGCCACGCTGATAATATTAACAAGGACTTTTTCCGCACTATTAAGCAGCACGTAATAAAGTTGAAACACATTGGATTATACTTCAGTCAAGTGAATAAGTTCGAAAAGATTTGTGCAGAGCTCTTTCCAATATCAGAAATTGACAATTTTTCCGAGCAGTGTGCAGAGGAAGCCGATAAATTAAAAAAGACGAAAATTAACAAGTACACGATGCTGTATGCTATTTTACTCAAGGAAGAATTAAATGATTTAGTAGCGCATGTTAATAATACCTTCAAAGAGATTGTAGAATCGAATGATTTTAGCAATGAATTTAAAGTTTACGGATGAAACTAAACTACGAAAACAGCTTAAAAAGAAAACTGTTGATTGACGAATCCGAAAAAGCAATGAAGTTTTTTAGAAAATGGAAAATACCAGATCTGTGTATTAGAATGATTATTGCGCATTTAAGTAACGAAAACCATCAAGCATTAACAACAGCTTATTCAACTAATGTAAACGATGCCTATCAATCAACTAATTTTTTTCAGAAAGCATTTTGATTTTCAATGGACATTATTGTAGGTAGAAAAAGCCACATTTTTTTATGTATATAATACAGAAAATGGAAAAATAATGCATTATTTAAGTATAGAATGTGTTGTTTTTCCCAAACAATATAATGAGTATCTATCACAAGTATTTTAAAAGCAAATGCTTTCCTATTTAATATTTAATTCTTTAAGTCTAATTAATATTTAATCTTTCATTGGTAACTTTTCTCACAGAAAATGTTATGAAAAAAATATGAGGCATCTGTTTTGTAAACCCCATGTTATTAAATATAATTATAATTACAGAGGATAAATTAATTGTAGGCAACGCTATTGAAAAGATCTTATAAAGTCTGATAAAAACCCATTGATTCGGGTGCAAATACACATTAAATCCTATAAATTCAAACGTAAACAAACTCTTATAAGGATTTCTTGAGTACACGAAAGAAGATCATAAAGACTGATAGAATCCTATTAATTCAAGTGCAAATACACATATTAAATCCTATAAAATTATTCTATACGAATTTGTCAATAGGGAAAATATAAACCAAGCAGAATTGATTCAAGGCGGATATCACATAGCGCCAAAAAGTTTTCACTTATGCACATGTAAAATAAAGAAATTTAAACAGAACTGTTGGATATTCTTCCTGTGGTTCATTTTTATTTCATTTTAAAAAAATTTAATTTTACATATATTCCTTAAATAATTTATAAATAATCGAAACGGTATTCTTATGACCTCTAACGAGAGCAAGAAGAGTGCCTTAAGGTAATGCTCTCTCGCTAATGGGGGTCGGCTGCTACTGTTTACTTCATTCGTTCGTTGACACGTTATCTATTTATTTGTTTAAAATGAAGTTAATAAATAGAAATCATCATTCATCAAAACAGAATAATCTACAAAAACTCTAAAGAAAAAGAAAATAGATAATTTTGAAACTGAATATAGTAATCCAGAAGAACCTGTTGATTTAACTAAAAATAGACAAATTTTGTTAGTTAATTATTCACAGCAAGGAAAGAATCTGTTTAAAAACATTGAATACAGTGAGTGAGTGAGTCGCTTGTACATTTATAAAGTAACACAATTAATGAAATTGTATGACATCAACAAATTTTTATGAGACTGACAATTTACTCAGCGAGACAAAATAAATCAAGAAGAATGTGATACACTTTTTAAATCTGTAAGTGCCATGGAAGTAGTCGAAACAGATATTAGCTGGAAACGAATCTCTGAGTCTTGATAAGTGCACCATATTAAAAAAAAAATAGCAGTCATCAGAAATTTCATTAAAAAAGCAGGAAGAATTGTTGTACGGTGCTGGAAAATTTTGAACTGCTCAACTAATAAAGGCATGCATTTATTTCGGTGAGAAACTTTAAAGTTGTTTTTCTCAAAATCAACTTTTTCAATCTTTCAAATGTTCCTAAGGGGGCAATTTTCATCGGATCCAGCTCAAACTTTGAGTGTATAATGGCAATTAAATTTTGAAAAGAATGTCGTTTTTGCATAAAATTAGAAAAATTGTTCATGTTATAAATAAGTTTATTTAAAAAAAAAAACTTGTTTTTACTGTTTTTTTTTTATTTTACTGATCTCAAAATTGAATTTTTAGTTTTTAAATGTCAAGAAAACGGCAACTTGTAGAGTTTGTGATTGAGTATAAAAATTTTCCAATGTATAGTCATATATAGTCAATAACCCAATAACCCAAATTTTAGCCAGTACAGAACTTTTTTACCTAAGCACTATTTTTAGTACTTTTTTAAATATAACTCTTTGGAAATTGATTCAAATCGACTAAAAATTAATTTTTTTCTTTATATTTATGTAACAAAAACATAGTTATACTTCTATAAAAATAGAGTGTAAAATAAAGAATTTTTTTTAACAGTGTATCCTACCCTTAAAGGAAAAAGGTACCCAAATTAGACAGAAAGCTTAAAATTGAATAAAAATAATTTTTATACCCTCAGCAACACATATTCATGGAAAGTATAAAAAAATGTGTTTCAATTCACTCCAGATATTAATTTTATCCTAAAATGTCAGACATCTTTTTGGTTTTTCTTTATTAGCTCTTTTCGGATTTTATGTTTTCCTCCAACTTTTTGTATCTTTCCTTTTCTCGCGTACTTATTTCTTTTAGATTTTCTCCCTCTGATTGTGGTTTGTTTTTCTTGTTGTTGCGTGTTAGGTATTCCAGAGAGCGTTCTGTTTTCTTTATGTTTATTTCGTCTTTATCGTCTTTCCATGGATTGTGAAGTGTGAATTGACCTATCGCGGTTTCTTCCGTTTGGATGCCTTGCTCTTTGATTGTTGGTAAATATTTTCTTGTATCGGTGGTTGGAAATTCTGCTATTTTTAAATTGGTCTTAAACGCTTCATTTTCGCGTTCTTTCCTGCATTTGTTACGCAATTTAGAACTGACTTTTAATGTATTTGTATGCCTTGCAAGAAAATTTGTATCCGTGCGATGTTCTTCTGGATTTACGTTTTGTCGGTTTACCTGAAATTCGATGTCTTCTATTGGCACTAACAATTTAACTTTATTTTGAACAGTTACGTATTCTTATTATTGAAATCTTGGCGCTTTATTTGGTTCACGTGCGCCGTTGTGCTGTATTTTGAAAAGGCCTTTTGTTTTCGTCACGTTTGCTGTATTTATAACCTCTTTTTGCACTACGCTGGAGTGTCTCTGTAATATTAAATAATTTCACTCGGTCTTTACGGCGGTTGCACTGCTAGTGTCTATTCGTTTTCAGTTTTAGCTATTTATGCCTTTCCGATTTCTGAAGCACTTTCTTTACGTTTCGGCTTCCGATTGCGGGCTCTCTCTTGTTCGAGAGTGACAGCATGCTGTCCGCCAGCGCTGTTCAAGAGGTAGGGGTATGGGGGAACTGTTTTGGTATACTGCGGCCGTCTTTCTGTTTCTCGGCTAAATTTACAAACTAATTACGTTTGCATTTATTCTTATTTTAATTTTTGCGCTGATTACAAAAATATATTACGCGTATATAATTTTTCTGTATTCGCTTCAATAAAATTATATTTTTATTACAATATCTTTTGTTTTTTGGTTTTAACAACAATTCTATTTTATTATGGTAAATATATTTTCTTACAATTTTTTTGCTGAGTTTTAAATTTTTGATTTTAATCTATTTTGATTAATTTTCGGGATCTTCTCGGTTTCCTCTTGATTTCTTGCTTATTTTTTAAATTATCTGGTTTTATTATTTTTCGAGGGCGACCAGGACTTCTTTTAATTAATTTATTTGTGATTTTTTCATTTGTCGTTCTGATCATGGAAGTCGGTGGATCAAAACCATCCTGGATAGCAGATTTTTTTCTTGCTTAACTTTCAATTAACAATGCAAATTAACTTGTTGGAGGACCTCTACGAGGTCTCCTACCAGCCCAATACTGCTATAATATTATTTAGATCAATGTAGTAAGCATTAGAATCTCTAAAACTCATAAACTTTAAACAATACATCTAGGATCCAGTAACAAAATCCAGCCATGCTTCCCAAATGGACTCATAGACACGATTATCCCATCAAAATAAAATACGACAAAATAATTAAATCAATAACACCCTCCATTCGCTCGACATCCATCTGCGAGTCTTTAATACCTAGTAAGCATAACTCACGCTTTAAACTGATTATTGTACCATTCGCCGGGAAAAGACCATAAACACTTTATTACCCCCGCGTAATTCAGTCCTTACCCGTCGGCCCTAAACCGTCGAGGCGCCGATTTTCGTTCGCAATTCGCGAGGCATTCCCGACGCCGAAAACTAACGAGCTTTCTCCGTGCGGAGCCGCCATTACGATGCGTCGCCAAATTAAATCCCTCGATAATGTCTCGCCTCGGCGAAGGAGCCCAAAACTTATCGGTCGATCGGCGCGGCCTTGCCTGGCGGATTTATTCATAAAGATCGGAAGGACCAGGAGGTTTGATTGATTCGCCGCTTGCGTGCATCTCCGCCCGGTTGGAGAAGCTGGCGGCAATGCGTGAGCAGCTGGCTTTTAATGCTTGGTTGTTTTTGAGGAGTCTGGCTTGCGTGTTGATTGAATAGATGCATCGTAATTGGCAGATGAATATTGTTAAAAATTGGACAACGCGAATTTTAATATAGAGAAATCAATATGCTTTAGCCATTAGCTTACTCTAAATATTTTTAATTTAAAAAAATTAATTTAATCCGTTAAATACAAAATTTTGTCTTATGCGCAAGAAATAATAATATTTTGATCAGACATATTTTAAAAATTTCTTATTCTAGTATTCTGAAATATTAAAAGTCTTAGTGTAGTCTTTGAAAATTATCTTTGAAAATATGTAATTAAAATCATTTATTTAAAAAAAATATAATTACTTTTGTGTAGTTTAATAAAAAAAAAAATCTTTCCAATTAGGAACCAATCAAACTTTTACAAAAGAATGACTATTTCTTTTTGTAAAAGTAGGAAAAAAATCTCTCTTTCTCTCTCCTTTCACTAAGTTATTATTCTTTTGCAGATGCAAAGTAAAAGAAAATGCTTTTACTATGAAAGAAAAATTTTATATAGTTGCAGTAGTAAGAATAAGTTGAGGAAATTGCAGGACCTTTTAGAAAAGATTTATTTTTCCTCAATTGAATTTATTTAAATATTACTAATGGGTCTACGAAAAGACTTTTGAATTTCATATTCGGCTCGGGGAGACTATTTGAAGTAGTATTTCATTCAAAATATCTTCCCAAAAGGCGTTCTATTTTTCTTATCTCCCTTCCATTGACGCACGACTACCTAAATTTTTGAAAAAGTTTCCGCATCAAAAGATTTTTCCATCAACATTAATGAACCACGAAGTAATGACGTCAATCGACTAAATTTTGCAACTATTTTCCCAGCGACGCGGAGTTTTTCCATACAAAGTGCCGACCAAGTCTCGCTTCCCTTCTCCCCGATACAAAAAAAGCCAGCGAACGCTGATTGAATTTTAACTTTTCACGGCGTCTCCGTTCATTAGCAGCGTCCTAAGCACCCTTCCCTTTTCCAACGATCTCCACGAAACGCTGATTATCATGCCGGAACTCGAGCGGCGAGTTTTAGGGTTATGCGGTCGCGCTGACGGTTATTATGAGAGCGCCGGATATTTTTAATTTTTATGATAATGCGCCGCGGGAAAAAATTCTTGATTACGCCTCGACACGAATCGTTAAAAGCACGACGGACGGAATTGAATGAGCTGCCGAAAGGGACGTTAAAGTACGCGTAAATTGGGTTGCTCACTGCTAAAGAAGCCAAAATGTTGACGAGATGTTGTTTAAAATTCAGCCGGAAATGAATATTCAGCTCTCTGCTGCTTTCTGCGTCTGACGGAACTAAGAGTTGCGCTACTTAGGTCGGACGGATAATAAAGTACCTACTGAATTTGCACTGCTTTTGGGCATTATTTTTTTTTAACAACTTTGAGTAAATTTGCAGTTAGGTAACAAAATGTAAGCTGCTTCTTTTTTGTTTGTGACTACTTTAGAAGGGCTAAGCATTTTTAAAAAAGGATACATTAAAAGTGCAAGACTTTTGCTCTTTTTTAAAAAGTATAATTATGATTTTACTTTTTATGACATTATTTTTTTTTTTTTTTAGTTTCTAGAAAAAATTTTTGTAAAACTTTAACAGTATTTTAGATGTAAATAAAATGTAAATTGTTTTAAAATTTGTGTACTGCCTATATAATTATCGCATGATATTACATTAGACCCACAATTATCAAGATAATGATATAAGAAACATTCAATTTATATTGCATTCTTAATGAAAATGAATCATCAACGAAAGATTTACGATTGAAAATTAGCCCTTATTATGCAACATGCTTACTTAAAAAATACTTCCTCTACGATTCAATTAATAAGCCAACAGATTACTCCGACTGTCTCTTATCGATCAAAAGCCGTGCTCAAGCAGGCATCTATCACGCATTTTATCAGATCGTTAATCTTCCGTCGAACCATAAAAGTCACACAATCAAGACCGAAGGAAGCAGCAAAACAAAAAAAAAACAAAAAATCAAGCCGGCAAGTAGGCCAATACCGTCTATCTCGCCTCAAAATTCGCTGCGGAAATAAATCCCCCCCCCCCCCCCCCCTGGAAAAAAGAAGGGAGCTGCCGCCGATCCATTACGGTTTCCATTTCGCTTCGTTAGCCTAGCTCTGCGTCGCCGCCGTCGATACGTCAACGTCGACGATCGGAAACCGCTTCCGAGGAAGGCGACGCCGCGGCGTAAATACAATAAAGGGGCCGCCACTGCCCCCCTCCCCCTTCCCGCCGTCTCTCTCTTGTTTTACAGATCACCGGAACGAGAGCGGAATAGCTGATGATCCGGCCCTCTTTAGAGGAGCCTCGCGTTAAGCAGATTCCCGGATTTCTGTTTTCGGGGCTGGAATTTCTTCGGCTCAGGAACTTTCGCTTTGGATCGTGCAGAAATGCCTGTTATTGAATCGGAGAATGGGAAGAGCGGAGATTCGATCGAGTGTTTGGCAAAGGAGAATTATGAAGAATAACTACTTGAGAACTCTTAATTTTGGTCAGATTTTTTATGTATTTCTCATATAGGTTCGTTTGGTATAACGATTTGGTCGCTGAATTTAGAAGATTCGGTACATCGAATTCAAAATTAAAGTTGAAAAAACGAATGTTTGACAAAGAAGTACAAAGGAAAAAATTATAATTCAAAATGTTTAGGTGTCGTAAAGATTATTAATTCAAGATTTCAAAGTCAGGTACATTTTAACGTCCTCCTTTAATTTTCGTAAAACACACGCTGTTGGGAAACTTCTTATTAAACGGCAAAAGTAATTAAAGGCAGTACAGCGAGTCCATAAATTTTATAGTAATTAAAGTTTATTTTAATAAAAGCCCTCGACTCGACTATGTAAAACAGTGCGTATCAAGCAGTTCCGTTTATTAGAAATTTTTATTAAAAACCTGTATTTCTCCGCGAAGAAAATGCTAAAACTTGTCCCGGCGTAAAAAAAAAGAAAGAGAAGAGAGAAGCAGAGCTCCCTCGAAAAATTCCATCCCGCGCAATAAGAAAAAATGTCGTAACTCAAAAATCCATAAAGTACCGAGAGCTGAAACGGTCAGATCTCTCCTTTTATTTGTCGGCCGTTCAGCGTCCACTAATATGCGCCGCAAGAGCCGGGATTATCCAAAAACAATTTCCCCGGCCAAAAACCGGCGCTTAAACTTTTAAGACGCCGAGCTCGCCCCTTTTTTTTCGAGAGCGGGATATATCGCAGGGCACACGATTATGCGATTGCGAGAGCGGGGCATATGAGAAGTCGGCGGCTTTACGAGCGCGGACTTTGGCCCCCGCGCTCGTAAGTTTTTGGCTTTTACAGTTCTCGGGGCTTGGCCTCCCTTCGTCCGATTCATAAATTGTTTTATACGTAAGGCTCGAAATCGTAAAGAATTTATCTGGGGTCGTTCGAGGGACGGGAGAGAGAGAGAGAGAGAGCTCGCGTTATTTTTATCGACGGCCGATGGGCTTTGATTCGATCGCCATACTCGAGGGGGTGCTTCGTTTTAATATACTTCGTACTTGTGGTGTCAGATGGAAATAAACATTTCGGACGATTGAATGGCGATCGAATTTTCATATTTTTTCGGAGGATTGTGTGCGGCGGAGTCTTGCATACAAATGAATGAAGGGTTTTGGAAGTGCATGGAATTTCATGTTTTTTTTTTTTTTTTAAACTGGTTTTGTTCGTTTGAAAACTATTTTCTAGATTATATATGTCGCATTCCTCGTTTCTAAATCTCGAGAATTACGTAATTTACGATCGGAAATTGAAATAGAGTAAATTACAAACGTATTGGGATTTTCTTAATTCTATTTCTAAAACTAAAATAAAAGTAAAAAATAGAGTTTCTATGGCGGGCTTTAACTTCTAATATATATATTCACTCGGTAAACACTCTTTCAGGTCCCTCAGGACCCTCCAAAGTTCAATTTGATAGGGCGACTCGCTCAAAATTTCGAAGAAAGCTGCATCTGTAAAATGATCTCGGAAAAAAATCGTAGGAAAACTTTCCTGCCCACTATCTCCCTACCGACCAAGACGAAAACGACGAATAAGTATAAAAGTCAAAAAGTTCGCGGAGCGGCGCGAAATTAATTTGCAGAAAACGAATCGTTTGGGTCTCGGCAAACATTAGAAACGTCGAAAAACTCGAAGATTAACCAAGCCGGCAGCGCGGACGTCGGGGGTAATTGAAAAGCCAACGACTCGACGGGGGAGGGGCCGGAAAAACTAACGGAAACTTTAAGAAGCGGGAAATTTAAAATTTAAACGCGAAATTCCAGCGGAGCAGAGAGAGAGAGGGAGAGAGGGGGGCGAGCCTCACAAAAAAGGAAATCAATAATTGCTCGGTTAATTTCGACGTAAAGACTCTCTCCGGCGGGGCCGCCGCCGCCGCCGAGATTGAATATCTGATACAGCTAAGATTTCCATTATCTGCGAAGGCTTGCTTGCGCGCGGATTAAAAAGAGCTTCTATTATAAATAGTTATTCCGGGCCGCCGCGGCTTTATTAAATTATCAACTCTGATAAGCTGCCACCGCCCCGGCGCCGCCGTGTTTGTTCTTTATGAAATGCGTCGGGCGCGCGCCGGAATGCGTTCCCCCGGCTCTCCGGGGTTATTATGCCCTCCCCCGGCGAACTTTGATGAAAGAATTTCAATCTTGCGCGAATTTTTGCGTGTCTTTTATGCCCGGCTAGATCAAAGCTTAAGCTGTTAGTGCACGCAGGACTAGACTGTCAGCTCGGGAAGGACTTTACGGGATGACAGGTTTTGCTGCCCGACAAAGAGCCGCTCTTACTGAATCCGGGGAAAAACCGACGATCAAGCACTAATTTTCCTGCTGAATTTTCTTAATTAGACCGAAAGTTTCTTTGAATTTTAACAATAGCGCTGATCTACATTTTCATGAGCGCTCGAAACCCAGAAGAACGGAAAATAAAGGGATTTTTTGCGCTTTTTATTTCAAAATAATTATTTTTCTTTTGAATTTTCATGGAAATTTTGAGGAATAATTAACTTTGATATTCGGGGGATTTTTTCTCGTCGAAAGGCGTGAAATTTGTTTCTCAATTTTATATGGAGATTCGGTTAAAAGTACACGATCCTCTGTGGCAACTTGAATTAACTATTAATCTCCTTTTTCTCGTATATCCTATGTAAATATATGCACGCATAAACTTCCGCGTGACTTTTACAACTGCTTTAAACGACTTGAATACGTCCTTTAAGTCACTATAAAAAATTTTTCTATTTCTCATCGTCTATTCGGATATACAAAAGATAAACGTAACAACTTCACGTCGCACTTAAATAATTAATTTCTCTGAAGAAACGTTGCGCAAATCCAATTCTAAAAGCAAACTTAATTCCAATAAAGCTCGAGACTCCCGAGCCCGATTAACGATTAAAACCGACGCAGTACCCCGCGGAAAACCCCGAGGAATCGAAGAAAAGAACGCAAGTTCGTACTGGAAGCTGAAAAATTCACAATCCCGCGCGAGTCTCCGCGACGCTCGACGCGCCGCCGCGCTCAACTTCGAAATAGCAGATTAATGGCCGTCGCGGGGCGCGAAAATCCCTTCATTTTCATGAATAAACGAGGCCCCGAAAAAGTGCCTACCTGCCTGCCCCGCGCCGGTCCGTGAAAACGTAATTAGAGCGCCGCGGCGGAATTAATGGGCCTCGGCGCTAACATACTCGGGATAATTAAGCCGCTGATAAATGCAGGAGAGGCCAGGTGGCAGCCGAAATTCGCGTCGAACTTCTTGACACAACAGAAAGTTCCGCGCAAAGTCGGCTTAAAGCCCTCCCACCCTCTCTCTCACTCTCTCTCTCTCTCTCTCTCTCTCTCTCCGTCCCGCCGGTTTTCGAGTGCCTGCGGAATTCTTGCGACTGCCTCCGTAGTGTCTTCGTCGGGCGTCCGGAGCAGCTCTGCCTCGGCGTCGGAAATCATAACAGAGCCCTTGAGTGCCTTAAGACCGAGGGATAGTACTTGGTGCTTTTGTTTCTGATTTTCTCTTTTGTGATTTTCGAGTTATTGATAGCTTTTAAGAGAATTTAGGGAAAATTTGGACTTGCGATTTGGGTTTCCGGTTATTGTAATCATAGAGGATGACGGAATTATGTGCTCTTAAGAAACACTCTCATTGGAAAGATTATAAATTATTCCATTTGTTTGGTTCTACATGCAGTCATTCTTCTCTAAAATCAACAGAAACTTCGGCAGGAAAGAGTTTGTTTATTTTACTTTGTTTTAGCAATCATTCACCCTCGTACTATTTTTATCAAAACGAAAATATCCTTCTATGAAAACATTATTTCGTAATCACCGAGCAGCCAAGCACACACTATTCGTCGCCGAAATAATCGTCGGTCAACGAACCGAAAAAAAAAGCGCCGAGTCAATAAAATCAATCGAGCCGTCGATAATAATCCCAAGGAATTAGACCGCGGAAGAAGAAACAAAAAATAAAGCAGCCGACAGCTTTCTTCCAAAATAAACCCAAACAACGCCTCCATACCTATACCTCGGCCTTCGCTTAGGAACGAAAGAGATTTCCCGGGCCGATTCGAGGCCATTAATCATCGTTTGCCGAAGTTCGCGGCGCGGCGATCGAACATCGTCCAGACATTAATCGCGAGACGGCCAGGGAAGGGGGGGGGGGAGGGATGTATATATAAAATTATTCTTCGTTTCGGGGGCCGCGGTTATTGTTGCCCAAAGTTTCGCGCCTCGACTAACGGCCGGCACTGCTGGCATTTTTTTGTCGAATCTTTGGAATTTTCGCCGTGATTTACGGCGAGGAGCTCGCGCGAGATGTGTCTCGATGCCGGAGAATGATGGGACTCGGCGGAGGTGTACGAGCATTTAATAATGGGAAGTATTCCGAGCCTGATTTATGCCCGGCTATTGATTTGCATTTTGGATTATTTTAATCTGATTATGCGGCGAGGGTTTCGTAAATATGAACGTGGTGTTTTGAATGGCAGTGTTGTAAGTATAGATTGTTATAAGCGTCCGTAATCTGCGGGCGATATATTTAATATAACATAAGAACAAATAATATAATATATAACGTGTTATATAACATGTTATATTTACATTTAATATAACTTAAGAACCAAATAAAGAACCAAAAACAATTCCACCAGTCCAACATTTTTTTCTAAATTAAAAAAGAAATCTTATCTTATTAATAGTCTCTTCCGGAGCATTACGTTTACTAACAATAAAAAAAGCGTTGCTTTACACGCATAAAGATAAAGCCGAGGCAAAGATGACGAACCTTGATTCGCGCAACGATCCCAATAAAAGTAAACCTAAAAAAAAGAGAGAGAGAGAGAGAAAAAAAGGCGAGGGCGCCCAGCCCAGCCGGAGGATCGGAGCGAGAGAAAGACAGACGGGCCGGGAGCGGAAAAATCAAAACGGCCAACTCAACGAAATAATCGTAAGATTAGAAGCGCAAGCGGCCGGAAAATGAAAAGGGCTGGAGGGAACAGTTTAGCGAAACGACGCCCCTTTAAATTTCACCCGGCTAAGCCCGCGAGCGGCTCCCCCCTCCTTCGCTTCCCTCCCCTCCCCTCTCCGAGAGGAGGAGAGAAACCGTAAACTTACCCGCAAGGAAAGTTGATATTTCCTTGTTTCTTAACCCCGCCGCGCGCGACGGGGAAGGGAGAACGAAAGAGAGCTCGCGAAACTCGCTTTTATTTCGAGGTTAGGGTTGTAAGGCCGACGCTTACCTTATTTCCCCGACATCGTGTATCTTGCAAAGTAAATAAAGAAGGCTTTTCCCTCTCTCTCTCCCGCGCGCTCCTTTCTCCGTCCGCACTCCGCGACTCCTCTCTTACACGCGTCGAACGAGAGAGAGGGAGAGAGAACGAGAGGCGAGCGCCTGATAATCTGGGGAAATGCGAGATCCCTCCCGAGAGCTTTGTTTCGTCGCTTTTTATCCGCGCCGCGAGCGTGAGCATTAGCCGGATGCTATAGTTTCCGGACGCGCTTTCCCTTTTTCATTTGGATAATAACAGGCGACGGATCTTTGAACGGCGGCGGCGAGAGTTATCTTTTTTCTCGGGGGGGGGGAAACTTTTTCTGAAGGAGGGACTTTTTAGCTTTTTGCTAGAGCTGCATATACTGCCTTTTGCATCTCGTCACTCAATATACTTTCTTTTAGAGCTGAATTTCTGATCAGAAATTAGTCGCAGGAAAAGGCGCAGCCGAAGTATTACTCGTCCCGTCACGTCTGAAGTTCCGAAGAACCTTTTCTCGCCGTTACACTGACACGATTATCCAGTCTCGTCAGGCAGCGTTACAGCGAGCCCGAGCAGGCATTACAGAGTTAAGCTAAAATCCGGCGAAAACTCGATCAAAACGCCTTAAATTAAATTCCCGTCCTCTCTCCCCCCGCCCCGCAACTCCTAATTCGAAATTCCTGCCAACTCGCTTAGCCGCGCGCGCGCTAACTTCTAATCCGACCTGCCTGGCGTCATTTTTCCCCGCCGCTCTCTCCCTCTCTCTCGCCAAAAGAACACGAGGCGGCCTCGTAAATAGACCCCGGAGGCTGACCACCGCCCCCCGCGCGGATCCATAATTCAGCCGACCGAACGGAAGCCGCTTTATAATTCAGGGGTCCGAGTGGGTCGCCGGAGACGACGATGTTGCGGCGCTTGTTGCGTGCTGCTGCTGCTGCCGCCGCCGCCGGGATGCAGGCAGGATGCGCTCGTAAAAATTTTAGGCCGCGGTCGGCTGAGGATATTTTCGCTGTAAGCGGGCGACGAGGCCGCTTTTTTTGGGGAGGGGGAGTTACCGTTGTGGAAATTAGGAGTGGTTTCGATCGCGGGTAAATGTACGGCAGGAGTCTGGTGGATTTTCAACTCGTCGCGGTGATGTCGCTTCTATAGTTATAATGTGTAGTAGATTTTAAAGGGAAGTTCTTGCTGGAAGTTCAGCGGAGAAACTTGAAGGAGCGGTGTAAAGGCGTTGTTGATGGAGGTTTTGCAGAGCGGTTTTGAATATCAAGTATTACAGATGATATACCAACTTTTGGTATTATGTTGATGATAAAGATAAGTTCTGAGAATGTGGTTTTTAAATTAAAAACTGACGAAATATTCGTGAAATATATTGCTAATTGAATTTAATATTTCTGAAATTGTTTGCTATACTTCATCTCGCAATTTGGAACATTCATTTGCATTTGAATAAAAAAAGTTTCAGCGGATCAATCTAAATTATCTAATTAATTAGTTATTAACGCTAGGCATCAAAAACTTTGAAAATTTTCGATAATTCTCGACTAATTTTTTCAACACAAACGATCCGCGAAATAATATGATTGATTAACGGATGAAACGTATATTACGTAGCGCAAGCTGAATAATAAAAGTCATCAATTCCAAATTTTCACTTTCCAGAGAGCGGAACATTCAATGAGAACCCAATACCCCATCATTTACGAAATTTCAACTAATTGCAAGAATGAAATCGCATTAATTGCGACCCTAAAAGCGAAAAATTTTAATCCTCAATTCGAAAGTCAATCTTTCGCGTTTTATATCGAACCAGAAAAAAAGCCACAAAAACCACCGAAAAATCGGCCGAAATTCACCCTCCGCGCAGCTCATCAATTTAACCTAAAAGTTGTCCAGCCCAACAGCTTTCCACCCAATACCCCAACAATATTTCCCTGTAAAAAAAGCGAAGCTGCTGGAAAGTCAAATGCATCTTGACGAAAATCACTCGGACGTCCCCTCTCGATGTCCTCGAGCCGTCGGAAGACAATGAATGCCCTCACATGCGGTGGTCGAGGGGCGGAAGAGGGAAAGAGAGAGAGAGAGAGAGAGAGAGAGACAAAAAAAGGGCCGGGAGAATAAAGGGGGGGAACAACGAACGTGTCGAGTATGGACGTCGACGACGACGCGCCGTCAATGGCTTTGTGTTTGCGTATATTGTTTAGCGCGGCTGGAGTGTAGTGGCCGTGCCGAAGAAGATTCCGGGGCGGAGAGCCGAAAAAAAGCGGCGCGTACAGAATGTGGCCGCAATTACATTTACAAAAGGCGGCTGTTTGCATCTCCGCGGTTGGTCCTCTCTCTCTCTCCCTCTCTCTCTCCTCTTAGCTCGGGAGGAAAAGTTCGCTTCGATCTTCGGGGCGAGAGACTCGGTGAAAGCTTTCCGGGCGAGGAGAGGAAGGCAGCCCTTTGGAGCTCAAGTTGCGTGTTCGATTTGTTCTTCTAATTTCTTGAGTGCTTTTTAACATGCTTTTGGGCATAGCTCCTTTAATTGCCAATGCTGCCTTTCCTTTTACTCGGAGTGGTACGCTTCTATTTGTGTACCGTCGTCGTCTACGCACCGGCTGTGATCAAATATTTACGTCAGTAATTTAACTAGTACTACTTTGCGTAAATCTCAAAAATGACTTTAAGTGCTGCTTGATGGGAGGATTTTAATTTTAATTAATGCACTAATGATCTCAGAAATTAAGTTGAATCCCTTAAGTCGCTTGACATCTCTTATGAAAACACATTTTATATTGTGAGTGTTTCTTGACTATAAAAGCATGAAGGAACTTGCGCCAAACTCGATAAAGTTCAACAACTTTTTTCAAAATTCTTTTCGAGATTAAGTATAGTAGATATTGTGAAATCTTTATATAACAGATTTCGTTTGTTATATAAACCAAGTAAGAAAAAGAAATTGATCGACGACGTCTTTCGCAAACTTATTCATTCCAACTCGAGCATTTAGAAAAAAAAAGCGACCGACCGACCTAGAAAATATTCCAGCATCTCCCTGGAAAAAGGAATCATCGATCAGCAAGTAACGAGTCAAGCATCGTCAAAATCAATTTCCCCGGCATCTCTGCCGGGGCAAACATCTCCCGTCAGCCCCGCGACCCAAAATTCGAAATATTTTCCCGGGGTTAACCGCTCCACTTGCCAAAGCAATCCCGCAATCCCGGAAGCAAATGCGCGGCCTCCGCGCGGGTAAAATTCCGGCCGCATCCAGTCTCGACGTCGACGACGTCGGGCGACGTACAGCCCGGCAAATCGAAGATGAAGCGCGTAATAAAGTAGCGGCGCGTCCCCGACGGTTGTTGGTATGCATCGCGGGAACGTCGCCGGTGCACCGATCGACGTGATGTCGCGTAGGTTGGGACGCGGCAGCCACACCTAAGCCCTTGTATCCATCACCGGCGAACCGGGATGGCCAGACGTTAGTCCCCCCCCCCCCCCCTCGGCAGCCCGGCGATGTTAAATAGAGCGGAGAGAGGGAGAGGGAGACCGATTCTTGAGCATACAGAAGGGCCGCGGCGATTGTTTGAAATTCGTCCGAGGAGACGCGGGAGCCTTCCGCCAACTTTGGAGCATCTCTGCATGGCGATCCGTTTCTACGGATGCCGGCGGGGATATTCGACGCTCGACAATCGCCGGGTTAGACTCCCGGACTGTGATTTAGACTCCGGGCTTTACAATTCGATTGCGAGATATTTGAATCCGCGAGGGATCGGGCGGAGGGTGGACTTTGAAAAGTTCGCTGTTAAATTGCAGGATAATATATCGATCTTGGCGAAACAAAGTTGAATAATTAACTCGTCGAGTATTTTCGCGGATTTTTAAGGTACTTTTCCATCATTTAGCACGTTGATCGGTGAAAACTTTACAATTGAATTATAATCTTGAGTGATTGATGGTAACAAGGCAGCGCGCGCATTGTGCACTCGTTCGTTTACTTCTCGAATCGCTGATGTAAAAGTTGCAACAGATAAAATTCCGCGACTGAAACGCAGCAATCAACAGCTTTGCGACACGCGGCCCTAAAGTTTTAATTTTCCATCGCCCCCGGTAATAATTTCCATCTGTATCAATAATCCTCCCCCCGGCGAATTACCGACTAAACGCTATCATCGTCAGTGCAATCGCGAGGGGATGAAAAAATCATCCAACCCGTCCGGCGGAAATGAAAACGTCACCGCGTCGAGCCTCGCAAAAACTTGTCCCGCCCGAAGGGCAGATAACGAAACAGTCCGACATCGCGAATTACCCCGTAATGAAACGCGCGAATTCCGTCGAAGGTATACTACCGATATCCGCCATTACACCCCAGTCGATCGTCGCCCCGCGCCGGGGCGCAAAGTGACCGGCGGAGCGAAAGTATATAATTACAAAGCTCGAGGAGGCGCAGAGAGGCAGCGGGAGGAGGTTTTTCGCCGCTCGGGGCGCGCGCGACGCTAAGGGCTCGGGCGCTAATTTTCCGGTGACTTGACGGGGGCACGCCGCTCGTTTCCGAGCAATTACCGCGGCGGCGGCGGCCGCCCGATACACGCGCGCACACAGACTCGTTATCGCACGCTCCGATACGCGCACATGATGCGTGCGCTCGAGGTGCGGGGGCGGGCGGGGAGGGGGAAGGACAAAGTTCGACGGATGGAGCACGGGAGATATGAAGAGGCCCGGGGAGGCGGGAGGGTCGGGAAACGCGTGTTTGAGGAGGATCTCTCGAAATCTCCTGGTTACCCACCATTAATCCCGAGGCGAATTGTTGCAGGCACGGAATTGCATGCTCTCTTCTCCGTCCTTGTTCGTCTCTGCCCTCTCTCTCCCTGCCTGCCTTTCCCGCGAGCGCTGTACTTCGTCACGCGCTCTGCACTTTTTAGATGTGGGCGTGCGGTGCATATATACCCTCGCTGCGCCGCATCGATCCCCGCAGTCAAAGACTCGCTGTGGCTCTTAGGCAATATAGACTCCCCCCCCCCCATCCTTTTTCTTTGACGGCTTAGCATCGGGAGACCGAAGCTTCTCGAATTTTGAAGACGCCTTTTTTCCAGAATTCTACGATGAGGCGGAGTGCGGTAATTGGGGATTTTTGTGAGTTACAAATAGGTTTTTTTGAACCTTAATAGGCGAAAAAATGTGAATTCGTGCAAGCTGTGAAATTTTCTTTTAGTAGAAAGAGACTCTTGTAACCATCTTAAATTAAGAGTAAAAATAGTTTGTTGGTTCAAGAAAACGGTGCGCTTCCTTTGTCGCGGCCAGAATCATTGTCGAACAAATTGAAAACGGAGGTCGAGGCGGCTAATGAACAAAGAAAGTCCAAGCGCCGCTCTAAAACAGCCGGCAAGAAAAAGGCCACGAGCCGCGGCGGATTTCTGTGTGGGTCGTCGGATTTGTAGCGACAAATTGACTGGACGCTGAATGGCGAGGAAGAAGAGGAACGGGAAAAGCGGAGAGTAGGAGAAGAGAAAGAGTCGGGAGAACGCCGGGCGGAAAAAAAGAAGAAGAGGACGGAGAGAGAGAGAGAGAGAGCGATGAAAGCTGCGCACGCGAAAGCGGGAGGAAGTGGCGAGAGGCCGAGAAAAAGATGAAGTGATAGTAAACACGTGTGGGATTCCGTTGAGATAAATAAGAGCCGGGGTAAACAGAAAAGAAAGACAGAGAGAGAGAGAGAGAGAGAGAGAGCCAAGATAAAGAAGAGGGTGTATGTGATTAA
Organism: Ormyrus thymus; assembly: GCA_035582935.1. Classification (NCBI taxonomy): domain Eukaryota; kingdom Metazoa; phylum Arthropoda; class Insecta; order Hymenoptera; family Ormyridae; genus Ormyrus; species Ormyrus thymus. The sequence goes on from JAWWEM010000001.1 coordinate 1,374,375, forward strand.
ATGAAAGATGTTGAGAGCTTTAATTAAAAAAAAGAAAAAGACAGAAAAGAAAAAGATGCAATCCAATTAGATGGCGCTCGCCGGAAATCTTGAAAGGGTTCGAATAAAAATGCTCGGCGAGATTTAATACAACACTCCTTCTTTAGCGCTCCGCGGTAATAAATTGTATCTTTCGTCGCCGCTGCAGTTCCTCCCTCCCCACGAATCGAAGCACCCCTTTTACGGCCTCCCCCCCCGATTAAAAACGCGCCCTCTCCCCGCGGCGGCCGCAATTTCTCGCGCGCGCGCCCGGGCAAATTTTTATATTTACCCGCGGCAAACTCGCGCAGATTGCTCCACATTTTACTGCGCAAACATCCTCCTCGGCTCTCCTCGGCGAGCAGCGGCGCCGGTTTAATTAAGCAATTTAATTAGCAACCGCGGCGATTGTAATTAATAGCCGCGGACGAGCTCCGCGCCGCTCGGACCGGCGGCCGGGGTACGATTCGGCAGTCGAGGAACTGCAGCAGTCGAAAACCGCGATCGAGTCCGCACTCTCGCGCGGGAGAGCCTGTCCGCGTGCACGAAAAATCTCCCCCCCGCGATGTCGATAACCCCGAGAGAGCGAGGAGGTAAGGGATATTATGCAGACGTCGGAGCCGGGCGAGCACAAAGAGTGCTCGGGGGACTTTGTGAGGAAGAATGTTAATTAATGCCGTAATTAATTTTGCGGCGCCGGCCAGGTTAATTCCCCGGCAACACCTACGGAGAGCGGCGGCGGCGGCGGCACCTCGTCTTTGTCTGGGGCGCATTTTGCGGCGGGCGAAGAATTCGCGCGAAATGGCAGGGGATTTTGAGATGGGAGGGACAATATATTTTGCTGGGGAAGTCGACGGGGATTTTGCGTCTTGAATCGGGACGGTTTTGATTTTTAATGCTCGGCCATCGGTCGCAGGGCGAAAGATGTGGGAAATGTGTGTAATTTCAGGGTGCTGTAATTTGATTACAATGACAGCTACAGCGTGGTAGAAGAAATAATAAAATTGCTGCTAATGGTCTCCGCTGTTCAGTGTTTATTTCTTTAAATTCTTTGCCGATATTTCGATTGCTGGATGATCTACTTTAAGGCGAAAATTGGTCAAATGAAAAATATTTGACTAGTAACCATGTAATGTCACATTAATTTTAGCACTGAAGATGATTATTATTAAGTAATCGAAATATCGGCAAAGAGTTTAGTGAAATAAACACTGCATTTAGGAGCAATTTTATTATGATTTCAGGTTATTTTTAACTGTCGTTATATTAGCGTAGCATTATCACGGTATTACCATTCAATATTCAAGTAACACGATACTTTATAATACCTTTTGTATAAAACACGAATGAAAACATAATCCTTGATATTTACCTACAACGAACCCACGTATCCACACCTCCTAAAAAATGAATAACCCGCTGAATAATTCGCCGCCTGCTTATACGTTTCCTCAAACAGCAATAACTAATTCAAAAACTTAGCGCTAAATATTCGACGCTAAATATTCGACGAGCCGGCAGCTCGGCCACATATATATATCTGCGCGGATTTTCGCAGATCCGCTCTCTCTCTCTCTCTCTCTCCCCGTTGCGGTTTCGGGCAATTTTGTCGCGGTCGAGCTGCCGGGCCGTGATTGGAGTCACTTGTCGCGCGTTTCGCCCGGCTCTCTTTTCTTTCCTCGAAATCGAAATTCTCCGCAGAGGCCGCCGCTCCCGGGACCTGGGGGAAACTCTTTTCGCCCCGCAGCCGGCAGCCGCATCTGAAGCCCTCCCCGGACTGTGTATCAATGAAAATTGAACTTCTCACTCGGCGGAGCGCCGCTTAATGAATCGATCGTGGAGGAGAGCTCGAGGTCAGATTTTAACCGGGAACTCGGCTCGCAGGGATAATTTCATTGTTGGTCGGTTTTCGGACGGTGCACTTTGGCTTGGGAGAATTGATTTCGGGATGCAGCCGCGTGGTTGATATTGTCGGGGCGAATTGTTGAGTTGAGCGTGGAAGTGAAAAATTTGGTAATTTAATTATAATTTCATCCTTGACGCTCGGACTGCTCTTTGTTTTCCTCGCTACAGCCAAGCAGCAGTAAGTTTCAAAATAATTAACAGCTATAATTAGAAGGTAAAGAATAATTCACCTCTAATTAAAATTAAACTGTAGAAAGTGTTTTCGTAAAATAAATAATTCACCCAAGATTTTAATTATCATGCGAGAACTTTTAAAATCATTACTCAGAAAATGATCTTTTCACAAAAGACATTTATTTTGTACGTATCAAAACTACTATTGATTATTGATTAATGGTTGGTAAAAATTAGAAGGTAAAATTTGGTCACTAGGCGCTTTTTTATTATTGTCCAGCCTTACTCTAACAGTTTCTAAGGTCTACTCGGTCTTAAGATCTAATCTAATAATTTTGTCGAGAAAATCCTCTTGAGACTCCTCGGATTCGATCGAGAGGATTTTCCTCGAACCTTCGCGAACACTTCTAGTTTTGCAAAGAATTTAATTTTCTTTAATACAAAAAAGAAAATCACCTACCTCCAAAATTTGATTGCCTAAATCACCGCGATTTCGCGTCAAGAAAGTCTGCTCCCACGCGATAAGTAACTTAACGTAAAAAAGTGCCTATGTTTTCGCAAGACAGGAGAAAAGCCCGTATCCTCTAAGCGGGTGTGAAATATAAATGAAAAATCATAAATCGTGCGGCAGCCGCTCCTCTTAATTAAGTTAACCTTTTATACAATATCAAGTTATTCCGAACAAATGCATTATGAATCCCCCCCCTGCTGAAAGCTCTCTCCCGAGCTCGCGCACGTGCCGCGATTAATTAAGGATTACGCTGCCTTGGCCGGCAACGGATTTGCGGGGAAAAAATTTACGCGCTATATAATTCATCCTCGCGAAACAATGAGATTCTTATTACGAAATTAACAATAACTTCTCGAGAGATGTACACAATAAAAGAAGAGCGCGGCTTACGGGACCCCGCCGCCGCTTATTAATAGTGCCCCGCGCGCGTTAAAAGTTGAAAAATTTCAATCCCCCGCCCGTTTCCTTTGCTCCCGTTTTCAAATTATCGGGAATGAAGGAATAGTGAATATTCCGTTGTTTAATTAACGATAATGTATTAATTAATTTGGAAAACAGACGGAGATAACTGCGTTTTAAGAATAATTGGCTAAGCAGTTAGCTGGATGGTGGATTTTGCGCTGCTTTTACTTGGAGAATTAATTATTGGAATTTTAATTGGCAAAGCGTACACCGAAATCAAAGAAAAAGAAAGCGGTATTTCCGTCCGATTTTAATTGGCGCCTGTTGATTAAATATTTATCGAGAACTATATCCGTGAAATTGCTTATATTAATTTAATTTTTGAATTTTTCAAGTAATTAACCCTCGCCCCGCCGAGCTTTGTCGCGAATTCTCGCGTAATGAAATTTCCTGCCCAAAATTAAACGAACACCTTTTTACAACCAATTTGTGCGATTGAAACTCAAAAATTAAATTAAAATTCAGCCTTCCAAGCAACCTACGAAATTTTCCCCAATCCTCGCTCAGCCCCAGGAATCTGAAGCGGCGGAAATACCCATCCATACCTCTCTCTCTCCTCCGTCGCACAGGCTCAAAAGACCGGCCAGACTCCAAGGTGTCCCCTAAATAAAACAGCTACCCCCGCGAGCGACAAGACACCTCGCTCCGAAGGACAAAAGTCGCGCGCGCCACCCGAATACAAAGCGATAAATCAGCCGCGAGCGGTGGGAATCTTCCGCTCGGGCCGGCAAGTATTTTCGGCCGCGGGCCTCTCTCTCCCGATATCCCGTGCCTTTGAAAAATCCCCCTCCGCCCGCCCGCCGCGGCCCTCCGCAGCCAAAGACAAACTGCACACGCTCGGTTGATTCCAAACGACCGCGCGAACAAGAAAGCGCATTCAGACTCCTCTCGGCTCTTTCGCGCGACGATGTACGGCAACTTTTAATTGCTTTCGATCGGCTCGCCCCGCTGTAACCGAGACTCTCTCGGCCCGAGCAAGTTTCGGCGACTTCGAAGGAGAGAGCGGGAGGGAGGGGAGGGGAGGCGGTAAACGAGACGACGCGCCTCGCGTATGTACGTTCGTTACGGCGGTGCTGAAAAATTCAGCGGCCCGGCCGTGTACGCGCGCGGTTTTCAATTTTTTTCCTTCTCGCTGTCGCTCGCCGCTACATCTCGCTTTTGCGGGCTGAATAAAATATGGACGGAGGGAATTACGGATTTTTGACGGCGGGGTGAACTCCTGGCGAGCGTCGTGCGCTAAATTGATTAATATACGGCCGAAAATAGCCGCTGAATGATTTACTCAGTCGCGCTTATTTTTTCGAAGGATAAATATATGAGGGTGTCGTAAATGGGTTGTAGCTGATCTCGATATGTATTATGATTGAAATATCAATCGTTACTTCGATAAAGTAATGAGATCAACGCGAAACGTTTAAATTTCTTTTCTCCATCCAGCTCGAAATTACGCAAATTTAATCCCCCGGAGAATAAATACCCTCGAAAAAGTCGATTACGCCAACTTTCTCGAAAATCGCATTTACAAGTAACTTGTACAAATTTATTCATAAACCAAGTCGCAAAGTATGGAAGCCCCCCTCCTGCGCCTCGGCAAAATTACAGCCAATTTTCCAAACTCCTCCCCCCGTTCGCAAATACAGCGGGCATAACCGTAAACAGAGGAGAGAGAGAACAGCGAAAGAAAAGCCTATTACCAAAAAGCACATCTCTCGACAAAGCCACAAGTCGATAAAATCTCCCAAGCCTCTCTCTCTCCCATCCTCCCCGATCTCCGCGTCTCGGCAAGGAAAGGCGGGCGAAAAAATTCCGCTGGCAGAAATATTTTCGCTCTCCAAAAAAAAAAGGACACCCCGCCGCCGGAGCGGAGCGAAGCAGCAGCAGAAGCGGAAGGAGGAGGCAGAGGAAGAAGAAGAGCAACTTCGCAGATGGCCTGTCGATAAATAAAGCGGAACCGCCGACGACGACTCGAGCCAGAGGAGAGGAGGTTAGGCGCATACGTGGTCTCTGGCAGATCGCCGAGGCCCGATAAAATAATCGCTTACGACGTGCGCGCGCGGCACGAATTTCTCTCTCTCTCCCTCCCTCTCTTTCTCCACCCCTCCTCCACTCCGCCCCCCGCGGCGCGTAGGGAAAGAGAGACGGAGCCGAGTTAGGGCACGATTTTCCTCGAGTGTCTTTCGTCGCGCGTCTCGATTTCATTCCTCTCTCCTCGGAGAGAGAGAGAGAGAGAGAGAGACGGAGAGAGAACGAAGCGCCGGCTGGCTGGATGACCTCTCGAGATGAGAGATTGACGGAAGGGCCTCGAAGCAAAAATGGAGCGGCGAGCGGAGAGCGACGCTTATGACTCGCTTGTTTTTCTCTTTATCGAGGCACACCGTGCTGAGTCCTCGCTTTCCCCAGCTCCGCTCCCTCGCGCTTGATGCGCTCCGGCTGGGAGGCTGGGAGGCGGCTAATTTTCGCTTCGGCGGCGGTTGACTTTTACCTGGGGAGTCCGATTATTTAACTAAGCTCCGAATTTTTATACGAAGACTAGACCTAGAACTGCGCGTCTTAATTTATTTAAAATATTATAATACAGGTTAGACATTTCGTTATTATATAATTTCAAAAATTGTTTTGTATGTAATACTTCATCTTTAATAATTTAGTATCATACTTTAAAACTTTTAACTTTAACGCGAGATCAAATCAAAAGAATTGTTTTAGACGCATGGGAACTATGTGAACCAATCATATAATATTTATCTTGGCTTCTCAACATCTAGTCAGGACGTTTCTATATAAAGAGATTACTGAAAACCCCTGTTTTAAGCCCCAAATTCCAACTATTTTGTTTACCAAAACGCGCGAGCTCGAAACGTTAATGAACTCGCTCAAATTTTAACCACTAAGTAGGAAGTAAGCGTCGATTTCCAACTTCGACAGTTCGCGAACTAATCGCTTAAAATATAGACACGATTGACCATCCTTTCCGTTTGCTAACCTCTTAACCCGGGCTCTTATTAGCCCATTACTTATGAATCGCGCGGCACGTCAAGCGAGCACTTCTCCGGCACACTTGTTATTCCCTGAACGAGCGATAAAACTTTCAAAGCCAGCCCCCGATTATCGTCTCTCTCTCTCTTTCTTCCGATACAACCCCTTATCAATTTTTCATGCTCCCCTGACTAAACAACTCTCTCTCTCTCCTCTCGTCCTCCGGCAAAAATTGAATCCCTTACACTTCCGGCCGCTTAATCGTTCCGCGAAAGCGAGATAACGACAGTCCTACTCCCCGCGCGAAGTGTATTGAAGGGCTGCGCCCCGCGATTTATAGGAAGGGCGGGTATATAGTTTCCGCTGCTCTCTCTCTCTCTCTCTCACTCTCCCGGGTTTTAACCCCTTTCTCCTCGGGAAAGAAAGAGGACTTTGCCCCCTCAGGCCTCGTCAAGTGGCGCGGATTGGGAATTAAGATGCGAGCGCGCGGAGCTTTTTACGGGCTCTGTATATCGTTGCGCTCACCGGGACGTTTTTTTTTTACGGGGTTTTAGATAAAGAAAAGGGCTGGGCGATCTTTTTTTTCTGGAGGAAGCCTCTCTTCCTGGCTGTCTTGGCTCCGGTATCTATTGTGTGCTTGTTTTACGGTATTGGGGTCGAGCGGATTATATTTTATTTAATGAATAAATTAGCATTGCGGGGATGAGCTTTGGTAAAGTTTTGATTACACTTTTGATTATCGGAGTGAATATTAAATACAATTCAGAAATATTTAACCAATTTAACACGAGTAGTATTAATGTAAACGAGGTCGCATAATTGGCAGAAATTAATTGTCCGATAATTTGACGAAGTATTATTGATACCTCGATCAAAATGTTAACACTGCTAAAATTCGAATTTTTGAGAAATTAATTAGTCAAGTAGCATGAAATTAATGATAGAAATGAATCACAAACACCAGCTGCAATATTATGGGCTATAATCAAACTCTTGCAATAATATACAGTGACTAATTAAAGCTGCTGCGTATTCCTGGAATTTTCCAGCAGTATTAACCTACGAATTTGCGCCGATTCTAAAAACAAATGAATAATTTCGATCCACCAAGATGTGTTCTATACCGCAAAGCCTCCGTCGAACGTCACATTTAAGCGAAAGAGCAGACCTCGACCGCCAGTCTCGCCAGAATACTCAAAACGCCGAGGGTGGAAGAAAGAGGCCGCCAAGAGCAGACCAAGTAAAAACGACTCGGGCAGCTCGAGAGAAGGGCGACGAAAAAACAAAGAAGCGGGCCCGCTCAGTTTACGCCCTTAAGCGGCCGGCGAGAGTGAATTGCAATTGAATTGCCGCGACGGCGCGCTGTTTTAGAGCGTCCCTCAAACGTCCCCCACAAAAGGAGCCCTGGAACTGCGTCCGAGGGCCGGGCGAGCGAGCTCCGCGGATTTTACGGTCATCCGCCCGGCTGCGCGGCCCGCAGCAGCGGCAGCTGGACGCGCACACGTATCCCGGCGGTGTGTTCCGCCGCGGGAAAGTATACGCGTCGGACGCGATTCCCTCAAGTTGGGAAATGACAGTTGTTTGGGCAGTTTCACGAGCGCCGGCACGCGTGCCCGCCTCTTTCCTCTCCCGAGCGCGGAGGCATTTGCTTCTTTTTTTTGCTCGTCGTTGCCGCTGCCGCGGCAGTAAAGCGAAGTGCGCTTTTATTCGGGCGATAAAAAAATTGTAACGCGACTGTCTTAATTTCCGGCGCTCGTCGCCCGCCGCGGCTCGTTTCCCCTCTGCTCTGGCTCTTTTTTTTTTTTTCGCCGAGCGCGCGAGAGCTTTTATTTACTCGCCGCGCTGCGGCCGCGACTGCGAGCGACAGCCCCGCCGAACGTGTTTGTTTGCTCGGGCTTTTACGCGGACGGGGAGGTTAGCCGCGGATTCGGACTCTTGAGGAAAATACGCCGGCGACGTTTTACGGACGCCGTCGGCGATGGTAAATCAGAGAAAGTTGTCGCGCGACAACTTGCGGCCCTCGCGCCGCGGGGGAAAAAATAGGGAGAATGGCGAGCTCGCGGCCGCGCTCGATTAGTCACCGCGAACTTGCACGGCGCGGTGTGTGCTTAAAGTTTAGACTTCAATTCCAAAGCTTGTTTGCCTTTCGATAATTTTAATTAAACTTTACTCGCAGTACTCCGCCGCCGCTGGTTGGTTTTACTTCTTTTATAAAAAACAAAACGATCCCCACAATTTCCCTCTTCGCATTCTTGACAACGACTCGTATTCCACTATAAAAGGCGAGCTCTCAATCGTTCGGATGCTCCCGAGGCTAAAGAGCGCGAGTGTTCATCCGTCGCTCGTTGATTACGTCACTTATATGGTTTACGGAAACACGGCGGTGCAACGCTGTACAGCGTCTGCAGCGGAGGCGGCGGCAGCTGCTCCTCGAGACAAGAGGCTCGCTGCCGCTCTGCCCTCGAGGAGCATAATGAGTGTAGCAAGCTCATCCTTTCCTGACGCGCATTTCCAATTTCATTCCGGCCCCGGCCCCCCCTCGGCGAGCGAGCAGTTTGCCAGTGGCAAGTCAATTTCGTTAAGTAAATATAACGAGGCGAGGCACTTCTTTCGGGCTCCGCGCGCCGCCCGAGCTGGAAAAGGGCTCCTCAATTAATTTTCAGCGTACACGGACTCCGCGGGAGGATGGAGCCTTCCCATCGCAAAACTCGCATCTAATTACGCGCGGCTTCCGCGCGGTGAAAGGCTGATTTTCCAATTTCGCCGCGATTTTCGGCGCCCCCCTCGTCTTCTTCTTCAGCTTCTTCCCCCTTCTTTTCAGGCGCGCCTCCCATCTCCCTTCCTGCCTCGCTTCCTCGCTGTCTTTCCCGCTCTTTCAACTTGCCGCCGCCGCCGCCGCGAATGTGGCTTTTGCCGTGCTTACTTTGACGTTAATTAGAAAGTAAGGAAGTACAATATGCGAGAGAGTTGCCGCTGCTTATATCTCGTTTCGCTCTCTCTCTCTCTCTGTCTCTCTCGCTGTGTATTCGCCAAGCCGCGCGGAGAGTTTGCCAAACTGTTTGTTTCGCCTGGGAATTTTCGACCTTTATTGACTGGGTACTCCGCGTTCTTTTTGTTCCCTAACAGCAATAGTATCTTGTTTGACTTCTAATGGGGCTTATTTAATGCATTAGTCGGGCATGCCCCGGAATACAGATTCCTGGTACATTAGCTGCGACGCTCGGAAATGGCTGGAGAATGTAGCCAAAGGCTGCGTGGATATCCGGGAAGTTTGGCTCCCGGAATAATCATTAATTCGTTTAGTGCACGTATTTTTAATGATATTTAACGATCTCCATAAATTGTACTTAGATCCGTACGCTATTGGCCGCGCCTGTCCTCCAGTTATCGAAATACCAGAGAGGCCTTTCAGACCTCAGTGTATTATTATATCGACTTCCGATTCGCCTCTTCAAATTAACAATTTTCCATTCAGGTCCAATAAAAAGATCCAGATTGAATGGGCGAAGGAAATAGCTCGGCATCGCATCGAAAATCTGACAGCATTGAAAATCGGCTTTTTATGCCCTCTAATAAGTGGCCATTATGCCCGTGCGTTCCAATTAAAACAGCTACATTAAACCGGGCAAAATCCCTCGTTCAGATTCAGTGCGTAAAAAGCCAGCGGATAAATAAATAAATGACTGAAAGGCGAGTCGAGAGATAGAGCAGGAGAGAGGGAGATTGGAGGGGGCACAAAATTAACCGCCTTTCCCTACTCGTCCGGGAGAGTTCGTTATCCGCGAAGAGCCCTCGTGCATCGACTGGAAAAGCAGAATATGCCGCCCCCCCCCCCGCGAGCTGCCCCCCCCCCGGGCTTTTCATTTTCGGGAAAAATTTCCCGTGCATTCCGGTGCCTACTTTGGCGCTCAATTAGCCGTCCTCTCGAGGTACTTGCCGCGCCGGGGCGCACAATTTCGCTTTCACTTGGACATTAATATACAATTTTTCCGTGTCTGTACAACTGTTCCGCGCGGGCCACTTGAATTAATGTCGTATCGCTTGGTAAAAGACCAGAGCTCTTGGTGCGTGGATTTTTTCGAGCCGGCGGCTTTCGGCTCGGCTAAATTCAGTTGGCTTAAGATGCGGGAGCTCGGGTGATTAACCGATGTTTTTTTCTATCTAGATTTTTAATTTCGTTCATTTGGAAGAAAACTCCCCCGGTCCCTCTCGGGCTCGTTTTTACATTTACGCGTCGATCATCGTTTCGGTGTTCGATGAAGCTGAAGCGCGAAATAGGAGTTTTTATTGGCTCTCGGTTATCTGAGAATCGGTCAGATGACGCATTTTAAAGTGCCCCGAATAAAGCTTCTGTAGGCGTCAGATTTCGACGGTCACAAGAACCTTTGATCCGCCGGAAATCCGCCGAGGTTATAAATTCACGCCCTCTGAAATGCAGCTTGCAAATATAGCTTCTCCTTGCGCTTTTATTCCTAAAATTATTTTCGTCCGCGCAAATTACGCCGGTCCGCTGATCAAAGCCACTCGTGGACTCTCTAAAAAAGCCATTGACGTTCGTCGCCCCCCCCCTCCCTCCAGCGGCTCCGAGAGAATCGACATCCGGGGCGTGAAGTTCTTCACGTAACCAGCCTGCGAGCTCGCGTCGGATTCAAAACCCCTTCGAACGAGCTCCCGAACAGCTCGGCGGGCAATTTGCAAACCTCTCGAACGGTCCGTACAAGGGTGTCTGCGAATCCGTCGCCCTCCTCTCGCCCTCGCCTCTCGCTCGCGCGCGCCGGGATAAAATCGAATATCCCGCGGAGGCTAAACGGCGGCAGCTCTCTCCCGTCGTTATCCTGCGCGATTTGTTCTTCTCGGCCACCTGTTGCGCGTGGCGCTCGCGTCAAGAGCACATGCGAAGGAGAGAGAGAGAGAGAGGGAGGAGCAAACGCAACGATATAATTATAATGGGGGGGGGGAAGGGCGGGAGAGGAGAACGAGCTGCCGGACTGCGTTTCCTCTCCTCTTTTTTTTCTCTCTCCCCTTTTTGCGGCTCTTTTATTTTACGAGGAGGCAGGGGACGACGTCGACGCGACGCCGTGCAAAGGAGGGGCGCCTCTGCTTTTTGAAATTCAAATTTAGCGCGCCGCGTCGAGGAGTCGAGCCCGTGGCGGAGGGAGTTCGAGGCGAGGACGCGGCTGGAAAAAGGTTTGTTTTCACCTTTTGTTCTTATGTCCCGACTTCGCATAATGTAAGCTAATTTTTCGAGCTGACTTTCTCGGCTTCGGATGGTCCGTAAACGGATTAGGGAGGCTCTTCATTTGCTGTTCAAACCTTCGCTGTCGTTAGATGTTGAACTGCACGAAACTTTTTAATTACTCGATCTTTCGAGGAATGTTCCTGTCGAAGATTTTCTTGGAATGTAAATGTTTGTTCTTGCACTACGAAAGAAGTGCAATCCTTGTGGGTCAATAGTCTTATTGTATGCCAACTTTTTAACTACTTGTCCATCAGGCATTGTAGCTTGAATTAAATCACTCTTAAAAAGTAAAGCAGAAAAATCATCGATATTTTCTTTACGCAAATGCAAAGTTCATCCTCTAAAATGCTTCGAATCCAGCCTTGATTGCACCTTCAAGTAAACGAATACAAAAGAACGATCCCCCGCGCTTTCTCAAAAAGCTTCTTCCTGAAATTGCCGCACCGCCGATAAATCGCATCGCGAGCTTCTGCACGAAATCGGGTTAATAACTCGAGTCTCGCTCCCTGATATGATTTGCCTTGCTCTATCTACGCACTCGACCGCGAGAGCGGAGACAAGAAAAACGGGGGGCGGGGAGGGCGACTTAAAGGATTCCCAGAGCTCTCGCTCGAGAAGATTCGCGTAATGGCATCGGGGCGCGCGCCGGGTATAATTTTAATCCGGCGCCGAATTAAGCCTCGCGGCTAAGAGGAGTTTAGAGTCCCGGACGGGGAGGCCCTGAGATTCGGCACGAAGGGCCCATCGGCAGGCCGGCGGAATTTTAATTAAGGATTATGCACGAATGATAAGCAAAGCCTCGTTTACGTGCGCCTCCGAGATGACAGTTTTGCCGTGTTTCGCGTCTGAGTATTATCGTATTTTCTCGAAGGCGACCTTTCCCGGGGGGTAGAACCAAGAGAGTTTCGAGAGTTTTACGGGAGTGAAACATGCTGCGATTTGAAGATTATTTTATTATTATTCGTAAACGTATTTGGATGGTTTTTACTGTTTTACTATGCGTTTTCAATGCATTAATAAGTGTTTAATATCCGCAACGTGTGCATCAACTATTCAACTGCTTTAAAATTTAAAAAAAAAAGAAGTGCTTTTTAATCATACCCGCGTGCTTATTACGCACTTACACGCCTATTTAGGACGAAGGACACAACCGAACTACAACCGCGTACTACAACCGCGCACTGCTCCATCTAAAGTCCTTCTTTATTCAGCTGGTCCCACGCAAAGTAGGAAGAATAAAAGTGTCCGCGGGTTGCGGTTTCACAATTCTTTCATTTATATCCGTTATCGAATGAAGATTAAACTTTTACTCGAATTTACTTTTATTATTATTTAACAACGTATCATTTATAAATAAGCATTATTTTATTTGCTTAAATTAATGGTTTTATTTTTAAGAAACGGAAATAATTTAAATATTTGTTAATTTCGCAATAGCTTTGTTCTAAAAATATTTTAAAAGTTCAATTGAAATTTATTTCTGAAAAAAGAAATTTTTTTTAATATTGAAAATGAAACTATTTTTCGTGAAATGCTTTTTCGGATCAGACTAAAGTATATATATTTAATATTATTTAATGAATTTATTACATTTCAGTTTTGGTTTTTAGTTATCTAGTAATTTAAGCGCTATGGATAGCTTACCATAAAATGCAAATAAGCAGCTTAAACTAATAAAACGTCTGTAATTATTATCCTTCATTCAGAAATTAAGCAGACCATTAATTTTGCCTCATCGTCATTTTCTAACTGCAGTTCAGAGGTATTTTTGAAGTGCCTGAACTGGCTAATACAACAATTTTAGAAATATCAAAATAGACATTACGGAATTCATTTTTTCGCTGACTCAATATTTGAATCTGATTCGAAAGAGCGTTTGTCACGGACGATGACGTCATCCGCAAACGAGGCGCGAAAAATGACCACGATGCAGGGAGATACGAGGACTGCTCGTACGCACCGAAGCTGCATCGTGGACGTTAGCTCGGTGTTAGAGCACGAGCCTTTTTTCCTTTCCTTCCTTGCTTGGTCTTTATTTCATTTATTTCGCGGCCCGTAACATGAACGATGGTGAGACGTTACGCAGATCCGGAAACATTTCTCTTCCTCTTTTTCGCATTTTTAATGACTGTCTCAAAATATCTAAAAACGAATAAAAAAGGGGAATAGCATTTTGCACCAGAGACACTGAAATAACATGCACAATTTATTTTTATACAAATGAAACTGCGCAATGAAACTCTTAAAACATTGAGTTTAAATAACAACAAGTTTTAAAAGACTCGAGTACTTTTTCGAGAAAGCTTTGCGGTTGATTTAAAAAGTTTAAAACTTTGGAAGACTCGGCGAAAACTTCAATTTGCAAGTACAAGCATTTCTTCTCATTATCACATTCTAACAATATAAAATCTTTTTTATTCCCCGGCGGTAAGATAGATAAAATTTTTAATAACATTCCTCCCTCGCGGACTTGAAAAAAAGAAAAAAACACTCTCCGCTCCGTCGATCCAAGCGCCATCTTAATCTTCGTCAATTACAAAGGCATCCACCTGAAATAATTGCTCGCGCGCAGAAAGACCGAATAAAATAAATTTTATCAATCGCGTCTGGAGGCGCTCGCCTAACGAGAAGCACGGCTCGTCTTCTCTTTGTTTCCGCGGCTCCTCTTCTTTTTCATAACCAAAGCTCGGAAAGAGAGAGAGATAGAGAGAGGGAGAGAGGGGGGGAGAGAGAGAGAGAGAGAGGAAAAGGAGGTCAGGTGGGTCTGTCAACGTTTTTAATGGACCGTCCCCCTTCGGCTCGGCGCATGCCGGCGACAATTAACGCTGATAAGCAGAACCGACGGTCCGCGCTTTTTATCTCCCCGCCGTTCTCTCTCTTTCTCTCTCGCTCTCTCTCTCTCTCTCTCTTTTTCTCTCCCGGTCCGGTCTGCGGACTCGCGACGGAGCTTGTCAATAGTTATTGTATTGGGAATTTTCGTCTGCGCCCGTAAATTGTGAGGATTACACAGGAGCGACGGCGTGCGGATTGTTGTAAATGTTTTTGGACGGAATAAAAACTCACCCATGAATTTGACCTCTTTGTTTTTAGAAAGGCTTCCGTTTGTGTATTATGCTGGTTATTTATTACTCACCTGAAACAAATAAAGATTTTGATATGTTATTTTTTGGGGGTTTTGATTTGTTGGCGCAAGTATTGACATTGACAGGTCTGTATTTTAATCTAATAGAGAAAATTAACTGTTTTTACTGATCTAATAGACTTGACGTAGACTTTGTATGATAAAATAATTAATAAAATTGACAGAAAAATTCTTTAAAAGTGGTCGACTCTCCAACAGAATCTAAATTGATGTACGAATAGAAATAATTCGAATGCTCTAATCTGATTTAGGTCAAGAGATACAATATATCAATTTTCAAACGTTTCACCACGTTTTCAACAATTGAAATTCGATTTTCTCGAAATTCACGCTCATTAGCAAAGCCGCAGAGCCGATCCAAAAGATCTCTCATTAATTAAAAAAGAAATCAAAACTTGACATTTCCTCTTATCTGCCCGTTCGCAACATTGAAAATATTGGGGCGACTCGCTCCAGTTCCGCGCAAAAACGAGTTAGAGGCACAATGCCATTAGGGGGTTCAATTAAACGGCCAAAGCTTCTTACACCCGATTACGACGTGAAATTTTAGAAGGCACTTCGAATTCTCTTCCTCTCTCTCTCTCTCTCTCAATGCAATTCGTTCGGCTATAATTTCATTTGGCCCTTCCGGGGCTGCTTCGCCAACAGATTTGTCTCGGTAACGTCGTTATATGTAGAGAGAACCTGACGCAAACGAAATTTTTAATTGGCCTTTGTCGGATCGTGGAAGTTCCTTTGAACGGTTAGTACGTTGCAGACATGAGCGAGTGATTAGGGCAAAATGGAGAGAGGGATAATGCATGTAGCTGCCCTCTGCTGAGACTTGGATTTTACTCGTCGGTGGAAAAGTTGTGTGGGTATTATAATTAGCCGGGCTTGTAGTTGGCATTTTCTTTCGAATTAATCGCTAAAAATTACTATAATTAACTAATCTGATTCTGCGTATTAAGAATAAAATTGTAGGGATCTTTTGGAAACTCGTACCGCTATTAAAAGAATTTTTTTTTAATGAACAACGTTTAATTAATGTGTACGAAACTTTTATGGCATACAAATTTTCGTTTCTTTAGTCTTTTTTAACAATCTATATACTTGAATTAATTAAATATACTCCGGCGGTAAATAATGCAGACCACAAATTGCAAATTGAAATGAATTTTAATGACACTCTAGCTACAATAAGTTAAAGCATTCTGCTACTTTAAATGCAATTACAGTCTTCTAGTTAGTTCTAAATTAAGCATTGTCCAGTAAAAACGTATTAAGAATTAATAAGTCCCAGTTTGTTTCTGCCGGCATTGAAAATTAAGTTTAAAACTAAAGTTCGGGAGTTTAAGAATTAATTCACGAGATGCATAAAGAAACTTTAATTTGGTAGTTTCGAATAAAACTGTAAAAACCTTCCTGATAATTAGACAAGAGTTTGCACATGAATATTATAGATTAATTGAATCTGCAAAACAATACTTCACGCCTTATTAATGCACTTTAGCAGAAACTTCGCTATTTGACGATTCAGTATTTATACAGTTTTATTCTCTGCTGGTACAGAAATGCAGAAAGATTTTGATCGCGCCGTGAAAAATTGCAATATTAATTATTTGTCGACACATATTGACAGTACTCATGAAATGTAGAATGCCGAAAGTTAATGTTTAATATTTATGATTGAATGTTATTAATTTAAACGGTTTACTTTCGAATTATTCAAAGGCTTCGTAAAGTAGTTTTATGACTGAATAAATTTCATTATATATTTGGTCTTAGAGTACTGAAAAAGGAAACTATAAAAGAATGGAAGGTGAAAATAAAAATTTTCAAAAATAAAGTCAGTTCAAGGAATAAAAAGTAAAAGGCATGAATAACAAAATCGTAAATCAAAAAGCTTCAAAGATTTTACAATAGTCTGCAATAAGCATAAAAAGGCAAGGCTTTTTGAATTTTTACTGTTCTACATTTCATATTCCAAAAGATGTTTCTTTAAAGATTTCACTTTCGAATAGATTTTCTTATTCCATCCTTCAAAGTCTTTCTCTTTGCAAATTTTATCTTTCCAAATCTTCATGCGACTATAAAAAAAGCTTTAATCTTAAAAGAGATATATTCAGATAGTCTGCCAAATATAGAAGCTTAAATGTGCATTTTAATACAAATTCGTCAACTTGTCATTTCGATTAAACCATATTATATA
>JAWWEM010000001.1:1399153-1417458 GCA_035582935.1 Ormyrus thymus
GTTTCTGCGGGAATTTGCGGCGCTTGCTGACTTCCAACATAATGTATTTTTTCCAATTTTTTTTTTAATCAAGCCTTAATTTTTTAACAAAAATTTAAAGTTTGCTTAATACTATATCAGTACAATTACATTTCTACTGCAACAATTCATTGGCACAATAGTATCTATAAAGTTTATTGTCTACATTTTCATAAAGTAGCCTTATTTTTGTGATAAAAACTGGGCGCGTCAATTCCGTGCGAATGAATAAACTCACTTTTCATCGTTTCAGTCGAGCGGATCAGTTTCGGTATGGCAATAGGCAACATATCCACGAAAAACCGCTTAGTTTTCAAATTGTTTGCAACTGCCGTTGCGCATTTATGGATATTGTATATTATATCAAAAGCCATAAAAAGAATTCGAATAAAAGTGCCTGAAAAAAGTGCAGTAACATTTTCAACTTTAATACACGCTTTCGCGACTTTCTGGCGGAACTGAAACTGTATTCGCTAATATGAGTGTGAACAAATTAAAAGTAAGAACGATATCGTTTTAACATAAAAGAAATCGCGTGATGGACATATGAAATTTTATATCAAAAAGCTTTACAAAATAATCATAAAAAATCGACTTTATTTACTAAAGGAGGATGCCCACGACAATTCATGGTCAAATTTCACAAGGAATGCACATAATAGGTTTCAGCATGAAAAATTTTTACGAAAAAAATTTTTTTTTTAATCTTTACTACTGAATGTCGGATGAAATCTTGATTTCTTTTACTTATTTTAATGAAATTGGCTTTAGTTTTTTACATATTTCCCTGGATTTCCCCAGACTAAATTTTATTCTACTGTTGATATTTTGACCATCTCTAAAAGATAGCGTTACTTTTATACGTTCTTCTGCATTCTCTCTTTTTTGATAAATCTGCGGACATCCTCCTTTCCAAACTAAAAATAAAATAACTTATTTGTATGCGAGATCCTGGATTATCAGGGAAAGGAAAGCGGAAATTTTTGTAAATAAGAACACATAAGTTCGGCATTTATAAGTAAAACATATTAATCATATGCAAATATAAATTTTACAGAGTGTCACTACGAAATAAACGGTATAATACGAGGATGAAAAAGACAAAGGCAGTTCTGAGCTGACGCCCAAACTCTGCACTTTGCCACGTGTATTCTCTCTCTTTCTCTCTCACTTTCCTCGGCCGTACACCTCTCTGTCTCTCTCTCTCTCTCTCGCTCTCTCTCTCACTCCCTCTCTTTCTCTATCCGTAAAAAACTCATTCGCCTTGGCCAGAAAACTAAAAGACCTTCTCTTTTGATTTCTCCTTTCGCTCGCATCCACATCGTCATTATCTCACCGTTTCTTCACGTGTACATGTTCGTATAACTGTACGTGTGTGTCTGTGTCTGGTGTGAGTGTGTTGTATATAAGTGGTACTTCGGGTGTGTCGACATCTTCACTACAGTATGCATCAAGAAAGAAGAAAAGAACAAAAATAAATCGTACGGAGAAACACCCATGGAACAAAAGACAGTTTTCTCATGATAATATGCGTTTTATATATCACGTGTAAAAAGAAACGTCGAAAGTTTTTCGCCAGCCGAAATCCTCCCCTCGCTCGCTTCCGCCTCGGTAACCAACGAACGAAACGGCCTGTCGCCTCTCTCATGGAATTACAAAATGGAAAAATATAAAGTGGCGGTAGGCGAGCGAGGGAGGGCTTTCGATCTCTGGTTTTTGGACGTTTACACATAGTTTCACGTGGGGAGCTACGTTTTACACATTTGCTTTATGGACGTATTGCTTGTCCCCTGCGCTTCGATAACAGAAAGAGAGATTTCGTCTGTATTATTTATTTGCTGCAGTGTATACACATACATATATTTTTACGTTTTTTTCTATCGTCGATCGCTTTATAATCGGTTTTCTTTTGCTGCCTCATAGTCACGCCTTTTGTCAAAATCTGTGTCTGTATGAGTCTCTGAACGCTTAAATTTCGGCTTCTTCGTTTGCGTTTTGATTCTTAGGGAACGAAAAACCAAGTACATTAAGTCATACATTACGTTATACACATATAAAAACACAAAATAAAAGACAGGAAAGTAACACAGAAATATTTCTTGAATTCAGGTACATAAATAACGAAAGACCCAATCGTTAGAAAAACGCAAAACTCCGTCTCGAAAGCCCAACCAAAGCACAATAAACGTAGTCGCTCTCTTTTGTCCCTTTCGCTATTATAAAAATTTCGTTTTTCTCCTCTCATCGCCAGTGTCTCGCGATTTTTGCATCTTTTTCTTCTTTTTCTCGTCCTACATTCGCGAGTGTTTGTGTACATGTGCTATATATCACCCTCGATCACATGATTCCTCTTCGCTCATTTTATACGTATTTCTTTTTTTTTCTTTTTTTTTTTAATGCGCCTCTGCTCTATTTCATTATTCGTTTTATTTTTTTCTCCGCGTCAACTCGATTTTCCCACATCGCTCCCACCTCCGACTCTTTTTCTTTCTTTCTCTTTCTCTCTCCTCATATATGATTTCTTCGTACTTACGGCGGTAATAATTATATACTTTACATGCAAAAACAAAAGTTGTATCACAGTGGGACATCATACATTTGTTAATATAATAATATTGTTTATTTTTTTCTTTATTTTGCAATAACTCTTTTTTTTATCTCACTCGCTCGATCTCGCATTCTCGCACTCTTGCTTTCTGTTTTGCTTTTCACCTAATTCACTCGCCAAAAGTATTCCGCTCGACGCTACGGAGAATGAACGCAAATTTTCAAATGCGTAAATGATACAACTTAGAGAACCAAGCGTCGCCGAGCAAATTACTCTTGCGAATCGAGGCGCCGAGCGACGAAGCTTCCGCCTCTCATTTATGCGAATTGATATCGATTACTTTTTTTTTTTTAATTACTTATACAACAATTATGGTTATTACAATACGGTTACCATTACCTACTAATATTATGCGTTATATGAAGAATCGCCGGAGTGGCTTCGTCGCAAGAGCACCTTGAGATAAGCCACACACCACAAATTTTCTGTCTTTCTCACTCGCGTTCTACCCCTCATTCGCGAATCGGCCGAAAACGCGCCGAACCTCTGCCCCCTTATTATTAGGCACAAATCAGCGGGGCAGTTTTCGGGGCGTTTTTCACCAGTCGATTCGCTCTCTTTCTCTCTCTCTTTAGAACAACGGCAACGCAAAAACACGGGGGAAGGGAGGGGGGGATAGGTAGGACCACATGTAAACGAGGTTCGGGAATAAAAAAGATACATTTCGCTCTCGTTCTGCTCTTTCTCTCTCGCTCGTCCTCACACTCCCTTGTACAAAAGCTAAGGCAACGTTTTCATATTTTTTCCCTCCTGCGGCACAAAGTCGTCGCACTCCTTCCTCTACCTCCTCATCCTTTCTCTCTTTCGGTCTCTCTTTCGTTCTAAAATCGCACAAAATGTAATCGCAAGCGCGCACCTCTGGCCAATTTAACTCTCGCTTCTTTGCTTCCTTTTTTTCTTAAGTACGCGACTGCTAAAAAATTGCCAAGAGTTCGAATTAAAACGATGAGTTTTCTTAAGTACGCTACATTATTGCGTTCTTTCGTTAAAAAATATCCAGCTTTCATAATAGCATAAAATAAAAGACACTTAATTAAGATAAAAAATAATTCTTTTATTTTGCATTTGCATACATTATAATTTCGTGTCTGAATAGCATTAAATTAAAATTGTTTAAAATCTCGATGCCACAATACAATTTTTTTATACTACATAAATTGCACCGGTAATAATAATAATAACAGAAATCTTTTTTGTAAGCGTCGTTAAATCGACCAGCGAAGCGTCGCTCGTATCAAAAGGAAAGGAGACAAACGGCAAGAAAAAACAGAAAACTCGTCTTTCTCTATCTATTCTCCTTCCTTTCTTTATCCAATTCAGTCCTCTTACATTTATTCACTCGCACGCTTTTTTTCTACCGAAAAAAGGACGCACACAATCTCAGACTTGCTCGCTCACACGGCAGCCTTTAAGCAGGCTTCTAAAATTACTAATTTAGTAACTTATACTTTTATTACATCTATATTCCGGTTACAATTACTTCTAGGTGATGTGTACACGACGGCGCACCCGATTTGCCTTTCCTCGATCATTGATGCTTGATTTGAAATTAAAATCGTCTCGTTACGGTGATTTTTCGAGTGGTACAAATTTCGGCTGAGATTAAAATTAATGGACATTCAGTTTTTTGTACTGAGGCACGCCGCCGCGGAACAAATTTTTCTCGCCGAACTACGAAATGATAAAAAAAAAAGAAAAGATTAAAAAAATTATACAGAACGGAAAAGGAACGAGCGCGCGTCGCTCGGCGAGAATCTTCTCCAACTAAAATAAATCTTCATTTATTTATAATAAAATTTTCTTCCATATATATTTATATGCATATACATATATTATAAATAATGATTAAAGTTGCTTCGAAAGTAAGTAAAAATATATGATGTATATATAATATATTTTTTTTACTTCCACTCTTTTTTTCGTCATCGATCGCTTTTCTTCTTTTTTTTTATTATTTTTATCATTATTTTTCTCCTTTATATTTTTCTCTCTTAAAATCTTCCCCTCCCTTCTCTCGGCCTGAAAATTTTCTTTTATTGTTTCGAGTGCTTATTTTCTTTTTTCTTACTTATTACGTGTATGTGTATTTACGCGTTTTTTCACAATCAAATATCTCCCTTTTGATACCGTCAAAGTAAACTTGGGTCAACTTCCGGCCAATATATTTATGTGTAATAACGTGTCATTAAAAAACGTTTCGTTTAAAAATCTCGCATTCAAACAATCCATGATGAGTGTTAAATTATTATTATTATCATTATCATTATCACTAATATTATTATCATTATTAATATTATTATTATATTCTCGGGGTAACGAGAATCGCCAAAAAAAGAACCCAAGTCAACTTCAACTCATATCTATTCTTTTTTTCTTTTGTGTTTTTATTCGCTGCACATCGAGATAAGACGGCGACAATAATCCATGTTTTGTTTCTTTATCATTCCGCTACTTTTCGTCACTTAACATTTGTTTTCTTTAATACATTGAGATCAACTTCGTAATTGCTCGATCGATGGAAGAAGATATTCGCTTTTCTATCTCTTGAAACTTTTCACGAAGGTTAAAAAAAGAAGAAAAAACGAAAGTCAAGATTGGATCCAACGCGATCGAATTTTTTGTATTTCCTCGTTTCTTCTTCTTTGCATTTTTCTTGGATGAATCACATAAAAGCAGAACATCCATTCATGGCTTATTCTTTCGATAACCCTTAAAAAACCACTTTCTCTCTCTCACTCTCTCGAAAAACGTGACAATTTGGTGCACGTAGTTTGTTTTCACCTCAGGCATACTATGCGTGTGTATTTTTGTAACTCCTTCATTTCACAATCATTTGTTTTAGTTCATTATTTTTTGCCTCCACTGCAAACGCTTCGTAGCACTTTGTTTTATCCTCTGGTTCTCAGCTATGCTTCTCTTGCTTCTTTTTTATTTCGATATAAAAAAGTCTAAATCTACCTATGTATAAGCTTACGTAATTCGAAGTAGTTTACGATGGGGATTTTTTGTTTTTCCATGCCTTCTTCGCCTACTCTTGCTGCTTCGTTAATTATTTATTAATTTTTTTTTTTGTAATTTTCTTGGCTTACGAATTTTTCTGCACTTATGTCGCTCGACTCGCATATTGTGTGTTAGCTACCTACATCGTAATATGTACAATATTGCGTCCTGTAAACAACAATATTCCTGAAAGAAAACTTTAAGACGACCGGTCTTACAGATTTCTAAGAGAAAAGTTACAGCTGGATTAAAATTTGTTTACTGGACGTTCACGACGCGTGACTAAATTTCACCCATGCGGCGGACCACGAATTCTTTTCGCGTATACAACGTTTAAAGATTTTAAATGTATTATTTTATCGAGCAAAGAAAACGTATATATAAATTTCATGTACAAAAATCATATATGTAAGGTGTCGTATATAATTATATGATTCAGTGAGATTACAGGATAGAGAGAAACACACATATAGGCGCGTATAATTATATATCGGTATACATATATGACAAGTTGAATTTATATATCATTTTTTTACTTTACTACAGGGAAGATCCGCGGATCTCCCATCTAATTACTTCTTTGTTGCGCGAAATTGTCACGGAATTTATGCGACATTGAAGCCTACAGTTATGTGCTACTCCCTCGCCCTTATTGACCGCCATAAGTACGAGGTTTCACACGCGAGTCCGCCGAGTGAAATTGCGAAAACCGCGAATACACGGCTATCGATCCATATTCTAGTTTTTGCCCTATAGTGATCTGGTAATGAACGGTTAATAAAAATCAATGGTCAGAGTCGATAGTATGATTGATTATTTCATATAACTGTGGTAAATCTTTGATTGCATTTTTCAAAGTTTTAGCAAGTAGTTAGTTGATTAAAAGAAACCAGAACACTAGGGCTCAGAAAGTCGACGAGAAATGGTTGAACTTTTCTTCGCGTACGCGTTTCTAAGACGAATTCAGACATTTGTATGGACGTTATTTTGACTTTTTTCTGCAAAATCTCAACTGGTGTCATGTGATTCGATGTCTATCAGTTACGCTACATATACTGCAAATTCGGTAAGAAACGCGCAGGCGAAAACAAACCGTTCAGGCCCACTTTCTGACGCAATCTCAATCTCTCTGTAAATATTTTCGGATGATAATTCGCATCGTCGAGCGACTGTGATTCTTTTCTTTTTGCTATGAATGTTTTTGTATGCAATTGGATATTATTTTAAATACACACGATACGAAGAATCAGATGGGAAGAAGGATATTACAGTTGTCATATATCGAACTACGATTTCATTCTCCCAGCTCGAAATTTTTTACTTCTCTCTTACTTTTTATCTTCGGAAAAACAAAAGGATATTTCGTTTCCTCTGTCTACGAGGAGTCTACGTGAAAACCTACGCATCAGCACAATATTTATATATTTATAGGTAGATATACCGAATGTCCGCGAGGATTTACTGCTAGAGTAGAAGACGAAAAAAGTATGCTTTAAAGTCGCAGATGATCGTTTTGTCCGACAAGGCCGCGCTCAAGCCCGAGATAAAAATCTTGTAGCAAAGGAATTTTGCCTTTTTCTTTAACAAGAAACATAAAGTTCATCTTTTTTCGTGTTGGACTCTACGTCATTGCGGACACTCGGTAAACGTACTTTAAAGAGCTCGGACGACCTCGAAGCGAGACAAAAATGCTTGGATTCTTCACTGTGATCACCTCGGCCAGGATTATCTTTTAGCCACTTATATTTTTTTTAAAATGTTCTTGCCGTCTTTCTCTTTTTTTCTTCAATCCACTCTCACATTTTCGCGTAAAAAAGAAAAACAAGAAACCATGTTTCTATTCTTCATGTCATTAAGCATCGTTTATAACCGATTGATGGATCAATTCATATTTTTTTGTATTTTTTGCTTTCTTGTTTTTTGGAGGGGCTACGAAGATCTCGTTTAACAGTACCGAGGAAAGACCAGCTACTCGCCCGGTCAAACTTTATTTCACCTCTTCTTTCTCTTCAAATTTGTCCAATCCGCCCTCCGATCATATTAGTTTTATTTCTTCATTATTCTTAATTGTCATCCTTTAATCATTTCTTATGTTAACTTCTTAAATGCATAAAACTTTTCTGTCTCCTCTCTTGTTTAACAGATGAACGATTCATTTACTATCCGTTGCGCGTATATTATTTTCGTTCTTGTTCATCGCGCAGCGAATACTCGTAAATCACAGATAATTATTTCTAAAAAAATCTTGCTGCTACTCTCTGTTACTTTATTATAATCTTCGTACCCTGGCACGGAAGCACTTACATTCTACGTATAAAAAATTCTCTGTTCATTCGTGACTTTCTCTACTTCATCTTTTTCTACTTCGCTTCTTCCCTCTGGCTTTTGACTCATCCGTCGCTTCGAGAAATAACAATGTATATTTCGTTGTATTTCGCGGAAAAAGTCTGTTCACTCGTCTCATCTTTTGTGTATTTTCACTTGTACGCGAATCATTGACGTAATGAAAAAGGGAAAGCGAAGAGAACAAAAAACATTTCATTCAAAGCGACAAGTTGTCACTTTACTTACTTCATCGTACACGTGGACCGTTTCACGGTAGCCTCTCACGCGTACCCGACGCGCAAATCTTTCATATATATTTATGTATTTCATTTTCTTTCATTCTCGTGTACACATATGCCATTAAGGCTCACATGCTCCGCTCATCGCGCCTATAAACAGTAATATCACCTTGACACGGTCGCTTTTCGTTCATTAAACGAAAGTCGATAGACGAAAGAAATATATCAAAGAACGAAATAAATTTACATATTTTGCAAACGCAGAGGTTCAGTTAGTAATCTTACTGAATTAAACGACGACTGGAGCGTCGTTTTTATTTTCTACTGCAAGTGGAAACTTGTGAATATTACTCAGAATCGACGGAAACTTTAAAGTCATAACTTTTGTAAAACTGCATACTTTTCACGAATCAAACAATATTTTCAAGAATACAAAGATCTTAAGTGATCCTTAATCTTAAAACGTAAAAGTTTTTTTCATGTCGTTAAACGAAGGTTTAATTATCAAATGATCCGCCGGTCGACCAAGACGATTCAAAAGTTCCACCGACAATCCGACTCGGAAAAAAGACAGTTCAAAATTCGCTCGTTCTCAAAAACAAAGAGAGATTTACGGCTGCTACTGATTGTTGCTTGCGAAGAGCTGTTGAGCCGTCTGGAGTTGAAGAAACTGCGAGACGCTGTTGGACTGCTGCATCTGTATCTGGCGCTGCTGACCCTGCAGCTTGGGAAACAAATGGTTGGGTGCAAACACGGGATAGGCGAGGGTTGTCGTCAGGCTCTCATTGTGCTCCTCAAGGGAATTTTGCGCGTAATGGAGCACGAGGTGACGCAACGACTTGTGAATATTGTACGGCTCGGCAAAACCAAAGCCCCGTTCCGTCGCGAAAATTATACAGTGGTTCACCGTGTTATTACACCTGTTAAAACAGATTCAACAATTTGGTGTTATACAATATATTATAATTTTCTTCATTTAAATCAATTCTTATGGGACTTTACTTACATAATCGACAAAGCATATTGTCCGAGTCTCGACCTGCGAATCAAAAAGGTACCATCCGGCCGTCCAGTTAGGACTCTGTCAGCATCAGAACGCGATCCCTCGAGATACAACCATGTCTTGTCATCATTGTGTACTTCAAAATCGAGATCTGGCAGCTCTAGGTTCATACCGCAACCCTGATTTGCTAGAATATTTTGTGACAGCTGGCATATTTTTGAGTGATTCATGCCATTCTTCTTCAGCCAACTGTAAAATATACTTTGGTTAAAAACGTAACATTATATTAAAACAAAAGTTAAAAAAAAATTTTAAATGTACAACAGTGCAATTTAAATGTTAATAATAATAGTAATGTAAATGGAACATACGATCCACACTTCTCCTTCGAACGGCCAAGTTGGAAAATCTCTGCTTTGAGCTTGTTCATGTCTCTCTCAAGGCTCCTATTATGTGCTATTTGTTGCTTCAGGCTCTCTTCCACTTGCATTTTGCTTTCTTCTAATGATTTCAGTCGTCGTTTTAACAGCTCCGCATTTTCCGAGAGACTAAAAAATACGTTTATGTTAGTACCAATGTCATAAGTGCGAAATGGAAATATAGAGGGCTTATTTACTCACTTTGAAATTTCATGAGGCTGAGCCTCTTTCTGAAATTCCTCCTGTGCTTTTATCTGATCTTCAAACATTTTTAAAGCCTCGGCAAAGGCTTCCAGGGCTTGACGCTTCAACTGCACCTCATAAGAAGTGCGTCCATAATTATCAGAAACATCGTGATACTGCTTTATTGAATCGTTCACACCCTTTTCCAGCTCAATATACTTTTGAATCACCTTGGCTACATCCGCCGTGCTCGCAATCTCATCATCCTAAAGACATTAAAATTCGTTAAAATTCAAACTCGGTTACGGATTACAGTGCCGATTAAAATGAACATTAGCTAACCTGCTGGAAGCGTGAGATGGGATAGAGCAGTTTGATATCTAAGGTCGAGTTGTACTGGGCGAGTGAACAGGTCCGATAATGATCGACGAGGTCGATGACGGAGTTGAAGTTGTACGGGTCGGAAAATCCGTACTTGCCGCTTCTGTAATAAATCTTTATGAGCTTGTTGGCGCCACCCTTTCTCAGAGTTAGCGTGTATTCGCCACCCTTTGAGGAGGCGTTGCGAACCAGGAAGGTGCCGTCAAGTGCATCGATCATCTTCTCATTCACCTCGTCGCGGGTGATGTCGCCCCAGTACCACTCGGCCTCTTGCAGTGTACGCGGCCTTTGTATCAAGTCTTTGCTACAAGTACAAATTTAGAACTATCAGAGAAAATTTCCAAATGACAATGAAAATAAAAAATTATTTAAGTGCATGCTTACGCGTGGAACTCCATGAGCTGACGACTATTTTCATCGTCAATGCTGGTGAACACGGCATCAACAACTGGAAACTGGGGCCTCGAGACCTTGCGAGGAGGCAACTGAGGTGCACTTGCAAACTCTGGCAGCCGTTCGCCCCAGTCGCAGTGCAACAACAGTAGCTCTATGATCCGGATGTGTGCCTCGACGTTATTCACGATTTGTCTGAAAACCAACATTAAGTTACTTATCCGCTACAGTTTAGCTTTACGAAGTAAAGCGTCCTTCGACTTGGGTAAACCTAAAATTTTATCAGCGGTACCCTTATCTTCCCTTGAATCAAAGAAGATAAGTTTGGGATCTGCCCTCGGTACTTACATGATCTTCTCCCAAGGCGGCCTCAGGAACAGGTGGCAAAGGACTTGAACGAGCAAGGTCGGCGGCTGCGTGAAGCCACGTGAATGCTGCAGCTGACAAACCCGACAGAAGTGGGCCATCAGGTGGCGCAGCGTGCTGCCATGCTGCGGCGGTAGCTCCTCGACCATCTTAGCGAGTCGCCTTGCACACTGCTCGTCCGGTGCACCTACTGTAATATTGATAACATTAACAACTTCAGTTGCGATTTCTAACTTATCTTATCAAGACGCGCGCTTACGGTGTGTCAGGGTTCTTTTTATCTGGCAAAGAGATAATGAGCCTTTTTTTTAATGGTTCACGAATCAAAATGAAAAAAGCTACTCTTTAAACTTAGATAAAAGAAAATTTCAGATATTTCATTCTTAATATTCTGGAAGATAAACAAATAATTTCTTTAAATATGTAGCTTTATAATAGTAATTAAATTAATGAAATACTAATATCAAATTGACACTGATAATTACAAAATTAATTTATCTAAATTAAAATTTTTTTATTAGACACGATATTATAAATTTTATAGTTAACAGATATATTTTATTACTATCTTTGATCAAAGAAAAATAAAAAATTTAATGAATATCCATTTTAAATAAATAATCTTTTATTTCAATATATAGAGTGCACAAGAAGTAATAATCAATAAATGATTCATATAGGATTTTATAGTTCTCCTCGAATATAATTTATAGAGAATGTATTAAACAATAATTAATGATTCTGTTTTGCTACTAAAAGCAGCTGCAGGCCATTCATTAAAACATTAACTCTTCGATTTTAATAATCAACCAATAAGAAAGTTTTATATTTATCGTTAAAAACTGTGTCACGTTCAGATCACAGAAGTACAGAGAGAAAAAAGGCAATACTCACTTGAAGCTTCCATGAATCTATCGTACCACTGAACTGGGATTATAGGATCGGGCAACTCTCTGAGAAATTTTTTCAGCACGCTCGCTATGCACTGTGGGCTGTTGGCGTTCATATCGACGCTTCGCGGCTCTGCAAGAAACGGAGCAACAGATTAATTATTGAATTGATTAGCGAGACTGACTGAGTTACGAGGATTACCGTATGATTTGTCGTCGTATAAAAAGCATATTTTTCCGATAATTAGATGCTAATGAATTAAAATAAAACGCTCCCGGGATATAAATATTTGTAGTAATATTCGAAATTCCGAAGAAAACGCTTGATTATTTTAATGCTAAACTCGAGTGAATAAAAACTACATTTCAATGCTTTTAACGATGGATATTCAATTAAAATAGCAAATGTAACCAATTTTTTATTTACTCACTTTTATGCCTTGAGACTTACATCACACACATAATATTAAAAAATCTCTTTTACGCGTTATGTAATGGAAAATATTGTGTTTGTTCGATACCGCAATGTATGCATACACTTCTTTCAATTAGATCACAACTAATTTCTTTCTATTAATTAAATTAATCTCCTGAGAAAAGTCAAGCATTTTAATAACCCAAAATCACTAAATATGATTTGTAACGTTCACTTTTACTTTTACTGTAATTGTACTCTTCTGTTCAAGAGTGTAAGTACATTAAAATTATACATTTGAACACATGTATTAAAACAAAATCTTCGATTTGCTCTTTAATATTTCACCTTGAGAAATCTGTTGTTTGAGATTGACCGTCTGGTCGCTGGCCGAACTGCTGTGGTAGACCATGTAGAGGTCGAGGGTGGTATCCTTAACGAAGTGCTCTTCCAAAGCGCGGGTGCAGGTCTCCACGAGCGTCGGAGCGCTCTGCGTTGCCGCGTCGAATTGCGCGCACAGTGCGAGCCCGAACTCTGTAATCATGACAATTGGTTATTCCAGTTAATTGTTTTACTATTTATTTGACGTGTCGCTTTAGGAGTTGTACGGTCCGAAGCTCTCTTCGCTGTACTCCCAAAAGTGAAGTGAAGATAGAGGACATGTTAAAAAAGTTTTTTTGGCGGATATCTAGATAACTGATGTCTAGATTAACTCTTTAGTCGCAGCGTGAAAAATTTTTGAATTTATCGTGATTATTTAATAAATACTCTTTAGCGTGATTGCCTTTATATTACATATTTATATTACATATTGATGACAAGTAAGTGAAAAAGAGCAGCTTTCATATGTCAAATTCTTTTTTTAAAAAAAAGTTCATATATTAAACTGTTTTTAAAAAAAGTTCATTGCAAACAACTGATATATTTTTAACTACAGCAATATTTTTAAAACAGGCACAAATTTTTGTTATCTTATAAATATCTTATAAATAAATATTAAATTTTTGAAATTCATATTTTTTTTATAAACAAAATGTGGAATTAAAATATGATAGAAAATTCATATTATTATATAAATTTTGTAATGATTCATTTATGTAACATTTGAAAGAGTTAATTTAAAAAACTAAATTTTTCACTTGTAATACGAGATAATAACTGGTTGAATATTAAAGAAATTCCTCTTGAAGAGAGTCAACCCGACTGTTCTGAAAGCAAAATTTTGGCAAAACCTCCGCGAATAAATTTCTCAAATAAAAATACCGAATAATTCTTTTTTGGCAAAAGGAGGTCGTTGCACTTCATTGTTTGGCGCCCAGCAATGACGCTCAAAAAAGCTCGAATTTACATTTATTTCAAATTTAAATGGCTCAAAATCACGTGGACTCTCCCCCGAAGATGAAAGCAAATGCTCACCGGAACTGAATCTGTTGGTCTTCCCCTCCGAGGGATCGCAGATATTAAACAGGCCAGTCGCCGAGCAGGTTCTGTGAGCAATTAGACCGCAATCTGAAATCAAAAAGACGCAGAAATTAGTATAATTAGCACGTAAGAGGGATCTTTCGCGCGCAGTTATCGAGGCGCAAATTCCTCGGGACGCTATTCAGCGAAAGAAGTGCCTTTTGCCCGCAATTTCAAACGCCGGGAGACTAAAAATAAAGTCCAGCAACATTCCGCTGATTTCAAGGAGAGAGAAATGAAGGCATTAAAAATAGAGATAAAGAATGAGGAATGAGAGCGCCACGGTGTTTGGGGAAAAATTAAAAGACTAATTTTATAAAGAAACAGTGGTTATCGGCGACCATAATTTGCGCAGTTCTTTTGTCTTAGAGAAAAGAACTTTGCTTGTTTTATAACTTATATCTCGTCATCGTGGCATTAAAAAAGAAATTTCTTTTTAAAGCTCTTTTAATCTTTTATCCTTCGGGAAAATAATAATATATTGATTTTTTTTATATCTTTATGATTTTTATTTTAAAGTAATTTTTAAAAACAGTTTAAATGAAATATTTTATATAAATTTCTACTAAAATTTAAAGTGCCTATTATTAAGACATTTTCTAAATCTGAACTCGATAAAAGTTTTTAAAACTACGAGTTACTAGCATCAACATTCGTTTTCGACTTCGCGGATCAATGAAACATAAACACAGCTCCATAAATATAAACACAGTTCAATACCTTTAATCTTAAAATTTGCAAAACCGTTCTCCATCGAGGAATTTATTTTAGGATACAATACCATAACGCCGAAACTTGCCATAAATTACAAAACTAAAAGCCAGCACTACAATTACCGCCGAGTGTCGCTTAAAAACGCAATTTATTAAGCCAAACAACGGCTAACTGCCCCGAACCGGCGCGTCCGCGCGAAATTCACGCTTTTCGACTGCGGCCGTAAAGCGAGAAAAAAAGAAAAAAAAAGAAAAAGGGAGGCACAGAGCCGCACGCATGGAAACGCGTGCACGAAAGCGCACGATAACAATAATAATCGGCTTCGATCCTTGAACCGATCAAGCGAGTCGTCGAGCGAGAGGTTAATTGACAATAAAGGCGTGAACGAGGCGAGCTCTCCCGACGAGCAAATCGAGAAAACCGAGAAAAATGAAACGGCGAGAGAGACGCAACATTGGTAATTTCGCAAGCGCGTAACGACCGGGGAGAAAGAGTCGACGTGGGCGACGATGCCGAGATATATGACTGAGAAAATGAAAAAATCTATATATACATATAATGCCTCAGGTGCTCGAGATGACGATGGAATCGATGTAATTAGGACAGAGAGCATTGACTAACGAACAATAGAAGTGTAGTGTCGCTGTAATTGGCTTTCTTTTGAAATTTGATTTTAAATAACTTTTCCTCTTATTCGAGAGAAGCGTGGATTTTGTGACCAACTCTGAAATTAAGAAGATACAATGTGTACTTTTCTTTTATTATTCCCAAAAGCAGAGCACATTTGACTGATGAAAGTGCTTTTAATTAATTGTACAATGTATTCAAAGAGCATCTGCGGTTACGAGATTGTCTATAATCAATGATGCACGTATATACTTGCTCTTCATTTTCTTTTAAGATAATTGAATTTTGCGGCGCGTTTCCGTCGCCAGCAAAAAATAGATTACTCAGGAAGAATTTAAAACAGCGTCGATGCGGAAATCGCAAAAGCAACGAATTCGTCCTCTTTTTTTCTCGCGCGTCGCGTCGCTTTTCCCCATTTTCGTCATCTTGATTGATCTGGAAATTGCGAGTTACCGGCTGTCGCGACGATTTTCGATTAGGAAGTTCGACGCGTATATACAGCATACAAACTATCGAATTTGCGGAGCAAAATTGTACGCAAACGTACTTTCGTAGGGGCTTCTTTTTCCTTCGATACTGAAATTAAAACAAGTAGTTCTGGGCAGAATTACAATTTCGTATAATGTAATTTAATTATACTTGAATTATCGGTTGCCTGCAGACACTTAATATTAAAATTGTAATTTTTAGTTTGTAATTACATTTGTGTCTAAACTTTGTTGAGTTGAAAAAGTGCTTTTAAAAAGTTTATTTTAACGACTTGAGCCTTTTCAGATTATCCTAAGTAAATTGATTAACGCCGAGTACAGAATGCGATTTACAATTAAACCGTCGCCTACAATTCTTTGAACGAAAGCATTTTCGTAGAGGTCACTAATGATTCGAAATTAGCGGTCAAAGCAGCATAGTGGGTCAGCGGCCAAACGGCGATCGTTAAAAATTCATTTTTCATGCGCGCGCCGCTTTATTTATGTTTTGACACCTCGACCGAACATTTTGTCGCCGGGACCCTCATTAACCGGGCGCAAAAGCACTTTTTACTTTTAATTTAATTGTTTGATAAATGATACCATAAAGCCTCGTAATTCCTCGTCGTTAAAGCTCCTTAACTTGCCCCGGCGCATCTTCGCGCCGAGTGCCAAAAGGCCGACGATAAATTCTTGCCGTTGGTTTTTAAGCGCGCCGGCTGCTGCTAAATTAACCTTGGGGGGCTGTATACAAGATTAAAGGAATCTGCAGTAAAAATTTACGCCCCTGATATCGGGAAACATTGCTTGCGAAAGAATGCACTTTTAAATTATTATCAAAGTAATTTTTCGAATTAGCTACTGGAATGCGTATGACGCTCGTAAAAATCATTTTAGCACATTTCTAATTACGTTTTACTGCTGCTCTTATTCTTTATTACTTATTGCACTTTTTTCACGATTGATCTTTAAAAATACTGTGAATAATAATAATTATTTCATTATTATCACTTCGCAGCGAGTATTGGAAAAGTAATTTTAAAAATTCAAACATTTCGAGCTAATTCGGAGATATCTTTTCAATAACTTACATGCCTAATCATATTAAATTGTTAAAAACGGCAATAATTTCTTATCGGTCCCTCCAACCCATCCAATTTACTTTTCTGAATTCGAGGCCATACTTTTTCTCCCAAAGCTTCCTTATCCCAACACTTCGCTCCTCAAAAAAACACCCAAAGCTCAAAACTGACCTTGGCAAATGAAGCCCTGATGGGTGAGGCCCCTGAGAAACTTATGGCATTTGTCGCACTTCTCGAGGACGCTGAAGCTGTGGGGTACGAGGTTGTGCTGCTGCGGGGTGGACGCCAGCTGCTGCTGCTGCTGCTGCTGCTGCTGCTGCTCGGACTGCGAGCTCGTGCCGTCGGAGCAGGGCGACGTCGACGTCGGCGAGTGGCACAGCTCGTTGATGCACAGCAGGATGGCCTGTTGGTGGAACTCATCTTTGATGCCCATGTTCTGCGAGGTGGAAAAATGCGATTTTGTATAGTGGTTGCGATGAGCGGTGAGGTGTGGTGTGGTTGTTAGCTTTGGATTTGCGTTGATTTTGTTACTATTTTCAAATAAGGAGAAACTTGAATCAATATAAAATTAAACGAGAAAATAAAACAAGTTTGTTCAATTTTTTTTATGGAAAACGGGAAATTATAAGAGAAGTTTTTTTCTCTCAAAATAATTTGGTTTTTTTTTATTTCTTAAAAACCGACTAAAACAAATAAAAAGATTATAGCTAAAAGTTTTTTGCACTATCAAAAACAATAATGAAAATGCACGCAACACTCACTAGTAATTCTAGAGGCAAAGCCGAGGCAGAGCCAGTCAACACAAGAGTGTATAAAATTTTGGTAAAACTCGCAGTAGACTAAACGTATTCAATACTGTAGAGGGGGATATGACAATAATATTACTGATATTATGAATACATATTATTGCTACTAATAAAGGTTTTATACTCCCCTCTAAATTTACACGTGTCGCCTATATTGATGTTATTTTTTCGACATGTGTTAAACACGTTTCAGAAGCTTATTTAATTTAGTTTCCTAAAACGGTAAATCAGCGAGCAAACGCACGTCAGGCATGCGAAAGATTCGCATAACTTTTTCAACTTTTTCTCAAATCATTACAGTATTCCCTCATTTAACAAGTCAAGCGATTAATTTTCTCAGATTAGAAAAATGCCGCCAAGAAAAAAGTAAACTCTCAAAAAATCTCAAAAAGCTCCATTCCAAAGCTCATCTCCAAGAGGAGCACTCGAATCTTCATAAATTCACGTCCGGCGAATTTTTCTCCTCGAATCGCTCGGCGCTTATCCGCGGCACGTCTGTCCTAATCTCTCCCGACGCTCAGTGCTGAGAGAAAAACCTCCTCGGCGTGCAGTTTATTTTTCCGCGAGTAAAGTTTCGTTCCCCGTCGCGGCTTTCGTCGGAGGGCCCAAAACCCCGCGCGCATCGGCGACGTTTCCCCTCCGTCTCCGCTGCGTTTAATCGGCGATTAACCGCGCTCGAATCGGACCCGTTAAGTGGACGACGCTCCGCCAGACGAGAAGCGTCGATTCGCCTTTACGTAAGGCGGGCTCAGCTATCTGGAGCTGGGCTGCCGCCGCCGCCATTGTTTTCGGGCTCGTTTATTTATCGCGAGAGAGCGACTGCACTGGGGGGAAAAAGGAAAGTCGCGGAAAAAGGAGGAAAGCGCGGATTTCACCGAGCTTTGCGGATGGTTCGTGCGTTTATGTTT
>JAWWEM010000001.1:1421440-1458149 GCA_035582935.1 Ormyrus thymus
TACAAAAATTATTTCAAATATATTAATTTTTTTTATTAGTATAATAAAAGTTGTTATAACTTGAATATGTCCCCGCGGTACTACAACATATAGTAATTTTTCTTAAATAGGTATTAAAGTTTCATATGACATTTTTCTCAGTGTAGTATATATTTTCTACTTATTCTAGAAATGTTTATTATCGTAAAATCCAAGTATTTCTTGGACCATGCATATTCCAAAAAGAAACGAAACGTGTGGTTTACGGATAATAAATTAGCGCTTTCGTATATTACCAGACACTTTGGTCTCCTGGGTCTTGAAGATGTTTTCATGAAAAAAATCTATTGAATTATGAATTTTTCGCAGATCTGCATTCTCGTAGCCCGCATCATCATCTAATAGCAAATAAATGTGAAAAGTGTCTATTATAATACACTTGATTATTGACATATTTATTTCTGCAAAGCGTTAAAAATAGCAAGTAAAAGTTCCTTCGTAAAAAAGTAATTTATTGACTTAATTTTAATTTCTAAATTTAACTTGCAATAATTACACTATAATCTAAACAATTGAATAAAATTTAATTCATAAAAAGAATTCTTTTCAATAAAAATCCATACCAAAGCATAATTCAAATCTCCGCAGCAACAACGCGAGTCATCCTCTCCTCGGGGAGCCTTCTGCGCAGGCGCACGATTCAAAAACCCACCGCTGGGGTCAAACGCTCGTACGCCTGCATGCAAGTGGCGGTCCAACGTCAATGGAGATTGGAGATATCAACACTGCGAGCGTACCTAAGTCGCAATCCCGCGTAGTTGCAGACCCACAGTACTCACACATTCTAAGCGCCTTCGGTGGTGTTGGTCAGTCTGTCAAATGTCGTTGCCTGGGTGGGCGCCGGCAGTCAGCGCAGAACCAGGAGTTTCGCCGCGAGGAAGACGAGGTACCGCGCGAGCTCGATAGCGCGAGGTCACACGCCAAGCGCCGCCGAACCGTCAATGATGCCGGCCTTCTCCTCCGGCGGGTTCGGCGAGCACATTGAGGTTAGGCTGCGTCCCCCTGTCCGTGCTTCTCTCTTCGACGGAGTTCGTTTTTTTCATAATGAACTGCTGTTTTTTTTAGGAGTATCAGGTACTGCATCTACTGGGGAAAGGCGGCTTCGCCAGTGTTTACAGGGCGAAATGCCTCCGAACGGGCATCGAGGTTGCTATCAAGATGGTGAGTTTACGTTTGAGGAACCCACGCGAAGCCTTGTTTGTTGTGTTGTTTTGTGATTGAGGTGGAGGGACACTTGTTGAAAGTACACTGGTAGCGTGAGATTTAAAATTATGGTCACGTTTATCGGTCAGTAAATCTTATTTATATTATAAATTTGTTTTTATAAATTTGAAAACCTCAAAATTATAAAAGTATTAAATTAAAACTAAACCTAAGCTTTATAAAATTTAGTAAACAAAAAATGCAGAGAATTCCTTAGATAGAATGATGGTTATAAAGTATTTTAAGCATTTAATCTTGGGTATTGTTAAAAATATGTATTTATTAAGAAAGTTATGTATTTATTGAAAATTATTGACTTATGAAATTTTTGGCAAGGCAATTATTTTTATTTTAGTAGGATAAAACAAAATCATTCTATAATGAGGAATAACTCAGTGATAATTTTATGATTTTTTTATTTTAAGATCGACAAAAAGCTGATGCAAGCAGCAGGAATGGTGGGTAGAGTGAGACAAGAAGTATCCATTCATTCTCGGTTAAAGCATCCTGCAGTCCTAGAACTTTATACATTTTTTGAGGATCAAAATTATGTTTATCTCGTCTTGGAGCTCTGCCACAATGGAGAGCTTCAAAGATACCTTAAAGAACAAGGTTCCAGAGCACTTTCTGAATCAGATGGTATACCATTTTTCTTCACTAATAGACTGGTTTGATTATATTAAAAAAATTATCAAATAACTATTTTATTTTAGCTGCACGCATTATTCAGCAAGTGGTACAAGGTTTATTATACCTACATTCTCATCAAATTCTTCACAGAGATATGTCCCTATCAAATTTACTGCTGACTCGTGATATGCAAATTGTAAGTTTTGTTTATACTTTTTATTTATGAAAGCTACCAAAATAAAAATTTATCACAATTTTTAATTTCCAGAAAATAGCAGACTTTGGACTTGCAACGCAGTTAACACGTCCTGATGAAAAACATTTAACCATGTGTGGGACACCTAATTTCATTTCTCCAGAGGTTAGTTATTCTTTAGCAAAAATTTTATTTTAATTTCATTTAATTAACAAAAAATTGTCTACAGGTTGCCACAAGATCTTCACATGGTTTAGAAGCTGATGTGTGGAGCTTGGGCTGCATGCTGTACACATTATTAGTTGGAAAGCCACCCTTTGACACAGATGCTGTAAAAAGCACCTTGACTAGAGTGGTGATGGCTGATTATATGATGCCTCCACATTTATCTGAAAACGCCCAAGATCTCATAGATAGGTTACTTAAAAAAAATCCAAAAGATAGAATAAGATTGCGCGATATCATCAAGCATCCATTCATCACGTCATACGAAAAACATCGACAAAATGTAAGGCAATCCTTTTCATTGTATCCTGAGTATCCTCTTCTTGTCAAGTTCACAATTTTGAAATTGCATTACAGGAAAACATAGGCTATGCACGATTGTCTGGTGATAACGTAGACTCTGGTTTAGGCCGGACATTATCTTCGTGCGGTCGACCACGAATGCGATCGCGCTCGGAGGAGCGAATTAGCACCACACCCATGATGTACAACGGTTATGGCACAGCTGTCAGTGCTAGGAGTGAACCCCTCATGGAGCCGACTTCCTCGAGTTTGCACGGGTCGTATCACATGAGGTATTCGAACCCTTCATTTCCAGAGCGAAGTGATTCTGTACTTTCGGGAATTCCATTACCACCGCCCCCTCGAAACGGTAGCCAAGTATTCTCGCAGTGCGAGCCCTCGATGGTAGGCAGCCGGCATCAGGCGAGAGAAGAGGTCGAGCAGGAAGCGGTCGAGGTGGCAGCGGCAGCGGCTGTTGTTCGAACTCGCAGCGGCCATCGACAAAAAGGTGATGCTGATACAGACGAAACCAGCGAGGTATTTACATATTATTAATGCCTAACCTATAGGTTGTTCTTTCAAATATATAAACATCTAAATTATTAAGTTACATTGTTAATATTTATAAAAATGTTAAAAATTGTTTTTAATTTTTAGGCGACAAGTGGCAAGTTGCAAGGACCACCTTTATCTTCATTAAGACTTCAACCTACACGGCATCGAACGAAAAGTGCCATACTTACTATTTTAAACAATGGTGAAGTTGTAATAGAATTTATAAAAAAGAAAAATAATATAGAAAAGATAAGTGAAGTATGCAGGATATCAAGTGATGGAATACGCATCGTCTTGTATAAACCGACAGAGGTGATAGAACCAGGCAATTCACCACCACCTCTACCTACGCGTGGCGTTGACAATATGTTTTCATACGAGAACTTACCGGCTAAACATCATCGCAAATATCTATATGGAGCGCGTTTTATCAATCTCGTTAGAGCTAAGACTCCTAAAATCACTCTTTATACGAATAAAGCGAAATGCCTTTTTATGGAGAATGGACCTCATCCAGATAGCGAAACAGTATTTTACGACGGTATAAAGGTAAAAACAAAAACTTTAAAGAAAACTGCTAAATGTAGGTAAAATTGGATATTTAAATATTGTATTTTCTCTTAGGTAACTCGAGTTGATGAAGTGGTGAAAGTGATAGAAAAATCAGGTGCCACGTTTACAGAAGGTGAAATGCCGCCGCATTTGGAAGAATATTACGATCATTATTCAGATTGCTATAAAAGGTGCATGTTATTGGAATCATCGCTTGCATCACTCGAAACAGCCACCGGTCACGCATATTTTCCAGCTATTATTGGTCGAAAACCTACCGCACCTCTCCACGATACTACGCCACACTTACAAGGCAAGGAGAACGTGTCGCGCGAACAAACTAGTCCGCCAGTGGTACGTTCCAAGAATTTATAATAATAGTCCACTCTATAATGTAATAAATATTGATAGATTAATTTTATGACTCTTATATAGATGCCTTCTTTCGATGGAACGTGTTCTATGGTTTCAAATGCGAATACTACTAATTCGCACTTGCGGAGGTCGAATTCTCTCAGAGTGTCGCAATCGAAAGGAGTCAAAGTTAATATTCCTAATATTGGCACAGCAATTCAAACGCCTTCGGGTGATATAAGAGTTGATTATAAAGATGGCTCCGTTCTTACTGTAAGAAAATTTTGACATTTTTATAAAATTTCTTTCAACAATGAAATTTACTAACGAATTTTTCTTTAATATAGGTAACACCACAGAACAATGGCGGAGGAATACTTTACGAGAGTCCTAGTGGCAGTATTTTACGGTTTAATCAGAATCAAAATAGTAGTGCGGATATGCCGATGATAGTGAGGGACAAACTACGCCATTTGCCGAACATAGTTAAGCTTCTAGTGCAACCGCAATACAAAAGCATACGATAGCAAAATCTAAGAAAAATTAAAGAAGTATACCAGTGCCTAATTTGTAAGATATATAGATATTCGAAGGTCGAAAACATAAGGATGCTTTTATATTTTTCTACTTCTATTTCTCCTTTTAGATAATGACTCATATATCTTAATTAGATATTGCTATAAATAATTTTATTATATAGATAGAGATAATATACCTGATTTTTGCTAAGAGCGTACATAATAAAGACGTACTCAACGTTCACTTTCACCTTTTTCGCTATATATTTTAAATTTAAATTTTGCTTGAAAAATTCTTTAGACAGATTGATACACCTAAGAAATACGAAAAGAAATTTGAAACTAAATGTTTAATTATACTTTATAATAATTAATGACAATGCTCTTTTTCATATTATTTTGGAATCTAAAAATTGCACTAACATTTAATTTTGTTCTTTTCGTAGGTTAAATGTGTAATTGACATTTATTTAATAGTTTTTAAAAAACTTGAGGTGTACCATTCTTTCAATATATTTTTATAACTGCTTATTCGCTTCTTTCAACGCGTGTTTGTTACTACCAAAGTTCTTGGTAGAACCGAGTGATTTATGTACATTTTCTTCAATCAATTTTTGAACGAATTTAGCTCTGATCATTATTAAGAACAAATTTATTTATAATTTGTCATTCACGCAAAGTCTTGTCAGATATAAAATTTTAGTAAAGAATTTTTTAAGCGATAATTTATCTATTTTGTATGTATAAAAAAAACTTAATACTTCGAACTTGAAGTTCAACAAAAATATTTCTTTTTCTCTTCTGTGAAGAAATAAAAAAAAATGAATACTTATGCATTTTTGTATAAATAAGCAAAGTTAAATTAAAATAAATTTTTAGATATGTTAAATGAAAATTAAAAATTTCTTTCACTCACAAGAGAAATCTAGCAGTATGAATGAGGTGATACAGATGTAATACCAAATGTTACATAAAAATTTTGTCTTATTTAATAAGGCTTTTTATAATTACTATTTTTTTTACAAAAGTAATAAAAGCTAAAAGTATAAAAAAAAATTCCATTATCGTAATTTTTAATTTTCATTCTTATAAACTAAAAAACCTTTTGATTAACCCTCATTAGCGCAATTAAAAAAAAGGGCATTAACGTTCCTTCGTTCAAAATAAGGAAGTGTCATTTCCGAAAACTTATCTCTCCCACATATTCTAGTCGGTCGCGCAAACAAAATCGTCAACGTCCACAGAAATAATACGTTAGACAAAGACGCAGCGAAGATGAGAGAGAAGAGCGAGGCCTTTTCAAACTATACAGAGCCGAAACGTGTCTCTTGAAGGGGGAATTCAGCCGTGGGCACTTGGAACTTTCATTCAATTTCATTTGTGCAAGAGAAAAGAAAATGAAGGAGAGAAGACGAAGAAGAGATGATAAAGAAGAAAGCGACGGGCAATTTAGTGCGCCTCTACTCTCTTTCAATCGTCGTCGAGTCGCGACACAGACACACAAATACACCAGCACATGCACACAGAGCCACGAAAAAAAGAGAAAATGCCGAGAGAGGCGACAGAAGAGTCGTGTTCCTTTTCTTCAATGGATTCAAGCGACAGCATTTGATGCGGACTTGTTTTTCCGGGACGTGAGTCGCTCTTCCTCTTCTTTTACTTCCTAGTATTTCATTTTAGGGCGCTCCATCTTTTCTCTATCACCTGCACTACTCATAATTAGACTGCAACTAAATTTTGTACAAATAAAAAATAAAAATTCGTTTCTTTTTTGAAAATTTCTCAATCACTTTTCTTTTAGAAATCTAAAGTGCTAAAACTGGGAAAGAAACTTGTCAATACCAAACGCTTCCATACTTTCTTGGTCAATTGAAATTCTTTTAAACTTATTTATTAATTAAATAATAAAATATTTAACTAACAATTTTTCACGTCTAAGACGTGCTACGTTTTGAAACATTCATTTACCATTTTTTAAATATATTTTTATTGGTCCAAAATGAGCATTAATTTTGACTTCTCTTGGGTTTATTGATTATCGCAACATTACCTGCAATTCTCGGGCTACTTCTAAAATAGATTTTCAATGAAAACGAATTAATTGATTATTCGTCAGAAATTAGACATCTCATAAATATATTAATCGACACTTCAAAAGCAGATTTCAATTTCCATCGTAAAGCTTCAAAATAACGACTCAATCGACACCGCTCACGCCAAGTGCGATAAAAAAAGCACTCGCAATCAATTAGCTCACTATCAACCCCGCGGATTTTGGCTCCAGATTTCAATCGCACTCATTCCCCCTCCCCGGACCTCCGCGCAAACGCATCCCGCTGACCCAGACTCCCATCCACCTACTTCGAACGCTATTGCGGCAATATAGAAATTGCGTTGCGCATATAACTGAAGTGACCTCGAACCGAACCAGATTCCCCGTAGACAAGACCAATTGCCTGGTCTTGAAATGCCGCTCGACTCGTTTTTTTTCTTTTTCTTTTTTATCTCGTCGCGCGGCGATTAGCTTTGCGGAAGTCCAGAAGATTAACTGCTGGGCGAAATTTGCGATTTTTTTTAGGTCCGAATTTAGCCCGCCGGTCAATTCGCTAATTAAATGAGATGAGAATGGGATAAAGTTGGTCGTTTCGGGAACATAATTGATTAATTAAAGTAATTGAAGTTTTTGCTAGCATCATAATTAAAGGTAACGTCGAAATTGCGGAGCAGGGGTTAAAACATAATCACCTAATTGATAAGCGAAAAAGTCCATTTTATTATTAGCTTCTCAAGATAAAAAAATTTCAGGTTTTTTAAATAGAAAATGTGTACTATTTTTAGCAATTCCTGTATGCTTGCGGGCGCTTAATAAGTATGTTGTTTTCTCCAATAATCGTTAAAGATTACAAAGCTCGAAGTCCATAAAGAGTAATGAAAAATAACGGCAGGAAGAATTGATTTTTCCGGTCGCAACGCGCTGCCAAATTACGCGCAGGTACAATGGAACATTACGGCAATTTTTCAAAAACTCGACAATCACGTAATGACGGCTAATATTCCAGCTGGAGACCTCTCGATCCGCAATTAAATTTTGCGCAATATTTATAAATAAAGAATAAACGATATGTTCCACAACGCGAGAATGCATAATCAAGTGAAGTTTTCTCAATTTCCAACTTGCGTGTTTTACTTTCCTCCCATCTCGCTCGATGCAAATGCGAAATTTACATTGAATCTGTCCACGCGTGCCGTGTCCGCGTACGGCTTGCATAAATCATTGCGCAATCCGAGGCAGGTCATTTTCACAGGTATACTTCGACACTGGCTTTGACACTGCACCCAGGAGAAATGTGAGATTTTTTCCTCGAAAGCCGGAGGGAAAGTCATTTCGATCGTTATTTACTGGTACTTTGTAGTTTTTGCACGTCTGTTTTCTCGAACGGCAACTGTCACTATGCCGTTTTCATTTGAAAAATTCGATTCTACATTTCAATCTACTTATTCTTTAGTTTTCTTTTAAATTCTTTTTTTCTTTTTTATAAATTTGCGTACGAGTGTGTTTTATTTCTTTTATAATTATAAAACATTCGGATATAAATTTTTAATTTTTAATTGAACGTATTGATTGTGATTATCAAAACTTCAATAGTTTGTTCATTTTAGATGTAATTCTTTTTTCCTGTTAAAATTCAATCTATAACTATTTTAAAAATTTTCAATCCAAATATTAAATATTTTACTGTATACCGAAAGCAAAGAGCCTGTTTTACGAAAAAGCCCTTGTTACACGCTCTACTTTTACTTCCGCCGAGGAAATTTGACTCCAGTCCAAAAAAGTATCGAGCTCCAGCGCAGAACCCCTTGCGAAACATACCGCGGCTGCTCTTCATATTTCATCTCCATCACAATTGCCGTCGCCTTCGCAATCCCCTCTAATTAAAACCCAATACGCACGTCCCACGACTCCGAAAAGGTAAACAAAGCCCGCGAGAAGACACACGATCGTTGACGCAACTGCGCTACAACGCGCCGCATCTTTATTTGGGTCACGCGGAAGCCTCTCCTCTGTCTCTCTCTCTCGCTCCCTCCGAAAGCTGCAGCTCAGATAAGGCCGTGCCGCGCTACCGTGCCCTCGTCCTTATCGCGCACACATTGTGCACCTGCATGTGCACGAGCGTCGTCCGTCGGTGCGCGCGCGCGGCCATCTTGTCAGCGCTCTCCGCCGTAGCGTGTAAAGGAAAAAAAGAAAGAGAAGAATAATCCAATCCACCTCCTTTCTCCTCCGCGAGCTCGGCTCTCGCAGCCTGTGTATACGGTTCCAAAGTCGTGGCAGCGCTACCTGGAAGCTTTTCAGCAGAGGCGGCGGACGCAGGACCGGACCGAGTACGCTGCTCGCGCGCGCATCGATTGATCGACGTAAACAAAAGAGGACGCACGCACGTACCATACAGAAGCGGAGGGGCGGCAGCGCACACTCGTTCCCGGGGGAGCAGAGAGTCGACGGGCGCAGTTGTTGGAGCGCGAGCGAACCGACTGCACGAGCACGCAGGACCAACGGGGCCCGCCTTCGCCTGCCTTGCTGCTCTTGGCTGCCTGATACGGCCTAACCTGCTTCGGGTCGTCTCTACTTGAACTTCCCTCTCGGCCGCTGGCCGTATACAAATTACACGAACCTCGGGAGGAGATCCGGAGAAAGGAGCTAACTGCTGAACGTCGCGAGCTCGGGAGTAGCCGCCAGCGATGGGTGAGTCCATGTGTTGTGTGCCTTTGCTCTTCGATTTTGCTCGCCTTCTTTTGTTTTGGCTCGATGCTTTTCCAGGCTGAGCCGAGCCGAGGCTTCCTGGAAGCGCGCTTTTCCGTAGAATTTCGATCCGCTTTTAGAGTTCTTGACTCGAATATACCTGTTTGGGATCGAGAAAAATTAGAGCGCTGGGCATCCTATGGGGTGTGCAACATATGTTTATAAGAAAGCGGTTCTTTTGTTTCAATCTGCAATTTTTGGACCCGGTGACTGAAAATTTATGGGTTTTATTGGTTTTCGCGGTAGCGGGGTTTCAAGGGTAGTTTCAGGGGATAGCTTTTCATGGTCACCTTAGGGGGAAGGTCACTATGGCAACATTTGGAATACTTGATTAAATATTCAATTCTTGTAGGGGTGGACTTTGTCAAGATCAATGCTGAAAGTTTTTTGAGAAATACTGCCATTTTGTCTAACAAAAATCAATTATTTGTTGTTTCGTGAATTAAAAATTGCATAACTAATGTCAATATTTAATTTGTTTAATTAGAGGAAATTCTTAGTTTCTATTCAAATATAAGGATTAGATCGTTTTGATAGCTTGGTACATTGTTATTGTTTACTGTGTGTAATATTAATTCAATAGGGTGTCTGTGTGAAAACTCCTTAAAAGGTTTCATGATTTGATTTATGTAATTCTTAATATTTGCTCT
This sequence comes from Ormyrus thymus, assembly GCA_035582935.1. Lineage (NCBI taxonomy): Eukaryota > Metazoa > Arthropoda > Insecta > Hymenoptera > Ormyridae > Ormyrus > Ormyrus thymus. The sequence continues at coordinate 1,431,443 of JAWWEM010000001.1, forward strand.
TACTTTTTGCAGACTATTGCTTTTAGGTCAATGCCTTCTTGCATCTAGCATAAAGATCATTTCTCTTATATATACCAGAAATTGATGCTAGACATTTTAGAATTATAAGTAATGGGGTAACTTTATTCATTTGCTAAAGTTCTATTTACATTGCATAACTTTTTAAGAATAACAATAAATCATTAAAACTTTTGTTTCTATTCCATTCTATTCAAATATTACTATAATAAAAAGTTAAAAATATATTTATTTGATTTAAGCCAATTTCTAACTGTTTATTACATTTTGACAAAATACTATTTGTGTATATTTAATATGTTAACCAAAATTGAATTTCGATCTTAGCTCCAAAATTTCTACAAAACTAATTTTTAACAAATTGTTTGAGAAAATTTCAGTTACCTTGAGGAGTAGGTCAACAATTACTTTATCATTTCATGCAGGGATTAATTAACATAAACTACTTAATTGCCTGATTTAAGTATTACATAAATTAGACTTAAAGAGATTTGCCACTACATTTTATATAACATTGCACTTTATTTCACTATCACTAAATTTTTATCAACAGATTTTATTGGCTTGTAGTTTAAAGAGATAAATATAGAAATAAACTTTTTGCCCCAAAAGTATGTTTGCCAAACAGACTCAAGAGGTATACAAATTTACATTGTCAGGTACTGGTACTTAAATGTCAGATTAAAGTGAGTGAAAAAGATTGATATACGATCAAGATAATCTGATCAATCAAAAGAGGAAATATTGTCCCTCTTTGTCTTAGGGATTCCAACAAGTGTCTCATTCACACTTTGGTCTATTATATTGACATATTTGCAGAACGAGTCATGGACATACTCTTATTCAGGAAGCAGTTTGTTAAGGGTTGAGCACTTTTAGTATGATATTCAAATTGATGTCACCCATTTTACTTCTAATAATAATTAGAAGGACATAGATGTAAAGTATATCAATTTGTTTAAAAAAATATTGAAAATAAAAATTTAATTTTTAAAGTTTAGATTTTCATAAATAATTAATTTTCAAATAATTGTTTTAAAAATTTAATACAAATTGCAAAAAAAATAAAAAATTTATAAAAATGGTTTACAATTTATTAAATTTTTATTAATAATTTTTATAATCCAAATCAATTAGTGTATCTACATAAAATTCCTTAAAATTAATTTTTAATTGTGGATATAAAAAATTTATAAACAAATTAGATTCATTTGTTTATTGCTACAGAACTGTTCTAAAAATGAATTGTAAAACAACCTTGAATCTTAAATAAATTATCTTTTTTCTCTTTAATAACACCTATTAAAACAGTCATCATAAAATTCTATTGAGTAACAATGACATGAATGTTAATTGTTCAAATTAACAATAAGTAGAATTAGAATAAATTAATTTTCAAGTGAAGAGTACTAAAAGCTACCAGGAGAGCAGAACAGTCAAAGAAGTATGAAACAAGTGAACAGATGATCCATGAAAGATAAACTAATCTTATCAATGTTTTCTGGAAAGTGTGTATAGAGCATTAGTCAGCAGCCAGCTCCTCATTTATTGGCAGTCCACTGACTGGAACAGAGGCTCTGGGCTGTACTCCTTCTTCTCTCTCGGGGTGTGAATGAATGAGCTGTTCAGTACATTAAAATATATATTTTATTACAATTATGGGAAGACGTACTCGTTCTAGTGCAAGTGCAATGCCTCTCAGGCGAAAGTGTGAAAGTGCTATCAGTGTTGACAGGTTCTCTGAGCATAGTTTGCATGCTCAGTATATGACAGACTATGGGCGTGAGTTCTCTTGTTTTTTCATTTACTAATGACCTAATGCTGTGCCTCACTGAAATTTAAATATTGTTTCTATTAACTAATTGAAGTAATAATTGAACTTATTAAAGAAAGTAAAAAAAACAGGAAATGATTAAAGGAATTAAAAATTCCATTAGCATTTTTAATCTTATTAAAGAGGTTATGTGTTAAGGAAGGCAAGAAGTTTTTTGTACTTTTATACACAGACCTGCAGCATAGAATTCTTGAGTTAGGAAATCATAGAGGTATTGATCCAGCAAGTGAATGTACTATCAGTGATGATAAAATTTTGAGATATCAGCTTTAATCACTGATATTTATTTAGTACTTTTTTTCTTTTTTAACCATATATAAAACTATTTGAGTATTGAATTTCAAAAAAATCTTTAAATAATTTATTTAAAATTTTAATTTAATAAACTAACAACTTTATGAAACATCTATAATTACATAAAGGCTTTTGCTTGCTGATGTCTTTAATTTTACTAGATTATCTATAATTAATTAAACTATTTATTTACTTGCTGGATATTCTCTATAAGTTGATATAAGTTTATTATATCTTATTATCTTATAAATTTACATTTTTTATTAACTTTTATATCGCATATTTAAGTACAAGCAATAAAATTTTTCATTTTAAAAAATTTCATTGCAAAATGAAGAAGATTTTCAAAGTAGTAATTGACAAAATATTTCACCTAATTGAAGTACTTTTTCTGAATAAGCTAAGATTGTATTTATGAGCTTTGTAGAACCAATTACATTAGTGAAATCAAATTTATCCCTGTCTCTCTTTCTTGTAGCATTATAGCTTTTCCAAGATATGAATCACAGACTTTGTGGCTCAACTATAGATTGTAATTTCAAATGTTGCTGTAATTACTATTGCAAATTCTAGCAAAAAGTTGCATGAACCTAAAATTTATAGCTTTTAATGATTTTTACCTAAAACACTTGAATAAGGCCGAATTTATACACTTCCAAAGCCTCAAAAAAACTTGAAGAAGAGGATCAAACATTTGCTATTCAGATTTTTAAGTGCCTTTGAAACGTATTTCTCTGCCAAAATTAGTAAGCTAAAACATCAAAGTATTTAAAAAAAATTAAAAAAAATTTCCAAGCATTCTTCCCTCCCAAGCAATATCAAGCCCATAAGCTCCAAAGCCGAAAGCCTTTTTACGGCCTCCCCGGAAATTCCAACCTGTCCAAACAGGCCGATACACATCTGACGACAATCTCTTTGCGCGCTGCCAACAGGTAACATGTGCAACGACTGCATGGCGCGCGTCCCGTACGCGACGCTGATAGCGACGATAATGTGCTGCCTGGGCGTGGGCGTGTTCTGCGGCACGATGTACCGGGGCGCGACCCTGAGCGCGCTCATGATGGACCAGGTGTTCCACATCCGGCTCAGCTGGCTCGAGGCCGTGCAGATGGTGTTCGCGATAATCGGCGCGAGCATGGCCGCCCTCGGGTTCATGATACTCTGCGTCGGCTGCCTCGCCACCGGAGCCACCAGGACCAAGGTCTACCGGGCTTGGAGGACGCGCGTCGGTGGCCGCATCTCCTGCGCTTTCGTGAGTAGACTTTTAATGCAGTTCTTTGCTCTCTTGGGCTTTTGGGTAATGAACTTTACATCCGGGTAAAACGTAAAAAGTTATAATTGTTGGAAGTTTTAAAGGCTTTTTAAACTTTTTAAACTTTTTAATGAATACAAGTGATTCGATTAGTTTAGGTACGTATAATAGTTATTTGAAAGAGATGCTGTTTTCAACTCTTATAAGTTTTAGGTATTTGGTCAATATTTACATTTTCTTCTTTGTTTCGATGATGAAAACAATCTAACATAAACAGTGGGAATCTTTTACTTTTAGTTTGTTTTTTGAAATTGGTTTTGGAATTTTTACAGAATGTAATCGTACTTTTGTGTCAAAATTAAAAACAAAAAAGTACTTTAAAAATAAAAGAAATAAATTTAAATATAAATAAATGTATTTTTTATACTTATATTTATGCAACAAGCTAAAAATTTTGACCCCATTTAATATTACTTTTACAAAAAATTGTATCAATTTTTTACCAGAAAACTGTTAGTATTATAGTAAAAAATTTTTCCTTAATATATTATGACCTATATAGAGGAGCATAACTCAAATTTTTTTACATTTCTGCATTGCGACAAAAATATTCCATATTAGCAAAAAGTCTCATCAATTTCCTGGCAGAAACGGTCCACAAACACCCAAAGCGTTCCCACATAAACCGAAACCTTTTTTTGTTACAGTTCATGACAGTGACGTACATTCTGCAGCTGTTCTGGCTCCTGATCTTTGCATTCCTGGTGATCATCACCCTGATCTTCACTCTCTTCTGGGGCCTGTGCAGCAATCCGCGCGTACAGTCGCTCAACGAGTGCATCGATTTGGCTCAATTCAGTAAGCGTCACTTCTTCGAACGGATTGTTCTAGCGAATTCAGTTTTTCATTTAAAAAACACCTATATCGGATTGCAGAATTTTCCGATAAATCTATTAATATCGCGCTGCCGTCAAATTGAAACCAATATTCCGAGTTTGGTATGAGTAACGAAACGAAGTTTCGATAAAGGGCGAAGAATTTCTATTCGATTTTTTAGTAATTAAAATGAGTAATGGTTACTTTAGTTCTTTTAATTTAGCAAATTGATAGTTAAGTAATTGAGCCAGTTTTGAAAGAATGAAAATTTAAGTTTTTATATCTCACGAATAAAATATATCTGAATTTATTTATTCATTTATAAATGAATAAATTTTGCTTTATCTTTATTAGAGTATAACATTTCCTTATATTTTTAAATAATCGATAAACTTCGTTTTTCATTTTCTTAAACGTTCGTTTAAAAAAAGACCTAAAGTGTAGAACTCAACTAATTATAACAATCTTTTACATTTAAATCTAAACTAACTACAATTTTCTTTTGAATGAAGGCTTTGTATTCCCAAACAACACTCGCATTGACGACATGAAGATCTGCGGATCCCAGGAAGTAAAGCTGTTCTGCAAGGACTACGTTGAGAAAGCAGAGATAATGTTTATCCTAGCTACTATCGCAACAATTTTAGTAATTCTCAGCTTGATTCACTACTTGATGTGTCTTTCTGCCAACTACGCGCACATCCGCGATCACGAGAAGTTCCAGGAGCTCCAAGAACTGCAATACTTGCAGGAGCCTGGCGACCCGGATTCACCGCAACCCTGCATGCCCGGCAATCTCAGCTCGCTTCATAGGAGCAAGGACAGGTTCTAGGATACAGCCCGCGAGATCTTCGCCATGAATCCCTTGTAAGATCAGATCATTCATCAATCATCCAAGCAAATTCGCGACGCTCGCGTTCTCCAAGAGCCGATGAGTCGACGATTTGCGGACCTGGACAATTCTGAGATACATTTGTTTGTTGAGAAGAAACTCCCAATGTAGTATAATTAGCTACATACATATTTTCTACTTTACCGATATAAAGTATGTATTTCTGTTGATTTAGTCAAACTTTCATTAGTTTAGACGCTTTCGGTTCGCGATGAATATTACATACCTATCTAAATATGTATGAAAAATTTTAATATTTATTGCGATAAGAAAGCTGTTTGAGGTTGTTTCTCACGAAAGATAGTACAAAATATTAATACATAAAATGTCAGTAAAGGAGTGAAGAATTGTGGGTATTATTGAAGAAAGTAACGCAAAAAGCAAACAATTATAATAAGGTTGAGATCTTATTAGTTTTCATTCAATCGTAGTTAAAGTTCAATGTACAAACGTCAGAAAATGCTCAGGCATGTCCAAGTCCGCTTACGGGGAGAGTTAACTCGCCACTTGGCGATCGGTCGATCTAATTATGGCACTATTATTATTGTATTTCTCATTGGGAGAGCAGGAGATAAACTTTTCCTTCCTCCCCAATCGACGGTCACTAAATGTCGCAGTGCTTGCTAACCGACCGGAGGATCTTGCGGGAACACTCTATGCCGTCCATTAATCTGCGACTCTTTTAGATGTCTACAGCACTATCAATGCGGTTCAGGCGCCGATTTACATTAGATTATAAGGCAATAAGGAAAAAGTCCTTTTGCGTCGATTGGGCAATGATTAAGTTGTTTGTTTCTTTTGCGAATTTTTAATGTTTAATAATTTGATACCTTTCAATATAGTGCAATGAACCAATGATTTAAGTGAAATCATTTAAAAGTATAATTTTTGTTGAGTATATTCTGGTTTAATAGATATTAGAATAGTAAAAAAATATTGAAAGGTATGTAATAAAAATAAAATAAAAAAAAAGTTTTCAATAAAAATTATCCAATCGGTAATAAAGGGTTTTTATACCTCCTAAGAAAGTAACTGGAAGTCAATTGCTACTAACTAAGTAAATGCTATAGAAAATAGATTTTTATCTATTACTGTTAGAAGTGCTTCGATAAGTTTTTAAAATTTTTTTAATATAAAAATGTTAAGAGAAAACAAAAATCTAAAATTAAAATATTATCTATCATTATTTGTAAATAAAAAGAGAAAAGATGCAAAAAAGAAAATTTACGTTTTATAGGATTTTACTTAGTTGGTATCATTTAATTTTCTAATTGCTTTAAGGAGGCATTGCACTTCGAAATTTTGAAAAGTCGAAAAAACGATGCAAAATTAAAGAAGATACTCAAAAGACTTATCATTAAAGCATCAATTAGACTCATTACACAAAAGTATAACAATCAGTCGTTTTGATACAAAGTTGATCAAACATACTCATCAATATCGACTGTTATATAAGAAAACAAAAGTGAGATGGATTTTTCAAGATTTCTGAGTCTTTAAGATTATCGTGTCTATTATACTGCATCTACTGAATTCACTCAAAGTTCATTGTAATGCGTAAGAAGTATATATAATTGCGTTTGTTTAGATTGTAAGACGAATGTTGCACAGATTCAAGATTATTCTTGTTGTTCGATGAAAGGCTGTTTTCGTCGTCGACCAACGAATTTCTGCTTTTTTTTTCTAATTATGTTTTTTTTTTATAACGTTGCACTATTATCATGCACAACCGCAAAACAGAAGAGAGGGGTGCACAAAGAGCAAAGAAAGAAAAAAAAAAAGCGTTGACTGCACAAAATCGTGATTTCTGTGTTCAGTATTAATTGTAAGTGTGTCAAATCCAGTGGCGCCGATGGATCTTGCGATGAAACATTCCAAGCATCAGTTTGACTTTTATTTTTCTACGAGTTTGAGATTTTTACGATTGTCGATGCGGCGACTTATAGGCTATAATTTATGATTTAAAAAATTGGTGATAAATTTGACAGCCAACAACATTTTTCCGAATGTTTTAATATATTTCTATTTTATACTTGATAATTTCTTAAGTCTTTACAAAACGTTGTGTACTATTCTTCATATTGTATTTTTCTCAAGGAGAAACTTGACTGAATTTATCTGAACATTTATATGTTCATTAAAAAATCGTATCGTATGCGCGTATTTTTGTTTTGCATTTGTAAAGATAAAATTAAAGTATTTGTTTATAAAAAAAAGTTTTTGTTTTATTTTTTCTTTTTTATTTAATTTAGTACATTGGTTTGAAGACAATCAAATTTGTATTGTCTTTGAAAAATAATTTAGTGAATCTCAAATGTGAAAGTACACGCCTAGTTTTGGAGTTTGTACAATAATTTAAGGTATTTTAACTTTTGACAATATCTATATCTTTCATTCGCACAAAATTCTGAAGAACGTGCCAAATTTTAAAAAAATGTCAACGCTCAAAGGATCAAGAACAAAATTAGAAATTGTGACTCGCTCAAAAACAAGGAAGGTTGAAACGAAACGGTCTAATCCGAGGCAGGTTACAGCAAATGAAAAGTATTATGAATCAAAAACGCAATTGTAATTAAGGGCGCATTCTATTGTATGATGTGATTTTTTCAGCTTTTCTCTGGACATACAAAATCAAATCTTTACTGCCTTTTATGCCAAATTAGCAATCAATTCAGAATTCACAATTCTATCTATTAGTAAGTTCTCAAGTACAAATATTATACAAAAGACCAAATCAAAGAGAAAAAAATCAAATTGTATAATAGAATACCTCCTTAAAATGCGACATATCGACTTGAATTTTAGAATTATTATGAAATTATTAATATATGAATATATTATATATTAACTTGAAAATTCTCTCTATTGCTTTGTTAGAGAGGCATAAGGTTTTATCGGTTTCATTGGACCGTTTGTCAAAATAAATCTGTTACTTGGATTGCAAGTATTAGAGCAAATGTAAATTAGCGTTGATGGAAAATAATAAAAGAAAATTTATCTCAAAGATGCGTATTATCAATACTTCTTTTAAAGTTTTATTTTAAAATCACAAATTTTATTGAAATCGTTTTTTTGAAATCATATTTTTTTATTTAAGGATTAAAAACACAGTAAATGAATAACAATCATTGGCCCCTGCAGTCATTGATAAATCACAGATATTCCAATTATTAGATTTTTATTTGTTTGATATTCTGGTAAACAAATAATTATTATATTTACAGTTTGAGTCATAAAATGTCTGTACAACTTCAGTCGTCGTCATCATCGAATTGAAGATCCAACTCGAGATCAAGCATATTGACTTCTTGGAAGGTATTAATTAAAGTATATCGAGAAAATATCATATACAACTTACGAAACCACACATATTGTGATACGTGTGCTTTCATAGCATCCTGGAAACAATATTTTTGTTAGAAATCTTGCGCATACATTTTTATTTAAATTTAAATCATTTTTATAAAACTTACACGAATATAATTGCGTTGCTCGTACGTCATTAAGTACCAGTATGAAGCAGACAGCAAACTGATTGGCAAATCCAACAGTTGTGTATATTTTCGAAAAATATTTACAGACTCTAGTGTATACAATTTACAATCTAGAAAAAATTTTAATAATTTCTTTAAGAAATCTTATTTAATCAGATTCTAATAAGTTGTTTTATTAGTCTTAAATAAAATAAATCATAATTAGCTTACAAGGAGGTACTTTTTTCTCTATACAAAGTGAAGCAATTGCATAAAAAAGAGAAATGTGATTTCTGTGTCTGCTTACACCATGTTTATCAAATGTAACCACAGTATCTATTTTATAGCTTTCTATGTGATGCAGAACGCTTTCAGCCACCACTTCTTCTGGCCATTGCACTTGCGGATCATCAGGTAACTCTGTGCACCTAAAGAGAATTATTTTATAAATACCTAAATTAAGAAAAATCTGAAAATTAATACTTACATCACAATAGTAATATTGCCTTCAGGAATACCTAATCTCTTTGCACATGCCCAAAGCTCTTCTTTTCTTTGTTTATTTCCACCTGGAATTGATCACAACTCTTTGTAAATATAAAAAGCTCATATGTAAATAGAAAACAATGAAGCATTCTATTTACCCATGGTAAAACAGAGGAGGTAAATTTGGCTATTATCATTTTGGGTGAGCCAATAAATCATTGGTCCAAAAAACATGACTTCATCATCTGGATGTGCTGTGACCAGTAACAACCTGGCAGGAGGACCAGGCAATTGCCATGCTTTCTGATCTACCTTCTTTAAAATACTATACAGGAAGACACAAACACAAATGTAAGCTAAAATTGCTATGAGTAGCTGACATGATATCTCTGTCATGTACCACCACCACCAATGGACAACATCATTTACCACGACAGTTACATACTCATGTACTGAGTCTAAGGTAACTATACTTGACATGATTTAAGGTAAAAAGTTGTAGACCTGTAAAAAATAATTTTTCAGTTAATACATAAATACTGGCATGAATCACTCATTCTTTCATTTGAAATTAAATTAAGATCAAGGACACCATTTACCTTCTAATTTAACAATAAAGTCTACTATCCAGTTTAGAGTAAAAATTTGGCAAGTGCATGTCATGTGTTTTCAAAATGACTCCTAGATCTAGCCATTTTTGCATTTCCTTGTCAGCAATAAATAAAATCAAAACCTGCTTGAAAAAACAATGCTGCATTGCTCCATTTTATAAAATTTTGAGATAGCAGCTTGTCGTGTTCACTTCAAGGTTATCTTTTCATTTCATTCCTATGTAATGCAAGTTAGGTTTAAAGTTTGCACAGATTACGTTTAATTATCAATATATTTACATATTTTGTCTGTCTATAAAGGTACTTTAATTTTGTGTACTTATATACTTACAGATCAGGTACATCAGGCTTTGGCACGAGATTGCGAATTTATTTATTACTGTGAATGGATTTATTTCTGTTAACACAGCTATGAATGTAAAAAATGTAAATAATAAGTAAGTAATACATATTTTATTTAATCAAAACAAAACCTTTCAATTTTTATTTATTGAACTTACTCTACATCTATTTACTCTACATAATAATACTAATAATACTATCGTCTGCTTCTACTGTTACAGCTGTATACGATAGGGTAGGTTTTTACTTTGCGGCGTAAAGAAAGTTAGGTCGAAATGGCCGAGGCACTTCAGCTAGTTACTCGATTGTTGTGATAAAATTATTAGAAAGGAATCAAAATAAGATAAATAAAACATGATTCCTTACTTTACTTAGTAATAAAAAAAACACAATTATTTTTTAATCTATGAGAAGAATCAAGTCAGTTCTTATCTTTAAGGCACATAAGATCGACTTATTTACCCGCGCGATTGCGCGCTCTGCGTCACATTTCCGCACTTTTCGGCGAGCTTTTCAAATTTAATTCAGCAGTTAAGTGCTGTAAATTCTTGTACAAGTCGAAAGGCAATGGACCTAAAACAATTTCAAAATTCGGAGCTGCTGAACGAATCTGCACTGCTAGAAATTTTGAAAACTGTATGTGAGGTTATTTGAATACATTACTTGTTTTATCCTATATTGTCTATGACATTTGTATACTTACTTACATTGTTGAACTTTGTTTTTTCAGAGATGTATTCAGGTACCCGATATTAAAACAATGAAAAAGGTAGATGTACTAGAATTGTTTAAGAGAGTAGCATTACCTTTGCCACAAAGACAACTCAATGAGGAAAGACCGACAGAAAATAAACTTCATGAACTTAGAGTTGCTAGAAATATTACGATAGCTTCTGAAGAAGAACAAACTTCATGCAAGTGAGTCATTTCAGTTTTTAAAGAATTCTTTTTTGATTATATATTCTTTTAAAATATTAAATATTATTTAATTTAAGAGCTTGCTATTTATTAATGACTTAAAATTCTTAATGTTTAGCTCCGCTGTTGTTAGTGTAAATAATTGTATTATAAATGAAAAACGAAAGTTACCTTGTGAAGACCATAATAGTCCTGCACCAAAAAAAATGTATCTTCCAAACTCCACAAATGATATGACTAAAAATGGTTTAAAACGAAGAAATTATGATACAGAGGTGAGTTAATTGTAATTTTTTATCTTTAATCAGTTATACTTGCACGTCAATTGTTGAGATGAATACATCAAAGAGAAACATATTGATTTCAGGTTTCAACGCAGAGAGAAGTCGGAAAGCGTCAAAAGATTACGTGGCCTTAACTGGGTTTCTTACGTTTTTTTACAAAAATAACGATTTTCGTTTATTGTATTATAGGTACTTCGAATTCCAACTATATGCAAATATCAATTGTTCTTTTTTTACTTTTATGTAAAACATTGAACGCTTAATTAAATATTTTTTACGATTTTCGTAACAACGTTATTGTTCCGAAAGCTTGAACACTTCGATATATACAATACAATGGGTATTTTGAGCATGCCCAAAAATTTTTCGAAAAGCATTTTTTACAGCTTTTTTTACTTTGTGCCTCATAGCTTTTCTTTTTGTAGATTGTAGTACAGAATTTTAAACATAAAATTTATGAATAATTGAAGTATGTTGTCTACTAACATTAAAATGTAGATTCTGTGATTGAAACACAAAAACTTTATAAAAGCCCTACAAATATTTATATTGATTGTCCAATTTGTCAATGTAAAGAAAACAAAACAAAAAAGGCTACTTTTAAAATGCTTTATTTTAAAAGTAGTTATTTGTAATTATTTGTACGAAAAATTTTATGGTGCACTCAATTTTTTTGTACCCTTGAAAGTGATCTCTAAATGCAAAATTCGTTAATTAGCGAATTTTTTTGGTCAATTTCTCTTCCTATGTCCGCTGACAAATACTTATAATGAATGTACATCCTTGAAACTTAAAAGGAGAACTGTTTGTTTTTTGTAAGTATTTATTCTATCCAGAATTTTGAATCATAGTTAATGATTGATGTTTCTTCCTTTGCTTTTTTTAGTTGTAAATACGTGAAAAAAAATTAAATATATTTGAAATAAAAAATATTTTAGAAATTATTTCGTGCTCAACATCAATCAAACATGTTTATTACAAGTTCTTCAATTTGTGAAATGGGTATAATATCAAAACTAAAGACGATATTTTCTTGGATTGCAGCAGAAATAGCAAAGTTCTTTTAGTTTTCATTTTAATGGCAAAATTTGATATATACATTAGAAAGAAAGCCAAATCCAGTTTTCTGCATTTGCATGTTGTAAATGTGCAATAAATAATTGCTTTGAATTTGAGAAAAAATTGTAAAGTAAAATAATTGTGTTTTGTAAAGTAAAATGTTTGTAGAATTACATCCATATCTATTTTTCTTTTTCAAATATTTAATTTGTGGCCAACACTCAAATGTTTACATTGAATGTTATACAGTAAAGTTTACAATGATCTGATTTTATTTCCAAAAGTACAAAAGTATGTTTTAAAAATTTCTGAAGTTATAACTGAGTATTAATGCAAGCAATGTCAAAATTTAAGTGTCCCAATGAAATTATTAAAGTATTACAATCATTTTTACAGCGAATATTTCATATTATTCATATTTGAAAAAGGCAAATGAATGCATGTTATTCCTGTTTCGTAAAAGAATAAAAAAATGAAATAAATTTCTTGAGAGAAAAGAGCATTACAACATTGAGCACAGTCATGCCGTAGAGCATCAAATATGGTGAGGTTCTCATTTTGAAAAAGAAAAAAAAAATCGAAATACGGCCATATGGAAAACAAAGCAGTTGAAACAAAGAATTTTATTGTTTACCTTAAAGAGGAAACTTTTTCACATAAAAGAAGCACGTGCAAAGTATCATGGCATGTCTGTCGAAAGCCGAACAACTTCATGTCTTCGCAGGCCGTTGTATTTCACAAGCACCGGTAGAGTTCCTTTTGCGCAACATTCAAAAGCGGATCTCCAGTCAAAAACCTCTTCAAAGAAAATATGTAGCTTTATAGACCCATTATTTTCAGTTTCTTAGTAAATGTAAATGACCTTTTTTAAAAGTAATAGCGCTAAAAAATGCTTTTTACTTATATATGTGCATCAATTGACCACAGATCACCTTATGAAGAGATCGCCTGAAAAAGCACACAAATGTTGCGGTGGCAGAAGCAGTCGGCTCGTCGCTCAATCTATTAGCTTCAACTATGCAAATCGTCTTGCATAGAAATGCTGTTTGTAGATGGTGAATACAAAAGAAGGACACATCGAAAATTTAATGTACAAAATCACCTGTACTTTCAGAACAAGTACTCATAAAACACATACATATATGTACATATATATATACATATATATCTTTTGTGTACATATACACGTACTCAACTACAGCGAGAGTGAACGCTTTTCACCACCGCAAAGTCCCTTGAAATGCCAAGCCGCTGCTAAAACAAAAAAGGTCTCGCCTCATCGGTATTTCCTGCCGACTCTCGATAACGATCAATGAGAAACGTTGCGGTTTGCGATATTTACAGTAAAAGTATATACAAAGTTTTAAGTGGCTTTTTTGAACAGTCACTGAACGGGAGGGCTGAAAGCAACTCTTCAATGAGAGGGGTATATCAGTCGACAGTCGAGTTCGCCGCAGAAAACGCCGATGGAGCTTTCAGCCGCGCAACTCAAATGATCAAAGGATTCAATAAATATACCTAAAATAAACTCGGATGAAGTTTCACTTCGAACGTTATAACAAGCTATTTATAACACATCGTCGAGCTTCTTTTAATCAGGATGTTCCCCGCTCGTGTCCAATTCTCACAAATTCGCGTTACAAAAAGCTTTTAAAAGTGCATACAACTTCGTACCCAAACCCCACCCCTAATAGATTACAAAAATAATCATTTCTAAAACAAACGAGGATATATCTAATAAAGACGACAACTCTAGACTTCGCAAGTACAAAAACAACGCAATTCAAGCACGTAGTTGTACACAACGTTTATAGAATTCGACGCAAATCAAGAACATCCTTTATAAACTAGAAGACATATAACTTCGCTTTGACAATGATCAATTTCTTCTTCAGCATATACACCTGCGAGGTTAATGTCTCGGTATCTTATAATATTTCTTTTCAGTTTATAGTTTTTATTATATAGTGAAATATACGTGCGAAGTCGTCGTACAGTGACGAGTTCGCATAACAATCACATACGATCAATCGAGAGAATTTATTAACTGACCTTACACTTATAACTTACTGTCTCTCGTTTTCTCTCCTATTTTCTCTGTGAATGACTAGTTTATAATATACATATAACGCCTTGCCAGTTTCGATGGCAATATGAAATAATGACATTTTCACCCGCAACATGTAAAATTTCCTTCTCTGACTTTGGTAAAGAACAGTTGTCTTAAAGCAGTTGGATTTACGTCGTTCAGATTTTCGGTAATAAAATTTGATTATTTTTATTGTGCGAAAGTAAGATAAGGTCTTATTGTCAAACGAATTTATAACAAATCAACAATTTCTAGAATAATTTTAATTATTTATTTTATATAAAAATATAGCGTTTCCATACTATAATCATTTGTATAAAAATAATCAAATTTTTATTTCTCTAATAAAAACTTATTATTTTCCTCGTTTACAAAACTTACTAGATGCATTTATTCCATCTAAATTTTTAATTAAACTTCCTAGCGAATAATGGACAATAACTTATCAAGCATAATTTACGCAAAGTCTTGATTAAACTGTCAGTCGACACGAAGTCTGAACTAAATCCCGTTTGCAAAACAAATATTATTTACAAAGCCGAGTCCCATCTTTCACCTCCGATTGTTTAATACGCACAAATCATCGCACTAATTATCTTCCTCTCATCAATGACTTATTTACGATGATTTGTATGAACAGTTCAAGCATAACATGGTTTCTTTATCCATTATTGTTATTTTTTTTAAATAATTTTCTCGTTATTGACTTGCGAAGGTTATACTTTGTAATAATGTTGGTTTCTGGTATGCGTAATGTATGTACGTATGAGAGTATGAATGATTTCTGTGGGTTTTAGAGCCTCAGACAGGCGTCTCGTGGTCAGTCTCTTCGATCCTTCCCAAGCGCCAAGCATTTGGATCCCCCGAAGCTGCAAATAGCAAGTTATCATTAGTTCCAAGTCGCTCGGGACTTTGAGCGATTCCGATTTGGTGATTGATGATTAAGCGATCGTTGGATGATTGAATATCGTAATGATTCTCTTTTGAAAGCTGGCTTTTGTAAAAAAAAACGGCATCTTTTTATTTAATTTTCGTTTGCAGTACCAACGAAATTTTTATATGGTTGCACTCATAACTTTAATTAAAAAATTAAATACATTTTTCGAACAGAGGATGAATAATTCAAAGCTTAAAAATTAATAAAATTCTTTTTTCAGGAAGTAACGTATGCAATTTTTTAATTAATTTTTTAAGCTGCTCTAATAAAAATCGCGTTGGTATTTCAAATCCTATAAATGTACGCATGTACAGAATTTTAAAGCGAACAATGAATATTCATATGAATTCAAGAAGGGGAAGTAATATTCTACAAAAGGGTCCTGCCAACAATTTTATTTATAAAAATATGATCTAAACATTGAAGGACATTAATTTACGTGGAATGTAGACATGCGACTGCCTCTATAAAATGATAGTCGTGCAATTGTGATTATTGGATAAATCAAATCTATGAATATAATTGGATCAATTTCATATCGTGAAAAGTGCTGGTTTTCAATTTCATTAATTTTCTAAATCTACGTTCTAAAGGACCATTAAAATTAAAGGACCATTAAATTCTATACAATTTAATCAATATCTACATTTCAAATTTAAATAAAGAACAATTAAAATATTGATTTATTGTTGACAAAGTGGATATTGTAGACTGTTGTAGTGTATAATTTTTTTATTATAGTTTTGTTTATTTCAATGTATATTCATTTATTTTATCACTATTTTTTATCTATTTATCTATTTCTTCTAAATTACTATTGCTATGAAATTTGGTTTAATCGACACGGTTGATTTAAATCGCTATGCCAATGAGATGCTAATGATGATTAAGATTATTGATTTTTCTTAAACTTACCACAGTAATAATATTTAATCCTAGGTAAACCTGAGTACAAAAAGAAATTTACATCAGTGAATTTGTATTCGATGAAAACGTGCCATTATTAGATTAAATAATTGAAGTTCAATAAAAAGCCATTTCTATTTCATCTATTTATTGACTATAAACCTTTATAATAATATAGCATCATTACTATATAATTCGTTATACAAAAATAAATATAGCTAGAAAGAACTGTTTTCATCACGGGTGATTGTTTTTCGTTGTATCAAGTGTCGGTGTACATGTCAAGTGTTCGTAATAATCTTACCTTACACAAAATTTTACATTAAATTATCGTCGTATGGAATAATTCTGACTTGTAAACATTAAGCATTACAACTCTACTAATTAGTGGTAACAATAACAATAAAATAATTAAAAAAAGCTTCATCGATGTTTTACAATCGACTGCATTGGTATCATCTTTAGTCAAAAAAGGTCTTCTCGCAAGAAACCATATAAAAAGACATTCGCTATATCACAATATTAACCTTTGATTTTTCCATCAATGAATATCAATATATAAATATTGCAAGCGGAATGATTGAAAAAATAAATTCTTATATCGAAGCGCAACCTATACATAATGCGAACGCAGCAAAATTAAAATATATTGCATTTCCCGCTGTTGCTAATAGACAAATTGAAAGTACAAGATTTAATTATATTTAGAAATGATTGATAATCTTGTAAAAATTAAAATCAAAAACCATCAGAATCTACAAATTGTGAAATTAATTAAATAACAATTATTACTTTTAATTTGAACTCGCATAAAACGTATGGATTATATTTATTATTTTTAAGCCGTTGTCTATACGCAACACCCACACTTTGACATATTGTTCTCGAAACGTAAAAAAGTAACGAGTATTAGTAAGATACATATACATGTATGAGTTTTGATTATACATATAAAAAATACAATACCTACACATTAATATATGTATATATATATTGATAAAATTTAAACATTTTCTCCGATAATGCACTTTTCATCGTCCAAATTACAGTTTGACTAGAAACGTTTTTCAAATGACTCTTCGTTAAACTTACAACTACATTATCACTTTCTTCCTTCAATATCAAAGGCACCAATTTCTAAATTTACGGGTCATCTGCAAATAAGATTCTGGAAAATGTTTAAACTTTCTGACATGAATAATCGTCGCATTAAGGTATATTAATCGTATACATTCTATGACTACAAAGAAATGCTGATTAAGGACTCACCTTCGTACACAAAAGGAGACCACATAAGCCTAATCGTACACAGGATAACTAAGGTCTCTTTCTTTCTCTCTCCTCTCTAAGTAGACGTAGGTGTGCGTGCTTGCGTCCAGGACTGTCTTAATTTACATTTTTTTTTTTTTGGTATGATTAGGTGTATCGTTACAGGGAGGATCGACTGTTGTTACATACAGACGGATACGAAGGGAGAACATAGGACGCACGACTAGTAGGCGACCGTAGGTCGGGATGACGATGAAGGGCGTTGCTGAGGACGTCGGCGCTTGAGTACAGCAGCGGCACTCGCTCCTCTGGGTTTTTAGATCGCCGGAGAAGGAAGACGAGCAAACAAGAAACAAAAACAAACGAAAAAACAGGTGCAAAAATTATATTAATGACTAACGAAAAGAACCGACGAAGTCATGTGCTTGTGTCTGTATGTGGGCGTGCACGTGCGGTGTTTGGCAGGGAGGCAAGCTGAAGAGTTAATATACTTGCAGTATTATGTAGAATGTGTGATTAATTTCATTTGATGGTAATTAGTAGTTGATAACATAGTTAATACAGTAATTTGTTCGGACAGAAGGATTCATCTTTCAGCAATTAACTTAGGAATCTTCCTCGAAGGCCAGGGAAAAATCGTTTCGTCCGAATGCGCACACTACAACGCATCACAATGAAGTACGTAACAAACTCTGTACAGCGGGATCAAGGTTGCATGCAACATTCGAGTGAGGATTATCAAGAAAAAGCATCGAGATTCGAGTATAAGTATAGAAGTATATACACATGCGACAGACGTGCAGAGACAGGCTGAACGGAAGTTTATTTCAAGAGAAAATTACCTTGCAGCTGACGGCTTATAAGAGCGGTAATGCCTTGACTGTCGCCCGTCTTTTTTACCACGAACATCTTCGTGTCGAGGTCTCCGTCTTGATTTGCAACGTTGCTTAGGCCAATCACTTGACCGTTCTGCTGCTGATGACTACTGGCGGCCATCGTTTCACTCACCTACAATTTACAAATTAGTTTAGCTTTATGTTTTAAGATAATTTTTTAAAGTTTTGTTAACTTTAAAATATACATATTCATGCAAATTATTAGTTATTTATTGTTACAGTTATCAAGTCGAAGATTTATTAATTAAGCTTTTTAAGATTCAATTGAATTTCTTTGGCAATTATTATTTAAAATTCACACCACACTACACAATTTATGCAGGCTATATCTTACATGAATTCCACTAAACAGTATTGATAATTTGTTCAGCGACAGTCAAATCTAAGTTTCCCTCAAATGAAGAAAATAAATATCTAAAGAATGCAACTTGTATACAAAGATTCTGATTTTCCTTTTGATAAAAGTCAAGTAAATTTTATTACTTAAGATGTTTTACCTGCATGAGCTTTTTGACGACATCTCTGCCGAGAACGTGATCGAAAACCGCTTGAAGAAATTGATCGCTTATTATGCTCAGTTTTAATTTATCACGATGCCAAAGTAACACCCTCGAGTCTTCCATAGCGGTAATTGAAACCTAAAAAAATGTTTATAAAATTAAACATTTTAATTTTGTTTAAACAAAATAAATTTACAGGAAAGTATACTTTACCTGGAAGAATTCATCAGTAGATACCCCAAACCATTCCGGTGAGTCTAAAAATTGATGTGGAAAGACTATATGCAGTGCTTTTCCATTTTGAGAAACAACCAATCTAATACAAAAGAATTTATTTTATTATATAATAAATACAAGGTTTATTTTAACTGAATAATGAACTGAATGATTATTCTGACTTACTTTCCTGAAAGAACCAAAGAAAGTGAATCGACTTTGGTAACTTTTTCTTGAGCATAAACTTCTTGGTACTTGAGCTGCCTAATAACTTTCATACAACTCAGTACTTTTTTAAACTGATGTCGAGATACCCGTAGTGGTTGAAAGACTGCGACATATACCTGAAAAATTTTGCATTAATAATCTATCAAAAGAAGTAATACATTTTAAGAAAAAGCAGTCATACTTCCTCAATTTCTTTGGAGAATCTGATGGGCCTGAGCTTGTAAAGCAGCGTGCAGACATGAACGAAGTTGATGACGACGAAAAGGATGTTCCAGAGTGCGGCGTCGAGCCAGCAGACGATCGTCCAGGCCCAGAGCGCGAGGAAGGCACAGCCCACGAGAAGTGTGCACCGAAGGTAGAGCACGCCGTGTAGGCCGCTCGGGGCCAGATGCGACAGCAGGAAGAAGGCATTCGCCAATTGGAAGTATATGTGGTTAACGTATATACCTTGATAAGGCTGGCAAGTGAGAGCTCCGTTCAGAAAGGTTGGAGGCACTATTGGCAAGTTAGGATCGGTGGATCCGATCACCGACAATTGTGAATCTAAATCGGAAAAAACGTATCATTTGAAGATTTGATATCTTTATCATTAGATGCAGAATCTGCATCTATTTATATTAATACTGTTATTAATCTTTTAGTCTTATTAGCATTAAATTGCGTTGGTTCACTAACCGACTTTGGCGGCGGTCAGATTCTTGCATTCGGCGGGGCTCGAGGCCGGTGGCGGCAACGTGATTTCCGATGAAAGGACGGCTTGAGCCGCCGTCGGCGGTCGCCTCGTCGTCGAGAGCACGTCAGCATCGGCAGCATTGACGGCCTCGCGAGACCAACATAAGAGGGAGAGAAACAAAAGGGAGGTAACCCTGCTGCCGTCTCGGCCTCCTATATGGTCGCAACAGATCCACATCCCCGCATCACCAACTGCGGTGTAAGTTTGTTTCTTGCTGTCACACTGTCTGTCAAGCCTTGGTTGCTTACTTTTTATTGCAACCAATCGTTTTGCTCTTTAGTTCTTCTATTAAAAAGTAAAAAGAAAACAGTGAATTAAATAAAGCTGTAAGTTTATTAAATTAAAAAAAGGGTTTTTAACTCACCTTAAATCAGACCTTACATTACTTAACTGCTATTGCGAGTGTTTTTATTCAAAACTAAGGCACCCTGAAAATCTTCTATGACTTTCTAATTTCTGAAAATAAAAAAAATGTAAATGAAATATTTTTATGATATTATAAGAAAGAAGCATCATGTTTTAAAGTTTAAAGTCAGTTTAATACTAGTTGCTGTACTCTCAGCAGCAAAAAGATTTCACTGCAAGTTAAAAGATATACCCTTGAAAATCACAAAAACACCAACCAGATTCAATACTGTTGCTTAATGTTACAAAGCACAAAAAGCAAGCGTTTATTAGACTAAATGATTCAGTAAAAATCTGTCATGACTCACTAGCCTATCAGTATATATACATCTTATCTATTTTTAAATCTATATCAGTACACTATAATTTAGTGGAATTGCAGCACATGATAAGCGATAATCAATGAAACTTTTCATGGATTTAATCCAATCATAAATAAGAGCATTTCTGGATTTCTGCATTTGTGTTTAATAACAAAAGTTTCTTATTCTTTAAATTATTGAAAATAATATTTCTAATATCATTTCAAAATTTTTAATATGAACCTACGATTTTTGACTCAACCAACACTTGTACTCAAAAAGAAACTTACTTTTGTCTTGTCTAATATCCACTTGCTTGCAGTTCTAAGTCCTTTAATCCTATTATATTACTGTCACTTCATGACCCATTCAGTACTTGAGCGAATCAACAAAATCACTTAGTCTCACAATTCAATGAAATTGAAGACATTAGTTTCTTTAGCAATAGCTGCTTGCATCTCTGATTCCTAATTCGTTGGTTGTGCAGTCTTCCGCAGACCAAGGAGTTGAAGACCAGCTCCTTCTCACTTATGCACACATACTGCAAGCCTGAAAAAGAATTATCTGAATGTAGCACTTGTCTGTTGTAACATAGTTCAAGGAGTGGGAGGATGTCTTTCATTCAAACACCCACAAGAAGTAATTTGCCTGTGAGAGAAAGCTGGCCATATAGAGCAAAACAATTTAACTCCAATGCATTTGTTCACTGTTAATTAATGCTTTACTGGCATGATAGCCTACTTTTGCAACTGCCTATCCTATTTTGCAATGCTCTTTTCTTCAAATGACAAAACAAATAATCACTTTTATACTTTTAGAAAGTGAGATTATGTAAATCATGGAAAAAAGTATTTTTAACATTTGTAACTAAACTTTCTATTATTTGTTTGAAAATACTAATTTAATTTTAGCAAAATCTCAATACAAAACGTATATTGACAATGAATTATTCAATATTCAATCATAAGTTTCATAATTTGCATTTCAAAAACATATCCTTTCAAAATTCAATATTAATTAAGAGGTACTTGATCTATTTTTAAAACTGTTTAATACATCAAGTATTGCATGTATAAAACGACATGATAGCCTAGATTTCCAATAGCTAATTCAGGTCATAAAACTTTTTTGATTTGATTGATACATCTGCAATCACGTCTTATTTCCATATTCTACAGCTCTCACTTCCTCATTAAAGAAAACAAGGAACTAAAGCAGACCTTGAATTTTTTTATGAACTTTTTTCGAAAAATTAAATACTGTATATTTCTGCGATTCTGTATATTTCGTAAAATTGTATAAAAATGCACTTTTTTATTTAAGAAAAATGAAAAACTTTATAACAGTCTTTAAAAAACCGTTAGATATAAACGTATTATTTCACAAGGAACTTGTCATAATGCGGCAAAATTGCAGTAATCACATGAATTACATTCCGCGAATGAAAAAGGATAAAATCCCTAACAGAAGGTTATGTTGCCCTTCGCTACCTCTAATAAAGCTTCCAAGCTCCCAAGCTCAAAATCTCCCCGCAGACGAAATTTCCTCTTTTATCTTAAAACACACGAATCAACCACACCAATTCACGTCTCCATTCAAATTTCGTCAAAACAGCGCTCAGTTCTCGAATGTTACTGTGCGAAATTTAATTCCACGAATAGAACATATACATCCCACTGGTCAAACTCACAGTATATAGCACAATCGGCAATCGACTCTCGCACTGACAATAAAAACTTCTCCGGCTCCCTTCGATTGCGCTCTCCAACAAAAGCACCCCTATTGTTTACTCTTGGGGCTTCGAGGGCTGCTGGACGACAGCGAGCTGAGAGCAGAACGCACGGCGGCGCGTGTAAAATCGATGACGGCCGTGCGTTGAAACGCGATGTTCTCTCCCCCCTCTCTCTCTTTCTCTGTTCCGCTCGTTCGTCGTTTTCGTACGAAAAAGGCAAAAGCGCTGAGATTAAGAGAAGAGGCACCGGCCGAGGACAAAGGCTCGGGATTCTTCGCGGATGAAAGAGTGAGTAATACGGCGGCGGTTTTTTTTCTTTCTTTGAGAAGACTTGCCTTTAAAAAGAAAGCAAAGAGACAGAGAACGGGACCGAAGCTCTGACGGAAAGATGACTTCGCGAAGTTCTCTCTAGTGGATTGATTGTTTTTAGAGTGGTTTTAGATGGCAGAATTGTTACATGAAATTATTGTACCTTTGCTTTTTTTAGGATTACAGCTCTTTTGGACAGACGTAATAATTTTCTCTTTCAGTAGGTAAAAGTAAAGAAGAATCGAAAGACGAAGAATGTTAAAAATTTTAAACAGGAAACTTGCATTTAGGAATCGTTTTTCATACTTACTACTTTTTTTCGTCTTTTTTTAAATTTTTGAATCATTACAGCAAAGTTTTGAAAATAAGTACAAATTAAAATTTTAATATTCTTTAACAACAATAATTTTATACGATTTTTTTATTAAAATAATGTTTCTTATACTTCATTAATTACAGCTAATACTAAAATACTTTAAGCGAAAGTTTAACTTTTGAAAATTCTATAAATAATAAACAGCTTGCTTGAAAGCCCGGTTCGGTAAGAAATTTTCCAACAGCAATAATGCACTTCCAACACCCACACAAATCGATATCAATAAAATGGAGAGATAATATTGGCAGTAAGCTCGAGAGGCCACTAATAAATTTCACTAATCTCTTATGATTACTTTCGCCCGCGGCAGTTATAACCTCAAATTCTACAAATGAACCCCCACAAAGGCATAGTAGTAATTTCCTACCGTCATTGAGAAGTAGTACCAAGCAATACTAACACTATTACACGGTACACTTTTTATCAATGAAGCAAGAACGAGCAGGTCGTCACGTTTCACTTCGGCGAAGCTCAACCTCCTGCTTCCTACTTTCCCCTCGCTTACGAGCTAAGCTTCCGTGACTCACCAGAAGCCCTTCCGTCCTTCCACCACTTCCAGCCCTGTTAGCTTCCGAAAGCACCCCGAATCTCCTTTTATCGCACCGCTCCCGCTCAAACGGCAGCTCGAAACGTCAAGTGTCAACTGAGAAAGCAGCGGCTCTCCTCTTCGCTGAAAAGCAACTCTCCCCGCAGGATAATCGCAGACGACCCAGTCCAGGACTCAGCTTTTTTTTTCCCCCGGAGCGTTGCGGAAGCGCAAAAGTCGCGAGGAGCCGACGACGACGACTGGCTTCGTCCGTTCAGTCGCGCGTCTGTGCGTGCGTGTGCGTGCGCGCGCGTGTGTGCAGCTCCGACTGACGCACGTTGGTGCGAACTGCGACGGCCAGTGCGCAGTATAGGCGGCGATAGAGTCGCCGCTTCGCGCGTCTTTTTCCGTGGGCTTTCTGCCCGACGCGACGACGACGTCACCTAAGCAGGACGCTCTTGTGATTTATGCGCTCGGCTGAACTTGACTGCTTGCTTTTATTTCCTTAGCGAGTTTTTGATGATTTCGGGGATTAATTTTAGATTGAAACTGAGATTTTGAACTGATTTCGGCAATTGCTTTGCTTGAGTTTATTCTTGAGTTCGTTCCGAATGAGCTTTGAATTACTTTCTTTTTTAATATATATATGCACGTCGAAATGGATTTAAGCGTTTGACGTAAATCTCTTTACCATTTTTACGTATTTCAGACTTCGAATATAAATTCTATTTATATATTTGTGGCAGTTATTTGAAGGAAATGCGCAAACACCTTCACGATCCGTTATGGAAGGCACTTAATTTTGTTTTGTACGATGATTTAGAGTATATACCAAAGTCAAAATGCTCTAAACATGACCGAACAAAAATTTAGGAAGAGAGTTTACTTACTCAAGTAAATGGCGATATGACGCATACAAAAATGTAAGACTAATATTTAGTGAAAATTGTTTTCATTACTGTATAAATCTTCATAATATTATAAATAATGTTTTACGTACGCTAAAGTTTTTACCTAAATACAGATTAAGAACTGACCGAGTATACTAAAAAAGCAAATTCACTTGCAATTACAATAATGTTAATTATTACGTTCAGCGAATCAGTGATTGATGGCCGCTTTTGAAACCGATTCATCACGATGTTTTTCTCCAAACTCACAAACTTAATAAATTCAATTCAGAGCGCTAATTACTCCGTTCGATCTATAAATTAGGGGGATTCGCCCTGGAGATTTCGTTGAGTTACTTCCGAGATCTCATTCGGCTCAGTCGAGATGTTCCCCCGTTGCTTCATCGGACTTTCCGTGCTCGCGGTATTTCTCATCGTTGCGATGTGCGAGGCTCAGCCAACGCCGCCGCCGGGATCGGTAAGTAAAAGGAGCATATTTTTTAAGAGAACTCCGGTAACGTTCGAACTCTTTTGTTACAATTTTTGATTAGCCAGTATATTAATGATATACGCTCAGAAAAAAATGCAACGTGCTGTTAAACGTACACAATTGAATATTTGGCTGATTTAACAAGAAATCTAATGTTTCAATCGATCATGCTGTTAAATCAAAAGCGCCTCTGTTAAATCAATAGTTTTTCTATCAAAGCAGCCGAAATTCTGTCAAATCAATCGAAAATTCAATTGTGCGTATTTAACAGCATGATGCAGTTGAGCCAATCGAATTTTTTTTCTCAGTGTACTTTTAAATGAAATTTTATATACTTTTTCTTAAAATTGCTTGGTTTTAATAAAAAAAAAAAGAAAAAAATTACTATTTATATTCTACTCTAAATTTGTAGGAAGAACCCCTGAAGGAGAGAAAGCCACGTTGTTTCTGGCCGTTGGTGTGGGTGTCTCAATCTCAAATCCAATATCCAACTACTGTTAAGTCGTGATAGAGCAATGGAATGAAATTTCAAATGCGAAAATTTGTGTTTAATAAGCGATGTTTTGTCTCACGTGTATTCTGTGTTCAAATTTACGTAATAAATTAGTATTTCTTCTGTAAATTGTTAAATTGCTTATAATCATTGTCTCCCCAATATTACACATTTAATTTCCAATGAAAAATTGTGTGAAAATTTAACAATTATTAAAATTTTTTGATTATTCAAATTTCACGGAAATAAAATAAAATGTTTCATTCAAAATCTTATTTTTACTAAGTAAAAATGAAATTACCACAAAATCATACGATTTTTAAGATTTACAATTCGAACAATTCGAGGAATTTAGAAAAAAAGTTACGAAAACCGCTAGATAAATATAATTTCTTTAAAATTCAACTGGCCAAAAATGAAACCTCTTTCAAATATAGATATCAAAATTGTACTGCAAAAAGCTACGATCGTTTTCTCTCAAAATCCACTGATCTCTTTCCCCCAATCGCAACCAATTGACAGATCTAAACTGTTCTCTCGTTATTTTGTCGTCTTCTGGTCGTCCTTTTCTGCACCGCTGTAACGGCGAAGAGCTCTTAGAGCCGAGCTTTGGAGGACATTTCGTTGGAGGATATTGAGGTGGACGCTGACGGCGATGGCTTCAAGACTTGTGGAATTAAAGGATTAATGCATGCACTTATGATAATGTCAATTTTTGGGTAGTTTCAAGTATATCAGATATAATGTAAGTTAATCGGTTAGCGAACTAGGATTTTTTCAGTTATGACGACACAATTGCGACGGCCGCGAAATCTTTAGCAAATTATACAGTAAACTTTCACAAAGTTATTAAAAAATGTGCACAAACGACATGCAGTTCCAGTTAACCGGCTCTTACTTACACGGAAAAAAATTGCTAGTACAATTTACTTAAAAGCTATGAGTAAAACATACTGATTCTGACTTATGTAAAATTTACTTGATTTATTAAGTATACACTGAGAGAAATTATTGTGTAAAAATGACTATTTTCCTCAGTAATTGGAGGACATACTGCCACATTTACAATAT
>JAWWEM010000001.1:1469841-1499782 GCA_035582935.1 Ormyrus thymus
AAATAAATAAAACTTCACACGTGCCAAACATAAGGGTCTTTTTCTATCTCAGTACTGCTGTCGAATGTCGATGTCTATATGTCTGATTGTCGACATTTGCAAATTACTCCTACCTTTGGTATATTACTTATCTAGTAAATTACTCCTCGGAGTTTTTTTAACAGTTTTTGACGTTGTATGATATTTAAATATTGCAAAGTGAAGATTTTAAAGTCGCGGAAGGTAGTATATTTTATTCCGTGAATCGCTTATATTCTTAATTTATTCTCAATTTATTAACGGTCATATAAAAATGAGTGCAGACATTTCAATATGTGTCAATTCCACAACGTGGAAAAAATTTCAGCAATGATTCAATTTCAGCGCCGGATCGGGAACGTTGTATTTTCGGCCTCGCTAGGCAAAAAAAATAGTAGTCGCCTCCATGAGTAACGCCGCTTCTCCTGCGCCCGTTCGTTCGCCTGCTCACCACTAGTAGCCCAGGCTCGCGGCGCACTCGAATTCCTAAAATTTGTTTTTAACGCCGGCAAGTACCACCGCCCGTTAATATAAATTTTCGCCGTGTTTTAGTTTTGTATAAGTTATTCACGTAATGTAGTGATTTTTGCCTTCTTTTAGTGTGTAATGTATATTTTTGTTTATAGCTTTTGCGCATATATTGTGTTTAGTTAAAAAGAAAAAAAGAAAATGAAAAACAATAATACTGATAAACGTTAATATAGTAAAAGAACTGTGGAAATATGGCATCGCCTGAATTACTGAGTGGATCTGAGAGCGATACATCTGGACAGAAAGCTAATGACAATCCTAAAAAGAAAAGAAAAAGATATTCTATTGAGAGGAAAGTTTCAATTCTTGAAGAAGCAAAAACTCTAACCTGCCGTGAAATTTGCGCAAAATATGAAATAAGTAAGCGCACGTTGCGAGAATGGAAACAGAGAACAAATGAAATCACTGCACTTTCAAAAAAAGATAACCTAAAACATTTAGTGACGATTCGATCTAACCCTTTAGGTGATGCGCTTTATACCTGGTTATTGAAAGCTCAAACTAAAGGTTTTCCAATAACTGGTTCAACTATTAAACGGAAAGCTATAGCTTTAAATAAAGATCTTGGAGGAAATTCTAATTTTAAGGCTAGTGATGGTTGGCTTTCTGACTGGAAGCAGAAAAATAAAATTAGATGTTTAAAGATAACAGGTAATTAATTATTTTTGTATAAACATATTTTGATTCATATAACTATATTACCACTACATGACATATTTTTTTTTAACTAACTCAAGTTCAATTATAAAGTAAAAAGTATCAAGAACTTTGCGTTTAATAAAAATTCGAACGGAAAAAACATTTGTGGCTGACTGAAAAAACGACTTACATATTATAGAAATGGCAAGCTCGCGTAAATTGACACTCGAACCGAAGGCTCTTTACCGTACTAGTTGCAGTATGTACTAATTTCGATACCGTGTAGAGGCGCCTGATTCTATTAGATTCTTACAAAAGTATTTGATTCTTTTTGTTTAGAATCGATTATTTCATCGATTCTTTTAAAGAAAAAAAGTTTCCAAAGTGTGCCCAACACTAGAAAATCAGAGCAAATTGCATTTTTCAAATAATGATGAAAATTAACATTTTTTAAAATTTCTAAAATAAGTTTTACATTTCATAAAATTTTATTATATCTTAAGTTAATTTTCATAAAGCCTAAAAAAAAGTTTATTTTATATTTTTCTTTTATTTTACTAATTTTTTATTAACACAAAAAATCTTTCTTAAGATCCAATTCTAAAACATCGATTCTTTTTTTAAAAATCGGGCGTTGCTAACAGTGTGCGTAAAGTGCGACTTTACGCATTTTGGAATTTTTTCAAATCGTCTGTGCCCCCCGGTGTCGAAAAATATTTGGAAGTTTTTCAAATCGCCTTTGCGCCCCTCATATCGAAACATATTGTTCGACATCCGTGAGAAATGATTCTTGGAAGAGGGGGATTATCACCCTCGCTTCGCTAGGGCGCTAAACTCCCCCTCTTTCGACAATCAACTTTTTCGCACTTGTATCGAAAACTACTAAAATTAATCAAAAATTAATCCAAAGACTGTATATTACCCTATTGAAAAAATTCGATAAAACGTTATAAAGACCTGGTAAAATTGGTGCAAATACAGACATATAATCCCATACCGGATATCGGGTTATATGTGTATATTTGCACCATTTTATCAGGTTTTTCCAACAGGGTAGTTATGACTTTTATGAGCAAAAGAAGTAAATACTTACATCTTTTTTTCGTAAAATACATATAGTAAATACGAATAGATATAGTAAATATAACGGAATGTGGAAGGAACGTTGACGTGCGATCAAGTAATAAGACTTACTGTAATGATTAGTATAATCAAAAGAGATTTCATTAGCATATTTGTAGCATTTCTACCGTATGACAACATGTCTAAACATAAAATTTCCCGCTCTTTTAGAATCCGAGGTCGAAAAAGGGGTTCCTATTTGAAAAAATGAAATTGACATTCACATAATCTTCAAAATGGAACTCGTGTTATTTAAAATGGGACATGGTGTACATTAATAATACAATTTTAATCTCAAACATTCTAGATTCATGATGACGTATAATGTTCACCATGTAATTTGCCGATTATTCGACTAATATATTATATATACTCTATATATGTAACTATTGCTACTAATTACCGTTACTCGTCACAGAACGTCCAAACTTAGTTAAATTTCCCATTTTCGAAAAAAGAATATCTCTCGATAAAGCAAAAATGCTTTATCACAAAAACAACATTGTATTAAAAATTGCCCAAATGGTAGAGGATATTGACTTATCTAGAACACATATCTTTGAGTCAGTGCATGATTTTGTAACCGGAGAAAGATACACCAGTTGGGCGTTGTTTCAAAAATTCAAAATTCGGTGTTAAGCGCAACACCCGCACAGATGTCGCCCGCGTGAAAAAAAACGGTTGAAACGATACACCGGCAACATCGCTCTTCAGCAAGCGGCACAGCCGAATTCAAAGAGAGGGAGCGAGACAGAAAGGCCGGTGATATTCGTGTCCCCCTTTTCTCTCTCACTCGGGCGCCATATTGGCACGCGCGCACTCACAGAGCGAGTAGAGCGCGCGGAAAAGCAGCAAGAGACAAATACGACAGACTAAACGAGCAGGACAGCGACATCGGTGGCGTTCGCGCGCAAAGGAGACAGCTGCAATCATACCTAACCTCTGCGCGTGCAGGAAAGCACGCTACTTCGTTTACTCCTCCCTGACTTGCCTTTTCGAAGAAGCAGCAGCGCGGCGTCTTCTCGCTCGCTCACTCTTCTCCGTACACGCACAGAGCTAAGCACGGCCGTGAGTGTGCGCGCACGCGTGTCTCTTCCGTCGTCACAGAGAGTGCAGCAGTAGCAGCGAAGTAGCAGTGCCCGCGCGCGGGGTGCAACTCAGTCAAGAGAACGTGGACGACGCTTCCCCGTACTGTAGCGATATTTTCGAAGCCGAGCCCTTAGCAAAGCCGGCACAGATCGAGCCTTAGAGTGTTTGTATCGAGAAAGATAGGAAAGAAATAAGAGCTGCGGGAGAAGCGCTCGCAGCAACAGCAGCAGCATGGATCCGCAGAAATTGAAGGTCGTCGAGCTGAGAGTTGAGCTGACTAAGCGTGGCCTGGACTCCAAGGGCAATAAGCCTGTCCTCGTTGAGAGGCTCCTCCAGGCCCTTAAAGAGGAGAAGGATAATCCGAGAGATCGTAAGCTCTTACGTCTATCTTATAACCTTTCTCTCGTTTTTCGCCGCGGAGTAGCGCCGCCAAGACCGAAGCGGTGTTTTGCTTCGCCAGCGAGCGGGCTTGCATATCTATAGATATACAGTAAAGCGCGCGTCGAGTCGAACCTGGCCCTTAACCTACGGCTGCTATTCATATTTTATTCGTAAACTTACGTTTACTGTTAATGCAAGCTGGAAATGCCTTTTCTAAACACTGAAAGTCTATTATAAAAGTAATTTGATGTATGGGTTTAAAAAATTGCTTTTGTTGGCAATACTGACATTGCTGGATAAAACTTTCCAGTACATTTACTTTTTAAACATATATTATAAAAGGAAAGTAATTTACAAAATTTTGTCACAATTGTATTCAAAATTACTTAAAATTACACAAGTAGTCCATTTTATTTTTATTTTTTTTTTTTATCTTGCTCAACTTTTCTCCCTTACTTTGTTCGGACAAAAAATGTATGAAGTAAATAATCAAGTACCACATCCTTATAAAAATGTATTAATAATCTATCATATAGTTTTGAAAATATTACGTATAGTTAACAAGTAGAAGTTCACAGCCATGGTTTTAGTTACGATTTATATTTCAATAACAATAACTAGTTAATGCATGTAATTTTCTTAAAAACAAAAAAAATTTTTTTTTTTTCTTTTTCATTTAATTGCAAATACAAGATGAAAAATCTTTCATAAAATTATTGATAAATATGAAAATTTATTTTATCTTGATACATATAAAAATTATACCCAAAAAAAGATTAAAATGGTTATTATCTATAGTTAGCACTATGAAATAAACATTTAAAGTTTATATACTTTTGCAAAAGTAAATGAAAATTCATTATTATGTAATGTATATACATATATATGTAAACATAAATTTCTTATTTTTTTCAAAACATTGATAAAGTTTCATTTTCTAAAACATTAATGTGTATGAAATAATATATTGTATATAAAAAATAAATTTTACATAAATTTTAACAATGTATTGTAGTCAATATTTTAAAAAAATTTATAGAATCATTTGAAAAATTAATGTAAATCAAACAAATCTAGTATCAAAACTCTAACAATTGTGCAATATTTTTCAGAAGCAGATCAAGGATCAGACAAGGAAGATGAAGGAAGCAGCTCTGATGTACCCGAACCAGCAAAAGTACTTCCACGGACTCCTAGTCGGTCTTCAAGACACACTTCCAGAGAGCCAACAACTCCCACTCGGAGAACACCCAGTCGAAGAAGTAGTTCAAGATCTTCGCTCAGTAGACAGTCACCTGCTAAAACCATATTAGCCGAGAACCTCAATGAAGCAGCATCCACATTAGAACCTATTGTTGAGGAAGATAAAACATCTCCTAAAAAAGAAACGGTCCCAGTATCACCCAAGAAAGAAACCGTTGTAGCTTCACCTGTAAAAGAACCATCAACAGTAATTACGCCTAAAAAAGAAAATATTGCACAAAATGAGGTATTTTTTTTTTTTAATTAAAAAAATTCTGTTACATATTATAAAATTTACTTTTATTACATCATTTTCTTTTAAATTTTCCTAGTCTCCAAAAGTGAAAAAGAACGACGAGTTAGAGATAGTAAAAGAAGCAGAGCAACATGTGCCTGAAAAATCACAAGAAATTACCAGAAAAAGCATTGATGATGTGTGTCAAAAACCAGTCAATGCTCAGAGCCCTGTAAAAGCTATAACCCAAAGTCCAGCTAAATCTACTGTACAAAGTCCAACTAAACCTGCTGCACAAAGTCCTGTCAAGTCTGAAGTACAGAGCCCTGTTAAAGCAACTCTACAGAGTCCTATTAAAGCAACCGTTGAGAGTCCCATTAAAGCAGCTGTTGAGAGTCCTATTAAAGCAACCGTTGAGAGTCCCATTAAAACAACAGTTGAGAGTCCTATTAAAGCCACCGTTGAGACCCCTATTAAACAAGAAGTATCAAGTCCAACTAAAGACACTATTCAGAGTTCAGCTAAAGAAGTTATTCAGAGTCCAATTAAAAATGCTGCTCAGAGTCCAATTAAAACTGATACTCAAAGTTCAACTAAAGCTGTTGCTCTAAGTCCAGTTAAAGCTGCTTCTCAGAGTCCGAATATATCGACTTTACAAAGCCCAGTTAAATCAGCAGCTCAAAGTCCTGTTAAAGTTATTGAACAGAGCCCAGTAAAAAAAGAAATTGTAGAAAGTCCAAACAATAAAATAAAGAGTGATAGTTTATCAGATGAAAATGTTTCGGAAGAAGACTCAAAAGAGACGCCAGTTGAATCCATGCAAATTGATGAAAATGACAGCAAACCAATGGAAACAGATGAAGTGGTAAAATTTTATCTTGAATTATTTTCAAAATTTTTTTATATTACAGAAAGGTATAATATGAATATTATTCTATAGCAAAGCGAAAAAGGTTCAGAGGAAAAAATGGATGAGAAATCTGATGATAGAAAAAGAAAGAGATCACCCAGTCCACAAGAAGAGGCTCCACGAGCTCCACCAATAGCAAGACCAGAAAATGAACCAACTTATGATGAAGATTCTGTTCTTCTATCTTGGTGTAAGTAAACTTCAGATTTTCAAAATTGTGGAAGTTATTAAAATTCTAATATTGTAATTTATTATAATTAACAACTTATTTAACAGACGACTCCGATTTAAATCTGGTAATTGATACGACCAACTACTTCTCTGGTTCACCTATGCAAGGCGATGGTTTCAATTATATGTGGGCTGGTGCACGAGCTTCACATGGTGTCAACAAGGGCAAAGTGTTCTTTGAGGCACGTGTTAACTCTGAGTTTGATAACTTGTCTACTGCCGCCGGCACTAACACAAGCGGTGCAATCCCTGCTGACGAAGAAAAGATTCCAAGTATTTTAAGAGTTGGGTGGTCGGTTATTGGCACATCACTTCAGCTAGGTAAAAAAAAACTCTTTTACATCGGTACTAATTATTTAAAAATTATTTTAATTTACCACAATTTTTTGCAATAGGTGAAGAAAAACTGTCTTTCGGATATGAAGGCACGGGAAAGAAATCGACGAATAAAGAGTTTACTGACTATGGAAAGACATTTTCCAAAGGAGACGTTGTGGGATGTTACGTTAATTTTGAAACTGACGATGAAGTAATTCTTTCTTATTCGGTTAACGGAGAAGATCAAGGAGCTGCATTTACTCTAAAGAAAGAAGAACTTCAAGACAAAGCCTTATACCCACATATTTTAAGTAGAAATTGTTCGTTTACTGTTAATCTTGGACAAGAGGAACCATGGAGTTCAAATGTTTTGGATGGGTAAATTTTTTAAATCATTAATTATTTCTTTGTTAATGTTTAAGGTGATTACAATAGCTACCTTTTATTTTTATAGTTACACATTCATTGGTAAAGTTGATCTCAATGACAGAATAGCTGGTCCTCGTCGCGCTGAAAAGCGAGAAGATTGTGAAGTTATTTTACTATGCGGTTTACCATTTTCCGGAAAAACTGCGTGGGCTTCAAAGCATGTGGCTGAAAACCCAGAAAAAATGTATAGTGTTTTGGGAACACACGATCTTATAGAAAGAATGACAGTGAGTAGTGCCTTTTTTTTCTTTCTATTATTTTTTAGAGAAGTTAAAATTGCTTTACAAAAATTATAGTTGGATCAATTTCCAACAAATTTTTTTTTTTTAAATCTGAGTCTTTTTACAATGAATAACTAAAATTCTAAATTTGTAAAAATTTGTGTATCTCTTAGGTTAATGGAGCACCATTAAAGGAAAATTTCAAAGGTCGATGGGAAAATATTGTTGAAAAGTGCACGCGTGCTCTTACGAAATTGCTAGAATCTGCACCATCACGAAGGCGAAATTACATTTTAGATCAGGTATGATCATAATGATAAACGAACTGCAAAGATTGACTTTACAGAACTAATTAATAAAATCCATAAAAATTATTTTGTTCAAAAAATATTTAATAAATTTTCAGCAAGCAAACGTGTACGGATCAGCACAAAGACGTAAAATGAGAAATTTCTATGGTTTTCACCGAAAAGCTGTAGTCTTAATTCCTTCAGATGAAGAATTTAAGGCACGTATTGCTAAACGTAAAGAAGAAATGAATGGTGAAGAGATCAGAGAATCATCAATTTTAGAAGTAAAAGGTAAGTTCACTTTAACATACAAAAACAATTTTTGAAATAGCTTTGTAACTAAGTTTATAAAGATTTAAACAATATCTTCCAAATGAATTTTCTACAGCAAATCTTAATGCACCGACTGTGGGAGAATCTTTCGAAGAAGTTATATGGGCGGAACTTAACGAAGAAGAAGGTAAAAAATTGATTGAAACTTATAATACAGAAGGCAAAACTGCTGGTTATGGACAGACTCATCAGCAGTCGAATAAACGAGCTCGCATCGATAACGGACAGAAAGATCGTAACAATCGAGACAACAGAGATCATCGCAGGTCTGGATGTGAGTATAATTTTTTCTCAATAAAAACTGATTTTAATATTAATTTTTAAAATTCATTAGTAAATCATTTAATTCCATTAATATAGTCAACGATAGAAGAAGCAGTGGTTCATGGCGTGGCGGTCCTGGTGGTTGGCGAGACGGTGGCCGAAACCGTGGTGGTCCTATGAGACATGGTGGTGGATACGGACCTCCAGGAACATGGCGAGGTCGTGGTTCACCACTGCCACCAAGAAGTAGTACTAACGACAGACGTCAAGGAAATGATCGTAATAGGTCGTCAAGTCGTGGTTGGAACGCTATGGGGTGAGTAGAATATTTTTGAACTACTAATAAATTTGACGAATCTTAAAAAAATGTAATTTTGTTTTTAATATTCTAAAGAAATTATTTAATAAAAATATTAAATGATCTCTCCTACATACTAATGTAGAACTGATTAATATGTGGATAAGATATAAATTATATTTTTTTTTTCTAAAGTTACCAAGGCAATCAGCACGGTAATACGTCAGCGTGGAGCTCTCAGGGCAACTGGCAAAATCAATCCCAAGGAGGTTGGGGTGGTAGTTCACAATCAGGAAGTAATGCTTCCTGGAATCAACAACAATCGCAAGCTTGGGGCGGAGCAGGTAGTTGGAAAGGCTACGGCCAAAATAGCTACGGTCAGTCGGCTTCTGGATATGGTCAAACTGGTAGTGGCTACGGTAATGGCAACTGGAATAGCTGGGGCCCGCAGTATTACAATCAGTATTGGGGCGGTAGCGGTCAGCAGACGGGTCAAAGCGGCGGTAGCAGTGGATCGACGCAAGGCTCTGGCGGGCAGACCACAGCCAAAAAATAATCACCAATATCACAAAATCAGAGAGATGCGAGTGAGCTTGCGCTTTGAAAAGTCGGATGATGAAGACCAAGGTACATTGATAATATAACAATGCACACGAGTTCACTTAACTTTTTTTAACAGGATTAGTTGGAAATATTTTGAGTGACGTATGCTTCTACGTGCATGTGTGAATAGTACAATAGTCTGAGACGTCTTGTTTTATTTCTTTTTCATACCTCTTTACAAGAAACGAATTTTAAAGATGTAATGACGAGTAAATGAATTCGCAATCAGAAATAATTCTTGAAAGTTTTTAATAAATTACTTTGCATAATTATTTTATATTATCTGTAAAATAATTTATAATTTTTATTATTAATAAATAATATTTAATTAAAGAAATACTTTTCTAACAGTTTCATAGACAATATTATAGTATGTGTACTAAAAACATAAAATATTGGAAGAATTTTTAAAAATTATTTTATAAAAGCCTTGGTTGGAAAATTAAAGTTTAAATTATTTCCCTAACTTTAACCATTTAAAGTTTTCAAGAAATTTGATTGCCAAAAATATTTATTTCGCTTACAAACTTAAATGTACAAATAATAAATCTTTAATTAAAAATTCATTTTTTTTTTCTTGTAAGGATGCATGTTGAAATTTTAAAACTGTTGCAAGTCTTGTAGTCAATGAATAACAATTTGTGAGGTACTGAAAACGTGAAATTTTCAAATACTCATTTTTAGTACACAAGGTACTTAATTTGTGTACTGTAAAAATTAGCATATATTATTAAACTTAGGCGATAATTAATCTTATACACGCTAAAAAAATATAATGCATCTCATGACGGTTTTCATAAAATTATTTATGAAATTAAACATAAAGATACACAAGTAACCATTTGTTTATTAAACATTTAATGGAATATTGTAAATTTCTATGACCAAATAATGAATATTCTTTATAAATAAAAAAGTAATATTTTTTAATATTACGCAGCAAAAACATTTGTAGTCTATTATTTTGCCTTTCAAAAATTGAAAGGTAGGTATGCCATTTAATAGATTTAGTGTAATCAAAGAATTCTTTTACGTTAAGGCCAAAAGTTTGAAACAATTAAATATTAGTATTTTGTATTTATTTTTATTTTTTTAATTTATATTATATAAAAATGAAAACAGCAGGCATTTCTTTAAAAAGAGAACATCAAATATCAAAAGTATTGTGATGTTTAAGCTAGTTTCGTTAAAACTAAAAATTAATATTATGAATTACTTCATCTTTTAAATAATAATCCCTTTGGACTTCATTATTTCATTCGCATAAGTGTTATAGTAGTAGTAAAAATTTTATAGTAGTTTTCTCAAGTAATTCAAAATTAGTTCCAATTTATAATATTTTTTTTTATAAAATCTAGATGATATTAGAATTCAATGATTTCTGGATTTTGTTAAAATTTGTTATAAGCAATAATTGCGTGCTCTGAATATGTAGGCGATAATATTTGTTCAATTAAACTTCTATTTTAATTAATCACAGTTTAAGATAATTTAAAAATATACTTGAAATTTTTTGTTACAGATAAATAAATTCTAGAAATGTCTATGGACGGCTATGACTACTTCTCAGGCAAAAGAACTACTCGTAGTCGTCTTCCAATCATCCCGACTAATCCACAGTGGTAGCAATAGAGACAACAAATACAGAATGAATAATTCCAAATTGTATGTACACAATAGGCTTACAAGAAAGTGTGTACAGAAAACATGCGCCTTCGATACAAATAATATGTCGACAAAGAAGAAAAAGTCTGTTTAAAAAACATTATATACACACGCCTAGTACACACCTATATACACCTATAATTATTAATTGTATAGGGAGTCTGTGAAGCTACTCGTCACTCTGTGTGCATTTTGACAAATTTTTAGAGATTAAGAGTGTGAAAGTGTTCTAGAGATTGAAAGCGCGAAAGAGAAAATGAAATAACGTGTGCACCTTTATAAAAGCGACGGTGGAGTAGTATTTTTCTTTTGATTTTTTTATTTAGGTTTTCTTTTATTGGAAAAAAGCTTATATTTACGCTAAGAGGTATCAGTTTGTTGAAAATTAAGCTCTTTTATATATATATATATATATATATATATATATATATAAAAGTAAATGAATTGAAGTAATATTTACATGTAAAATGACGAAAAGAGGAAAAACAAAAAGAAAACTTTCATGGACTTTAAAAGAAAGATACCAGGAGAGGCATTTCTTTTTTTAAGGATCGACTAAATGCAAGAAACGGGATGAAAAATATAAAGATGAAATATATTATACGATGAAAAAAATAAGGAATTTTTCTTGCATTTGTGATTTAGATAACACAAAAGATGAAAGATTCTGACAGGCATTGACATTGCAGAGCTTTATGTAAATATGTAAAAATTTGTACTAACCTTACGATTTCTCGGGGACAATTTACTGTATGACAGCCACTTTGTAGCGAAGTTTCATTTTTTTTTAACTCATAGTGATTAGTTTACAATAGAAAACAATCCATCTGGTTTACTAAAAACGGCACAATAATATATTTAATAGATATTGTCAGTTTTATAGCAAACCATCTATCTATACAATCTATACATCTTTATGTTAATAATTAGCCCCTCTGGTTTGTTTTGCTCTGCAACTTTATTGTAGGATGAATCTATTAGTTTGCATGTTTCACCTTAGGGAACAAACAATATTTCCCTCAAACATGGGTAGATTTATTTAATAAACAGGAAGCCGTCTTTTTTTTTAAAATTAAGTTTAAATGTATCAGTTACCTTTAATAATCTGTTCTTGTTTTTAATTAAATTAATAAACTTTTTTCCTTCAAACCAAATTCATTTCTTGTTTTATTTTGATTTTCAATTAATTTTGTTTACTTTCTGTTTCATTAAAAGTTTAATTTCATGAAATCGAAGGCGAAAGTAATATGATACGTATATGCATAATATCTACATTACTTAAAAAATTTGAATAAAACAAATATATTTATAAAGTACATGTACCATTAATAATGTCGGTTAATACATTAGATAAACGTATGTAAGGTTTTATGCTTAGAAGCTATTGTAACATTTTCTTTTTTCTCGATGTTAAAATCTGTAATTGTACAGAATGTTAAAGAAATGCAGTCGTTTGCTAAATACAAAGAAATCATAACACATGTACCTTTGAAAAAGTAAAGGTTTAAATTCTGAAGAGAATATCAGCATGTGAAAATTCTTTAAAAATCATACGATACATAGGAATATAACTTCTAAAGGATATAAAAGAACATGAAATATTTTTTAAGAAATAACCAGAAAATTTATTTAAATTAGGATTATATAGCACACATTATTACCACAACGTTACCGCGTTTGGAAGTTATTTCAAACGACATATATTATAGAAATATAAATTTCATTGTAAGAGAAATCACATTCGCCGTGATTAACCAGAGTTTTCTACGTGCGCCAGTGGCATATAATAACAAAGAGAAAAATTATTATAAAAACAGTAGTATTTATGGTATATTTGGAGATTTCATTTCATTCTTTTGTTAATAAAAATATACAAAAATTCATTCTCGAAAAAATTTTTTTAACGCTTCATTTTTTCAAAATATCCTTTAAATACGCAAATGCGGATATTCGATTACATTTTAATCAACTGTTTTCTAGTAAAAATTTCAAAACAGTAAAAAATCGATAATAATAGTATAATAATAGTATAATAATAATAATAATAATAATAATAATAATGTCTAGGCAAGAAGGAGGTAAAATACTTCATAGTACCTTCGCGTCTATGTAATGAAAATTAATAGCGAACTGAAAAATACAAATGCTAATAAATTAAATTAAAATTAAAAATATATACTAATTTTAATTGAAATATTTATTTATTAAATGTTTATTATCAACAATTTTATTAGTACTTCTTATCAAAGAATCATTTAAAACTTATAGTTAAAAAACATGATTAACATTATACAAAATGTTCAACTTTTAAAGAAGTCATTAAATTTTTAATTACCTACGATGTATTTTTCAGAATTAACCATCAATTTTTATCACACATGTGCAAGTTTATCTATTTAATTGTTTCGCAAACAACAAAAAAGGAGTGTGAGAGAGCGGATACTGTGCTTGTGTATAATAAAGCGGCATTAAAAGAAAACGTACAAAAGCATTATCGCGCCTATAAATCTACTCTTATTTCGATGTTATGCATTAAAACAGACTAAGAAGAATATTTCAAAGGATCTGAAAACATTTTTCCGACGGAAGTAAACTAGCATAGTATAAAGATTGCTTTTAAAAGGCTGAAAGCTATTTTCCAATATGTTAAAGTTTTTCTCATTGTTTGGCAAAGTCTAAGCGTGACAGCGTTAAGTATTTTTTTTTTCTGTTTTATAACTTTTTCATTTTTCAGAGTTGGACATCTAAGTACAATATATATGACGCTTTTCTTTTTAAATTTTATTTTATCTGTTAAGCTATTTCGTATGGGTTGCATGCACATAAGAATCGTACACTTATAAACATTGTGCACATTTTTAATAGTAAAATTTATATAGATATATTAGGCTACGCTAAATTGGGCACAATTAAAACGTGTACAATTATTACGAACATCAAACAACCCATGCAAACTATTTTATAGTAAATTTTTTACTAAAGGTTTTCAATTATAAAAATAGTTACTTTTACAAAACCTTTGCAAATCGTATGCATGAAAATTTTTCATTTTTGTTTAAGATTTGTCAATATTAAATATTTTAATTTCGATCTTTTGAAGAAAATGAAGCCCGCTTTTAATGTGTAATAGGATACTTATACATAGTAACCATAGTTTTAAAAAATTTTATAATTTTTAAAATATGCAACAAATAAACAAAGCTTCTACAACTTTGAATTCCCTAACTACTGTAAGATGTCTGACTCTGCAGTAGATATATTATAACTTTTTAAGGCTCTATTTAGGATGCATCTAACGTCTCGCTTTGACTTTATATTTCTTTTATTTCCTCTACTGATCTTATTGGGCTAATTTAACATGATAAAACGTGATACAACCGGAAAGATACACCGATACGGTTTAGTAACACAATGAATGCTAAAAACTTAGCCGCCAGTTCATTTAATTCACTAGGTTTAAGTGTCTATGCCCTACTTCTTTAATTACACCAGGGTTATGAAAAATATAATACTAAATGTTTAAGCGTGACTTCTCGCGAGCGCACTTTTATAATTTGTACAATCGACTATTCTGGTCTTAACAATGATTAACCTGATAAAAATAAAAATAATTTATTAACTCTGTACAAATGTATTTTCGATATACATTAAATAACATACGCCGAACGAAATGAAAAAATCCATTGGACTTTTACGAGAAAGCCTAAGGTCTTTTTTCTTTCGTCTCTTTAGGATATCTTTTAAATTAGCTTATAAATCTTTGTGATTCTCTAAATATCTACTTCGTGCGCGCGCCATGGGTTTATAATAACTTTTTACAGATATCGGATCATTTTGAATTACCCGATGGGTTTATAATTACAAATCGGCGAGGGTACCTAAAATTTTAATTTGCCATACAGTGTACAATCGATTATTTCGATCTAACAATGGCAATTCAGTTTCTTTCCACTTTTTTCTCTTCACCTTTAGATTGTCTAACCTACGTGCAAAGTTTTTTTCCTTGCGTGAAATGTACTCTGTTCCTAATCATTTTTAAAATAATCCTTTAAATGACATAAATCACGTGCTCGAATGACTGTGCTCTGCTGGAATTGATGTCGACGAAGATATTGATGATGCCACTATCCACTTTTTCAGTCGTCCGAGCCGTCATTTACGCATTTAAATAACCTGTAAATTATATGATTTACTTAATACTTAATTATTGATTTTATTTTATATTACGCGACTTTAACTTTATTTAATTTTTTTTAATGTAATGCAATAATAATTTTTAATTATTTGATAAATACTTTGTCCAATCAATTTAAACGAATATTAATTATCAAAATTTTACTAGTTTCACTGTACAGAGATAGAAGTATAAATTTTGCAAAATATATTATAATAGCAGCTCCATCCGCTGAAGTTTAAACGATTATAAACTTATGATGATAATTTAAGTATTCAATAATATTTAATCATTAGTTCTTACCCAATATCACGGATTCAGTATACCCGGCCTTTTTCTGTTCCTTCTGTTGCGTTCCAAAAGATTTGACACATCTAGGGGTTCGGTTTTATTTGGCATTCTGTCTAATAAATTCAGCAAAATGCTATTCAGTCTCTTTTTCTTATCTTCTCTCTAAAAAAAGTTTTTGTGTTATGTTTAATGATACTCATATTAGTTTAATTTAATTAATGTTTAATTTGGTATAAATTGATCTTCAATTATTAAATAACTTACTTGAACAAAATTTATGTGAGTTGTTATAGATGCATTTTCTAACATACGCCGTCGACCTCTGGATTTAGTTGGTTGTTCCTTATTATTTAGTTTGATATTGTCTCGAGATTCTGGTTTATTAGCATTCTCAACTTCAGAACCATTTTTCTTTTTTGCACCTTTTCCACCAGCAATACCGTCAAGACTGTGAGGCTGCATAATTATTAAATTAGTAAACAATTAATAAATTCTTTAAATTTATGGTTTATTAAATGTTTATACTGTTTACTATATTTACCAAATAAGTTCGATAGTGCTTAATGCGTTGGGGGAAGGTTTCAAATGCATATGGTTTTGTGCACACTTGATGGCGAGATCGTGCCACTTTTGTGAACAATCTGGCTTGTCGATCAACGCGATATTCGCAAACGTAAATATGTTCAGGGCTAGAGTTGGCAGGACGTCCTGTAATTATCAATATTTTTTTTATTTAAATACTTAAAAAAATTACCAGCATATGATTAAGAAAAGGAAATTCTCTAATATTAAAATTTTCAAAATTAAGTATTATTATGTATAGAAACAAGAAGTATATTTTGAAACACTACCTTTACAAAATGTATGAGGATCAAGAACCCAACAACGGCCAGCTACTAATTCACAAGGCACTGCCTCGTACAGCGGAGCACACACCACTTCATTTTCATAAAATTTACGCGTGGGTTCATGGTAAGTCTCGTGTGGTCGTAGATAATGATGCCCAAATACAAATCTGTCTCCACTGCAATAAAAATTAGAAATGACATTTTTTAAAAGTTCAGACTTTACTCTTTAATTAATTACAAAAAAACTTACGCTTCATTCTTCCATAATCTTTCAATCCTGAATATGTCCATTTGTTCATAATCCAGTTTAGCAATTGTTTTATAGGTATGCTTGTCTGGTGTATCTCTTAAGACGTATACTGTGTCACCGGTTCTCAATTGTAAATCTCCACGCATCAAAGTAACATAGTATTTTTTGCCTTCCTCTTCTTCCTCTGCTTCTAAAGGTATCTCATAATCAACTTCCCGAGGTTGACATCTTTCGCACAAATATGAGTCTGCGCTGGTATCAGCTTTGACGCAGTCGCAATGTTGCCATACTAGGCAACGCTCGCATTGAATCATCAATCCCTCA
The DNA here is from genome assembly GCA_035582935.1 of Ormyrus thymus. Taxonomy (NCBI): domain Eukaryota; kingdom Metazoa; phylum Arthropoda; class Insecta; order Hymenoptera; family Ormyridae; genus Ormyrus; species Ormyrus thymus. Next base: position 1,486,548 of record JAWWEM010000001.1, read on the forward strand.
TCCCTGTTTGTAGTATTAATCATTAATCACTTGACTTATATAATTTCAATTAATTATTTTTAGTTTTTGAAATTTATTGGATCAAAATTAAAAAGTAATTAAATTTAAATTAATACAAACTTATAATTTCCTTATACTTCTAATTTTTTATAACTAGATTTATAATATTTTAAATTGTAAGTAATAAAATGAAGCAGCAGAATTAATCAACTTTACCTATGTAAACCACAAATGCAGCGTATTACATCTTCTTCACCAGCGGTTGAGCCTCTTGGAGGTAAAAATGACTGTGATGGTGGCAATCCAGTCGCCTCTGTAATCGGAATAACAAAGTCGGCCTTGCTACCAAGGTACAATTTTCTCAGTCTTGCAGCAGATATGCCAATATCGGAAGTTCGCCCAAAGAATCTCACGTTATTGTCAAACATTTTGATGACATCCTGATCAAACTGCTCAGCAGTTTTATACTGTCCATTATCGATATTTTGATCGATCATTGTCAAGTCTATCGGATCCTGGACTTTCTCGTAGTATTCAGGTATTTTTCGTTTAGGTGGTAGTGCCATAAAAGGTGTGCATAGCAAAGCCTCATTCTCATCCTTTGCATTTGTAATTATAGCATATAGATCTTTCAATACCTAATAATCATATTTTTAAAAATAGAGTACATGTTTGTTTTGAAATAATAACAATAATAATAATAATAATAATAATAATAATAATAATAATTTATCAACAATTAGCAATACAATATTCACCTTTGCCAATTTAGCAGTTTTATTGACTTCTGGATCATCCTGCGCCTGTGCAAGTCTTCTAGTTCTTACTGTTCGTGAACCGGTGTTTGTTAAAGCTGTCAAATGTGTCAGAAACACCTCTGTATTAGCTTTAATATCATTTGCACCTTTTTCTTTTGATACTTGAGCTCCTCCTGTCAAGCTTCCTCCTACTTTAACTGTACTCTTATTCTGTAAATAATAAAAACTCAGCTTATTTTTCAAAACGCAAGTAATGTTCAGTAAGAAAAACCTATAATCTTATAAATATTAATTACCTGTAAATTAGGTTGGGTACCAGGCAGCTTAGCTTTTCGAATTTTTTCAAGATTTCGTAGCAGGAAACATCGATGTTCAAGGACAAAAATACGTTGTTGATGGGATAAAGGCTTAATAACGGGCGAGGGCAAAGGATTACCATCAGGTCCAATTCTACGTGATTTACAAAGACCGCTTTTTCGACTAGTTTGTGTAGTAATGGCTAGGCTAGATGCTGTTTGTGGTTGAACAGTAACGTTATTTGTTTTGCGGGAATTTTTGCGGGGTCGGCCCACTGAGCGACGTTCATTTGTTGCATTATTCGTAGCTACAGGATTTGTGCCAGCTATTTGATTTGTGGGAGCCAATGATCTAGCAACTCGCTGACTCTTACCGCCTATAACATCGTTATTAAAAATCATAAACTGTTAACTGTTTCATTAATTGATTATTTTATACTACTTTCTTAAATATTTACGACAATATAAATTAATGTCAACAACATATTTCTAATTTTTTCTTAATTAATGAAAAAATTTGAATTCTTGTTATATTTTATATATAAAAAGAATTTCTTACCAATAACACCTCGGCAACCATCACTACCGCATCTGCATTCTTGTCCCTCGGATGGATTGAAGAGAGCAAAATTGTAATCGTAAGTAAGTTCTTCGCCGGGATTTATATCTCTAGAAGCAAATAAGGCCATGCGCGGTAATCCATGAACACTCCATTTTTGCATTTCGCAATTAGGTTCGCAAGAATGATTGACAAATCGACCGTCACCGCCCATTCGGTGTCCATCGATTACTAAACCGCCATCCAAATGCAGGCAATAATGATGTGTATCATTTGCATACCGTGTGGCCATGCGAGTCTTAAACTCCCGTTCTGATACTACTTCTCCGACGTATTCTAGGATGAATTCTCCAGCTGTAAAAATAGTTTCGTGTAATAAGTTTGGAAGATTTAAATTGAAATTAATATCAAATAAATATGAATAATTATATATTCTGAAAAAAAAAATTTCTAAAAATAACGTCATAGCTCAAAACTCACTTTTAATAAACTGATGCGTACGAACTCCCCATCCTTTGCACTCCGTCATAAATCGCTGCAAGCCTGGTGCCCATTCATGCTTTTGAATCTTTTGATTTTTACAGCGTTCGCCACAAGGGCAAAATTGTGGTGAACATTCACTAAAGACCATGCGGTTGATGCAATCATCGCCGCAACCAGATTCAGGTTTACATTCACATGCTTGCGCCTCATATAACATCGTTGGTTTTACGTCGTAATATACATTTGAACGAATTTTTCTAAAACCATTGGATAGTGAGATGATTGATTAGTGTTAGAAATAATATTATATCTGTGAAAATTACTTAACGAGATATTATTTAAAGTACCTGTAATTCCAAGAGGGTACAAGATCTCGACCAGGAAGTCTCGAATGCGTGTGCAACCACCAAAGATCATAAGGTAATTGGAAAGGTATTTTACGTTGTCTAAGGAACTTTCCACAATGATAGGGCGGCGGTAAAAGACCGTGGGGATGCTCTGCTAGATCATACACCATTTTATTTTTATTTGTACCTGCATCTGAACTTGATGCTTTACGCGGTTCATCCTCTTTGAAATAATCTGAGAACAAGCCTGCTTGTAAGTAGCGTTTTTTCCAACGCGGCTGCTTTCTGCGATTACGTGTAGAGCCGCCAGTCTGCTTTTACAAATTTTTATTTACAAATAATATTTTTTTTTATTAAAGTAATTTAAATTATTAACATAGATTTATTTAAAAGTTTTATACCTGCTTATCATGATCATCGCTGGCAATGTCACTGCTTGGTAAAGCATCACTCTCTGTGTCATATTCATTGCGGAGTCTTTTAAGATTTTTGACAGTTAGAGGACAAGGACTAGCTGAATTGCGGATTCTTCGATGATTGTTATTATTCAAACAAGCATGTGCCTCTAGTTTAACGCTAACATGTGAATTTGCACATTCTAATTTTCTTAAGTTTTCCTCACTTAACACTGCAACTTTTTGACTTTGATTATACCTAAAAAAGAATTTTACAACATATTTTCATGATAAGTTCTTTTAAACTACATTATGAAATTTTAAGATTTTAAAACATTGAACTTAAAAATATATTTATATTTTTAATGATTTTTAATTTGTTACCTTTCAAGAGATTCTTCCAAAGTAGCATTTTCATCGTACATTCTCGAATCTTGAATTTTTTCATATTTTACAGGGCATAATTTATCACAAGGTTTACTGCTATCACATTCAAGAACCAAATCCTTTCTAACTCTTAGTGATCCCGCATACATTTGCATTGTTTCTTCCAAAGTAGCGTTATCGCTGTCATACGACATTTTATCTTCATCCAATTTTTTATTCTCAGAATTTTCTTCTTTATTCCCTGTGTCTTTAATCACAGGAACTTCCGTTTTTGCTGGAGTAGCTTCAATTTTCTTCTTTTCTTTGATTTCCTCTTTAGCTTTTTTTACATCAACATTATGAACTTTTAAAATAGGGTTTTTATCTAATTTACTATTAATAACTTTCTGTAAGTCCTCCTTAGGCAGGAGAGATGTCATGATTTGCTTTTTCTTCTTTTTCTTTAAAGTTGGAAAGCCTGTACGATTAATCGCCTTCCTGCGACGAATTTTCTTTTTAATCATTATTACGGCTAAGGAACTACTTATTGCATTTGTTGCAGAAGAATTTTGAATTTCACATTTCACGTTTTTATGAAGTACTACTTCACTATTTTTGATTATGTCCATTTTATTGTCTGGATCTTTTTTCTTAACATCGTTATCTTTTTTAGTAGTTTTATTAGTTTCAATTTCCTTTTTTAATTGTTTAACATTATCGAAATTATCTTTTTTAGAAGTTTTGGCTGCATCAATATCCTTTTTAGTAAATTTATTATTAACGTCTGCATCTTTTTTGACTGACTTATTTGTTTCAATATCTTTCTTCATAACTTTAGAACTTGTATCCGTATCTTTCTTCACTGCCTTACTAGGTTCCGAATCCTTCTTTGCAATTTTACTAATTTCTAGTTCTTTTTTAATAGATTTGCTAGCATTACTTTCTTTCTCCTCTTTTAACTGCTTATTTTTAGCATTTCGCTCCGGTCGTAGATTATGTTCACAGGATCGAGTTTCCGGTTTTTCGTTTTTTTCTAATTGAGTTTTAGTAACTTTTTCGATATTTGTTTTTTCTGTTTTTAGAACCTTTTCAGCAGTGGACTTTGTTGTTTTATCACCAGCACACATTTTTTCTAATTTTTCAATTTTGTCAACAATGTGATTGTTTTCTACGGGAAGTTTTGTTACCGTAACCCGTAAGTCTTTAACTATTTTCTTTTTGCGTCGTGGCTGTAAGTCGACTTGATTTTGCGATTTTTCAGTAGTTGTTTCACTGATTTCATTGTCTAAACATATAATTAGATTAATTATGAATAGTAATAATTTTTACTTTACTTTAATTAATTAATTTTATTATCGTAAAAATACTCACCATTTTTCGCAGTTGGAGTTTCAATTTCTTTGGGTTTCTTTTTTGTTTCAGCAGATGTAACTATAACAGCACTAAGATCGACCTTCGGCTGATTATTGAAATCTTTATGAATTTCGGTACTGGCCTTCATAGTCGATGCCTCATTGTCCACGTGATTTTCTGCCGAAGCTTCTGTCTCATCCTCGTGTTCTTCTTCTTCATCTTCGTCTTCGTCTTCCTCTTCATCCTCTTCATCGTGTTCTTCATTTTCATCATCTTCAAGATCGTGATCGTCACCCTCTTCCTCTTCACCATCATCTTCTTCATGCCGTGGCTCTTGTGAACTATTACTATGCAAACTAAAGACATGATAGTGACGTTTCTTCAGTGGCAAACGTTGCTCATTAGGATTGCTTGTATCGGTACCGGTTACACTTGCATTGCTACTGGTGCTACCAGTATTACTATTATTAGTTTTTTCTTTCTTTACACGTCGTTTTAAAGCTTTACCTATAAGATGGAAAAATGGATTTAATTTTATCTTCGATTATTTTACAATATTGATACTTTACATTCAATATTTTGTACTCGAAAAATATTAATTTTATGTAATTACTAAAAGGATAATGGAAGTTTGCTAACCAGTATTCTGTTCATCAGCTTGGGAGATTTCATCACCCTTGCGTTTTTTCGATCCTTTCTTTCTAAACATTTGCGGGAGAAGTTCATCGATTTGCGCAGCAGCTGCAGTCGATGCATTCTCTGTCTCGCCGTTTTCGCTATTTCCGCTACCGCTGGTTCCAATGCTACCTGCTTTGCCGAGGCTACACATTTTACCGAACTCATCGACAAGCCTTTCTAGCTCCTGACCCACAGTTGGGTCTACTCTGATGGGGGTTTTCGGTGCTGCAACGCGTCGCCGATGCTTGTGATGATGATGGTGATGATGTGACCTGTCGGTACGCTGTTGCTGTTGTTGGATAGAAGAAGGCAAAACGTTGTCCATAGATGAATGTCGTCCCTTAAAAGAGAGACAACAGTTGGGTATCAATCGAATGATTTTTTCCTTAAGTGGTTCTTATGTTTTTTTTGTTTTAAAAAATAAACAGAGTTACAATAGGAGCATTATACAGTATACAGCATTATACAATGCTGTTATACTCTGTGCACAACAGTAATTGTAAAATTTGTCAATAAATGAAGTTAAGATCATAAGAGATTTGTAACGATTTGTAACGATATAAGTTTCATTACTTAACAAATAACTAAATAAACATTAAATAATTTTTGTAATTAAAGTATATAATAAAAATATATTTTCATTAATGGACGACCTGAAATGTTCAATTCCTCAGCTGTTTTCATGTAAGAAAAAGGCCTATCCTTGCACTCCTTAAAAAAATTACGGTGGTACCCAGGGAGGAATCGATTTTTTTCAGACTCTCTAGTAAAACTCAATACTATTAATTGCGTATTTTTATAATTTATTGGAAAGAAAAATAAACTTTTATTTTAGAAAGTAATTGAATTTCCGATTTTATTTCAAAAAGTTAGACAGAAATTTCGCATTACGAGGCAGAACCCCGGACGATTTTCGCCTCCTAATCACGTAACTCGGTCTCGCATGCTCCCTTAAACCTGCTACCCCTGACATTAATTAGCAACAAACAGCCGACAGCTGCGGAAACAGTCCGAAAGCTCGCCGCAAACGCAAAAGACCGCCTTTCTCGTTCTCTTTTAGGCTCTCAACGGACGATTTCCCGGGTCATGCATCTTTCATGAGTCGTAGGAGACGCGTGTGCGCAGAAATCTCCCCCTAATCGGCTTCAAGCCGAGCGACCCTCTTAATGGAGAAAGCTAGTCGGGCGCGCTAATCAATTTCCGCGAGGGCTGGCCTTTAATACCTTCATCCCCTACCACCCACCCACACCAAGAGAATTTGCAGGATCGGCCGCGACATGTGCGATTCTTCCACTCTGAACAGAGCGGAAAAAGGAGGAGATGTCGTAATTAAAGATGTGATGTATGCAGTACGCATGTATTACGTTAACTGATGCGGGCGTTCTGCACGAACTATAATTGTGAAAGGGAATTGAACGGGGATTTTTTCTAACATAATGAAAGAATTATTGTCGCAATATTTTTGAGGCTTTCAAAGTTGTTATTTAATTTTTTTTCAATGGCAAATTTTGCAAATTATTAGGATAAAGCAGTTGTTTATTTAAAGTTAATCTACTTTAAAAAAAAAGTATATTAATTTTGAAAATTCAGGGTTGTAATTATATAGTGAGTAAAAAACGTGAGTGATAAAAATCATGTAATACGATTTTATGATAATATGCAAAGGATTTATGAATAAGGTATTCTCGTACCTTCTTTTCTACGTTACTGCTTTCTGGGGCCGCATCACTGCTTTTCATCGGATTGATGACCGGAAGAGATATGATAGTCTGTACTCCAACACCACTAGTCTCGAGTGAACCGGTAGCATCATTGTTGTTATTGTTATTAACTGTGGCTGCCTTTTTATTGGCTTTATTCTCCTTAAGGACACGACGAGACACTGTGACAAGACTTTGTTGTTGCTGAGTTTTACGCGTTGGTTGTTGTCTTTTACTGTTATTTGTTGGATCGAGTCTGTTTTCCTTTGAACATTTTTTACTGTCTAATTTACCTAAAATGATAAAACAATTGATGATTATGCGTCTTTTTTTAAAAAATGTATTTCATTATAAATTAATAAACATTTATGCTTAAACATTTTTAAAATAATAAGCTTTTAACAAAATAAAATCACTTGCGTTTTTTAACTAAATGGATAGTTTTTTGGTTAATTATAAAACTTAATTAAGAGATTTTTCATTTTCCTGTTGTATTTAATTTATTTTTAGTACTTAATTGAATAAACAAAAGGCTCCTTTTTATTGGCCATTAATATAATTGTATCAATATTAAACATTGTTTTACCTGTGGTCTCTTCTGTGTTTACTAATTTGGAAGCACTCTGCTGCCCTATTTCCCTTTTGGGTGGTTGCTTTTCCCGCCTCATTCTCTTGAAGCTATTAGGTTCTTCAATTTGACTTGCACTGGTCGGTTCTTTCGCCCGTTTGGGAGCAACGGATTGAACCGTCTTGTTTAGGCACTTTTTACGGGTCAGACACACTTTTACCTCATCTAGTCGGTGAATTGAAGCGTTTTGCTTTGTTACTGAAGACCATAGATAAAATTTTAGTTTGATTTATGGAAATTTATGTTTTGAAATATAAATTTATTCTAATTTTTTATATTAATTTCTACATTTGACTAAAGTATAATAACATAATCGATTATATTACATATTTTATGTATTCTTACGGTAAAATATATAATATATAATTATACAATTATTTGAAAACTATTAATCATTCATCAAAAAAAAAAGATTTAAAAAAAGCTCACCAGTAATAACGCAGGATTTTCTAAGTCCCGCTTTTCTAGCTTTAAGCCTCTTATCGAGCGTCTCTTCAGTTTCATCATCTTCTGGCTGTGGTTGTTGTTTTACAGGTGGTCTACTGCATTGAGAGACAACAATTTTAGCACGTTTTAAACAAGGGTTTTCCTTGTTAAGAGTTGGTTTTTCTGAAGCTTCTTTCTTGGCTGGAGGCACTGATGCATCAGGTCTAAGTTTGGGCCTGCCCGGACCGCGAGGCTGTGTTGTCGTTGATGTAGCGATCTTTGCCGGCCTGCCGGGTTTTCGCTTTGGTGGATTTAAAACACGATCCACGTTCACCACCGGCTTTGACTTTGCCGCTAACGCTGCGGCTGTTGCTGCCGATATTGAAGTAGAACTTGTTGCGGTTGTAGAGGAACTTGACGAGGCGGTGGTTAAACTACTAGTGGTAGCTTGAACTGCAACGTGTAGTGTAATATTTAAATTATAAATGTGAAAAAAACATTCATTTTTTATTTCGAAATAATTTTAATACTAAATTGATAAATAAAAAAACATTTTATCAAAATTGTTTATCTAATGTGAAGGAATATTTTGGTAGATACCAAACATTTAAAACTTTATTTTAATCAACAATAATCACCTTTACTAGGGCTACTGCTAGTCGAATTAGTAGCTGCAATTGTATTCGGAACTTGTACCGGCGATAAAACAGCTGTCGGATTTGCCGTAGTAGTACTAGCAGGAGGACTCACAGGACTAAGCAGATGCAGAGGACTGTTATCGACAGATTGTATTCCTGAGTCAGGTGACACATTAGATACACTGCCGTATTCTTCACGCTGAATCTCGCCACCCGGAAGTTTATTTACAACTAATTGCTGCTTACTGCTGCGACGCTTGCGTGGCTCTGAGAGAAGAGCCGTCTTTTCAACAAACTGTTGCAACAAAGAGGAGCTGTAAACTGGTACCGCATTACGATCACACACATTCTCTGAAGAGTCAGAATCAGCGCTCAATGACATTCTCTCAATCGCTTTCGAAACGAGACGTCCACTTTCGGAATCTTCAAAGCCGTCAAAGGGTGCATCATCTTGCTCGTCCTTACGACCAGGTAAAATACTTGCAAGGTCTTCCTGGCTGTTTTCCTTCACTGGTTGTTTATTATTCAAAGAAGGCTGTGGTGGTTGTTGCGAATGCTGGGGTTTTTGTGGTTGATTTGACTGTAGTGTCGACAGAACAGGCGGCTAAATTTATTTATTGATTACATTAAAAAAACGTTTAATCTATTTTCACTTTAATTAAATACAAGAAGGACGTAAAAATTTATTACTGTTTTTGATTGTTGATTTGATTGTTGCTGCTGCTGCTGCTGCTGTTGAATTGATGACTGTGGTGGTATTTGTGCCAATTGTGACAATTGTGATGATAGTTGCTGTTGACTTAATGAATTTTGTATCTGGGAGCACTGCGATATAGGTTGACTGACTGAAGAATCAGAATCGTCACTGCTGCAGTCTGATGTCTGTTGGCGAAAATAATAATTTTGCATAAATAAAGTATTCAAAATTTATCTTTAATAAACGAAAATTTGGATTTATTTACCCTAGCAGTACGACTTTTAGTCCTCCTTGGCAAAAGACGCCTAGCTCTATCACATCTTAATTTTTCTAAATCTTCTTTTCTTGGAACTTTCATACTTATTTTTAATTTTAATCCTCCCTACAAAACAAACGCAATCATCTTTATTGTAGTAGCTAAGGTAAATAAATTCTGAAATAATTGAATAATACATTACCTGCTCAAAGTTAGTTTCTCGAACTGTGAAAGTTTGCTCGCTGTGGTCTGATGAGCAGTCAGTATTCGATTCACTGTCACCATCACTACTATCATTATCTGTATCAGAATTTGAATCCGAATAAGAACAACTGCCACTTCCGCCAGAACTTTCATCATCAGAATCAGACTCATCATCAGAATGTACAGTAGTTACACCTATAATGTAAAGAAAAAAATTTAATATTTTCCAACATAAACTTTAGTTATTTGTCACATTAAAAAGTTTCAATCATATTTTTAAGTGTTTTGTAAGAAATGTTACATGACTTGAATCTTTTAGTAACTAAGCAGAAAATATTGTTCTATTCACTTGTTATACCGGTAGCAGGATTCCAATTTCCACCATCTTTAATTGCATCCATATCAACTGTTGAAGGAAGTTCATGTTCTGGTTCACCATCATTGCCATCCCAATCCCAATTTGGTAATTCCAATTCTGAAGGATGGTGGATGACGGCATTCCAGCCTGAGTCACCAGACATGTTTTGGCTTATCTTATGTCCACAGAATTCATAAATAATAACATCCCTCAAATTTTAAGATCCCTATTTGAAGATTTTCACATTTTTTTGGATGTCATAATACCAATGGAAGTGTTTTTTGTAAAATGTAGCACTGATTGCACACAATATATTAACTTTAATTAAATGTCGTTTAACATAACACTGTGGCCTTATATGATCAATGTGCATATTAATTTACGAGTTTATTACATTTCGATACCTGAAAATAAAAAATAAATTTTTAATAGGTTAGGATAACTGTGATAATAAATCTAAAATAGTATTCATTCTACTTTTTAAATATTCATTAATAATTATAAACTGATAAAATCATAAATAAAATTGGGATCATTTTGTTATGAAAATTAATTTGATTAAATTTAACTGTTTTTTTGTTTAAAATCTAAAGTAGTAAATATGAGTATGTATAACTTGTTACAATTGTATACAACAAGTATAAAGTAATAGAAAAGTAATTAAAATAAAGCAGATTATTCCCCCTTTCATTGAATGTTCATCATTATGTAGTACTTAATTAATTATTGAAACTGTACTCCTATTACAAATATATGCATACGATTGATAATAATACATTTTTAATTTGTAAATCAAAAAGAAGTTTTATTAAGAAACTTGTGAGGTTAAATGTCGAAAGACATTTCATAAAAAACTTAAGACTATATATAGATGGAGAATGTAAATATTATGTAATTATTAACCAACCCACTAAATCTAATCGATTTCTAATTTGAAAAGTTATCCATAAATTAAATTAAAACTTAACCATTGACTATTTTTAATTATCATAATTAATTTATTTATATTATTTCTATAAATAAAAATTCCTCAATAAAACTGGGCCTAAACAAAAAGAATTGTAGAGACAATCTTTATGGAAGACAATAAGATTTGGAGACGAATTATACAGATAATGAAAATAGCAGAAAAAAGTTAGATGAACTTTTGATTTTAACAAGAGTTCACACTATATTAATAGAAAATAGTAAGAGGTAAACGACTGAAATTTATCAATACAAAAATTATCCACGCAATATCTTTTTCATTAATTCACTAGAAATTGTCTATTTATGGTTAATAGTCTTTCCAGCAACTAACTTTACTCAATGGAAATCACTAACACTTGCCAAACAAACATCAACAATATTGTGTGCAAAATAATGCCAATTAAAGGTCAATGATCACTGCTGGTCCAGAAAGCACTCAAAACTTGTGTAGCTTGAGAAAAAGCTCTAGCATAGTAAAACTTCTGCTTGCACAGAGAACTGGTGAGAGAACAGTCGTACACTTTCTTTGACGTCTAAGCCTCAGCTACTAGGAAGAGCGAGATTTGGCAGTTCGTCTAACTGGAGCAGCTTGGATGGAGATTCACGCTAACTCGCTCCGTGAGACTGAGGCTCTAGCCGGGGACAGCAGAGAGAAAGCTGTCCAGCCGAGGGGCGACAGCTGTCCGGGAGTTCGCCTCGACGACGACGTCGGCCAGGTGCTCGCACACACTCGCTCTTTCACGCACACATGGGGTCCTTCGGGGGGAGGGAAATTGGCGCGAAACGAGAGCGCGCTCGCTCTCTCTTGTAGGGGGTGCCGGCGACAGCCAGCAGAAGTCCTTACCAGGTGCCGTTTACTCTCGGCGACGAGGCATCGCAAAGATGCAACTGCCAGCGAGGAGCGCCGTGTTTACGCGTCTCCGTCGGTGTGTGTTTTTTAACGCGCGCGCGCGCGTACTGACACAAAATGGCCGCCCGTCCCGTGGCCTGTGTGTGTACGTGCGCCGTCGCCGTTGACTTCTGTGCGCCTACGGTTTTTTACTCCCCCCCCCCCCCCCACTCCGACCGGCTTTGTCTGCGCAAGTGGTCGTACGTCGTCCTTCGTTTTCGTTTCATACCCCTACCTTGTTCGAAGCCCCTCCGCCGCCTCTCCCCCTTTCGCTGTGTGCGTGCAGGTCTACATCGTTTTTTACGGAAAAAAGCAAAGCGTCACTGCTCCGGTGTAGTGCTGGCCAGTGCCTAGCTACCGCCACACTGTATGTATATACATTGCCCGCCAACAGAGACGGCAGATGTGATTGTTTCGTCGTAATGAGATGGAGAGGAGAGCGAAAGAGCGAGAAGCCGATTAGCGAGTTTTCGAGTAACGACTTTCGCGTGCTCTCACCGGATTTACCGAATTAATCGACTTTGCCCGAAGTAGATTTAATACTTAACGAAGTAGCACCGAGCGAAGTATTAGCAGCTGCAAATTGCGAGGCACGCCGCTTTAGCTAGCGGAATTGATTATCATTCGTTGCGTTTCTCGAAATAACGAGGATTGATCGATTAGCGGAGAGCGTCTGTATACGTTCTTCGAACGTTGTTGCGCCGACAATCAATTAGCGACGCACCTCGGCGTGAAAGTCAGGCGGCGAACTGGTAGATCAATTAAGAAGCCTAAACAAGTCAGTTGTCGGAAAATTCAAGAATCCGACTCGAGGGACCAAAGCAGCGCCGCTTAATCGCATAATCCGGGCATTAGAGGTTGGAGCGGCGGTGGCGTTTAGGTAAACCTCCGCGAATACCTATCTATAGAGCTTGGCTTTTCTCTCCTCTCTCTCTCTCTCTCTCTCAGTGATCGCACCGTCGCTTGCGGAGAAATGCAAGAAAGGGCGAGGGCTGGCAGAAGCGTCGACCTGCGCGCCAATGGCCGAGGCGTATCGCTATCCTGCCGATGGAGGGGACAACGCTGTGCTCCGTACAGCCGTACTGCGTGTGTTTGTATGTGCGCTTGGCGTTATGACCCCTTTAGCAAGTCGGATTAAGCGCGGCTATCGACAGTTAATAATTCATGACGCGTCCTCTCGGGTTGTACTTATATATATATATATATATATATATATATATATATATATATATATA
>JAWWEM010000001.1:1500375-1510520 GCA_035582935.1 Ormyrus thymus
TTAAACTCTTTCGAGTAAAAATTGATCAGATTAGAGTAAATATTTTCTAAAAGAGGGTAAAATTATCCAGAATATCCAATCCTCCTACGATTAGTCTGATTTGGGGGGTAATTTTTCGGCGAAAATTCTCTCCGTGTATGTAAATGCCCGCACGGCGGCTCTCGGCGCGGGTTAATTAGGGGCGAAGACGGGCCCCGAGGGACTTTGTGCGCGACGACGAACCCTCTCTCGCGATTATATATATATATATATATAAAACGCGTCCGCGCGCCCCGCCGACGATCGCACGATGCCGGGGCTAATTGCGATCTCCTCTCGCCCCGGATATACATATTGTTCTGTGTGCTTAGGCGGGGAGCTCTTGATTGTGATAGGTTTTCTCGCGGATTAACTGCTGCTGCTGCTGGCGGTGCAATTAGTTCGGGGTTAAGGCTGTCGCCGTGGGTCGTAGTTCGCCGCGCGATCGAGGACGGAGGATTCAATTTTGGGCTTGGGCTTTTTGTTTCGAGGGCAGCGACAAATGGATCCGATGCGCTTGGAAGAGGCTTTTGGTACTGGGAATTTTTTAACCGATACTGGGAATTATTCATAAGTGCAGCTTTTTGGAGCTGATCGTAGGAATTCAGTTTTTTCTTTTTCTTTTTTTTTTCTCGGAAACGAGAACTTTTTTTGCGTATTTTAATAGATTCAGAAATATTTTAACTTTGCATACGAATAATTTTTGTAGGATATTAGCATGTGTTTTTTTAATCTTTTAATCTTAACCAACAAGAAAAGGCGCAGGACCTTCATCCCAGAAAAAAAAAATCCCTCTCCCCAACGAGCGACCGCTCCTCAGTCGAGTGTCTCGCGAGTAATTGAAAATAATTCCGCGTCGAAGTAACGCAATCTTTAAATTTACATTTCCTCTCTCCCGTCGGCGGCAAAACGAAAAAAGCTCACGCGGGAAAAGACCAGCGCCTCGGGTGCCCTTCCTGATTTCATTCCGGAAACAATGGATACGGGCGCTTTAGCGCAAAGGACGACCACCCCGGGGGAGACATTTTTTCCTTTCTTTCTTTTTTTTCGGTGCCCCTCGCGGAGAGAGCGTATACATTTACGTCAATTATGGTCCCCGAAGCAGAAACTTCGCCAATAATTCCTTCTCTTACGCTGATTAATAGTTGTCGATCCCGGGGCCGAGGGGACGGAATACTGAGTGTCTTCTTACTTGAGCTTTCTCGGGGAGAAGCGACGTCTCGCGTTCCCTCCTTTTCTGGTCCTCTTTGCCGCCTCGGATTACGGGATGATGGAAAACTGTATTTAAGAATCTCGTCGATATATTTACCGAGAGAAGCCGAACGTTTTTACGAATTATCGCAGCTTTCCACGTCTAATCAATAAACATTATCTCGCAGAATCAAAGTTTACCCAGAACGAAAAGAGACCGCAATCGCGCGATACTTACTCAAAGACGCGGCCTCCAAGCCCCGCGGAGCTTGAAGTCTCGCTCAATTCCCCGGATAGCCTCGAAAGAAACGAGCGAGCGAGCGGCGGCGGGTGCCGAGAGCGAAAGACCAGCAGGGAAAGGGCATATAAAATCTAGACATAAGGGAGAGCACGCGGAGAAGAGCCGGAGGGAGAGACAAATCGTATTTGTTGAGTAATGTATCAAGGGGAAAGGAGAGGGGGAAGGGGGGAGCCTTCCGCTTACGATTCTGCGGCTCTTTCTTTTTTCTTTACGGGGATGAATAAAAGATGCGCGTGCCCGCCGAGGTGGCGCGCGCATTAGCCTTATTGCCCCGGCCGAGAGATCGTGTCGAAGTGTGATTTTTAAGCGGGATTCGTACGAGGTCGGATGAGGAGAGGCCGGGATGGAAGGACGAGCGGCGCGCGGCGTCGTTCGATGGTCGATCGGTCTCCGCAGAAATCTGAGTTGCTGATGGACTTGATGCCTTTGTCGGGCGTTTTAATGCTCCGTTTTCGAAATTTTCGGATATAAAGAAATGTATCTTTAATTATTTCATGCACGAAGAGCTGCAGAATTAGTCGAGTACATTCCGGACGACTCCTCTCGCATCGCGATATAAAAATGTAAAAACGCAAAAAATAATATGTCAGCGTAAAAGAAGCTTAGCGTAATCGACGTTAACTGTTCCGCTGCACAGGTACACTCCCCCCTAAGCTTCTGTTTTCCCGCGCGCTCGAATGCCCTTGCCTCCGTCGCGCTTATTAATAACCCAATTAAAATGCAGCATTGTTCCTCGGAATGAAAGGCGCCTCCTCGAAAGAAAGTAAATTAAACGCGCCGCGTACGAACACTTGGCAACAGTATACCGTAATTGAGTTCACCCCAAATTACCTGCGAACGTCTTAATCTCGGCTGCGGGGCCGCTCTCTCTCTCTCTCTCTCTCTCTCCTTTTGTGCTTTTCGCGCACTCCCCGCGGAGCTGCGCGACTACGCTCGCCGCCGTTCCGCAGGCATTTCCAGCAACCCTCGAGGAGTGTACGGGCAAACAAAACAAAAAAGAACGGAACAGCAAGGAAAAACAAGGCGGGAAAAAACAGAAGTGCCCTACCCCCTCCCCCCGCCTCCGACAAAGACGCGTAGCTCGAAAGCAATTAAAAGTTTGGCGGCGCATGCGCGCGCGCTGTCTCTCTCTCTCTCTCTCTCCGTTTTCTCGTCCCTCGGGCTTTGTTCCCCTCTCCCCCCTTCCCCCGTCGGCCACGCAGTCTTTTTTGCGGGGGAGTGCATATGCCGCTTTTTCGTACAGCACGCGAGCCGACGAATGCGCCAGCCGGCCTTTTTTCCTGTTTTGTTTTTTTTTGTTCTTCTCGACTCGATTGACGCTGTTATAAGCCACGGTAGACCTGCAGGCCAGACTTTTTTTCCCGACGTGACGAGCGGTTTTGCGGGAGAGGAGTTGGCGACAATCGATTAACGATATTTTCTACGAGAGCGTCTGCGGTGCGAGTTTAAGGAGGAGGAATTTCCCGGCGGATAATATTAGTTGTCGATGATTGATGGGGGATGGAGGAGGAGCGCTTAGAAAATCTATTTGTTATAGGCTTTTAATGCAGTTGTCGCGCGTTGGCTGATCTAAAGGTCTGATTAGCGAAACAGCGGCGTGTCAATTAGATTATGTCGAGAAATAGAGCATATTGTTTTAAAACCTGTTTTAAAACAGATGTTATACATTTTCAGTTTTAAATTGCGCTTAAAACTGAATTTTAAATGACGCCTGTACTATTGTATTCGCATTTTAAAATTTTAATTATATACTTTACCTGTTGCCTTTTTATTTTTATTCAAAGTTTCTATATTATTTATTATTCATCGTTCCAATATGTACATTACATATTATTACTATGATGTCAGTAGCCTTGTTTCTTCCAGCGACAGATGAAATTGTCTCGTTCGTTACAGAGATTAGTATGCACGCTGCTTCGCCGCTTAAGACGTATTCATAAATAAAGATTCCCGTCAGTATTGCCCGGCTCCCATTTTACCCAGCTTTCCCCTCCCAACGCCGCAAGTCATTCCGATCAAAAGCGAATTCACAAAAAAAAAAGACTACATGTATCCTACACCCGACGAGCGTTCGAAACACGACCCAAACTTTGTCGAGCATTCCCCCAAACACCCTCGCGCGAATAATCCCCGAAATCCCACGTTCCGTCCCCGCGCGAGCTCGTGAATTCGGCAAAACGCCGAGAGAGACAGAGCGACTGCTTAGCGAATAAGGCAAACGCGTGTCCCTCCCGGCGCACACGTGTCGCTTATTCACCCCACGAAGCCGCGCACGTCAGTCGGAGCCCTCGGGCGATCACGAGCGTCTCTCGCGGAAGACGGGAGGCGTCGGCGGTAATAGCCCGCGGGACCTGCCCGCGCGAACACCGGGCGCCTTAACGCGCCGCTGACCCCGGGGACACGTACCCGGCAGAGCCCATTGTCGTCGACCGTGAATTTTTCAGCTGTATGTACATCCGACGTCGACGGCCGACGCGGCCGAGGGCGCGGAAGCTCCACGGACTATTAGCCGCCGATTGGATTTTCGGCCTCTCGGCCTTTTGTTCCGGGGGGGTCTTTTGTGTCGCGGGACGCGCGGCGCTTCGATGGTATGACGGTGAATTATTTGGCGCACGAAACGCGCGAGATCATTTTAACTCGTTTATATAGCGTTCGTTACGCGAGTTTCGAGGGAGGCGAGTTTGAGTAAACGGCTGAGTCTTATTTTTTGCTAATTAAGAGTATAATATATCTCGCGGGTTCAATCAAATTCCCGAACTGAGGGGGGAAATAATAATCCTTTCGTTAGCGAGACTAAGTAAACCTTTGCCACGGAGAAATCCTAAAGAAATATTTACTCACAAAGCAGTGAGAGAGAGAGAGAGGGAGATGCTTCCGAGAGCGCAGAGACAGTATTTGCTTTAATTAAACGAAAATTTTGCTCTCTCGAACGAAGCTCCTCAGAAGTGATTTTAATCAGCGTCGCACCGGGCAACATTTTGCGCCGCAAGCCATATCCGAGCGAATTGTCGCTCTCAGATATATATCAGTCAAAAATCGCCACGTACAGAGAGGGAGAGAGACAGGCAGAGAGGGCAAACAGGGCTGAATAGAGGTAAAATTGAGGCGAAAAACCACCCCCCTCCCCTCTCCTGGCCATGAAATGCAAATACGCGCAAGGCGGAAACGGCGCGGCGAAAGAGGTTAATTCGAGCAAGAATCAGAGGTGAATTCGCATGCCGCTCTCGCGCCATATTCCGACTGTCATACATATCGACGCGAGGGGGTTGCCGAGGGAGGGAGAGAGAGAGAGAGAGAGAGATCGAGAGAGATCGCGGAGGAGGGGGACAGGGGGGAGACTCGATATATTTGAATAAAACGAGGGAGAGCACGCGGGTATTAACAGCTCGGATAATGCGTGTACTGCAGGCGACCCTCTCTCGACGGCTGACGGCCACCGGTAATGGATTCGCCGCTTATTGTGCTGATCGCAGGCGGCATTTGCATGTTAAGAAACGCGGGATTTGCACTAGGACCGACCTATTGATCATTGCGGCTCTCTCTCTCTCTCTCTCTCTCTCTCGCTCTCTGACTGGGTGGAGCGACTATGTATATAAATATATATACTATGTATCTCGATTCAGCAGTTTTTTTTTTCGGGCTTTGCTGCGAGCCGCTTTTAGGCTCTTCATTCAGCGCTGAGCTGCTTAATTGATTCACTTTTATCTTCTGGTCAATTAGACGGAATTATATAGTTTTAAGAGGGTTGCGAATCTTTTTACCCGGTATTGCCTAAGCTCGCGCAACGATTCCTAGAGCCTTGTCAAATTTCAGCAAGCAAAGCTTAGCTTTATCAACAAGATTTTTTTTTTCGACCTGCTTAGATTAGTTACAGATTGCCCAATCAGTTTTTCGAGAAAGGCAATTTAATTATTTAGTTATTAAAAGTGATTTAAAAAGAACAGCTACGTGCGCATTGAACAACGGTATTATATGGGCAAACAATGGGTATTTACAGTGGACAAGGTATAATACTTACTTATTATGCAAGAGAGCTCCGGAAACGCGGAGTAGCGCGGCGGAGGCGGGATTTTTCCCGCTTAGTCTCTGATTGGCTAATTTGTTCACCCTCGGAGGAGTGGCGAAATGTAATCGCGTCGGCGTGCGAAAAATTGGCCAATCCTCGGTTGCAAGCAAACCCTCCTCATCGATTTAAAAGCACCCGAAGCACCCTCCGCTGTGTAATCCGCAATGACAAGGTAAGAAAAAGCCTGAACACACAAGTCTGCCATACCATTCGTATTAAGTATTTATTAGGTACAAGCACTTTTTTTTTGTTTTTTTTTTTACATGATCAAGTATTTTAGGCATGTCTGGTAATATAATAAATGTCTTCGTGTCGAATGAAAGCAACGTCGTTTCATCTTTCCTTTTTTGAAAATCTCTATGTCGGTCTACGCATTTATACGGAAAGAAAGGGCGAGGAAATGACAATGAAGGGAACAAAACGCCTCGGGGGGGCTGGAAAGTGCAAATGAGACCAAAGGAAAAAATAAATAAAATCTACCATTATACGAGGGCAGTAGGAGTGACATCATCTCGCCTTTACACATAAGATATATATATATATATATATATATATATATATAATATTTACTCTTCAGCTGTGTTTCTTCGTCCCCTTTTTTTCTAACCGAGCAACTCGTCGAACGACACACCCTTTCAACGCCTCCTTTTTTTTACGCTGCGCTGAGTCGAAAGCGTTTTTGTGCTGCAACAATTACGGTTCGTTACATCGGCGCAGGCCTTGATGAAAAAAACAAACGATTGCGCCGAATTTTAATGAAGACAGAACAGTATAATGAAGTGAACAGGGTATGGTAAATAACGAACAGTGAACAGCCATTGTGTTGTAAGCTCGTATTTTACTTCTCTCGTTCTTTTGCGATCGAATGAAGTATCTTTAGCACCGAACACGCACAATTAGTCCCAGTCAAGGATTATGCATGATTTGATCAATCCAATTATTTTTTTTCGGTAAATCGAATTCGCTATACAAATATAAAATAAGAAGAATCAATTTTTAAGTAAAATCGACATTTGGAGAAATTTTTTTGTAACTTTATATGACCAATTTCAATTATATATATATAATAATGCAGAAGTCGACCGACTGATGTCAACATTATTTCCAACTTACTAATCCTTAGAGTTCTTTATTTCCTTTAAAATTGAGAATTTTAATCTCAAAAATAAAGTAACGAATATTAGAAGTTTAACATTAGACTTAGTGTCCATTCTTTGTAGTATTAAAATAACACACACGCATCTGTGTGACATGTTGTTGAGACAACATAATTAGAAAATTTTATTTTTGCACAAATATCAGTTCACAAGTTTTTTTGTTAAATTATTTATAAACGGTGCGTGTCGAGCAATTAAAAACCAAAAAAGAAATTAATACAAGAAATTAGTAATTTAAAATATTACGGGAGAAATTGGAAAGCATACAAAATTTGGATATCGTGAAATAATGTACGTAAATAGTGAACAAATCAATCTTTTATTGAGACTTAATTCGGTCCATACAACAGAACTGTTACATAATTTTCTGATATACGGTGATTTTCATCATCATTCTTAATAAAATTTTCTAACTAGCGTTCACTCAACATATCCATAGTGCCACAAAATATAACAAATACACCGCCATCGTAACGCATACTTCAATTCCACAACCGTCTCATTATTTTAAAATGCCTCCTGTATTTACCACAATCTTTATTTTATACGTGTTTTATTCTTTATACTTGTCTACGATAAAAACGATATACTCATACACGTATACTTATATAGCCATAAATTTTACACAAATACGTTCGTTATAATGTATTTAATATTGCAAATGAAAAACTTCCCGAATTGCGAGAGTCAATGAGTTTATTTTCCATGGGAATACATGAGATTTATAGGGTTGAGATGAAATTTATTTGATTCAACTTTCGCATAATATCGAACCATCGTCCGAAAAAAGTGTGTGTGCACGAGTGCGTAATTTATTCGTTTAGTTTCTGTTCAATCAGAACTTATCGATAATCACCTCCGCGTTGATGCAATGGCTGTGCGAAAAAGCGATCGCCAGTATCGCAGTGTTACAAAGTAGTTTTTAATTATTATATTATTGAAAAACGTATGCTGTTACCAATTGCTACATTTATTTTGCAAAAATATTTCCGCATTACGAATTTTTATTATAAATAAACCTTAAAATTTGAAAATACTACTACAATTCTATGATATTGCTTATAATTTTAAATCCAATTTTAACTTTATTAATAACTTTAAAAAATGATTTTTTTTTTTGAAAAAAATAATTTTATTTTCAACAAAAACTACGTAAAGTAGAAATAATTTTTGGAAAATTCTATGCAGTTGGTAATCATGGATTTTCGCATTGTCTTAAATCGAGAGTAGCGATTAACATTGAAGCTCTAGCATATGATTACCCGGACTTATTACCATGTAATTTTTCACTCGATTATAGCTCAGTTTCCTAGATTGCTCTCGTTTTACATGTCTTTCCTTTATTCTGCTCCAATACGTTTCCCTCCATTTGGGGTTTTCTTTAGTTTCTTATATCATCATTCTTTGCACTCATTCATTCACAATCTCTCTTTATAGTCTCTGAACAAAGTGTGATAAAAACAGTAAAATCGCTTGACTAGTGAGCGCACGCCCCGAAAAAAAGAAAAAAGAAATATATTTAATGGAAGAAAAAGCTGAGGCTTTGCATTGTTTTTTTATATCCTTTGATACATTTTGTAGGAACCTAAACATTCAAATTGAAATAGGTAGTCATATCGACATTTTTTTAATCTTTTTATTTTGATTAATTCTGAAAGTATATATCAATTTACGTGGAAAACCCATAAATATTACAAAATTTACAATTGCGCAAAATAAGAACAATAAAATTAAAAAAAATTGTCGAGCCATTTCGCAAAAATGCTTAGCTTTATATAAAAACAATAACCATTAGCTGAGTATGAAATGCTAATTATTGGGGACACCAAAAAAATTCACTTGATCGCCATCGACCGATAAAGAAATCAAAACATGACTAAATTGCCATTGTTAGCAGACTCAATTCTCAATCTCAATTGTACAATTGGTTAAATTGTACATTTAAAAAGTTCAAATAAATCACACGTACAACATACAAATTTTTCAAACCCGATTAATTCTAAGCGTGCTTTTTGATGAAACGTAAGATCCTGAACAAAGGTGTCCTTTTGTGTCTATTATAGTGTCTGTGCAAACGTTACCCATCAAAAGAATTTTGCGTTTCAGCGGAATAAATACAAGAATCCATCGAAATGGGCGCAAAATTTATATTTTCGTACACATCTCTTAGAAAGTAACGAAAAAAGATCTACTAAAAAGTTAGTCTGAATTATCAAGTTAGCATTTCTTATGTAACCTAAGAGACGGCTCGAATCTCTAAGTTCGCCGCTTGTATGTGTATTAACCATCGTTAATAATAATATTAATTATTATTATTTACCATTATTAATTATTAATTAACATTATATATTATTTTACACTTCCACACTCTGTCGTGACTGGACGCAGAGAGAGGTTTATAAATCTTGCCACTCGCTGCGAGTGCACGCAATCGCAATCTGACAAAAATTTAAAAGAAAAAAAAAACGCGCAGCTTTTCGAATCTCCATTTTTTATAATCATAGAAGCTATGTTCATCAGTGGATATCTCGTTATTTTCTTATTCTCCCCCTCTTTTATGTACATGCATTTTTATCCAAGAAGAAAATAAACGAGGACGTCGCGACGTCCTACAGCTGCATCATTTTCGCTTGGCTTCGTGTTCAGACTTGAGACCCAGCGGCATTAATTCGTCTTGCAATCCGAGCTGCCTTTTTCTCTCTTCTATTACGCTTTGCCCTTTTGTTTCCACCGTAACTCTCTAACGGTTAACTTATGATAAGAGGTCTGCAATACAAATGAAATTAAGTTAGCAGGAAATTAGATACCATATTTAATTTATGCTACAAATGAATCTCGCAACAAAAATTAATTAAGTTAGACTGAACAATTCGGCAAGAAATGGTGTACTAATTCACCTGTTACTTGGTTGTCCTGTTGCTTATTATTGGTGAAGGCGTCCTGGAAAGGATTAGCGTTTGCCGTGTTCGGCATACCAAAGTTAGGTGTAAAAGGCATTGCCGTTGGGTTGAGATTTGAGTTGAGACTGTCCTCATTTGCTAATCCTCCGACGTCTGTCAGTCCAACGCCGCTTGGCTGCATCAGTAGTATGGGACCGCTATTGCTATTGCTCAGAGTATCAAACTCCGACAGGTCTAAGAGGTTGTTGGTCACGTTGTTTTGTTTGCTATAAGAATCAGCCAAAACGGAAAAACAAAATAACAAGACAAGCCAAAATTAATTCATAACGAAAATAAGAAAAGTAACAGAAAGAAATAAAAAAAATTAACAAAACGATATAACACTACAATTTTTCCTCTTTTTGTTATTCTTTTCATTTTACGGTCTGCTTTCCTTTTAAGAGTGCTCCTCACAGCGACTGGAACGCCACCAAACGTCAAAAGTTTATTTTTACAATTTTTAATTACTCGAG
>JAWWEM010000001.1:1519745-1553584 GCA_035582935.1 Ormyrus thymus
CGAGCGGCCGCGCCGCCGACGCAGCCGCCGCCGCCGCCGGCCGCGGCCAGGTGCGACATGCTGCGGCTCATGCTCGAAGCTGCCAGAGGCTGCTGCTGAGGCTGCTGCTGCTCGGCGTGCTGCTGGAGGCGGGGCCGACGGGGCTGGGCCAGCTGGTCCAGCCTCGACATCGAGTATGTCCTACCTGGGCTGCGGCTGAAGGACTTGCCGGCGCTGGACGACCGGCCTGAGGTGGGGGCGCTGCTGTCCCGTGGCGAGGGGATCGTCGGCATGAGGTCGGTGCGCCGCCGATTGGCGAATCGCGCGCTGCTGCAGCCGGCCGCTGGCGTGCCCGGGATACTGCTGCCGCCGAGGAGGGTCGCGTCCGTTTCCTCACCTGCGAACGCATCATAACCGGCCGTCAAGACCGGGCTTTTAGCGGTGGAGCTTTGCGCGGGCGCTTGTGCCCGGCTCTGCCCAGAGCCGACGACGACGAGAGAGAGATTGAGAGCGCGACGGTATTCCCGCGAGCGAGAGACGACTGACGGACGCTTTCTGGCACATTAAACGAGGGAGGCGGCTTCACGCGTGGTGAAGGGTAGGTGCCGACAAGGGCTGAGCTTCTCGCTGGACTTGCCTCTTTGCAAACTCAGAGTCTTTCAAAGTCTTATTGTACTTGTGGCAAAGGCTTTCAGTCCGTTTGAAAAAGCTCGACCCGAGTGGAATCACGCTAACAGATTTTTCACATATCATAAACATAACTTTTGCTTTAATAGAACCATGCACGAAAGTCGCTAGTTTTATTAACACTGAGTAGGTAAGCCAGGAGGGTTTTGCGACACTTGATCCAGAACTCGAGGGGAATTCTGGGTTGAGTGATCCAGAATTCTCCCAGCTTATTGGCTACATACACTATTTAGATGACAAATAAAGTTTTTAACAATGTCTTTAAATTTGCTAAAATTGAAGTAAAAAAGTTTTAGACCAAAAATTATTAATAAATATTATGAAATTTTGTTTTAAAATCATTTATTATTTTGGATAATTTGCGGTTTCATGCATGCTTTGCTATAACAAAGCGAAACACATTTCAAGCCTCTTTAAACCGTTGAACTTACTTTAAATGTAGACGCATTCGATAACGAAACGATACAACATATTTTAATCATTTACATGTAACTCTTTTGATTATATAAAAGTAATATTGTTTTGTCATACATAATTTAACATACGGAATATAATTTACGGTGAAAGTTAATGTTTAACATAATTAATACACTTTGTACAAGCATAATATTACATGTAAATGGTATACAGGATAAAAGCAAGGAAGACTTCTTTTAAATATAATAAAACTAAATATCTGGCGGATTTTCAGCTATGTATTTAAATATAAGAAATTAAAACTTCTCCAGAGTGGAAATGCTTTTTTTAGAAATGTAACCTTCTCTGCTTTCAACCTTCTAATTATAAAAATTTAATAAGCTAAATTCAAAAGAATTTTTATAAAACAACAACACAACATAAAACAATAACGAGTTCTACAAAACTGAAAAATTCGAAAAAATCTTGCATCGACTAATTAAAAAGTGCAATGAAGCGAATTAAAAAATATCTGAAGAACGCCGTATAAACAACGAAAATAGACTTGTCAAACGTAAAAGCCATCGATGCAGAACACAAATGTCGCTGAAGAACGTTCCTTAATTTGAAATTTTAATTAAAAAATCTTTTCAACGACCACATTGATCCAGTAGAAGAGTTTTAAGAAAAAAAGCACATGCCGTTTAATTTTATCGTTGACAGAATTTTATTATTTCTACCTATTTTTAAAATGTGAAGTAAGTATTCTATTTTTGTTCCAACGGAAGGAGCTTAAGTTTTATTGAAAAAAAAACAGCGATGAAAATGAGATTTCTTGTTAAAAAATTGAAATGATAGCCAATCGAAATGGAATTAAGTAGAATTAAGCAGGCAATAAATTACGCGATATAATTGAGAAAAAATTCTAAAAGCAATCGATAAATGCAATTTAATATTTCCTGAGTAGCTGCGATAAATAAAACGCTGTTTTTCCATTATTAGCGGAAAATAACTTGAAATTGTAGACTTGACTTGTCTCTTTATAGTAAGAAACGGGGTATTTTTCGAAAAAAATATGGTATTTTAAAAATTCTGCCAAAGATTAAGCAAATAATAAAAGCGCACACACGTAGAAGTATGAAGTGAATGGTGCAGTGGTGTAAGTGGTAAACAGACATGTTCTCGCGAAAAGAGACAGATGCAAACTCAAGAAAGCAAAAAATACTAACGCGAGACCTACTTTATTTGATCTCGATAAACGTGAGAACAATCACAACTGCAAATATCGAGCAAATAAAGTAGCTCGCACCCTTGACACCAACACTCATCTACGAGATAATACAGAGAGAATGAAAAAAAAACACTTAAACAGAGAGAAAGAGAGAACAAGTGTCAAGTATAATGTATATCCGACGGCAAGCGTCCCGCGATAATCGTGCGCGCGGACTCGAGTATCGAGTTCAGTTGCTCCTTTGATTACAGAATCGGACAAAGAGAAGAGAGAGAGAGAGAATGAGAGAGGGAAAGACACTCACCGCTGGCCCCCCGTTGCATGATCGGACGCCTAGCGTCGTCGATTGTCGACAAATCGTCGACAGAGAAGATGTCGCTCGTGGGGGGCAGAGAGAGGCTGGCTCTCTTGCTTTTCGCAGGAGTTAAGGGGGGATCAGGATTGCAATTCCAATTGAAAACCTCGTACATGGACGAGGACATTCTCATATCTGCAAACAACAATTTGCGCTAGTCTGACGCTTTCCTGGCGACGTTTCCGAGGGGACGGCTTTCCCGGGCGCTTGTCTCATTTTTCTTTTTCCTTTTTCTGTTCTTGACTTTCGTTGATGGGGGCTTAGAGTCTTTGTTTCGCGTTTCGTGGTAGCATTTGTATGGTGGTGTTGATTATTAGGAAAGGCGGTAAAAGATGTGTTCGTTAAAGTATTGTGAGAAAGATATGACGATAAATCCCCATCAAACGTTATCTGTGGTGAGAGAGTTGAATAAAATAATGAATTTAAAGAAATGATAAAAGTCTGAAATAAAGCCTTTTTAATTTATTTAACGCTTCACCATAGAATTTAGGATAAAATTTCTTTTTATCGATAAGTATTTGAAGGATTTTCTGAATTACGAGAAAATAAATAAAAAGAAATTTTATTAAAAAATGATAGTTACTCTGTGAAAAGAAAAGTGAATTATTAGTTATGTTTTTCTACCTAAAATAAATGAAAATTTAGTTTCCAATCCTTTTACCAATTACGAGTGAAATTCATTTTACTAAACATCAAAGAAATAGTTTACTGGTTTTGTTGCAGTTTATGTCGAGAATTTGATGAATGTTTGAATAATCGATTTTCGTTCAGGGAATACATTACAACTAAACCTCGGCCCGATTCATCAATTTAAATCGTTTGGAAATTTCGAATCATCAATTGCGAAGTTTAAAAAGGTAATTTAAATAATTTTTGTTTTTACAAAAATAAATCACAAAAGCATACATAACATTTTGACGTATATTCCCTGAATAAATAACGAACCAAAATCCCCAAGAATTTATGGTACAAAGTTCAAGTAAAAGATAGATAGTACCATCGACCATTCGAAAGTGTCTACCGAGATAAGGAGAGCGAAAGAGTTTGGAAAAAAATAGAGAATGATAGATCCGGCGGATGGTCACCTAGGTGTGGAATAATAGCTGGTGGAGGTGTTGAGATACGGTGCGCTGTTTGTGTGTCTGCTGTTGCTGCTACATTGCTCTGCGATGTGGTGCGATGGAAAAAGACGAAGTGAGAGCGAGAGCAAAAAAAAGAGATGATTGAGTAGCCGGGCCGATTGAATCGCTTTTTCGCAGCCTTGAATGACGATGCCGTGCGTGTCTGTGTGCACGTTTCGCTGCGTGGCTTGTTATTCTTTCGATGCACTGCGTTTGTTGGTGCCAGTTAATTAAAAAAGTAGTTTTATCTAGCCCGAAAGAAGGTCGATCACCAAGGCCCGCAGTGACTATTCGCAAAATTGACAGCAAAAAGAAAACCGGTGAGAAAAGGTGCGAAACGAGCGCAGCGCCACGACAATGTAGTTGCAGAAGCGGCCGCTAGGAGTCGCCAAATCAAAAGTAGCAACGCGCAAGCGCTGAATAACCCTGAGGAGATCGCTGTAATATTTCACAGTATGATAAAACTTATATCTACTTATTTTACGAGAGAGAGAAATCCGAGCATGATTTTGGCAAAAGTAACGACGTTCATATGACCATGCTTTCAAGTTTTCACGAGTAAAGTGAGAAGTAGAGAAAATGTATGTAATCATCAGCAACATATTTAGTTGAACATAATTATCAAGCTTTTCTCTTTGAAATTAAAAAACGGATGAATGATGAAACATAAAAATGCATTGATCAAATATAAAACCAAAAACATCATTTATAAACTTGGATAACTTAAAATTTAGCACTTAACGAGTAAAAAATGTTTATTATACAAAAATTGATCATACACGCTTCATGTATGATTGGCAGTGCCTTGCTTGATCCAACATCAGCAAAGCATACTTAGAAATTATAAATCTTGTTACTCACATTGTTTAGAGAACGCAATTGGCGGCCTCACCAAACGTCTGACGCAACACTAACTCCATTTTACGTACAGGAAGGTTCAAAACACAAAGGTTCGAGGTAAAAGAATGACTGACGACAAAGATACAAGTTGTACCGTGCTCAAAAATGGGCACAGTATTTAGCTTCTGTCAGTAATTCTTTTGGTCACCGTGTACAACATCTACAATAACTAAAACTCGTAAGGGATCTCGCGGATTCACCAAAACGATACTCACTCCGGTAACACCAAACTCCATGAAGATCGGAAATCTAGTCCGGTCCAAGGTCTCGTTATATAGAGTACATTGAAACGATATATTGACGAGTGTTTCGATGAGCGAGCTCCTGACTCGTCGGATCATCGCAACACTCGAATGTGAAAGTAAACCCAGGATGGGTGACAGAGACATATAATTAGAAGAGGAGAGAGACCGGAAGTATAAACATCTATGAAGAAAAGGGTGGTGGGGGTGGAGCAGAGGGTCAAAGTCGACTGACCTTCTCCGGGTTTGCGGTCGAGGCCACCGGCGGAGGTGGCGCGCTTCTTGCTGCCGTCGAGCTCCCGCTCGGAGGACCTCCTGGTGAGCGGTACGGCCGTCGCCGAGAAGGTCATGACGTTGGTGGTGGAGGTGGCGCGTCTCGTGCCCCAGAAGGTGGCGCCACCCGTGTCCGCGGGCTCGAGCATGCGCGGCGTCGAGCTGCCGAAAGCGAAGACGATTTGGGAGCGCTCGTTCTTCCGCTTAGCCTCGATGCGCGCCTCGCGCTCCTGGTTCTTGCGCAGGATGGCCTCGCGCCTCTCGCGCTCCGCCTCCCAGATCAGGCGCTTTCGCTCCTCTACCTGACTGCGTCTGAAATTCAAGGGGGCCAGTTTCAGCGTGAGGCCGCGAGATTTTGGGACGGTTTGGTAACGGGGAACATTTTTCTGGTATGATTTTCTTGTTTACTAATTTTTACTGTAGCTTAAAATTTGCCGGTCAAAGGGGACAGAAAAAGCGTCGCTTTTCCCGCGACTAAGTAATTTTTCAAATCATAACGTATTCTGTTAATAATTGTGCGACCCTTGGTAGAGATAAAAAACATTAAATACCTAGTTATAAAGTGTTTTTAAAAATTTCACATACAAAATAGGTATTTTTACTTCCTAGTTAACTAACTTTTATGTAACGCTTTTTTTCATGGTCGGCGGACTTAAACTAGTTTGACTAAATTTAAACTTATTTGTCGGTATCTACACGGTTGTTAAAATAAATACTTTTCTTACCTCAGAAATACCCAGAAACTTGCTTGGTATTCTAGTTGTGAGCGAGAGAGATAGAAAAGAGGCAAGAAATTGACGTTTTCTTTAAAATTTTACCAAAGCAGTATTGTAAATAAATGGTTCGTTTATGCTTCTTATTACTATTTCCGAAAGCTATCTAAAATCTTTTGTATATTGTATCGCATAAGTGAGAACGGATTGAAACTTGATTCGAATATTTCTAGGTTATGCTCAATCTACTGAAATGATCCGAGAACGACCCGAAAAATCGTTAAATCAAAGTTAGTTAACTAGGAATTAAAAATACCTATTTTATACTTTGCTGACCGCTTTTGATAATTTTATCTCTACCAGGGGCGTTCGTAAGGCAAACAAGAATATACATTATACTACAAAGTTTTAGACATGATATGTGAAACCTTTTATGCGCAAGCATTATTACTTTATATAAGGCTTCTCATTTTTCTTCTTAACTTTGAGTCAATAAAATCGCCTATGAGAATCAGTCTAAGGTTCCGCTGTTTGGAGCGCTAAAAAAAATTATTTTACACTTTTTATACGCTTGCGGCTGCACTTTTACACGCTCTCCCTTTTTCCGCGATGAATGACCGATCGCTCGTTTTTATTTTGCGCTTTTCGACAGAGAATGATGAAGCTAATGTTTCTCACTCCAAATGAATGAAAGGCCAAACTTTTCTACTTTAATTAAATCCACTTGTTCTTTATACAAAATGAAACTCGGTAGTTCAATCGAGCCGATAGTCTAATGAATCCAATGTGAACTGACCTAAGATCGAGATAATTTAGTAACTAAATGTACAGTTTAATCTGCATGAAAGTTTGCCTACCCCTATAATTACTTTGGTCTCGGTTGATTGTCTTGAAAATGAACGAGACTTTTATCTAACTTTAAAATATTTCACACGAGCTGCTTGTCTTGATAAAGTGAAAATTACTCAAGTTGGTCGAGTGAATTTCCGCACTAATATCGGAGGATTCTAAATTCAAACTAAAGCACGGCCTGAAGTGCGTCCGAGAACTCGTGTCTTCTAAAGAGGACGTATTGAAAAGAGGACACCCGGAGAAAACGCGCCGAGTTAATTGTTTCTACGGCGATACGCCAACTTTTGTAAACTGCATTAATGATCGAGGAAAGTCTGTCTCGACTTTCGAATTCATAAGTGCGTTCGCACTGGGCGGAATGCACCTTCCAAACAAGGAACACCGCGCAAACTTTCGCTTTAAAAGTTTTATGGAGAGCACAATGAAACGGGTCTCCGTCACGAAATCTCCCTCCTGCTGGGTTGTTTCTGCTGTTCCGCGCCACTAGAAACTCGCTGAATATTCCGCGGCGAAGAGCGAAAGAAAAATTTAGCGCGAGACAAGGCGACTTGAGGCGCCGACTCGCAAGTTGCGAGCCGAGACTCCCGAGGGCCCGAGAAATTATTTTAATTCAAAGCCGACTTTGAATTCCAAATGATTGCAACAAGTCTGCTGTAAAGTGCAAGTTTTCGCGATTAATTTGTAATGCAGTTTCCGTAATGTTTAAAAAACCATTTAGCAAAGAATTAACAAACTGGCTAATGTAGCAAAACTTTGAAAACATCAGAAAGCAACATTCCTATTTTGCAACCCTCTCATAAACGTTCGACTCTTATTCGAAACAGCAGCTCGAAATCCAAAAAATAGCTGTGAATAACTGACCTGTCGTAGTCCCGCACCCTGAGCTCCTCGATGCGCTTGCGGCGCTCCTCCTCGAGCTGCTCGCGGAACCGGCGGGCCGCGAGGGCCTGCTGGCGCATCTCGTCGAGCTTCCTCTGGCGCTCCTCGTTCTGGCGCTCGCGCACCAGACGCGCCCTGTCGATGTCCTTCGTCCTGTCCGCCGCCGTCGCGCCATTGCCGCCCGTCGAGTCGCGACCTGCAATCAGAGCCGGGTCAGCCGTTAGATGCGCGTTTCACGGTTATCGCTCGGGTCTTGCATTGTCTATGCGGCCCTACCCGCCCTTCTCGCCCCTGATATTTCACTGCCGACCGGCTGATCGGGATTGCTTTTCTTGCGGAAGTGAAATATCGTCGGCGGGTTACTGCTCGTCGTAATTGTAGGAAAGTAATTTTTGTTCATCGATATTTCGTTCAAAACGAGTGCGAATGGCATGAGAAATAAAAATTATGTATATGGCTTATTGTCAAAAGTAAATGAAACGTAAGTAATTTGCATAAATAGTGCGGCAATAGTCGTACAAGACGTAATAGTATAATGCATGGTAAATGAATGTTGTTGAGTTCACCTTCGTGTTCATATGGATGATCACCGTCGAGGGAGTCTTCGTCGAACTGACTACTGCGACGCCTCAGATCTGCCGAACAACAAACAGATACTTGGGTGCCAAAGTCTGCGAATTCGAATTTAGAATATATCGAGAGCGATCGCTAATTCGATCCCGATGTCGCCGATTAAAGAACCACGACGTGCGAAGCATGAGTGCTCGGAACATTCTCGTGTTAGAGGGGGGAGGGGGGGTCACAGACAAACACATGCGCGCAAAACGCAATCGCGATAATCAATAATTCGCGCGCGCCGCTTGATGGAAAAGCTCGTCGGCTCGATCGTTAGAATGAGTATTCGCACGTAGCGGGATTTCGCCGAGGCGGCATACTCTGTCGTTGCTTGTGAAAAGGTCGACATTTTTTTCAATGATTTCGCCAAGATTTTTGTGCTCAATATCGTACAGGGGAGTGAGCTTTTAGGTCGGATACTTTTTTCACAAACAACGCTCGTTTTGCGGATTAATTTATTAGTGAGATTTTGTATTAAGGCATGTCAAATGACTGCAGAATCTTAAAAAAAAGAAAATTAAAAAAATAGGGTATGCAGTATTCAGTCGTGTGCATATCTCGGTATGCAGTCTAGTTGTAGATAATAAAAAAAAAATCATTAAAATAGCACTCTCAACTCAAACCTTATCAAATCATGCAACATGCACTTCAATGTGTCTATCATAGATACAATCTATGAAATTTCTAGTTCAGGTTATATATTGTAGTATTTATATATACAGACGTTACCACTTCAAGCTTTAACCGAAGGAATTTTTCGCGAAGAATATAATTCAATAGTACAACAAAATAGAAAAAAAGAGGGAAGAGACGTTTGATTCGGTTATCTTTTGAACGTCTACCGACTCTGGTCGCAAACCTGCGACGCGCAGCCGAGGCGGCGACTCGAGTTTAATTTGCTTTACCGGCAATGCGGAGGAACGCGCGTTCTAACGAAATCGACGTATTTGCACGTGCCAGCCTGAATTTTTTTGCCGGTGACACTTGCGAGGAATTTTCGTGGAAACAGATTCGCGAGAGGTCTCGAGTGTTAAAGCAAACTGTCGCGCTGAATAACGTATAGAAAAGTGTATTTTTGTTGTATTTCTTTATGCTTCGATGTTTGCATAGTACCTTGTTGTTAGCGAAAACAAAAGTTTAGTTAATAAAAAAAAGAAACTCACAGTTGGCGCTCTTTTTGTATTGTCGCCCATTCTGCGACAACATTAGACAATATTTTTTCAATCAACTTTAAAAAGGGTCGTTTTAGTACGTCAAACAAAACAAGAATGGTTATTGTTAAAAAAAATTGTTTTTTTTTTGTTTTTACCTGGCATATGAATGGAGTCGGTAGAACCGATTTGCGCAAACCAATGCATCGTTTGTTCTGAGGGAATAAAAAAAAAATTCGTAGAATAAAATATTCATTTAAATAATTGAATTAATTCAATAGCAGACTTTAGTACAATCTTAAACACAATATTACTTCCAAGCCGTTCATTCAATTACTTTGCAAACGAAGCATTTAATTTTGTAAGGTCGCCGATTGGTTAGGTTGTGTATAACATTAAGAAATTACGTCAATTCAGTGTGCCGTTAATTGAAAAAGAAAAAGAAAAAATACGCCAGAAGAGTTTTTAATTTGCGCGACAGTCAATGACAGTCCTGTGCAACATTCAGTTAATCAATTCAACACCCACGAATCTCATTAAATTTGATCTTGAGAAACGTGAATCCGCAATGCCGAAAGCACCGACTCGTAATCAAATCCTAATTGATTAAATAAATTACTATCGCACATGTGGCACTCATAATTTTCATCTCGACAACGCATAGATAATTAATTCGATTACCCAGCGGCAGCGGCGGATAACGAGGCGCACAGAGTGAGCCGTCCCTGTAACAGGTTCGCTGAATTAACGCGTCGATCGGAAGCGTGTATCGCGGATATGAAGCGTCCGCTCCCATCAACTGCGAACTGTCAATGATGGCTTGCGAATCGCGGGACTGGCTGGAGGCGCGCGGCTGCTCGCGTCGACGCGAGCTTCATTTCCGAAAGGCATACTTTCTTTAATAGAAACAAAAAACTGGAGCCGAAGTTGGATTGCAAAAAGCCGGGAGACTTCGCAATTATTGGAATACCTCGTCGGCGAACTGGAAGTTGCCGCGAGTTTATATAGTATATTTAAATAAATAGAACATTCGGTCTTTGTTTTCCAACGTGTCAGAGTTCGAAGTCTACGTTCTCCAAGCGAAGCTGTCAAAACGGCGCACAGTTGGAAGTTCGCTCGCGAGGCGGGCAGCTGATTCTCTTCAGAGCGAGCGCGCGACAAAATGAAATTTTCACAAGTGAAAAGCTACGATTTCGAGAAAGCTCGGACGCCTTTGACGCGTCCGTCCGTTCGCGTTTACGACGCGCTAGAATCTCCCCCGAGAGCTTGTCTATCCAGAGCGATTTAAAAATTGAAGATCGGTAGGAAGTTTTTCCGCTCGAAGCTCTCATCGAAAAATCTCTCGCCTTCCTCGGCCGCGCTGAAAGAGTAATCTCTCGCGAGCGCGAATAAATCCGCCGACGACCGACGCGGGAAAGTCTGCACCGCGCGCGAATGATTGCGGCGAAAAAAAAAAAAGAAAAGAAGAGCGAGCGCGTCTAGACGGCAGGCGATTAGTCGAGAGAGCTGCGCGCGAGGATGTTGGAACTGGGTCGAGCTAAGGGAAGAGAGCGACAATGCGCGCGTCGGACTCGATCGGCCTCTTTCTACTTGAACTCCCGCGCGCGCGCGTCTATTTCTCGTTGCTGCCGCGCGCATCTTCTTTTGGCGGCGGCCAACTTTCCTGATCTCTTTTAATTGTGGTTTAGTGACGGCACACTTTGCGCGGAGGCGGGGATCTTTATTTTCAATTTTTAACTGCAGCTTCGAGACGCTTCGAGACGGAGCAGGTTTTTGAGGATTTTGGAAATAAGGAAACTTTTTATTCCGGAGGTTATTGTTTTCGATAAAAGTTTTAGGAGTGTTCCAATACGCGAGGATCGAAAATATTTTTTTTAATAAATATCGAAAAACTTTAAAGCTTTGAATTCGCAGACGAGCGTCGTTTAGTTTTATACGGGTTAAAACAGCTGCACTTTAACAATGCAGAAATTTTTTCTTACTCCGGACTTCGTAATCGAAAACTGTAACGACGATGCAATCCCGGGGCTTTCCTCTCTCTCTCTCTCCCGCTTCTTCTTCATTCCCAATTTGCAGCTCGGTCCGAAAATGAGCCTCGTAATTTATGTCGGTGACGCCAGGCTACGCGTAAGCTCGCGCCGCTCCCCGAGAAATGCGGAGGGGCGAGCGCGAAAAAGCGCCGGGGGGGCGGAAATTGCGAGAACGAAATTTTCTTAATCAAGGTCTCTTTACGGCCGGGACTAATAGTTTCTCGAAAATTTCGTTAAACCGGCCGCGAGAGCGAGATTCTTTAGAGCGAGCGCGTTTTTCTCCGGGCTTAAATTATTCGCGCCAACGGGGGAACCTGAAAAATTTGATTCGAACTCGACCGCGTTGGAACGCGGTGAAAAATAGTGAAAAACTGAAAATTCGCAGTCGCTCTCGAGGAATTAATCTCGCGGGCATTGCGCGTGACGCGAACAAAGACTTTTCGGCAATTGGAACGAAACATATTGTATCGAAATATTGTCAAAGCTCCAAAAGCTTTCGGATATCGCTTATCGAGCGCAGCCAGATATTGGATAGAGCTTACGGTTATTAATTTGCGCGTCGGACTTTATTTAAACGCGGGAAGGCCGGGGGATTATTTTGTTGAATAAACGCATTATCAATTAGAACGCTTTAAATTCACTATCGAACGAAGCTCGAGCGAAGGTGTAGCAAATTAATTTGACGAAATTTTAAAAATAACTTTGTTTCAAACTCAGGCGAGTTCTATAGGATTTATGGAGAGAACAGAAGTTCAATCCGATACGTCGTCATAAACTTGAGTACTTTGAAAAACTATTGAAACTTCTACAAGTTTAGAAACATCCCGCGCTTTCTGAAACTTTATAATTAAAGGATATTCCATAATCTAACAGATTTAGGGCAATGAATCCGCGCTAGTAAATCCGATCCGCAGATCAGAGGGATGCGCGAGCTTGTCGTTTGGCGTAAAAATTCGAGCCTTCCATTATTTAAACGGCAAATTAATCCGATAAGAATATTGGGTATCGCGACTCTTTCTCCAAGTTTCAAATGAAATTTCTTCGCGGATTGTTTCCGCGACGTTTCGGCCTCGCGCACGAAGCGCCGACAGGTATTCGCGAAACTTCCCGACTAAATGGGCAACTTTACAAGCGAATATCAAAGTGCAACGTTTTATTCAACGTCGCTTCTACGCCCGGCGGAGCAGTACCGAGAAAGTTTGTATCAAAACTCTATTCGGCAACGAGAGAGAGAGAGAGAGATGGAATAAAAAGCATCGTTCAAGATTTACCGTCCCAATCTTTCTCCGTTTAAAGCTGCAATTACACTGAGAGATCGAACCCTTACAACTATAAAACCTCGGCGCTGCACACAAAAGGAATAATAATAAGAAAATCTCGCGCGAAACGTCGCCTCGGTCTGCCGTTATCGTCGCCCGAATCGCTTTCTTACAATGTATACAGAGAGAAACAATTCGAGACATGTCGCTGCATTCGTTATCCCCCGGAGCTGTAAGAAAAAGGACATACGGCGGAAGAGAGAGAGAGAGAGAGAGAGAGAGAGAGGGAAGAGGAGGAGAATTGGCCCTGCTTATACCTTCGAGGAGAAGTCGAGTTCGATTTATCGATTTCGATTATTTACTCGCAGCGAGAGAGACGAGTGCTTCTAAATTGCTCTCACTCTCGAGCCTGAGTCGGTAAACAAAGTTCTTCCTGATTTTTCCCCCGAAGGATGGACCCTCGAGTGGCGCCTGTTATTTTTATGGATTCCGTATTGGAGAGGGACTCGTTTCGAGTGTACGCTTACGTTCTTAGAGCTGCTCGTTGGCACGATTCGCAGAAATATTTTAGCCCTCAATTAGAGCGCGGTGGAAAATTATAAAGAACTGCCGGTGATCCTTAGTATTAAAAAGTATATCGGCTGTTTAAACGAAAAATTTCCGAGCTTTAATAAAAACGTTTTCTTTATAAAATCAGAAGCACTTTGCAGCGAAAATGAAACATCTCCCTTACAACTGCCGCAGGATAAAAGAACTTAAGCTTCAGTAAGTTCCGTGCGCACGTTTGCTACGAGAGAGCGAAGGTACAAGCAGCGTCGCCAAATCCCTTCGTTAACTCCGACCGCAGACGCGCGACCGCGCGGCACTCTTGCGCTTACAATTAGCGCGGGAAATATTCCAGCTAGTCGAGTGAAAACACGTCCGACGTCAAAATCCCCGCCGACGATTATCCCCGGCGCGGTCGAGGCGGGGAAAAATCGAAGATCTCGCTGTCGTTTCGCCGCCGAGCCGTAAAATCGAAATCTGGATCTGTATTCCATTTTTGCCCCCGCGCCCCGTTTCTCTTTCCGTATTCCCGCGGCAAGTATGGGCTTTCCGCGGAAGAGAAAAGGGCCACGATAAAAGCTGACGTGAACGGAATGGCGCCTCTCTTTCGAGACGCATTCGATCTTAATCTGGCCGACGTTACGATCCGCCGGGATAAACAATTACTGCTCGAGGCGAGCGTCGAGCTGTAAAACTCGACGGCGCGGGCGTGTAAGGTCGGGCGTTTTTTTCAGCCGAGCGCTTTGGGTGAGAAAAGAACTGGCCGGAACTTTGCCTCGCTCGGCAAGTTTGGCGATAAGCTGGGTAAGCCAGCGCTCCTGCTTTGCAATTTTTATCGAAAATAAATAAGTTCGCCTGCAGGGGACGCGATCGATGTGCGCTCGGCTTTTGTACCCTTGCGTTTTTTTTAATGCAATTCGAGCAGCTTCTCGAAGTGGCGCGACGACAGTCGTCGAAAAGGTTTCAGCGACTTTGTAACGGCGGATGGAGTGAAAGTTTAAGCTCGCGTGACAAAGGGAGTGCAGAGCTCAAAGGGACTCGCTAAAGGACGAACCGCCGACGAACTGCGGCCTCTGGAGCGCCGGCTGTTTCAAGCAGGTTATATTAGTCATTATCCAGCATGCGTGATTCACTTTCTTTCGTCGTTCTCCCCTCGGCGGGGCATGCAACTCGTTCGATTTCCTCGAGGAATGGCAAAATAAAGTTACCCAATTCCGATCTATTTAATCGAGCGCACGGAGGCAGAAGGAGGCCAATTGAATCTTACTCTGCCATTCGTCGGTCGCGCGTGTTTTTCACTCGGCTCGGAGAACGTTACGTAAGCTTACCCTTCGTAAGAGAGTGACGATTGTGTGCGGAGTTGGACCTTTGGCTATCGTCGGGAGCTGCTCCGGCTGCAACAGAGGGCATTCTGTTTTAATGTCCAAAAAGCGCCTCGCGGCTTTTCTGGATGGAATTTCGGGGCGGGCGATAAAGAGCTTTTTCGCGTTCGTTTCGAGTAGAGCGGATTTTGCGGGTTGCCTTGTAAATTTTGCAACGGGAAAATTAGACTAATGGAACGGCGAGGACCTTCTTAGGGGATCGTGATAAATTTTGCAGGAGCGTATTTGCAAAGAGCGCCATTAGAGCGCGAATTGCAATGCGCCTACGCTTTCGGCCCCCGGCGAATGCGACGAGAATTTTTCATAGGTGATGCGCGTCGCGGTGTGTGCGCTTCGCGCGGTATAAAAACGTCGGCTCAAAAGCGTCGTATAAAATGCATCATTCTCTAAAAGATCCTTATGCCTCTCTAAGCCCGCTTTTAATACTGCATTCAGGGTCAAAATTGTAAATTCCCAGGCTCTCGGAATACTCCGGGAGCAATAAAAACTCGCGTTGGAGGAAGGAAAAATTTCGCCCCGAATCCCGAGGAATTCTCGCCCACAGCCCCCCCCTTCCTTCCACCCCGGATATATTCCGTAAAATCGTAGCAGTCCTCCGCCTCCTTAATACCGGCTGGATTCGGCATGCAGCGGAGCAGCTTTAATTTCACGATCTGTCGCCGAGGCCCGATGAATAGCGCCGAGCCTCGTGCAGTCGGGAGATACGGAGAGGATCCATCCTCGACCGCCCCGCGGGGAATTATGCTTGCGAATCGATGCGTGAATCGATAGGACGAAGTTTCAAAAGACCTCCCTCCCCCCCCCGCCCGCCGCCATTGTCGGACTCTTTTCGGAGTAACGAAATACGGAGGACCGAGCGTTTTCGTGCCTCCTTTTGTGCCTCGGGTCCGAAAGTGTCCGGGTAATTCTGCGAGAGCTCACGTAACTCGGGCTCGGAGGCATTGTGGAGCTCCGGGTGAAAGGGCTCGGCAGCAGGCGTCGTATCGAGCGGAGCCGCGTGGACCTCCTAATTTCGCTTTCGTTTACAGCCCGCCTGTTTACCGCGCATTATTTTATTATTTATTAAGCGGAACGGAGGCGTTTGTAATTTCAAGTTTCGGAGAGGGGCTGCAGCGAGAGTTTTTTACGAGGCCGTTTTAGAGGTAATAGTGATAAATATTAGGAGAGTGTGTTCACGCCCAAAATGCTCCTAAATCGAGCTTTAGCGTTAAACTCTGTAAACTTTGTCATGCTTCTCTAAATTTCGGTACGTGCGAAAACGTATCCTAATATTTGACGTAGATCCATGCAGCAGAGTTCACTTACTCTCCTAATAGTAAGCTAATTAATCGAGAGACCTTCAAGGCTCAGTTTCCACGATAAAGTGATAACAATTGGGCGTCGATTCGATTCTTAAAAGGACACGGCGCCATTTTCTCGAATAATACCCGCGCGTAAAACGAGAAGGATTTACGTAGCTCGACGGTCCGCACTCGCCATTCATCCGCGCCGATCGGCAAAGCTCCCAAACGAGGCAGGCATTAGCAAAACCAGCGTCGAGCGCGTCTCGCGTTACATTCGTCCGAGGCATTAATACGTAACCCCCTCTCGCTCTCTCGGCAATCTATATACGCCCGCGTCCGGCGAGGGGCGGCTCTCTCATTTTTGCGCACCGCAACAGGTACGAGAGGCGTGCGGACGCGTAGGCGCGCGAGCGAATGCAATTTCGCCCTTATTGAATTCGAACGCGAGCCGCGACCTCTTTTCCTCTTCGCCGAGCGTCCCCCCCCCCCGCGTCGGCTGTTATTATTCTTCTGAAAAAAAAATTGGTTTCCTTTATCGTTGCTTTCCGGTGCTTTGCACCCTGAAATCGCGGATTATATTCGTTCAACTTTTGAGGATGGAAGCCCCTTTTTCGCGACTGGACGGCTCTCGTCGGTATAAGAGCCGGCAGGTTCTCGTAGCGATTAAAGCGATTATTGAAAGAGTGTCCGAAGGAACGTTATTAATTAAAAGCGCGTTTTTCAAGCAAGACGCCTCCTCAGAATATCAAGTTGAATTTTTGCAATCTTATCGCAGGGCGAGCCGGGTGAAATTGCAGCGCCACGGACGATCAATTTCAGTGTCAAGGAGGACCGAATAATTGGAAAGCTCGGGAAGACTG
The DNA here is from genome assembly GCA_035582935.1 of Ormyrus thymus. Lineage (NCBI taxonomy): Eukaryota > Metazoa > Arthropoda > Insecta > Hymenoptera > Ormyridae > Ormyrus > Ormyrus thymus. Next base: position 1,536,500 of record JAWWEM010000001.1, read on the forward strand.
AAGAGGAAAAGAGAAAGCAAGGAAGACGTCTTCTTTGCCTGAAAAAAGCGAGAGCGCTCGAAGCTTCGGAGAATGTTAAAGACGGCTTCCTTGTTACTTAAAAGATTTTCACGGCAATTTCATTTCGCGCTTACACGACGCTCGAGCAAATATTGCTAAAACCTGGAGGACAATATGAAGCTCGGTAGCCGAGCAAGAAATGGAGTCTCCTTAGCCAGTCCGTTTCAGGACCAAAGCTCGACTCGAGCTCTAATTGCGGGCGTCGGATTCGCCCTCTGTTTTCCAGCTGGCTTTGTGTGCCGTTCCTTTGCCACTCTTTCGGCGCGTGAGCTTCGTGGTTCTGCGCCATTTATTAACGCCAGCGCAATCCTTTGGAGAGGATCTTCTTTCTGGCACGTTAAGCAAAACCAAACGGTTACGGTTTGGAATGCGCTGGGGGAAGTTTACTCAATTTTCTCCGCAGAGTAGGCGACGTAAAAATTTGCAGCGCGCTCTTTGTTATTCTCGGTGGGAGCTTTAACTATCTCCGAAGTGTTGAAAAATTACTGCGATGTACGTTAGTAATCCGTGCTATTTTCTCATAATAACTCGAGCTAACGCGAAGCCATTAACCAAAGCTACGAAAACCGATGACTCATCTCCGGCGCCTAAGTGCGCCTTCTTAATTACGGACGAAAGTGCTGATTTTATGAAAGCATCCCCCTCGACATTTTAGCTCCGTCGTATAATCTAGTCTCTAATGCGGATGGTAACGCGAGCATAACCGGGCAAATTGACTGGTGCGAGGCTTAGCCTATTTCGACTTATTTAAAACTATGATATAATACTCGCTTTGAAAAGCTTTAGAGGCTTTGAAAGGCAATTTAGCTTTGAGAGAAGATATTTTTTCGACGCCTTTTTATAGCGTCGGTGCTTTTTAAGCTCTTGGAACTTGAAGTAATTATTATTATATTAATGCTCACCCTTTTGTGTTTGAAAATAGTTTTAAAATCAAAGCTAATGATTACAGCTTGCATCTTTTTTTGACTTTTCTTTTAACAAAAGTTAACGATTTTCTGTCCGTCTGTTGGACAGCCTTTACTTTGATCCTTTAGAGATGGGTCAAAATTTTTCTAATCGCCGAATCGCTAAAAGCTCAAAGTAATGTCAATCCGACACATCGGCAAAGTACAGTACTGTATTAAAAAAACGTCGCCTAATAATTTCAAATTAAACGCCTCGCGTTTCGCGCAGCTCCAGAACTCCGAAGCCTATACTCATTACGCGCTCGTTCGCGCAGCGGCGTCAATGCCGTTTCTCCCGGCTCGTAAAAAAAGACGAACGCCCACTTTCCGGCGATTAACCGGCCGACGGACTCGCGCGCGATTCCTCCAGGAAATCGCCTCGTTTTCCAAAGCGCGCTGGGCCACTCGGCGGGGGCTGCACTCGCTGCAAACCGTTCCCTCCTCTCTCTCTCTCTCTCTCGCAGCGGCGAAAACTCGAGGTACCGTTGCTTCTTTTTTTGTACCGGAGGGTGCTCCAAAGTGTAAAAAAAGAAAGGGAGAGAGAGAGAGAGAGAGAAGGGGAAACGTCAGAGGCAGCAGGCAGTGGAAACACTTCATCTGCATAACGAGCAGCAAACGAGCGCGCAGTCGCTGCTGGCATTGCTCTCGGTAACGCGGGATGACGGTCACGCGGCGATTTACGACCCGCGCCCTCGCGCTCGTGTACTCGGGATCATGAATGAGGGTTTCAAAACTTTTTGATACTTGCGGGGGATGAGAGGCCGTTGAGGGTTTTATATGAATTTTTAGTTTGAGAGCGAAAGCTTTGCCCTTCGTCTTTTCCTGTACCGAGCCGAAAGCCTTTTCACGGCGGCTAATAGATTCCCGCGCGGGAGACGAGCGTCGAAAGGCAGATCGGATCGAAAATTCGGCACCCCCTCGCTCGCTGACGTAAGGTCGTTGACGTCACGCCGCTGACTTATTCTGACGTAGCGGGCCTCGAAGCACACCGCCACCCACTTTACATCCGGCAAAGATGCGGCATTACGTATACGTGCGCAATTATGACGCAGCGCGCCGCGAGCTCGCGGTACAAACGTAACGTGCACAACATAATGCACTCGCGGCATAAATCGGCGTCGCCTTTCGCGGGAGACCCAGTTTTATCTTTACATGGCTTCGGGATGCTTCCGGGACGCGCGATTTTTATAGCTCGCGTACATGTGCTTCTGTGCCTCCGGGAACGAGGGGGAGATCTTTGGAAATTTACGAGATAGCTTTTAGTCGGCCGGCGAGCTCCGGGGGCGGTGGACTTTTCCGAGCTCGGCCTCCGATCTGTGCGATGTGAGCGCGCGCCGCTGGAAGAGAATGTCGTTGCTTTTCATTCGCGGGAGAGCTCGTGGCTTTGAGTTTTAATGATCTGGAATTGCCGCGGACGACGACGATGATTGCAGTCGTTTTTTTCTCCAAGAAAAACTCGAGACGCTCCTCGGGGAGAGGGTTTTGAATTTTAATTGCGAAAAAAAGTTTTCATTTCGAACGCCGCTGCGGGAGCGGAGCTTGCTTTTTTGTAGCGGGAAAAAGGGGAGTATCGATTTCGGATGAAAATTTTTTGAACTCTCTCGGAACGGCGGGGGGGAAAAAATTGTTCCGCGCAAACTTTGTCTCCTTTGCTTGGCAGCGGAGCAAAAGATAATTAATGTCGTTTTGATGCGTTGCCAAGAGTTCGTTTCCTCTTTTTAAAATGAGAGACTTGCTTATACGCGAAGCTTCCAAATACGATGCGAATAGTGTACGTTTACATTCCGCAGAAACTTGACTGCTAGCTCGGATTCACAAAAAAAAAGCCCGAACGCACTCCAATGAAAACACCCAAATATTTAAACCCCATCAGCTCAAAAAGTTCTCGAGCAAATGCGCGGCAGGGCAGCGGGCATTGAATTCGAGCGAAAAAGGACGCGGGCTCAGCGGTAAAGTACACAATTGCAAAAGCCGCATTAATCTGGACGCGCGGCGCGATACCCAAACTCGCCGAACTCCAATTGAAACTCGCGGCGTCGCAGCTCAGATGAGGAAATGGCGCGTGTTTGCCGTCGGGGGGGGGGTGGGATTTCTCCTCCCCTCCCCCCGTCGATTGCACTTGCGGCCTCCGAGCGCGAGCAAATTCTAACGCGATTAGCATGGCCGCGCGCGAGTCAGCCGTCGCGCGCAAACAGACGGGACCGCCACGCCTCTCCGGCTTGATGGGGAATCGCCCGGCGTAATAGCTGGCCTGCTTCGGCGACGGCTGCTTCCGTGATTTCGCCTAGGACGAGGGAGGCCGTGGAGTCAATTTGTTTCGTTCGGGGTTTATCATTTTCGGCGCTGGGCAGCTCGTGGAGTCTGTCTGGTATGTAATTCCATTAGGAGTTGGGTACTTTTTCGACTTGGGCAAACTTTAGATCATATCTGGAACTTATTTGGCTCTTTGATAATAGGACTTTACAAAGTTTCCTTTTACTTTCTGAAATATCAAAGCTCGTATACACAAACTTTAAATCGAAACAATTTTTAAAATGCCTCTCGCATCAAGTTTAATAGTACAATCTTATCGTACGAAGCTGTACAGAGAAAATTCATAATTTTTCAATTTATTATTATTATTCGCTCCGTACGAAGCTTAAACAGCCATCGCGATACATTTCTCGAGCCAAGAGCGAATGTGCATAACCGCGCAGCTCGTCGGATCAGTCGACTCGAAGCCATTGGCGCTCGACGTTGCCAGATAATAACGCCGGTAGTCCGAAAGGTAAGCGATGATTACAATTCGGACGACGACGAGTTATGAACCTTCGCTGACCGAGGAGACGCCATTGCCGCCGCGCCACGTATACGCCCGAGCTGTATTTCGCAGAAGGACTCAATCGAGGGTCAATCGATCAAGCGGCATTATTTAAAAGACTCTTATAGCCGACGATATCGTCCTGCTATTTATCCGGGCGCGGATCGTAAATCTACGCGGAGCACAATTGGCGGGGGACGTCCCTCGAATAGACAAAAGCTGGACGCAATATCGCCTCGTGAATCGGACAAAAGACCGCGGGGATCGTCGCTTCCGGGAGAGTATATATGTATATATATATATATAAACCGATAAAATAATGAAATCCAGAGAAGAAAAGAGCCGCGGTGCTCGAATTGGTCGCGCGCGCGCACGCGGCCATTTATTTCTCGGCGAACGAAAAGAAACTCGATCCTCGGTCCGACGGGGGCAAGAAGTTTCCCCGGGAACGACGGCTTCCGCCGGTAAGGTCGCGCGAAAGATCGAGGAGCGAGCGGAGCATGATGTTTTTTTCTTTCACTTCGCGACTTCGTCGGGATTTCGCTCGGAGAAGGGCGGAAGAGAGGTAACTTCGGCTCGGAAGAGTTTCGTTGCTTTTGATATACTGTTACGCTCGGACGGATGTAGTGGGAAATTTTCAAAATAGTTGGCTTTAGTCGGGAGTTCTTTTAACAGCAATAAAATAATACTCATTCGACAGACCACCAATTCAATGAATTTAAACGAAATTGGATTATTTTGCTGTAGTTGTAAAGCTTCCTTCAATTTTTCCGTGGAGAAGCACGGGCTACCGAAAATTCCAGCCGAGGGGAGAGCACGGGGGGGGGGGGCAGCGAATTCCTCGTCCGGCAGCGTAATAAAATGCCCATCGATCGATCGACCGCCAATTAAAACACCGACGGCTTCAGGTAAACACTTGCGCGCGAATATTTACGAGCGGCGGCGAGCGAGCCGTTCGCCGGAATTTTCGCTTTACGACGAGGGGCGAACCCCGCAGCGCCGCCGTGTTTTTTAAGGGTCTGCCTTGAGCTTTACGGCGCGGAGGCCGGTCTGATTTTTTTCGCCGAGCCGCGTCGTATAAGAGGAGTGCATTGTCGATTGGTCGCTGCACTTTATCGTCGAATTCCTTCGTATTATTTAGCTATCAGTTTTGGGTCGGATTGAATAGCCTGGAGTTTTGTAGGCTTTGTTTTTGCTCGTAATTTTATGATGGATATACTTGCTGCAGATGTATTTGCGCGAAAACGAGTGAACGGGCTTACTTTCAAGGACCGAAGATGATTGAAGTTTGATGCTCTGGTTTTAATGCGCGGGTAATTGAGTAATCAAGTTGAAATTAGAGAAGGGAGGATTTAATGCCTGACCTCTTTATAGGTAGATTCGGCGTCGGTTTCATTTCCTAAGTTCTTTTATGGTAGGCGCGCAACTTCTTTATTATTCTAGTAAACCGTTGGAACCTGTTATTTGGGCATTTAAGAAAGCGACGTGAATTGATTTCTGTAAAAGCTAATTTACCATTACGTAAAACGTGATTACAGCCTTACGAAATAATTCCTAATAGTAAAATTTCGAACTAATGATACATTATCTCAAATACCGAAGTTTGGATAGCTTTTATTTTACGGCCTCTTCTCAGTTCAACGTTTTATGTGCAAAAAATTAGTTAAATGGAGACAATGAAATGAATGTAATAAAGCATTTTTATAAATTTCACGAATTATTACCAGTTGCAACCCTTTCTATTGAGTAAAATTTGAATTCCGCAAGCTCGTTTACGAAGCCAATTTTCCTCCCTTGCTGTCCAATAAAATTAGCCACCAATTTAAACGCGACCCTCCGCTCGCGCTCGTTCGTTATATACGAATTCTTCTTCAAAAAAAAAAAGAAGTCTCCAACGAAAAGTCAAACGCGAGGCCAGGTTATCGTTCGGTCGAAAAGAGAAACAGAGGAGGAAGAGGAGGATCGCTTTTACGCTCGGCGATTTGCCTGTCTAATAATTGCATCGGGCCGAGGGAGTCCGCCCGCCTCCGGCGCGGAAATTGCATCCTGATTCAATTGTCTCGCTCGTCGCCGGCGAAAGTTTGCATGCGCGATCGAGGATTAAGGAGGCGTTTCGTTGACCCTCGGTGGATTGAAAGATTTTACGTTGAATTCGCATCGATTGCTCCTGTGTAAATAATCGTTGGGTGCTCGGGACTTTTGGGATTTAACTCGTTAACTTAAAAGCGCGACGTTTCGGGACTGGCCAATATAAAGTTGATTCGACTGCAGACTTGTTTCTTTTCATTCCCTACGTCGCCGTCAAAAAAAAAGAAATAAAAAAAACCGCCCCGGGCGGAGGAAAAACAGGGGAAATCGCAGAAAAAGCTCGATCGACGAACCGACAGACCGGGTCGCTTTTTTTTGGGCTTTCGTACTCCGGCTGCAGGTTCATTTATTTTCTCGGCAAACTCCGCTGTAAAGCTCCGGTTTATGCAAATCCAGCAACGTTTTTGTAAGATTTCAAGCTATTAGATTAAATTTACCGACATTTTTTGGCCCTCTTGCCGTCCCCGAGTTTTTTCAAGTGGCGCTGTAGATCCAATGTAGATTAAGTGCACGGTAAACCTTGTTTTTAGATACTTTGCATACTCGCGGCAAAACCGCTTTAATTCTTATTAAACCGACGTCCCTTTAAAAACTTGCCTTCGACTGCCTCGTGGGACAAGATTAAAAATTCTTTTGTCCGCAGTCACAGACCAGGAAAATCGATGCCGCAGCATCAATCGATCTTCCGTCAAAAGTTCCGTCGGTCCGCGCGGAAACGTTACCGAGAAAAATCGCGCCGGCACTTCATCACTGGGCGGCTTCCTCCGCGTCGCTCGGGAAAAAGTGCTCGGCGCGACTCTGTTGGCCCTCTCTCAAAAAGACTCTCTCCAGTCGCGCGGCGCGGTGTTTGCGCAAAGTTTCCAAAAGTTTCCCGGACTGGGTTTGTAGGTTGTACGCGCGGCAGTGCAGGCTCGACTCGAGTTCGCAGCTGAATTTTGCATGGAGCGGCAGCAGCGGCGGCGGCAGCAGGAGGGGGGGGGCGAAGCGCAAGGATAACAGCTGCGCTTAATAGCCGGCCTCCGCCGCGTATGCAGTGGGCTGCTACTCTCTCGAGGTGGCCCATGAAACTCGATATTCTCCATATTGCCCGGCCCGACGACGAAGCCAGCCTCCTCCTCGAGTCTTCACGAGCGGTAAAGCCCGCGCGAGTGTGCTTGCACTGCCTCGGATACGCGATCGCATTGAAATTAATGTGCATTAGCCGGGAGGGCGGGATTTCGGCGGGAAGCGGCGCCTCGGCTCGTTTTGCTTTTGTTTTGCGCGCGATGTCGTAAAAGCTGCTGCGCGTTTGGAGAACTTTGGGGGAGGATAACATTCAATTAGGGACTTGCTAACCGCCTCGTGGATAATTGATCTACTGTAATTGCCGTGGCATCGTTAGCTGCTATGAATTTGCGGAAAATCTAGCGGAGTGAATTTACTTTGGCACGTCTTGAATAGAAAGAAGTGCAACCGCGAAAAACGCGATTTGATCGGCTGAAACAGGAAGGAAGTAAAGTGCTAAATCGAAAGTGGTACGAGTCGAAAAATTTGAAATGCCTAAACGTCGGAACTTTATTCGTTGCTCCAAGCTCCAATAAATCAACGTTGATTAAAGCAACACGATTCATCTCTCAGCGGCGAGCCGAGAAGCTGCAAACTGCCCTACAAACTCATCCCGGGCGACGAAAAAAGCCCTCATAAACCTGGACGTTAATCCAGGAAAAATCAGGCGTTCGGCGCCTTTGATAAAAGTCGCTGGATTTTCCCGCCCGCTTGAAATATTTCGCGTTGGACGTCGACCAAACAATACAGACTGCACGTGGATATACGCGGTCGCGACGGGGCTTCTTTGCGGGCATAACTCGCGAATTTGCGGAGCAGACTACCCCGGCCACGAGTACGTACATTCGCTCCTCGGCGAAGAGCCGGGCTTGAAAATCGTTGCGGATAAACGATGCCCAAGTGCTTCTGCCTCCGTGAAATCTATCGGTACGATGATTCGGATCGAGCAAATGTTTGCACTATCCAGTTGGCGATGCTTCGCGCGAGTTTATTTTTCATTTCGATGCATGAATTTGCTGTGTACCTTTTATTAAAGTGGACTCGAAGCCGCGATTGCCAGTTTGCATTATTCTACGGACTCGGGTTAAAAAGATACAGCCGCTTCGAGTTTTGAATTTCAAGTAGCAATGGGAAGGGGGAATCTCCCCATTTGCATTCTTCAAAGTATAACAAACGCTATAATGAGGGCGCAACCTTGATTTCTCAACCTTTCCATCTGCCTGGGAGGCGAATATTTTAAAGTTTAAATTATTTAAGCAACGACTCGGGGATTGATCGTTTCGTCAGCCCGTTTAACTCCGTCAGAATTCAACGTGCGTCACGGCGAAAGAAGTTTCCGTATAGCTGAATGGCGATTGAATTTGGTTACTGTCAAACAGCATTGCCGCGATTTCAAAGGTTCATTGTAAACCGCTTGCTAGCTCAAGTTATTGCCCATATAAACTTTATCGGAATCGTTTCAGATGAAAATGACATTTGGACAATAAACATTGCCGAATACGCGGATTGTATAAATACGAATGCCCTTAATCTCAAAATGGATGAAATCTACTAAAAAGTATATTTTCACTTTTTATTCCTTCACTGCATTTGGACGTTGAAAAAGAGCCTGAACCGATTAAGTGATTTCTTCCCAGTCGGTGTTAATCTGACTTACATTATACTCCTGTTGGTCTAATACGGCACCAAAATAGAATCACCAAACGAGTATCAGTCATGCGATAGAGATACTCACCTGAAACAGAAAAAGAAAACGAACATTAATATCACGAAAAACGTTAATATTTACGAAAGATTTAAATTCACTATTCAAAATTTCTATAATCAACGCACAAACATTCGATAATCCAAAAATCAGCTGCTCAAGCCATCAGAACGGCTGTTAAGCCGGCTCATCGCAGCAATGCTTATACGCCCGCCGTCAAAGGCGGCTCAATTATTCCGCTGAAGGGTCTACCGCGCATTTGCATAAAGCGGCCCTCGTCATTACTCCAGAGAGCGACTAGCGGATCGACTCCAGCGCCCAAGACCGATGCGCCGCAGCCGCGCTCCCGTCCCTCTTTTTCCGACTCTGCGCTCTCGGTGCGGATTGCACGCTCCCGGGCGATATTGTTGCGCGTCGCCGCGAGTGCTCGGCAAACGCCGGGGCGTCCGATTGACGTCGCGCTATTCTTCGTCGCGCCGAGCCTTTCGAGCCGAGGCGAGAGAGAGAGAGAGTTTCGGTCCTCTCTGTTTGCGCTCTCGCCGCGCTCGAAGCGGGGACTCTGAGCGGGACTTTTCAGATCGGTCGATGGCACTCGTGCGCCTTTTGCGCTCGTTCGGCTTTACCGTTTTGTCGCGCGACGACTGCTTTGAAGCCGGGAGAAGAGTGTAGCTCGAAGCCGACGGGCGACGCGCGAAGTGCTACTTTGGGGGACGCGAGCTTTGCGGCGAAGCGCTGCTGTCGACGAATGCTTTTTTCGGACTTGGCAATTGATTTTGAGACCGGCACCTCGTTGATTCTAAATTAAGTATCTTTGGAGTAGCGCGTAAAATCACACCCGACGTCGCAAGGTTCTAATGTGAATAGAGGGGAATTTCAAAGGGAAGCTCATTCATTCAGCCATTTGAAAGGGAAATGACAAAGGAGAAAAAGTTGTCGACATATCATAATAATTAGGTCGCGCGGACAGGAAGGAGTCGTCCGAGTTCAGGCTCGCCGCTCGAATGAAGCTACGGGTAACCCAAATGCAGCGAAGTAAATTAGGCAAGAGGCCGCGCGCGCGGCTCTTTTATTTCACTCCTCGCGAAAGTGCATCGGGGGAAAGTGGGAGAGAGTGAGAGAGAGAGAGAGAGAGGGAGAGCTAATATTCGCGCGGAATGTCGAGGTGACGGAGCGTAAAAATGCCCCGGCAGCTCGTCTCATCTCTCAAAGCGAGTGTCCGAGAGCGTTATCTTGCCTTTTCCCTCCCCTCTTTTTCTCCCCGCCTCTCGCTTCCTCGCCTATATGTAGGTAAGTGTAAGGAGCACGCGGCGGCTCGCGTCGGCTGACTGGTCTGAAAAATATACGTTTTCTTGAAATATTATCAGCGAGTCCTGCAGTATATTTGTCGACCTCGAAACCGCGGCGGATTATTCTACTTTTTTTTTGTTTATTCTTTATACTCTCGGCTTAATTAGTAAGGATGACGTTTGAGACGCGGGCTTTCTTCCGTTAACTGAATCCATTTGTCAGTAATTTAGAAAAATGTCTTGAGGATCGATCATCAAACTTAAAGACATTAAAGAAGGCCTAAACGACCGCAAGTAGCAATTCTGAAAATTAGTTTCCGTTCTGGGTCGGAAAAAAGGGAATATAAATTCGGGGAATTTATCGTCTGACTTTAGCAGTCGACCCGGGGATTCCTCCCGTATAAGTGTCTATATAAGAATGTTTGCGTTTTCCTACTTTACCTTTGAGAGTCTTCGAGAGGCCGGAATTTTTTCGAGAGGGAGATATAGGCGGAGGAACGGAAAAAGCTCGGCTCGGGCTCCCGCGTCCGAAATTTCGAGGGTTCTTCGGCGAAAAGCGCCTTTGGCCCGCGGCGAGCTCCCGAGCATTTTATATATTGCGGCTTTCGACGGCGCGGGCGGAACAGTTTCCCCCGATGGGAAATTTATGACGCGCGAGAACTTTTTACGGCGTCCTTTTTTCCTCGAGCCCGCCTTTTGCTCGGTCAGTTCTCGACGGGAACGGGGTAACCTGCGTTTGATCGGGCGATTCGGCGGCGAGAGGGGCGATCCGGTTATTCTTGAGGATGAATTCTGTATTTAGGTCGAGGCTTGTTTATCAGGCCACCGATGACTATTCATTGCCTCATCTTCATAAACCTACTTATGAATTTACTTTTCGCTTTAAACCTAAAAGTTTATTTACAAAACCTTAATAATTATAAGAGAAAAGAGCCGTCGGTCGCTCGGGGGGGGGCGAAAATGATCTTCCCGGAATCACGCGATTCAATTCGAAGCTCGACTGCGGGCGGGGGGGGTCTATTGTAATAAGGAGCTCTCGCGCTCGCTTCTGTCTGCGCGCGCGCGAGCCGAGCCGTTATCGCGTTGTACGCTCCGCCCCGGCGCGCACGCGACTCCGACAATTCTATCAATTAGATTTCGGAGGCGCGATCTCGCTCGTTTTCACGCCTGGTTTGTGGAGGCGTTTTATTGGCTCGGTTTCGCTGAGAAGTGAGCCGAGCCACCCGATGGTTAGACCTGATAGGTAAAATTTTGACGTTTTGTTGGAATGGAATTTAATTAGGTTGTTCGAAATCATAGGTGGGGTAAAGTTGGACACTATTATCGTTCCCAACGTAACTTTGAAATGTAATTTAGTGGAATATTTATCATTTGAGAACCCAAAACGACAGAACTTTTCTGGATACTTAACCTCAATACGTTTACTAAAAAAGTTCAGTCTCTTCGAAATGAACTTTCTCTAGCCGCTCTTGCGCCAGGCGAAGCGAATGCCAGATTATTTATATCGGCATTTTTGCCTCGAAGCTTTCGGAGCGCTCTGCTTAGCTTTGGCGCGGATCTCGAGTGCGCGGGGCCACGCGCAGCTCCGGCTTCTAATGCACTCGGCTTTCGGCATAATGCGGAGGAGGAGCAGCGCGCGAATCCGGCGAGAGGCGCAGCTGCGTCGTCCCGATAAAAGCACGGCGCTCGAATTCCCGCGCTGATGAGGATTAATTCCCCGGAGTTTTAATAAGCCCCAGAATTTCGACGCTGCCCGTCGCCGACCGAACCCTAAACCCGCGGGAAAGTGTTCATTTGCGGGCAGCGCTTTATGCGCCAGCTCCGGGTAATATCGCGCCCGGGTATCTCGGCGTGGATCTAAGCGGACATTTTTCCGGGGGGAGGGTATATAAACGGGCTACCCCCGACCGTGAGAGATGTTAATCGCGGAGGGACGACGCGAAGTAACGACCGCCGCGGCGAAACAACGCGAAACGGTGCACTTCCGCCGCCGTTTCTCCCGACCGAAAGTTGGCCGCGGGTGTAAAGAGAGGCGAGATAACGCGTGGGAATTGACGCCGGAGGGAGTGGACGTTGCGGCTGGCCTCTATTTAATAAGCGCTGAATGAGAGGCTTGCCGCGAGCTTTTAGCGCCGGATCGCTGTTTATTTGCGGGGCGAACGAGAAATATCTTTGATGAGAGATTCTAAATTTTTAAATGAAAATGCACTAAAAAACAGACGGGAGATCTAACTTTATCTACAAGTACTGAGGGCAGAGAGGGTTGAGCGGCTGGGAAGGCAGCCGGCAGCTCGAAGAATGCAAGTCCGCAGTCTCTTTCAGGTCTTTTTAAAAGCGAACCCCCATCGAGGCCTGCGCTCGATTCCTTCCGACTTCGAGACCACCTCCCGGCACACGTGCAATCGACTTCCGGGAGTGACTTTCTCACCCCCTCCCGCCTCCCTCTCTCCCCCACCCCTCGTAACGAAGTGCACTTCTTAATTACCCCGGGGTGGAAGAAAGAAGAAGCTCGTCGAAAAAGAAGAGAAGTCGCGATCCTTAAAGGCCGAGGGTGGCCGAGTTCCGTGACAAAAGAAGCACAATGGAGGGAGGGCTGAAGGGGGTGAGCTGGGTGGGGGGAGGAGGGCTCGCTTTGGCGCGCGCCTTTAAGCGTAATTGCGGCCTCAGCGATAGATAAGGCCAGTCGTTCGCACCACCGAGAGAGCGGAGTATGCGTCGGCTGGGCCGGGAGAGGCGTCGACGATGAAGGAATTTGTTTTTTCGTCGAGGGGGGCCGAGGAAGCTAGAGGTGGATTCGTCGTCGAGTTGTCTGGCGGCTTAACAATTTTCGCGACTGGCAACTTTGAGTGGCTTTCGTTTCGAACAAAATGAGAATGTAATGGCGCACATATTGTTTGTTAAAGTGGAAAAAGTGGAATGCTTTTCAAACCAAAATTAGAGAAGAAATCGATGCAGCTATTGGGGCACTCGAAAATTTTTCAGGTGGAATATTTTTTCAAAAATGCGTAAAAATAAAACAAGTTTTGGTGGAATTTTCAGTTTTTAACTGCAAGTAAGTCTCTAAAAAGTAATGCCGATGTTACTTATTAAAAGTAATTTTTATTTTAAAAGTTTCTAATTTCTTTTTAAATTAAATTCAATTCTCGTATTCATGCATATCCATGCATACATTAATCTCGAGCTCTTCTTCAAAATTGAGATCCAATCTACAATTGGCTTCTAAGAAACTCTCGATACAGCCGGCAGCATCTAAAAAACGTAACGAAACCCGCGGGGCGGGAACTTTTAATACCTCTGGCCCTCTCAGTCCTAAAAGTTTCAATTAGAGCCCGACTCGCGATGTATATACTTGGCGGCGATGGCGCGACGCGTCAAGTCGGAACGAAAGGGCGGCTCTGCTGCTTTTTACGAGCCGCGCTCGTGAATTGCGTGCGCGTGAAATTGGCCACGATCTGTTGTTGCGGATTTCATTCGCGAGGCGAGCGAGCGCCTTATCGTTTAATGAGATTTTCGGATGCACGCACGAGCCCGCGATTCGATTCGCTCGCCCTCTCTTGTTCTCGGACAATGGGGGAGTCGGGATTTCAGGAAGCTTCCGCTCGGCTTATAATCGGGGTGAAATTTAACTTTGATGCGCGTATTTTTTACATTTTTCCTGGCTGGAGTACTTGAAATAAAATGCATCCGGATGGTTTCTCACAGCTGTCTCTCTCGCGCGTGAGGTGACTTAATCAAATTTTTACTGCAGTCAAGGTATTTTCCAGTTCCTTAATGGAAAGCGCATAGAAAGATTTTCTCATGTAAATTGTAAATTTCATTATTTAAAATTCAGGGGAAAATATCGCTTCGAATAAGAAATTTTCATTGATTTCCAATACAAAGAAGACTGTTTCTGCCTAGTTTATAGTACAAAAGTTATTTTTGAAGACGCACTCTATACGCTACTAAAAGATATAAAATTGGGTTAAGTCACCGCACGTACGAGGGAGGCATCAGGAGAAAGAGCAATGACATTAACCAGATGGCGCTCTCGCTCCGCCCGACTGCGTCGTCTCTTCGAACACTCGACAAAGAAGAAATTTTTCCACATTTCCTTCGGAAAAAGCCCTCCGGCCGGGAAAGAGTTGGCCGCGAAGCTCTTTCCGACATGCCAATAAAACGGCCAACTATTTGTCAGAACGAGGCATCCTCGCAAGACAAACACCCTCTCCCCGCCTTCGAAGGCAGCGTCGGTGAGAAAATTTTATTTCGCGCTACACAAGAAGGAAGGGAAGGAGAGCGCTCCCCTCGCGGCCTCCGATCTCCAATAAATTCCGGGGGATTTTCCGCCGATGACCGTCTCTCTCTCTCTCTCCGCCGCAATATCGTTCCCTCGCTCCGCGAGATGCCGACGACGACGACGACGACGGCAGCGGCGAGAAAAGCCGATTCCTTCGGAAGAGCGTCGAGTGGCGCTCTCGGTTGCCGCGTCGTTGCTTGACAAAGGTGTAATCTTTCGGGACCTGGAGGAGGTGCCGGGGCGAAAATATTTTCAATAACTCGATGTTTATCGGAACTAGTTCGCGTTTGTACTGCTTTTGTGGAAATTGCGGAGTTTGAAAAACAAAAATCGTTCAAACGTAAAGCTGGTAGCCTTCAGAGGAGGGAACTGGTACGCGTGTGAGCTAAATGGCTACAGTGGGACAAGTTCTCCGTGCAACGATTTCCAGGTTCGAACTTCGGGGCCATCCCAGTAAGATATTGGGCTAAACTAATCTCGGAAGCTCGAGCGGAGAGCCGTTTTATCGCTTTGTTTATCTTTCAATGCAGCTGTAAAAATGGCGCTTCCCTCGCCGACTGAATATACGAAAAGTAATCTGAATCTAAAAGAAGCTGCAAGAAATCAATGCAAAAATGCATTTCGTACGCGTCTCGGCCTAAATCCTCATCGCCCCCCCCCCCCCCCTCGAGAAACCCGTTGAAAGATAAATGGCAATGGCTGTGCAAATAATGCAAAAAATCTCGCGGTGTCGGCGCTGCTGCACCATCGCCGAAAATAGAATAACGAAATCTCGACGCGACCCGAAGTCAGAGAGAGAGAGGCAGCTGGAGCCGGATGAATAATACAGAGAATGCATTATAACGCCGCGCCTGGCGGTGAGAGTCGCTTCGATCACGAGAAAGAGGAGCGAGGAGGTGGCAGGGAAGGGACTTGGCTCTGTCTGGCCTGCTTTGGCCCTTTGATCAGCGACGAGCATTATGCCCCGCTGTTTGTTTATTGTCTCCGGCGAAGGCTCGCGAAAGCACTTTGCCGTCTGCCTGGGTTACGCGATAACGACAGGTCACCGACTGGGGATGGAATTTTGGTCACGACGACGAGATATTTTCAAATCCGATTTCCAGCCTATCTCGCACTTAATGCGCTTGGGAATCTAATCCTATCTGTTCCTCTGTAAACAGAGAAGCAATATAGAATAGAATTGCAATCGCAGTCTTTGAGCTGGATTCGCTGCCGGTGACTCTGTCGCGCCTCGACGAGCAAGCCTAATAGCGGAGACGAGTCTCGGCGCTCGGTTGCGCACTCCGAAAAGACAATTAAGCCTTGCGCCACGCGACCCGAGGCGAAAAGAGGCGTCGCGCTCGAGACAAAAGCCTCGCGATAAGATCGGACCGCGGAAGGTCAGTGCGCGCGCGATTCCGCAAAGCGAAGCGGCTTTCGATCCGAAGAGGCGGGCAGTCTCACCACAGGTACTCGAGGGGATGATCCGGTGCCGGCTCTTGGCATGACTCCCCGCGCGAGAAAGCCTCGAGTCAGGCCGACGGTCGAGAGAGGCAGGAATCGCGAAAATTCAAGTGCTCGGCGCGGAGAGGAGATTTGGCAGCCGCCGAGACGGCCGTCGGCTCTGCGGCAGATGGAGTAAGTCAGCGATTCGCGACGCCGGGGTACGGGGAGTTATTGCGCAACCGACGATTCTTATGTTGGCGGGAAGGGGCGGGGGGAGATTCGGGCTGACGTCGTTTTGCATGCTTGATGGAGAATCGGGATTTAGCGTCTCCTGAACCCGATTGATATTGGACGTTTCGTGCAGGCTTTGAAGATTTGGACGGGAATTTTATTTTGAAGTCGCACTCTAACTCCTTCTGGCGTGGGCAATTGAAAGAGGCAGCTTCGTAGTTATGGAAATAAATCTTCTTAAATCTTTCAAAAGATTTTCGAAAAAACTTGTTTTTACGAAGGCTTTTTTGTTTTTACATAATCTCGCGACAAATCAAGGCTAAGACGAGAAGTCGGTGGCCATATAAATATTTTGATAATCTCCAAACATAAAGATACATTAATGCAGCCGTTTTAAACAGGCGCTTGAGCAAAGCGCGTCTAGTATTAGCATAAGATATATCGTCTAATGTTGTGTAAACTGCGATAAAAATTTTAATCCGCCTTTTTACTCGTTCGATATAAAAATCTTTACTTAGTTCGTGTTAGTCCGTCGTCAAAATCAGTACGAAACGTTAATATTCGAAACATCGAATAAAAATGTCTTCGAAATCAGTTTTTGTGATTTTTATTTGCAGTGTTTTGTGGATAAGTCAGAAGTAAATAATATTTTTTATGTCTTTCGTTTTGTATTTTCTTAAAGTTTTCTACAGTTACTCTATTTTTTCGTGTAGTTTACAAACTACACTTTTTCATAAATAAAATATTATCCAAGCATTGTATTAATACTTTAAAAAAAAATTGTTAGCATTAGTTAAATCTGACGAAATATTTTGTAGATTCTTTGTATTAAGTGACCGAGTAGAAGCGATAACAAATGGATACTTAAATAAGAATGGAAGGTAATAATAACATCCGTTTTATGTTAATAAAATATTTCATTTTTAATTTTCGCATTTTCGATTCACAATTTATTATATTTAGAATCCAGGATGCTATTCCTTTTGAAGAGAATGACTTCATACCTATCACAAGTAAGTTTACAAACAATATTTTATAATAATGTTATAATCATTTTTTTTAGTAATTATTAGAATAGAAATGAAAATTTCACGCGATAGTATATCCATTACCCTGGTAGAATTTTTAATCTACAAAATGGCCATTAAACATGGCCAGTTTTCCGGTCATAATGAAACGTTTTTTGAAACGGTTATCGACCATTTTTTAGTTTGAACATAACC
>JAWWEM010000001.1:1563110-1586788 GCA_035582935.1 Ormyrus thymus
TAGACATCACTCAATTAACTCTTGATTGCTTTATTTTTTATTGATGCATACACATAAAAGATTAACAATAAAAAATTTAAACGTATTATTAGTACTTATCTAAATAAAGACAGAGCCAAATAGAGCTAAAAAAAGGACATCAAAAGCAGATGTTTTTATTAAGAGTGATTAATTGTTTCTGTAGTAAAAACTTAAAGAAAACTAAAACATTCTTGCGACCGGTTTCGCGCTCGCGCGCTGCTTCATCATTCTCTACAAGCACGTTGAGCAAACAAAACATATATTTTTTAAATAAAATTTTATTGGTAAAAATAAAAAGACAAATATTGTCATTAGATTATATATTATTACAAATTACAATTTGTAATTTAAATAATTAAACGAAACCACAATGATAGTGTAGATTATTCAAAAGTCATAATTTTATTCATAATACGTAAAATAAATAAAATGTTTATTTACCTCATCTGCTTTCTAAAATAGATAATTATTTTTGCTTTACAGTTTTACAATTACAATTTTTACTTTTTTCAATTAAGATTTATTTAAAAAAAAAAACAAGCAAATAAGGATGGTTATTATATATTTACACTTTATAAGAATAAAGCTTATATCAACAGTTTAATAAATCTTGAATTGTTTCTGATTTATATAAGTTTTTTACATTTACGTAGATAGTCTAATGTATATGTTTTTTTTTACATTAACGTAGTTAGAAATTTAAATTTTATTTCTAAAAAATTGAGTTGACATTTTTTATAAAACTATCTGTATCTGCAAGATCGACAAAGTCTTTCACTCCATCTCGTTTTACTGACAGTATTATGTTAGCTCCATTTTCATGCCATCTAGCTTTTAGAAGTACACAGCAACCCTTATCTATAAAAATAAAATATCTAATTAAAATTCAAGTTCGATTGATATGTTATATTTTAAAATATATTTGTTGCAATTTGAATTATTAATTTTTTTTATGTTAGTATTGTTCCTTAACGATATTTTTAAAGAATTTTAAAAACCAATTTTAATTCACTTAGTATTTCTGTGGTACCAAATAAATGATGAAAAATTACTCTTTTTTTAAACATTCTGACTGCATCTAATTTCTTAATGAGAATTTTTTTTTAACATCAACTACATATTTTGATAAATTAGGAATAGCGCTAATGACCAATGAAACAATATTACTCATTTTATTTAATAGTGAGATATTGAAATGGTAATTTCATTATTATTATTATCTATAATTATATATTTACCAACATGACCACGTTCATGAGCAGCAGCTAATTGATTAATTACACGTCGTTCTACTTCATATTTAATTGAACGAGCACCATAGTGGGTGTCATAACCATCGGCAAGAACTGCTAGGACTTCTCGATCCCACTTTAGATCGATCTTATGACGTTCACGAGCACGTTCAGCCCACGCTTCGAGTTCGCGAGCCACGAGTTTTATTAATTCAGCTCGCGAAAAAGGCAAAAAATATACAATCTCGTTTATACGTCCCAAAAATTCATCTCTTCGGAAATGGGTCTTTAAAATTGGTCGGACCTGCAAAAAAATTAATTTATCAGAACCATTTTTATTATCTTGAAGGATACTAATTTACCAATTTTGTCAAAACAAATAAATGGTTGTTTGATAAACTTAATACAAAAAAAAATTGAAAATCGAATATCTTACAAAAAAATGTATCTACAAGTGAATGCACTTTGAGCCTGTTAAATGTTGTATAATTAAATGCTCTATTGGATATATTGTGATATTTAAATAAATAAAAAAGAATATACAAAAAAGTATTAATCAAGAAATAACATAAATTATTTCTGTTAGATTTTTTTCAGTCTCTCTGCAATTATTTTATCTCTATTTTAAACTTTAAAAACTTTTAAAAAGGTTTTTTTCGAAAAATAAGTGTTAAAAAATGGATAAACGATTTGAGAACAATTGATATCAAAGGGCATATACATTGTAGTACTTTTCGACACGAGTGCATATCTCGCTCATGTATCAAACAATATTTTTTGGTACGACGTGTGCAAGGCTTGATTTAGCGCATACGGTTTTATTCAAGAATGCGCAAAGTCGAGTTTTGCGCACGGAGTGTGCAAAAATATTTTCAGTAATAATAAAACTTACAACTTGATCCTTAAAATTTCGAGAAATTTCAATATTTTCAGGTTCTTCATCTTCGATCGACTTTTCATCAAGTCGCTTTGTCAATACTCTTTCTGCTTCTTCTCGAAGTTGTATAGCATGCTCAGCAATTTCTTCACTAGCTAAATTTGAAGTCATTATAAAAATTGCATTTTTACACTCTATTGTTTTACCCTTTCCATCTGTTAATCTTCCCTGAAATTAAATTTTTAATTAAGAAACTTTTTTAAAAATAATTTATGTTTTAATTAAACAATATACAAGCAAAACAGAAACCTCATCAAAAAGTTGTAACAGTACTGTGAGAACATCTGGGTGTGCTTTGTCTACTTCATCAAAAAGAACAACTGCATTAGGATATTTCCTTAATAATTTTGTTAATTGCCCTCCATCATCATGACCAACATAACTGCAATTATAATCACAACACAATGTCTTATTTTATTTAAAATTTTAAAATAATATTTCTTACCCAGGAGGTGCTCCAATAAGTTTAGCAACTTCGTGTTTTTCTTGATATTCTGACATATCAAGTCTTATAAACGTTTCAGGTTTATTTCTATGAATATAAGCTGCTAATTGTTTTGCTAATTCTGTTTTGCCTATGCCAGATGATCCCAGAAATAAAAAAACTAAAGGGTGTTCCTCATCAATCCAGCCATTTTCTTTTCTTCGAATTGCTACAAATAATTGATTAAGAATAAATATGTATATTATTTATTTAATTTATTAAATTTATTAAAAAATTATAATAGAAATTTTACTTGAAGCTACAATAGATATTGCTCCTTCCTGACCAACAATATACTGCTTTAATCTTTGTTCCAAAGGAAATCTTCTTCTTTCTTCAGCCTCCTGTACAAAAGATTTTTAATATTACATTTTTTTGCAAAAAACTTCAATAAAAAATTCACATTAATCAATTAATTAATGAACTAACTTTTCCTTTTATTATTTCATCATATTTCAAGGCATGTTGGATTAACAATTCCTCCATCTTTTTATCAGTATAGGCATAGTCAACAGCTCTGCGACCAGCTTCATTTTCAATTGTGGGATTTGCCCCAGCATCTAGCAAAGCTTTAACACAATCATACGAACGAGATAAAACAGCATAGTGAAGGGCAGTGAAACCTTTAAATGTTGCTCGAGCAACCAACCGATCTGAAAATTCTTCTTCTCGATCAATCAACACTGTAACAAAATCAAAGTTTGACAGCTTTTTTACTTTTTATAAATATTTTATTTATTTTTTTGCAAAAAAAGTTGTAATTATAAATTGAAAAGATATTTCATCTGAGCAGTTTTTGAATATATGATTTATAATATTATTAATTAAAAAATTTATACATTTTGTAGACTTTTGAGTCTTTAGATTAATTTCAAAGCATTCCACTGAATTTATTAGTTTTATTAATTTTATTGTTCTTGTAAATCAAATTAAACTTAATATCAAAATAATGTAATCTTTAATATGATTTTCAAATAATGGAAAGTTAACTTTAAATACTTGACGGTATGTTAAGCCAATACAAATTTTCTTTATAAGTGATAAACAAGAAATTACCTTCTGATGGATGTAATCGCTTTTCCATAGCAGTCTTGTAGACATTTACAAAGTCATCCCCTGCATTAATATCAGCACCATGTTGAAGTAAAAATTTTATCGCTTCAAGTTTTCCATTAATTGCAGCTGTTTGCAGTGCTGTCCAGCCCAAAGAATGCCTCGTGTTAACATCAAGTCCATTGTTGATGGCCTTTGAAAAGCAAATTTATTAATTAAAAAGTAGTTTTTATTTAAAAATCCTATAATTCTATAACTACCTTCTTTAATTCAAGAATATTACCATACCGTGCAGCCAAAAAGAGTTTTTCTAAAAAATTTTGTTATTGATTAGAATTTTATTATTTTATTTTCATAATAAATTAGTTCAGTTTGAATACATACGTGTTGAATTATTTGGATTTTCGCAAAGCACAATGGAAAGCCCCAAACTACTCAAAATAAAACCTAACTTTTTGAAGTTACTATCATTTTTTACATTTTGTCTAGTTTTTGTCCATTCTCTAGTATTTGATGTGATTTTATCAAGCAGATGATAAACAGGAACAACCTCCGAGTATTCATTTTTTGCATTAAGAAGGGCATAACCTCTCTCTTTGATGAAATTATTCCTCAGATTATAATTTCCCAAAAATGAAGAATCACAAATCAAGCCAAGACATTTATCTTTATTAATTAGTTGATGAAATCGGAGTCTTCTAAAACATGACATTTCTTGTAGTCTTTATTTCATGAATATTTTTGTCATTCGCGCACTTGTAAAAAAACCAATGTATAGATTTAGCTGATAAACTTTTTAAGATTTATTAATAGCTTTGTCATTTTTTGTTTAAATTCTGTAAAATAAAATTTCGCATTAACGACACATTATTTTTATTTTGCAATACCATAAATAAAATCCATCTATAAAATACGACCGTAAATCGCGCACATAGATTTTGGAAGCGGCTAAGTAGTAATAATATGTATAGACCGCATGGTGTAACTGCAAGTTTTCTCGAGCGTTAAATGTTGAAATCAAAATGATGTAATTCTATTAAGTATTTTAAATAAAAGGATATCAAGTCTTTTGAAAATTATTAATCTTGAAAAAACGAATAGATATTAATAAAACAAATACTTTAAATTAATTAATTTTAAAACAATTTTGTTAAAAATTTTAATTTACACTATTTACAGTTACAAAAAACGTCAGATATGTATAGTATATGTAACTGCTATATTTATTATGTAATTCTAGATGACATTAATCAATTATAATTCTACAGATCATTGTGAGTTATAACAAAAAATATATTTCTTAATTCAATGAAGCAGAAAAAACATTAATCATTTTCAAGACTATTAATGAAAAGACAATTTTGGAGGTGTCAAACAAATCAGGATCATAAATTTATTAAGGATACCTAGACTATTTTTTTGAAACTTCTGGAAAGTTACAGAAGGACACACGTCTGCACACAATATATCGCGGTTTGTTTTTCAAAAAAACAGCCATTATTCTATCGTCTACGCTTCAGCCAATGCGATCGCGCATCGTAATATTCGCTACTAGCTCCACGTTCGAAAGCTCACGCGCGCAGTTAACCTCAAAATAGCGGTTTATGAATTCATGACTCGGGTAAATTAAATCTGATGTAAAAGATAAAGAGTGCAGCTTAACTGGGCCTAAAATTATTTTGATAGAGAAAGCTCGAGATTTTTTGCAGCGTCAAATGCAAGAAAACAACTATTCAGTGCGAAAGCGTGACGGAAAATTCCGCGGAGTGCACGGAGAAAAGACGAGAAAAGGCTTCCAGAAACTTCCAGAAACCGCATGTGTTCCTGCCGTTCCCACGACTTAGTCTAACCGGAAAACGGAACAGCTCAGTTTAGCAGAAAGCGCCCGAAGCGCACAGACACCGCTTTTCTAGCGTGCGAGTATATACTTGGTAATTGCAGTATTACACTTTCGGAGGAAAATAGCATTTGAACAAAGGCAAGAACAAAATCGGCGAAAAAAATTAGTGGATCCAGCGTATTGTAACCTATCAGATCTAAAGAGATCTCCGACGTTTTGCATTTCTGTCGAAACAGGCGACCGGCGAGGTCGACAACTGTGCTGTAAGCCGAAAAGGAGGCTAGTCAGTAAATTCTACTGGCTGTTTCGCACTGCAGGCTTATCTTTATTTTCGTCGCGACTGAGAAGTGAGGTGCACGTGCTTGTTTGCTCGTTTTTGAGAAGGCAGAGCAAAGCAGCCATGGCGGCGATGTCCGTGATTGGAATCGACTTTGGCAACGATAATTGCTACATAGCAGTGGCCAGGGCCGGTGGCATCGAGACCATCGCCAACGATTACAGTCTGAGAGGCACTCCGTAAGTTTTTTCGTTTCCACGCATTTTCGTTCCGTTGACGTTTTCGTTTATGTCGTTGTCTTGACTAGGTCGATGCTCCGTCGATGTGTTCACGCATTACATAAATATATATACTAATAAAAACGCATTGTCAAAACTTTCGAGCTTAATGAAGTAGGAAAATTCGGGACTTTGGAATATTACTATAAGATTGCATATTTTGATCAATAGTTTGCTTGCGCTGACGCTCAAACTTGATTGATTTTATTTCAAGTCAGCTTTCGTGCAAAGTGCACTTTTAAAATTACAGATAAATTATGCATCTTGGATGAAATTCTGCTATGCTCCATTGTTTTTGCATTGACAATTTTATTCAATGAATGATTCATTAAGTCAAAGTATTTTGCTCGAACTCAAGCTTGAGAGTTGATTTTATCCAATGCATCGGCTTTGATGATAAACCGAAATCCGAAATCGGCATCGCATGAACGCGATTATTACTCACGATCGTTATTTACGTTAAAAAAAAAAAAAAAAACGAGCGAAGGAGCAAAGAGATCTTGAGATCATCGGTAATGTTTGACGCCTTTGAAGGCACGTGGGAGGAGAAATCGGCGATGTCCGCGACCTTTTTTCGCACGCTAACGAAAAAGGATGCCGAGCACGCCTCTATTTAAAACAAGTGACTAATAGCTTGTATGCGTGTGCGTGTTTACACGCGTGTGCGTTATTTTCTCACTATACCTACTTGTTTAATATCGACTTTTCGGGCATTTCTAATGCTGGGTGAAATGGAGTTGACTCTAATTATGCTTTTATCGGCAGGTCATGCGTGGCGTTCAGTGGCAAGAATCGCATACTCGGTGTGGCGGCCAAAAATCAGACGGTGACCAACATGAAAAACACGATATATGGCTTCAAGCGGCTCCTTGGCAGAAAGTACAACGACCCTTTTGCCCAGAAGGAGTTGCAGTCGTTGACGTACAGAACAAGTCAACTGGCGGACGGCGGTATCGGCGTACACGTAAGTTTTTTCATGTGTGTGCAATTTGATATGAGTTCGCGTGTTTGAGGAAGCCAAGTACTTGCTTTTTGGCGGCTTGCCAATTTTATTTGCATTTAATTAGAACACCGACACGGAATATGACTTAGTTATTTTTAATGCTTTTCTTTACCAAACTTTCAGGTACATTATTTAAATGAAGACCACGTGTTCACGCCGGAGCAGATCACAGCTATGCTGTTTACAAAGCTTAAAGAAATATCGGTGAATGCGTTACAGACTGCGGTGAATGACTGTGTCATTTCGGTGCCGTCGTACTTTACGCAGGCCGAGCGGCTAGCACTGCTCGATGCGGCTCGCATTGCAGGTCTCAATGTGCTGCGGCTCTTCAACGAGACGACTGCTACCGCACTTACTTACGGCATATACAAGCAGGATCTGCCACCGACTGATGCAGCTCCTAGAAACGTCGTCTTTGTCGATTGTGGCTATGCCAGTATTCAAGTCTCTATCTGCGCTTTCCACAAAGGAAAACTTAAGGTTCTACTATAAGTTTTTCATATATTTAATTTGTCTTTTTAATTTACTATTCTATGTGGATTCTAATTTCTTTTTCTTTTTTGCAGATGCTTGCAAGTGCAGCCGACAGTCAAGTAGGTGGTAGAGAAATTGATACCATTCTCGCCGACTACTTCTGCAAAGATTTCCAAGCACGTTACAAGATCGATGCTCGCAGCAATCCACGCGCCTATCTTCGCTTACTGAGTGAGGTTGAAAAATTAAAGAAACAAATGTCAGCTAATTCTACGAAATTGCCTATCAATATTGAGTGTTTCATGGAAGAAAAAGATGTCCATGGAGATTTGCAAAGATCAGACATGGAGGCCATGTGCACTCATCTATTTAAACGTGTCGAATCAACTCTTAGGCAGTGTTTAACTCAATCCAGTAAGTTTATTTTGTATAACTTCTTGAAATTATTTCATTACTTTTGCATAAAAATTGAAACATAATGAACTAAAACTTGGCAGAATTCTAAAATTTGTTAGCAAAACCAATTTTTATTAATACTTGAAATGTTTAAAGCATAGTATAAAAAATGTTTACAAAAATGTTTAGCTATGAATTTGTTTTTATTGCAAATTAAATTTGTAACTAGATGGACGAATAAACTTTATAAGTAAGAGTTTAAAATAATACAATTTTTAATAATTACTTGCAGAATTAAAATTGGATGAGATTCATTCGGTAGAACTTGCTGGAGGTTCTAGCAGAGTACCAGCTCTCAAAAAATTAGTTGAAGAAGTTTTTGGTAAAACTTGCTCTACTACGCTTAATCAAGACGAAGCAGTTGCACGTGGCTGCGCATTACAATGCGCAATGCTTAGCCCTGCTGTTAGAGTTCGAGAGTTTGCCGTTACTGATATCCAACCATATCCCATTAAGCTGACCTGGGATGCCAGTCAAGGTGAAGCAGGGTAAGTTTTTCGAGTACAACTGAATTCATAAATGAAATAAAACAAAGTTTTTACAAATTAACAAAGTTTTTTAAGATCATTAATTGTTTCTTAGTTATTATTAAGTTTTCTTCTATTTGCAGAGAAATGGAAGTTTTTGAACAAAATCATCCGTTACCTTTCTCCAAAATGTTAACATTTTATCGATCCAGTCCATTCACTTTAACTGCCACTTACAGTGCACAACCACCAACATATCCTTCAAGAGAAATTGGTAAACAATAATTTATTCATTTATTTATATATTTTTTTAATTAGTTTGTTCAATTTTTAAAAGTAACACAAAAAACTAGAACCTATCTACGAAAAGTATTTGAAACAATATTTAACACTTGACTTTCTATAAAAGTGTAATTGATTTTGGCGCTACATGTGCACTTAAATTTTTCACAGGCGTGTTTACAATTAAAGATGTAAAACCCAATAAAGAAGGAGAGTCATCAAAGGTCAAAGTAAAAGTCAGGGTAAATCTTAATGGTATTCTGACAATAGTATCAGCTTCTCTTGTTGAAAAACGTGAACCAACGCAGCAAGAAAAGGACGAGGAAGAACAGAAGCAGCAGCAGCAACAAGAAGCTATGAATACTGATCAACAACAAGAAAAAAAAGACAAAGCTGACCAAGATGCACAAGCTAAAGAACCTCCAGCACCTGAAGTAAGAATTTTAATTAATTACTTTACTTTATTATAGTCTGATTATAATTATCCTGTTAGAAGAACAGTTTTAATTTTAGCATAATTCAGAACAATAATTCAATCAAGTATTTATTTCAAAATAATATTTCTTTAGTCTTTACATTTACAAACAATTAACAAAAAATT
Source organism: Ormyrus thymus (assembly GCA_035582935.1). Taxonomy (NCBI): domain Eukaryota; kingdom Metazoa; phylum Arthropoda; class Insecta; order Hymenoptera; family Ormyridae; genus Ormyrus; species Ormyrus thymus. Next base: position 1,572,516 of record JAWWEM010000001.1, read on the forward strand.
ATTCTGTTAAAATTATTTAAATTTATAGATTAAAAACTTCCCTTATTAACCTCTATCCGATTTTTCAAAAGCAGAAAGGTGATCAGTGTCGACAAATAAATAAGTTATACAGATTGGTAGGAATTAATATTAATTTCTTTAATTTAGCAATACATTGTACTTGCTTTATAAACTTTAAATACTCAGTACATTTGAGTTTTAAGTAGGAGGAAATTAATGATTTTAACAATTTGACGTAATTTCTAATATATTGTCTATTATATGTTTATTAATCAGTAATATCGAGATACGTTATAACAAAAATCAAATGGTAATCTTAAAATATAGAGTTCAGAAAACGTAAAATATGCAAGCACATAGATTAACGGGATAATCACGTAAAAAGAAACGTATGTATCTCTGTTATGATATAGGTGAAAATGGATAAGTTGCGGCGGGGCTCGGAAGATGAGGACGAAGCAAGGAGCTCGTCCTACTCCTCTAGGATAAAGACTGCTCTATCCTGGTTCAGCTCGGTACGCGACACATACTTACTTTCACTTACTTGGACCCATATGCGACACAATCTGTTCTTAATTATTTTATTATCCATATATTATTACAACAGAAAGTACACTTGCGCCAAATCGAGCTTGACTGATTTCACTTTTCTGCCATTTAAATTTTTAGTTTTCCCTTGCTTTCAAGAATTAATATTTAATATCACGATGAGTTATAAATAAAACTGTACAAATTTTCTAAAAAAAACATCGAAAAAATATGTTTATTAAAGAAAATATTCAATTAAATTTTAATATAAAAAACTTTGCTTTTATAGGGATGAAGTAAACATTCTAGTTAAGCTTTGTGAATAATCTTAAGAATTTTGGGCAAATATATTTTGAGAATAAATTTTTGCAGTTTTCAATCTTATTAGGTCTATGAGTGCATATGCATATTTTCGTTTTTATTTTGCGGGATATGAAAATAAGCGCACATCTATTTTAAAAAGGCTTCTTTTATTATCTCAGTCATCATGTGCTTCATTTTTGAAAGCTAAGTATCTTGTTTCCATATAAATTTTAGAAAAAAAGATGTTGAAAAATATATATAACATCCTTTTATAAGTAAAAATTATTATTTTTGCATTATAATCCTATAGAATTATTGTAGAATTTTAGATACGATTCTTTGCAATAGTAATAAAGATTTAAATTTAATTATGCTAGTTGAGCCAATCACCCACACGTTCTTTGTGTAGTAATTAAATTTAATTTTGTGAATCAATATTTAAAAATATTAAAATGCTTTCAATATTTCAATTGTTGCAAAATTATTCAACTTTTAATATTTAAATAACTTTTTATAATAAAATGTAATGCTATTTAAAAGAATATATTTTGATTTTTTAATTTATATTTTTTAAGCAATCATGATATTATTTTATTCTTTTGTTTATTTTGAATGATACTTCACTTATTTTATTTGATTGTAAATTTTTTTATGAGCCAAGAGAGTAAATTTGGACATAATTGCTAAAGCTTTTCGTGTGAAACATTCAAAATTTATGAAAATTATAATTACAATCTTTTTTCATTTTTCATCTTAGTGAAAGCTTTATTTTTTGTTCATTGCTACTTGATCTTACTAATTAATAACCCGAAAAAGTTATAATAGAAGAAGCATTTGTTCATACATTGGCTTGTTATAAGTTTTCGTGAATTTTATACAGATAGGAAAATTTTAAGATTCGTTGGTAAAGAGCATATGGGTCCAAGATAAAGTTGTGTCACGTCGTGCTGTCTTTCTCCTTTCATCATTTCGTTTTTAAACAAATTTTCTCATATTTTATAATGGATAAACTCTGTTTAAAGAGCAATTTACTTTTTATTTACTGTATTTTTAAATGTCTAATTTGGCTCTATTTTTACGTAAAAAATGTTTATTTATACTTTAATATTATCTTTCCGTTCAATATTTATTTTTTATTCAATTCTTTTGAAATGTACATTTCATATTTTAGATAGCATTATATTTGTATCTAATGAAGTAAATTACATCTTTAAACAAATTTTACTCTCACTTTAAAAAAAATCTTTATTCTTAATATATCATTACAGATATTACGTGTACTGTCTACGTAAACTAATCTCATAATATTTCAAGCTGCTTAAACCTAGATTTATTTAACAAAATGCTGATATAATAAAAATTTATAGTCATATCTTCGATGCCGATTAAGTCTTTTGTTAAGGATCAAAGTAGAAATATTTTTCAAATAACTAAACAATATTTAACAAAGTGTTTGATAAATTATGTTTCAGGGTGACGATAAAGAGGAAGGCAAAGGCAAAGTTAAAGTTCGTCATATTGACCTTCCTATTGATGTTTGCGGTCACGGTATGACTCAAAAAGAACTTGACCATGCATTGGAAAAAGAGGTAAATTTTGATCTGTAAGAATAAGAATTCTTTTCCTTTTTTTCTAAACCATACCCATTTTAAGATTTGTGCGATAAAAATATATATGTAGATATATGTAGTTATTTTATCATTTTCGAAAATACCGTAGTCTAGTAATCTTTTTTTAAAATGGCACAATCAAGAGATATTTAAAAAAAAATGTTGTGTTTAGTTATTTATTTTATTATTTCCTATTAGTTACAGATTTATAAAATCAAATGTAAATAATTAATATTTATTTCTCTTTAGTGCAAAATGGTAGCAGAAGATAGACAAGAGAAGGAACGTGTGGACGCGCGCAATGCTTTGGAAGAATACGTGTACGATTTGCGATCAAAAATATCTGATCCAGATCAATTAGGTACATTTATACTTGATGCTGATCGGGAAGCTCTTTGTCGAACTTTGGATGATACTGAAAACTGGCTGTATGAAGAAGGCGAAGAGTGTCAGCGTCAAATTTACTCTGATAGATTAGCTCGTTTAAGGGTAATTCATTAACAATTTTGAACATAACGAAACTTGTATTTAATCATAAATTGATCATATCATAAATTTCTGAAATTTGCAAATGTTATTCATGATTAAAAATTTTAGTAAAAAAAATTCAAAACAAAATAAATTAATATTTTATTTATGGTGTTACAGTCTCAAGGTGAACCTATTAAAGACTTGAAAATCGAATTCGAAGGACGAGGGCCAGCGATGGATGATCTTGCTGGTGCACTTCAAATTGCGAAAAAAGGTCTTGATCAGATTCGTGCTTCTCACGCAAACAAAGAAGACAGATTTGACCACATTACCGTTGATGAAATAAAAAAAGTTGAACAAATCGTACAGGAAAAGTGGAATTGGCTTGAAGATAAACGTGTCCAGTTGAATCAAACTCCACGTACAGTACAACCTCCAGTATTTGTTAATCAAATTCGTGCAGAAAAACAGGTAAAAATAATGATAAACATTTTTTCCGAATGTAATAATGTTCCATATTTAAAATTGTTAGCCTTGTTGCTATGTATTTTATTCAATTAACTAAATTTTATTTTTTACATTAGTCGCTGGACAGTGTCGTGAATCCAGTTCTACATAAACCTAAGCCTAAAGTAGAACCTCCGAAAGAAGAAAAGAAGGAAAAAACGGGAGAAAACAAAAGCAATCAGAATAATCAGGCACATAATCAGAATAATGGTCAACCAACCAGTGAAGATAAAATGGACCTTGATCCAACAATGAATACCGATTAATAAAGGCTTTGCCTTCTTATATCTACTTTTTCATTTTTTAATTAACACGATTAAGTATGTCAGAAGAAAGCATCATAATACTTTGAAGAAAGAAGTGAAATCTATTACTATCGAAGACTTTGAATATAAACTGCGAGCTCAAGTGTCGTTACTTGTGTCACAAAAGCGCCTGAAAACATAAAAGAAACATTACGTAGTCAGGCTTCTGTTATTCTTCACGACTACTTTTGTTAATATTTTTCTCTCGGTTTTTAACATTTAATCTAATACTGTATTCGTGGGTTATTCATTTGTCTCTTATTGTGGACATTTTTTAAGAATTTATGATGTATAAACTGTTTCGTTGGTTTTAGTTAAGTTTACAAAATCCCCTCAATATTTTTGCGTTGAAATAAGAATAAAGTAAAATTTAAATGCCTTGATAATACTTAATATTTTAGTTTATTGAATCGAATTCTTTAAAGAGCAAAAAAAAATTTTGGTTCTATATTTAGATTTTGCAGGTATATACTACTAGTTGTTTTTATAAAACAATTAAAAATGACGAAAATGTAGGGTATATTAAAAAAGATACCCACAATACGTATTTTTTACACGCTAATGTTTGCACGACATTGAAATTAACAGAAACTTTTGAGAGAATTACCAGAGAGAAGAAAAACTGAAAGCAAGTACGCAGACACCTTATAGGATATCGAGAAACAGGACTCGATTTCATTATTTGATTATTGCTTCTTTTTTTAATTTAAATAGTTATTATGAAACAATCTTTAAAATTGGCCTCGTAATTCTGAATCACTAGATAGTAGTTTGTGATGAATGAATATTATTATAGAGTAGGTACTAATTTGATCATCGAAATTGTATACTGATTTATTGCGAAGTATGGAAAAATAAAATTATAGTAAATATGCCGCGAAGTGTCTGTGTTACTGACGCTAGCTGGTGTTTATTGGATCGGTATCTTTGGAAAATTTTAAGTCTTTTCTCATTCTTAAAAGTGAGATAAGATTCTTTTCAAGTTTCCGATACTTTGAAAAATAGAACGACCCGGAAAGAAAAATTATGCATAGATTTTAATGCAATATAAAATTCTTCACAGATAAAGGAAGTAATTATATGCAGCTGTTTACAAATTTATTTTTCAATTTAGAGTAAAATATTCTTCAGACATAATTATTTATAACATTAAATAAATTACAATAGATTTTTTGCTTACTAATATGAAAGGATAAATATCTAAATTGAAAAATAAAAATGTTTTAAAAAATATGTAAAGATTTTTATATTATACTATACTAGTACGCCTAAAATTACTACAGTACTGTACAAAAGTTTAGATTTAATATTATTAGTTTATTTAAAAAAAAAAATACAAATTTTCTCATATTATAATATTTTCTAAAAATTTAAAGAGTAATTGTAAATAATTTTTCTTCCGGGTATTCTAATTTAAATAGTCCTAAAGGTGAAATGATGTGTAAGTTGGGTGATTTTTCAAAGTAAAAAATATAATAATAGGAGTGTGACAGCCGAAAGTAGATCTAATGATTAAAGCTAAATTAAAAAAATTAAGTGATGACTTAGGGTAATATCGCTGGCGATTTTATGTATTTAACAATGCATACTATGAGTTTTCTTCATTCCACCAGTTTGTTAGCCCAATGGAGTCAGAACTCTGTCACATGTAAGTCATGTGTTGCATTTATGGATACTTAAATAAATGAATAATCACAAAAAAAAGGCGAAAAAGAACTTGAAACAAAATATGTTTATGTCATTAATTCTATGAATTTACCCAAGTACATAATTATGGATGTTAGAATTTTATATGATAAAAAGGACAAACTTGATTGAATTTTGATTAATTTAGTTGCTTGTGCTGCTCAATACTTGTAGGTGTTGAAGTGCTATTGTTAGATAAGATTTAAACCTGATAAATGTTTTTTATGCATTTTGTCAACTTTTTTTTTCCTTTTTTTTTGTTCCCATATTTTGAACCGGACCTGAATGTTTATAATTTGATTACTTTTCAACGGTTTTTATTCCTTCTTGAGTTGAAAACGTGTAAGATTAAAACATAATTATACTGGAAGAAAAACACAATCTATTGTAATTGTACAATAAAAATAAGCTTATCTAATATAAAAAGAGTTGGTCCATTTATTTCATAGATCATAATTCTTCTATTTTTATAGCAATTTAATATATTAATGCTTTAAAATGAAAGAAAATACACTGATTAATCAGCTTTTGCTTGTATCTTAGAAGGTGTATCGAAATATGCTCTGTATATAAAGGCTCCGAGAGCAATGTGTAATACAATAACAGCTACTCCAGCGGAATAAACATTGCTTGCTACTGCACTTAATCCAAATAATCCTAAAAACGGAAATGATCAAATTAAACAAGAGATTTTAATAGACGAAATGAGTTTAAGGTTACTTACCATCAAAAATAAGAATTTTACTAGCAAAAAATGATATCACAGGAAATGCTATTATTACGATACAGTGCAATAAAACTGTTTTGAACACTTGTATCTCAGGTTGTTCCTAAAAAACAATAAAATTAAAAATCAGAATCAGTGATGTGAAATGTCAGATAAAATAAAGCAGAACAATGTACCTTTGGTTCAATCATGTTTAAGGATTGCAATTTCTACAATCAATTGTTGCGACAATATAATTTATTCTTTTACAGCAAATGACAACAATCACATAACCAAAAAGGAAATATGCAGGTTATTATAAGTTGCCTGCTGCACTAGAAAACAGTCAAGTCTGAGTCAATAAGTATATTTATGAAACTTATTTAAAAAAAAATCAGAGACCGCAGGCACATTTTTTATATTGAATTTAATTCTTTTAAGAAAATTGTAAGTACATATTAAACTAGTTGGTTTTTAATATTGCGTGCTCGGAATGTTACAAGTCACGAGACACGAAGCCAAAAAGTGATGTACAGCCGTACAGCTACTGCATAGGCGCAGCCCAGGACATGATATTGCTGGAGCTGAGACTGAAACTCGACTGTTGGTCGCGGTAAGCGACGGGTAGCGCCGCGATGCGGACGGTGACTGAAGTTTTTCCGGTGCAAAAACTAAAACAGTGGCAAAAAGTTTTGCGCGGTGTGGCACCGACATTCCTATGGGAAAGGTCCGATAAAACCTTATAAAGACCTGGTAAAATATACCAGGTCTTTTCGACAGGGATAGTATTTTAGTGATTCAACAAATTTTATTGGTAAATGAAAGTATTGTAAAAAGTACGTAGAAGATAAAAGTGTATTAAAAGCAAAGCACCTTAATGTATTGTCGGCTAACGCGTGCTGACGATATAGTACTACAAATATTTTTTATGCTTATACACCTCAGCAACTTCGTGCGCGGAATTTCTGCACACGAAATAAAAATGCAAATTGTAAAAAGTGTCAATTACTGCAATGTGAAACGTGTCGTTACGGTTGCAGCTTATACGAATATTTTTCTATAAATTAACAAATACTTATGTTGCAGAATTGATGTATCTCGTTTGTTTGAGAATTACAGCTATAATTTGTTTAAATTTGTTCCTTCAATGATTTCGCCAACACTTGTTTCATTATAATTATGAATATTTTCACGAAAGATTAATTCATTTTAATTAACAACTTTGAAAGTTAATCTACAAATTTTTGTAATTGATCGAGGCAAGCGATCATCTCTTTTTATCGCCGTTTTGTGATTTTTTAGGATTAAAGTTATCACACAGTAATTTATACAGATAAAAAAAAAATGATTTCTTTTCTAAATTAATCTTATCAATCTTCAATTTTTGATTGCATCTGCTTAAATCAAAATTTCTCGAGAAAAAACGCCTATTGTAACGGGGATAACATGCATACATAAAAGCCTTGAAATTCACTCCAGGCAAAGTTTATCAATTTCGATCCGAAAACATTCGTCCGCGCACACAGCAATGAAGCAATCCGAGCACTCGAACGTTGTTTTGCGCGTTCCGAGATTGTGCATGCCGACGTCGAGCCGAGCAGCTTTGAAGCGCGTCGGCGGAAAATAGTTCGGCCTCCGCGGCATCGAGAGCGAAGTTTATCAATTACGCCGCGGGCTTGGATTTGGGCAGGGAATAATTTAACGCCGGGCGATAACCGCCTAATTCCTACACTCGAAATTCCAGGCGCGGCGGGACGCCCTTCGCTGGAAATTTTCAGCTGCCTCGTCGGCGATATCGCTTCTTGTTTACACTTACGTTCCATTATTTTTCTGCGCTCACGAAATTGCGTAATCTTCGGGGCTCGCGCGACTCCGCCGATTAGATAAAACTTTTGTTATCGATTGACGCGGCTATTTCGAGAAAGCGGAGCATCGGCTGTTCGTTTTCCATTGTCCCTCCCCCCCGGCGCAACTTTCTCCCGCACGAAAGTTACACGGCGACGGAACAGTCGGTTCGGCGAATCGAAAGCTCGTTAAGCGCGGCTAGCAAAGCGCCTCGAGAGCAACGAGCGATCTGTCTAAGTGCGGACGAGCTTAGCACGTGTCGTCGCCAGGCATCGCGGAAAATTTTCCGCCTCTCGAGTGTATTTGTCCCGCGAGCAGTCTAATTTTCTGCCGTGAGATTATGTTTACCTAGATAAAAGGAGGGTAAAAAATTCCTCTCGCTATCTTCCCGATAATAACGAGCGGCGGTATACGAAAAGCGCGCGACGCGCGCGGCTTTGGGGGAACGTTCCGCTAGCGATCGTTTGGGGGGATCGGGTTTTTTTCGTTGACCCCATGACACGGCCGCGGTATCTCGTGCGTTCCCTCAGTCAGCCGACAGCCTCGAAGCCGTCGCCTCTCCGACGTCAGATCGGCCGATTGATGCAGCAGCCCATTGGCAGATGAGTCTCCTCCGAGGATTCGGGCAGCCGCTGCTGTACCGCTGCTGGGCGGGCTGCGGGCGGCCCAGCTGCCGCTCCATCAGTGTACGTTTCGCATGCACAAGCTTACGTAAACCTCGCGTCAGATAAGCCGGCCGAGCCTTTTACATTTATCTTCGTCCGCGCGGCCGAGCCTCGGCTTCATTCCTGCTCCGATATCCGCGATGGACGAGGGCAAAGTAAAACTGAGCAAGCAGGGTAAGTTCCCCCGAGCCCCCTGGACTAATACCGCGACTGCTTTCAGAAGTCGAAGGAGAAGCAGCTGCTGAAGAAGTACGAGGTAAGTGGTAGCGGTAACGATGCGAGGGACGAGCTCCAACTCGGACGTAATCTTTGCAGCAGGCGCTGCGCGGCAAGGTAATCGCCATCCGGCGCGAGGACCAGTCGGTATGGGAGCGGCGGGCGCCACTCGCCCCGGCCAACGTGCGCCGCCTCGTCCGCGCCGGGGTCAAGGTGATCGTGCAGCCCAGCAACCGACGCGCCTACCCGACCCAGAAGTACCTGGCCGCGGGCGCTTCCGTCCAGGAGGACATCAGCAGCGCCTCGGTCATCTTCGGCGTTAAGCAGGTGCCGATCGACCACCTCATCCCCAACAAGACCTACTGCTTCTTCTCGCACACGATCAAGGCCCAGGAGTCGAACCTGCCGATGCTCGACGCCGTCCTCAACAAGAACATCCGCCTCCTCGACTACGAGAAGCTGACCGACGACAACGGACAGCGCCTCGTCGCCTTCGGCAAGTACGCGGGCGTCGCCGGCATGGTCAACATCCTCCACGGGCTCGGCCTGCGCCTCCTCGCCCTCGGACACCACACCCCCTTCATGGTACGCGCGCCTACCCGCCAGCCCCGCTGCCCCCGCTGCCCCCGCCGCTAACCGCTCCTTGTCTCTGCCCCCGCAGCACATCGGGCCCGCGCACAACTACCGGGACTCGGGCACCGCGCGCCAGGCCATCCGCGACGCCGGCTACGAGATCGCCCTCGGCGCCATGCCCAAGTCCATCGGCCCCCTCACCTTCGTCTTCACCGGCAGCGGCAACGTCAGCCAGGGCGGCCAGGAGGTCTTCCAGGAGCTGCCCCACGAGTACGTCCCCCCGGAGATGCTGCGCAAGGTCGCCGAGCACGGCGACACCAGCAAGATCTACGCGTGCGAGGTGCGCCGCCGCCACCACCTCGAGCGCCGCGACAACGGCGGCTTCGACCCCGAGGAGTACGACCAGCACCCCGAGCGCTACGTCTCCTCCTTCAGCCAGCGCATCGCCCCCTACGCCTCCGTGATCGTCAACGGCATCTACTGGGCCGTCGACTCGCCCAAGCTCCTCACCATCCCCGACGCCAAGAACCTCCTGCGGCCCGCCTACGCCCCCTGGCTGCCCATCAGCGTCGGCGCCCCCGGCCTGCCCCACCGCATGCTCGCCATCTGCGACATCAGCGCCGACCCGGGCGGCAGCATCGAGTTCATGAACGAGTGCACCACCATCGACACCCCCTTCTGCCTCTACGACGCCGACCGCAACAAGGACACCAAGTCCTTCAAGGGCCCGGGCGTCCTCGTCTGCTCCATCGACAACATGCCCACCCAGCTGCCGCGCGAGTCCACCGACTTCTTCGGCGACCTCCTCTTCCCCTACGCCCTCGACATCATCCAGTCGGACGCGCGCCGCCCCCTCGAGGAGCACGCCTTCAGCCCCGCCGTCCACGGCGCCATCATCGCCTCGAACGGCCGCCTCACTCCCGGCTTCGAGTACATCCAGGAGCTGCGCCAGCAGAACAGCTGCCGCTCCCGGCACAAGGACGGCCAGGCCCCGGCGACGAGCCGCTCCGTCCTCGTCCTCGGCGCCGGCTACGTCTCGGCGCCCCTCGTCGAGTACCTCCACCGGGACGACACGCTGCGCATCCTCGTCGCCTCGCAGCTGCGCGACGAGGCCGAGGCCCTCGCCAGCCGCTACCCGGGCGTCGAGCCCTGCTTCCTCGACGTCGCCGAGGGCAACCCCGAGAGCCTCGCGGAGCTCGTCGCCGCCGCGGACGTCGTCGTCTCCCTGCTGCCGTACGGCCTCCACCACCTGGTCGCGCGCTGCTGCGTCCAGGAGCGCAGGCACCTCGTCACGGCGAGCTACCTGAACGAGGAGGTGCGCGCCCTCGGCCCGGAGGCCGAGGCCGCCGGCGTCACCATCCTGAACGAGGTGGGCCTGGACCCGGGGCTCGACCACCTGCTGGCGCTCGAGTGCCTGGAGGAGCTGCGCCAGGCGGGCGGCCGCGTCGAGTCCTTCGTCAGCTGGTGCGGCGGCCTGCCCGCGCCCGAGTGCTCGCGCAACCCCCTCCGCTACAAGTTCAGCTGGTCGCCCCGCGGCGTCCTCCTCAACACCCTCTCGCCCGCCAAGTACTACCACCAGGGACAGGTGGTGGAGATCGCCGGCGGCGGCGACCTCATGTCCAGCGTCCAGCCGCTCGACTTCCTGCCGGGCTTCGCCCTCGAGGGCTTCCCCAACCGCGACAGCACGCTCTACCGCAACCTGTACGGCATACAGCATGCGGAGACGGTGCTCAGGGGCACGCTGAGATTCCGCGGCTACTCGGACACGGTGCAGGGCCTCCAGCTGCTGGGACTCGTCGACCCGAACCCGCACCCGGCGCTGCACCCCGGCGGGCCCGAGATCACCTGGGTGAGTTGCGCGACGTAGGACACGGCGACGAGCGAGGCCGGCAACCTTTACCCCCGACCCTTTTCGCAGCGCAACCTGGTCTGCAACCTGCTCGGCCTGGCGAGCGACGACATCTTCTACGAGAATCTCAAGCAGAAGCTGGCCGAGCGCCTGGGCTCGGAGCAGCGGGCCCTCGCCATCGAGGAGCTGGGCCTCCTCGACGCCGCGCCCGTCCTCAAGCTGAACTCGCCCCTCGACTCGCTCAGCCACTACCTGTCGCGCAAGCTCGCCTACGAGAAGCAGGAGCGCGACCTCGTCGTGCTGAGGCACGAGCTCGGCATACGCTGGCCGGACAATCGGCTCGAGGAGCGCGGCGTCAACCTCGTCGTCTACGGCGACGCCAAGGGCCACTCGGCCATGGCCTGGACCGTCGGCTATCCCACCGCCATCGCCGTCAGGATGCTGCTCGACGGTGAGCGGCGCATGCTCGGCGCGGGGCGCCTCGTCGACTCGCGATTTTAAAACTGGAACTGCTTTCGGTTGCAGGGGAGATCCAGCAGCGGGGCGTCCTCCTGCCGTTCGCGCCCGACATTTACCGGCCGATGCTCGCCCGCCTCAGGGCCGAGGGGCTGCAGTCCTTCGAGACCTCCAGGTGGCTCTGAGTCGCGGGCCCCAGTCCGAGGAGGAGGACGCGCGACTCTCGCAGTACAAAGCAATCTGTATTATGTAAAGTGTGGAAATAATATATATATATATATATATATGTGTAATATGTTATGCACGTTTTTAGAAAAAGAAAAGGGAATGGAAAATAAAGAAGACGAGCCTTCTCGAATTTCATTTAACATTTATTGGTAATAGCAGTCCGTCGTGTGGAAAAAAGCCCAAGTATTTTCCTGCTCCCCCGTTCGGATGAAATTCGATATATCGCCAACAGTAGTATTTTTTTTTCTTTTTTTTTCTTTTTTATTTAAGTATAACTCGTTAATTAATTATTTGCTTATTCAACGATACTCGTAGAAAGTAATACTTTTCTGCCTCTTATAATATATATATATATCGCGTGCATGCCATACGACAGTTGTACATTGCATCGAAGAAAAAAAGGACAAAGACGGAGGAGAGAGTGTGTAATGCAGTCGGAAAAAAACATAATCGAAACAGTGCTCGAGATCGCGACAGAGGCGGGGAGGGGAAGGGCGACAAAAAGTTAGCAGCGGCAGCAGCAGCCGCGCGTCCATCGGACGCTATACCGGACGCGCGTAATCGGGAAATGAAAACCGGGAAACTCGTCGACTCCTCGCTGACCCTTCGCTCGTTTCCTCTTTGAGCCTTTTTTTCTTTTGACATCCTGCAAAAGTTCGCACGCAGCGTCCGAGCTCGTCGCACGCGCGCTCACGATGTACATCTGGCGTCGTTAATTTTCGTCGGCTCCTCAAATTGACTAAAGTATAATGCGAATGCTTCTGCTCGACTTTTTTCTTCTTTTTTTTTTTTCTAATATTATATCCATCGGCTAGTTTTGCTTTCTCTTTTACGCTATAACGTTACAATGTTCGATCCTACGGAGAACTAAGTCTAATTCTCAATTTTTATTCGAGTCTCCCTCGCTACTTACTTTAGGAAGCCGAGTCTCTCTCTAAGATATTACTAAAACAATTTGGATGAAACGAAATTCTTACGTACCCTCGAGGTAATCCGCAGCGCTACAACACATTGTCGGCCAACTAAATTTACGCGCGCACCTTCGAGCTTTTAATTCAGAGAATCGAAAGGACCTTTTGTTGTTCCTAGCTTTGCCTCGCGATCGTTTCGCAAAAAACAAACCCCCCACGCTCCTTAAAAGTTTTTTCTTTCTTTTTTTCAATAAAAAATCGATTATAATAAAATTTCTCCCCTTTTTACCCATATAGTGATCCACTGAAAATTGATAGGTGGGCAATTATAAAACGTCGCTCTTAAATAGATTCGCGTTCAGTTAATTCATTTGACATAAAAGACTTTCAAAATTATTCGACGCACCGTTTTATTATTTATTATTTATTATTATTTATTTTTTTTTTTTGTTTTTTCAAAAAATTTGTACAGTATAGTGTGGCAAAAATTGTGCACCGTCCCTTTTTAAAAATTTATTACAGTAAAATTTCATCATAAATTTCCAAGTAAATCGTGTATACAAGAATTCTCGCTGCCCTCCTCCTCCTTTTCGAACGCCCTTTCGCTAAAACAAGTAGTACCATGTAGAAGAAAATATCCCGCCTGCCCTTCACTTACTACGGAGAACCGGACAAAAGTCATTCGCCTGCGATTGGAATAGAAGCGTTAATTTTTTTTTTTCTAGGTCTTTAATCGATATATACCAACTATTGGCAAGAATTTTTTTTCTCCTCGATCTAATCGCGTTTATTATTGAGTGAATTTTTTTTTCTCGTTTCTATACACAATAACCCCTTCGATTGCACGATAAACCGTCGAGTTTGCCAATCATCAAAATCAAGATAAACTATATGTACGCAATCAAAGAAAAAAACGACAATCTCTTCTGCACTCTCGGGCTTTCGACGAGGAGAGAAAGAAGCGGGGAAAGCAGCTACGGGTACTCGAGCGCACGATTTCAAAAGTCCTTTTCCACGAGTACGTTAGCACGAGCAAAGGGGGGGTCGGGGAGAGAGAGAGAGAGAGAGAGGAACAGCTCTTATTCGCGACCAACGCGTCGAAGCGCTTACGAGTACTCTAATACAAGTGCGACGGGCTTACGCGCCCTCTCTCTCTCTCTCTCTCCCGCACGCGAATTCTCCTCCCGTCGTTTTAATTAAACGCCGCGGCGATCGTCCCGGTGCTTTTCGCGGAGGAGAAAAAGCGGCGGGTAAACGAGGAAGGAAACGGCCGACGCCGAGCTACCATTGTTCCCGCGGCGGGCGCAGGAGGCACGCGCACTCGGGCGCGACGTGAATGAGACTCGACGCGTCTCGAGGATGTGCCCGAGATCTTTCGGGGGGGGGGGGGGCGAGAGGGAGAAACCGCGCGCGA
>JAWWEM010000001.1:1595710-1607077 GCA_035582935.1 Ormyrus thymus
GTAATTTTTTGGTTTTGACAGTCTGTGGCGGTCTTACCAGACCATATGATAATTTTTACAAAACTTTTTTCTCAGTGTGTACACGATTTTGCCGTCGACCGAGGAGAGAGTCGAGCCCCTCCTCGGGGCATAGAAGACACGAGTGTTTTGCTTTCTGGTTCAAATAACACGCCGAAGATCGCGGTGACGATTATTTATCACGACGTGCTCGTTTCCTATACTTTTTTCTTATTTTTTTTTTTCTTTTTTTTTTGGTGTTCAAAGAAATTTGTGTGCATCAGAGTAATTTTTATTTTTTATTTTCATTCATCACTTTAATCCGAGATGCATAACAGTTGATACAGTTTCGTGCATTTCAAACTGTATCGAGTGCAATGAAACATTGACGAATAACTAAGAGTTCGCTAACTTTGTGACCAGTTTTTTTTTTTTTCTTTTCTTTTGTGTTCCTAGACTTTAGCACTGTGCTTTTACAAAGGACGATTTTATTGTGAATAAATTTTTTAACATCAATATTCCGTTTTCGCGCGAAAGCTGGCCCCAACGAGTAGCTCGGCTTTCGCTACAGACGCAGCCTCTCCGTTCACCGAGTTATAGGACTGATTTATTATTTTTTTTTTTTCACCAAAACTTTTCCTCCTTTATACTTTTGAAATTGATTTCGATAGACCTTTTTTATATACTCTTAGATTAAATTTATCCTGTGAATAACAAATGATGATGGTGTGGCCATGGGGTATGTATAGAAAAGTATTTAGTTGATTCTCAAAACGAGACTGTCGACCCCTTCGGATCGGACGACTCGGAGCTTCCGTTTTCTCTTCTTTTTTTTTCGCTGCGAACGAGCTCTCGGTACCGTCGTCCTCGGAGTCGTCGATGGCTCTCGCTTTGACTCTTTCGTAGCGCAAGCTTTGTGTCCTTAGTAAGCTAGATACTATATAGTTTTGTGAATGTTGACTGTATTTATCATTGAGAAATGGCTGCAATTATTTGCCGATGTTGTGCTTTTGTCTGTGCCAAGCTGCTTCGCTGCTATTTGTTTGTTATAACTTGTGTGTGTAAACATTTAATACTTGCAAGCAGAAAGTTACTTGTCAAGTGAGCTCAGCTGAATTCTATAAAGAGCAAAACTAAGTAAGAAACGAAACTAAAATTTAAAAAAAAAAACAAAAAACGATACGTAAGTAAGTCAATTAAGATGAATCTTTCAGGTACTCGTTAAGGTCACAGCTGTGAAACTAATAAGCGATGATGTAAACCTTTGTTTTTGTCGGTTCTTCTTTTCAGATCAGAATTTATTCGAAATGAGAATTGCCAACGACGGGATCGACGCAAAGTCCAAAATCTCATCAGTTCTTTAATCATCGCTAAGACCTTTTAATTACCAACAAGACCTTTTAGCTCGCTTATAAATAAACAATCAGAAGTCAGAGATGTTGGCAATTGTCGTTTCGAAGGAATGTTTAGTGTTCGCCGCAGCGTTCGAGCAGTCAAACCCGAGGCGGCAGCCTCGGCGTTGACTGCTGGAAAGCGACGGTAAAGAAAAAAAAAAAAAGAAAAAAAAACTCCTATATGACGGACAGACGCGCACTGGAAAGCCATGGAACTCAAAACTGAACGAAATGAGTAAAAATTTCGAGAACTTAATCGATGCATTATTGTGAGCAATGGCAAAAGGTGCGTCGTTTGGAGCATTGGTTATTTTTTGTGATTGATCGTCCATGTGTAATCGAGAGTGTGCTAATGCGGTTTAATTGTGTCTTGTCTGTTGTGTCGTCAGCAAGAGCACGCAGGCTTGAACTCCACCGAGTCCATGACGCGCGCATTGATTAGCGACGATAATATCGCCCGGCAGTCCGCCCTCGGTCCTGTCCAGCTGGGGTACGTACCATTCTTTCGCTGCTGAGAGAGCGCGAATCATCATCCACCAAAACAAAAAATAAAGCGCAACCACCAATCAATCGAGAAACAAGGATGCAACAGCCCCCCACCCACTCCCCTCCTCGGGGCCTCTCCCGGGCCGCGAGCGATGACGGGCAGGGCTTTTGCATCCGCGTTTTATAATATATATACCTTCTCTTTATGTCTCACCGTTTCCCCCCTATACTTGTACTAACCCCCTCATCGATTATATTAATCTCTCATCAAGGTCTTTTCTAACCCCTTCGAAGCACACAATTAACCGAGAGCTCGATGAACATCCGGCTGTTTTTTTTTTTTGTTTTTTTTTTTGTTTTTATTTTTTTTATTTTTCTCTTTTTACTTCGACTCCCACTCACGCACCCTTGACTTGCTTTTTCTCTTCTCATTTCAAGGACTTTGCAGGAGCGCACGTATGGATTTAAGCAAACTATAAGTAAAAGTCCGATAACCCACGGTGAAAAAAAAAAGATCAGTCTCGACGCGTGTGTGCAGGTTTCTGGACTCCTTATCTTCTTCCACGATGAATTTCGATGCATATACTTTCTGAAATATTTTGCTCTTTCGACAAGTGTTTACGTATTGTAATACATTGCATACAACCCGAGTGCCGGCGAAACATTTTGACGGAACCCGTTACGTTCGTGACTTTATCGATGGGCTTCAAAATGTTTCGCAGGCCTGTTCCGTCCAAATTCTGCATGAGTTTTGAGCCAGTAAAGTTTGTAGTTTGACATTTCTAAATCAGTGTTTTAGATTAACCGATCTTTATTACTCGTTGAGAGTCAAGTAATTTAGAAACTCACCTGTTTTGGGTTATGTTGTTACAATTAAACGGTGTATAATACAATTAATATTACCCTCTAGTTATTTGATTTACCTTTGTAATTACCTTTTTTGAGAAGGCCTTAGACTTTAGTCCACGAGTAGAGAGTTGAAACGAGGTAAACAGTTGTTTAATTTTGTGCTTCGCCCTCTAATTACTTAAACAAAAAACACCTGGTGTCGACAAAAATGCTCTCTAAAACTAGTCAGATCGCTGGTCCGACTGCACTCTTGTCGGGCATCCCTTTAACAAAATAAAAAACCTAGATCTCGTTTAACAACACATCAACACGTGACTTTGAATAATCGTAAAGAACAATATCCTCTGCCTGTTGTATCGTCTCGCACTTTATTTTCAATGTAATGTGTGTTTTTTTTTTTTTTTTTCTGTCAATTTGCAAAGCTGCATCTCTCTTTCTCTCCCTCTCTCCTTTGGCCCTTGGCTCGAGGAGCTAAAAAACGCGGGAAGAGAGAGAGGACGAAAAGAAAAAAAAAAAAGAAAAAAGCACGACCATGGCTACAGAAATCATCATTCGACTGGCGACTGATTCGACTCGACTTCGGACTCGCTAAATTCTTCCTGTTATTATTATTCAAATGCTAATCGATACAGATTGAAAAGTCCAGGGAAGAGTTACTTAATCGATAGAGAGAGTGTGCATTATATATAGTCTCTAACTTGTCGTTGGTGGAAGTTGTGTAAATAAGTAGAGAGAATTAACAAACAAAAAAAAACTATAGAGAAAATTAAGTAACTGCGCCCAGCTGGCCCTGTCCCGTGTGGAGTTTGAATAATAAAAGAGAGAGAGATAACAAAAGTGAATAAAAGAGTAGAAGAAAAACTTAGGAGTCGGTGCCCTCTGGGCCAGGGTACTCGCCAGAGCCAGGGCTTGCTAACCTTTCGATCGTTTAGCTTCGTCGCCGGGGTCATTCTGCGCGAGCGGATCCCCGCGTTCGAGCGGATGCTGTGGCGCGCCTGCCGCGGCAACGTCTTCCTCCGACAGGCCGAGATCGAGACGCCCCTGGAGGACCCGTCCACGGTAAGAGTCGCAGCTTCGACCTCTGGCCAGCTGCCCCAGGGCTTGCACGGGGACAACGCTGAGCCTTGGCTGCTTCGGCTTGCAGGGCGACCAGGTCTTCAAGTCCGTCTTCATCATCTTCTTCCAAGGAGACCAGCTCAAGACCCGCGTGAAGAAGATCTGCGAGGGCTTCCGGGCGACGCTGTACCCCTGCCCCGAGGCGCCGGCCGACCGGCGCGAGATGGCCATGGGCGTGATGACGCGGATCGAGGACCTGAACACGGTCCTCGGGCAGACGCAGGACCACCGGCACCGCGTCCTCGTCGCCGCGGCCAAGAACATCAAGAACTGGTTCATCAAGGTGCGCAAGATCAAGGCCATCTACCACACGCTGAACCTCTTCAATCTCGACGTCACGCAGAAGTGCCTGATCGCCGAGTGCTGGGTGCCCCTCCTGGACATGGAGACGATCCAGCTGGCGCTGCGCCGAGGCACGGTGAGCCTACCTCCCCCCGCCAGCCAGCTACCTCCTCGTGGCTGCCTGCCTTCCATGTAATTCTCGTCTCGTTTGCAGGAGCGCAGCGGCAGCTCCGTGCCGCCCATCCTCAACCGCATGGAGACCTTCGAGGATCCGCCCACGTACAACCGCACGAACAAGTTCACGAAGGGCTTCCAGGTGCTCATCGACGCCTACGGGGTCGCCTCGTACCGCGAGATGAACCCCACGCCTTACACCATCATCACCTTCCCCTTCCTCTTCGCCGTGATGTTCGGCGACTTCGGCCACGGCCTCATCATGTTCCTCTTCGCCGGCTGGATGGTCCTCAAGGAGAAGCCCCTCTCCGCGCAAAAGTCCGACAACGAGATCTGGAACATATTCTTCGGCGGCCGATACATCATAATCCTCATGGGGATGTTCTCCATGTACACGGGCCTGATCTACAACGACATATTCTCCAAGTCGTTCAACATATTCGGCTCCTACTGGACCATCGCCAACCTTACCAAGGCCGACTTGCAAGGTAACCGACTCTTGCAGCTGGATCCCACGACGACGTACTACCAGGTTCCCTACCCCATCGGCATGGATCCGGTCTGGCAGCTGTCCGATAACAAAATCATCTTTCTCAATTCCTACAAGATGAAGATCTCCATCATCTTTGGCATCATACACATGCTCTTTGGTGTTATCGTCGGTCTCTTCAATCACTTGTACTTTAAGCGCAGGCTCAATATCATCTGCGAATTCATACCGCAGATCATTTTCTTGGTATTTCTCTTTTTCTACATGACGCTCCTCATGTTCATCAAGTGGGTCAAGTATGCAGCACCTCACCCCAAGTACAATATCGGTGAGTGTCGACAGTTTCGTTACTATTTAGAATTAGAATTCATCTGTCTTTCAACTGAAAAACGATCGAATCCTTTTTCCAGACCCCAAGACGAGCTCTTATTGCGCGCCGTCGGTTCTTATTACCTTTATAAACATGGTGCTATTCAAGCAACCAATCAAAATGGGAGAGTGCGATGAATACATGTACGGCGGACAAGCGGGGCTCGAAAAATTCCTAGTCGTCATTGCCCTACTCTGCGTCCCTTGGATGCTGTTTGCCAAGCCTATTATGATGATGCAGGAGAGGAAGAAGAAGCATATGCAGGTACAAATAATACCACCTCCTCGAAAAGACTTTTTACTATTCAATCATTTCACTCCTTTTTTTCATCTCTAATCGTTTTACATTATAACGCTCAATTTTTTATTGTTATACTTAATGTATTTTCTTTATTGTTCTCTTTGATTTCTCTCTGGGCCTAAAATGTAACCTATTTTGCTGGATGTGGCAAGAATGTATGTATAAATGTTGTCAACTCAAGTAGAATTTTAGTCGTAGCTTTAGTCGGCAACTTGAGATTAAATGACTAATATGACACGTTTCTTAGTTGAACACGCATGGAACGGAGAATGGTGACATCGACGGATCAGGAGTTGTGCAGCATGCTCCAGTTCAAAGCCATAAAGAGGAAGAAGAAGAAATGTCTGAGGTCTTTATTCATCAAGGTATCCACACCATTGAGTACGTTTTGGGCAGCGTTTCCCATACAGCCTCCTATCTCCGTCTTTGGGCCTTGTCCCTCGCTCACGCACGTAAGTTGGCTACTTTTACTCGAGAATTCAATCAATCGCCTTGCTCGATAATTAGTAATGACAATAAATAAACGCCCTTTTTCAGAATTGTCCGAGGTCTTGTGGAACATGGTCATGAGAAACGGTTTAACTCAAGACAGCTGGATCGGAGGCATAATGCTCTGGGCTATATTCGCTTTCTGGGCAGTCTTAACAGTTGGTATTTTAGTGCTCATGGAAGGATTGTCTGCTTTCTTGCACACTCTTAGGCTCCACTGGTAATTTTTATTTTATTTTTCAATTCTATTTCATATCTGATCATTTCTCTTTTTATTTTAATTATTTATATTCTTTATTACACTTTTAGGGTTGAGTTCCAAAGCAAATTCTATCTTGGCCAAGGCTACAGTTTTACTCCATTCTCCTTTGAAATAATTCTAGACGTAGCTCAAGCTACCTCGGATGCTGCCGTTGACTAAATTTAGACAAGCAGCGAGTTTCGGCAGGGATTTTCAACTCGAGTCATATGTCGAGAAAGAATTATAATTGACATTAAACTTAATAATGTACTTCTCTCTATTAGCATTGAGTGTACTTTCGATAAGGAACACTCAAGATATTTGGCCGACTTATTTGTTTGCGTCGGTTTCTTTAGCACTAGTATTGTCTATTTTTTGTTTCTTTGACAGATACATACTTTTAAGATTGGATATTTTTGTCACCAAAAAATAAAGTTAAATGTTGTTAAAGTCTTTTATGGATACGTTTCAAGGTTCCTGGATGTTACATGTTTAAAAACATATATAGTAAAGTAAAAAAACGAAATATTTTGTGTGATGAAACTCTAATTTACTAAGTAATTTAAAATAAGTCAAATCGTACATTGAATCTCTTAATATTTTCAAAAGCGCACACTATTAATATCTTTTTAAGTTTTATTTTATGCCTGATTCAATACTAAACAAAAAATAAAATGTTATATATGTAGAAGTAAATAAAGCATACGATAAAAAAAGAAATGAAATAAGTATTTTCATTAATTCAAATAATTTTCTTATGATTACACCGTTAAATGGCTGTTGGTTTTACAGCAATAAATGAATGAGTAATAAAGTGTAAAGTGTTTACATTTATAGCAATCAAAGCATTTGAACCTGGCCTTCAAAGTACCAATTCTGTAAATCGATTTAGTTCTATATAAACAATGTTTCATTTCGGTTCACGTTTACAATTTATTTTGAAAAATGGACTTTTTTAAACCAGTGATATATAGTCCATCACACTCGACTTTAAAGTGGAAGAAAATCTGCGTCCGTGGGCATGTAATCGAACTTACAAAGAAGTTCGCTGATATGGGTATTTCGGCGTCAAAACGGTCACTGCTGGCACGTTGTTTAAGCCATTACTCATGGTCTCCGGCTGCTCGCTATCAGCCGATCAACTCATCTCGAAGTACACCGAAAAAAGAATTTAGTATTTTAAAAGAAGAGCCTCCTTTTGTCTACTTTTATTCAGAGCTACAAGATCCCGAGGACCGTCAATCGATTCAAGAGTTTAGAGTTCTATTGAAAAAAGCTTTGCATGACCAAGAGCACGACTGCAGTGAGAACGTGACGCTTTTTTTGGCGGACGTTCGCGATCCTACCCAGGTGAAATTAATCTACGTTCAATGTGGCGTCTATAAGAAACGCTTGTTGTCCGTAAACTGGATAGAGGACAGCCTTCAGCTGCATCGAATCCTCGATCTTGCTGAATACGAACTAGAATTTCAGGCGTTCCTTATAAAGGCCCTGTTGAGAGGTCATGTCTTCCTCTGTGCTAAACCTTTTCGGATTTTTACTAAGGAGCAATTGGAGGTTGTATATGCTATTACATACGCGTATATAGCTATCGTGTTACTCACCTTGCCCGTTGACTGTTTTTGTAGGGCTTGCTTATTAACTGCGGCGCGATTGTCGTAAGAAATCCTAGCGAACTCAAACGCTTCAAAGACGAAATTCGAATTTGCCTGGTAGGAAGTCGAGAGTTTTATAACCAAGAATCCAGTAAGTTGTTAAAAACATTGACCAAAGATTACAATTTAAAAAAAAACTCTTAATTTCAGATAAGAATTTACTTAAGCGGCGTTTAAAAAGCTGCAACTGTCTTGCTCTGCATTACCGTTGGCTGATCGACTGTTTCCTGTCGTGCGAAGTGGAACCGTTTGACCAATATTTCTTTAAAATGTAGCCAATATATTCACCCACGGAAAACCAATTTTTGTTTACTCTCTCATTTTTCTTTTTTTTTTAAATCGCGTTTATTAAGTTATTATTAGAAAATAAATAACTGACAATAGTACTTTAAGATTTACAAAATAAGAGTTCCATTGAAACGTGATTTACAAGTTTTTCTTTCCAATGAAAGCAAATTTAACGCCTCTCCCAAAACTGGCGCAGATCAATGAGGAACTTGGAGCTGCGAAGTGTCGGTGTCCTTGGAATCGTGCGACGTCGTCGCCGTCGTCGTTGTTTTCGCGGACGCCGCTGTCGGCGAGGGAGGCAGCGCCGGCAGGGGCCGCAGGCAGGCGCAAAGGCAAAACGGCGCTTGGCAGAATCGGCAGGAGCTTCCTGGCAACTGCACGCCCATCATCAAGCCGCCCGCTATCGCAATGTTTCTGCAAGGGAATGAAGACTTTTACTCGCGAGCTCGAGGCTTTCAATTTTTTGAAACGACAAACTGTTATCAGGCGGCTTATGTATAAAATAATATGTGTGCACGCTATGAGGAATGTTATGAATAAATTTACAAAATTTGTTTCGTTCGTGAAATATTTCTTCTGCCGTCATTATAGCTTGGAAATAAAGCATATAGTGGGAAATTTTAGGTGGAGATCAAACTAATTTTTTTTCAGTACGGTAATAATTAAAAAGTTTTTAGATTAATATCTTAAATTTTACTTTATTTCGTAGCGTTGCATGTTACAGACTTTAAGTTAAATTTACTCTAAATAGTTTTTGTAATTGTTGGGAAAGTTTTTGACTAAAAGTTATATTAAATATCTTTTCGCAAAGAATTCTCCTCTCTTAAGAACCTTTCTTTTTTAGTAAAAAAATTTTAATCGTAATTATTTGGCATACGAAAACATTTAACTAATTAATAATAATAAACTTATTTCTTTCATTAATCTCACTATTGAAATCGAAAACAAAAACTAATTAGTCGTCAAACGTTAAATTCAATAGGAGCCTTAATGGGCATCACGCAAGGAAACGCTTACAAGACAATCAAAATCCAATGAAATAATTCTGTTATTTTCTCAACAGAAAATTAGCTCCTTCTCCCTCTTATCATCAACAATCCCGTTCCTTCTAATTAATCCATTGCTTTACTTTTAAACAAACTAATTTTCTTAACGAAGATTTTTCGCAGTCTGTAAACAGCTTTATCGGTAATTGATTTTTCCGCAATTCACGAACGGACGTGCAGAGCGTAAAACTATAAAAGTTCTTTCCAAAGGTATATATAAACTTAACAATTCATTGCAGACTCGTTGCTCGCTTAATAAATTAAAAATCACGCGCGAGGCGACTGCACTCGCACGAACGAGCTGCGCGTAACACGTAAATAAGCGATACAAAGAAGATTGACAGGATAATGAATAGCTTATGGAACATATGCGGTCTTCGGAGAGGAGGGAATATCACGAGCACGTGATGATGATGAGCCGGGGCCGTAATTGTCTGTCAATTATTCCTTTGCAACTGTATTTTTATTGTTATGAAAATACTGAGTTTACTCTCTTTGACTATTTTTTCAGATATTCGCCTGAATTTTTAAAAACTTTGAAAATTAGATCACCATCTTGCAAGTTATTTTGATTTATTTATTAAAGTTGTATTGGACGAAATTTGAGAAGTAAATATTTTCCTTGGAAATAAAAAATGTTTAAATAATAGTAGTATAGTAAGTTATCACAGATTTTTAATTAAAACTGTACTTGCACGTGGAAGAACTATACTCTCAAGTGCGCCAGTCTCATTAACTACACATATCAATTTGGTACTAAAATAGATTATTGCGTTATAATCAGTCATTCCACGTCGACCGGGCCAGCGGCTCTGCCCGAAATGTCGTGCAACAGAACGCGGCGAAAAACCGAGTTTTCGTCAAAGTATCGACTTTCAAAAGCCGTTGGCGCCTTTTTTTGGTAAAACTAAAGTCGAAGCGCCGATATAAGGATTGCAATTTATTTGAAAACGGCCCTTTATGGGCCTCGGTTCACCTAGAAATCGCAGTTGAGCACTGAATATGGGTCCTATATAGATCCCGTGCGTTTATCTCATAAGCGGGTTGTCAGTGAATATGTTGCGACGTTATAGATTCGTAATCAGCGATCTAAAGGGCCGCTCGAACGTTCTTTTCAAAATCTGCCGCGAAAAGATTTGAACATTTCAATCGACTATTTTCTCCGATAACGTTTTCCAGAAAGCGGACAAAATTAGATTATTTCGAAGGAATCGAATTGGATTCATTGAAGGACAAGACTAACGCAGGTAATGCAAAATGTTTATCGCAATATCTTGAGAGATTATAATAAAGACAACAGTCCTGAGCCAATCGGTGCCTTTTTCAATCTGTTCGGAAGTGCAAAAACTTTCGTTATCCACCTCGAAAAGAGCTGCTCAAATCTGCTACAAGGCTCATAAAAAATCAACATAAAATTTGATTCTCCGCTCGGCCCGGTTCTCGAGCCACTTTGAGAAAGAAAGAAAGAAAGAAACTCCCAATACTTATCGCGAAATGTTTCTTCCCCTCTCAAATCAGAGAGGATCCGTGATCGCCTCATCGCGCCGCCCTTAATTCCGGCGAATCGGGGGGGAAGAGGGGAACAAGCGGATGCGCGGTACAATTATTTTCGCGAGCGCAAAAAGAAGTATTCGTTGAAGGAGGCAAAAGATATCGAGCAGTGGCTCGAGATGTATCGGAGAAGATATGACTGAATTCTTAAGTAGAAAGCAGAATTTTGATCTGCGGTGTGCGCTTCGTTCTCTGAAATTATTATTAATATAATTAATTGCATACTTGGCCAGCAACGACTCTGGTTTTGTGGTTTCTCTTTTGCCTTTTCTTTTTCTTGCAACCTCGCGTATACTTTGAAAGTGACGAACGATTAAATTCATTGGAAAATGATTTTTATTCAGTATTTTATGCAAAAATATCTCGTCAGAAATTTGAAACGAAATCTCGTGAAGAATCCAGAATTTTCCGTAGAGAAACTTTTAAATAAATGATTAAACTTTTTGCATTAAGTGTTAACTTACAGGGGTTCACGGAGTTCGCACGGAATAAAATTTGTAGCAAAAATCATTACATCCCCCAGTAAATTTTGCTTGAAAAATGTGAAAACATTCCTGTGAGTCTACACTGAGAAAAAAATTTCATTGAATCAATGAAATCGTTAATCATATAGTGACAATTAAATATTTAATTCTCTGA
>JAWWEM010000001.1:1607177-1636723 GCA_035582935.1 Ormyrus thymus
TATCTATTTTTTTATAAACAATATTCTCCGCATCAGCGCTCGGTCGGTAAATATTAGCTTTGACATCCCCTTAATCAACAAGTTAGTATAAATTATATAGATATAATGTTTTAAATATCATATTTTTTTTCTGTTAGATCACAGATTCATCTACGCATTTGAGGCTTCAAACTGAATATGACTGTTTCTTTTTACGAGCCACTTTATGTATTTTCTCATCACGCCGATTGGGTGCTTGGCAATATTTGGCAGCGATACCTTATCGCATTGTATCGCTTTCTACTCTTTGGAAAATATTCTACATTTTACATACGGACTCAGTACCAAATGATTTACTTAATATTGAAGATGGAACAGGTATATGGTAGTTAAATTACTTTACATATTATAATTTATTCTTAATTAAAAAAATATTTACCTACAGAATGGGAATCAGAGTTGAATTCGCCTATTCTACGTAAACAATTCGAAGATAAACTAAGTAACTTACCCGGAGATGAATCCTACTTTTTATTAACAACCTTTGCAAATATGGCTATGGCCAGGAATAATCAAGACTACGAATTTGTTCGAGCAACCACAATCGATCTGTTTCAGGTTCTGCTACATTTCTTAACTATTTTAGTTTATTAATTCTTCAAATGAATATTGATAATAAAATTAATTTATAAAAAATGAAGTTCCAATCTAGGCAATAGTTCTTTTATTTATTATGAAAATTAATTTTTTAGATCGGATTTCTTAGTGCTAAAACTCAAGATTCTTGTTCAAAGGATGCTAGATCGCTTTTGTCAAATCTAACAAGCAAATATTCTTCTCTTCTATCTGACATCATTTCGAAACTGAAAGAGAATTTTGTATCTGTTGGAAAGGTATTATTTCTTGAATAAGATATTAATTAAATTTTTAAAATTATTATATATTTTGTAATTTATTTTTTAGCTGAGTTTATATCTTTTCACTGAATTAAACATTAATCGATGGGTTCCCAAAGAAGAAGACTTTAAAACTCTTGCTAATTGGCTGCATCAATATCCACTTTCTTCAACAGAAAGTAATTTAGCACGATTAATCATTTCACACTTAAACTGGGGATTAGACAAGTAAGAGGTTATAAAGTATTTGCGAAATAAATGTTTGGGTATGGTTATAATTTGATAAAATTTTAATTCGCCATTTCCAGATTTGAAAATTTGTATTTGCCTCTTGATCTTCATCGAAAAGTAGCGTTACTTATCGTCGAACTCACGATGAAGTACTTGCCTGAAACTACCCCAACCCAGACGGTCTCATTATTGTCCGAAGGAGTTAAACAGGTTAGCACTCTTTTGTCAATAAATTTTGTGGAGAATATAAAAATTTTCTTTTAATCTTGTACAGGTTTCATCTATGGTACGTCCCCAAAACAATGAACAGGTCTTTGCACTTTGGGCGTGGGACACTTTATCTCGTTTACGTCTCCACCAACTTGAGCAATCAGAGGCAGCATGTCAATATGCAATATCTAGCCCCAATCAAGCTTTTGCATGCGTACCCGATGTAGACTTGGATCCAAGCCTTCAAGTCCTTGTTAGTGGATTAATGGATAAGCAGCCAATTGCATGCTACGCAGCCGCAAGAATGACTCTTTACGGGCATTCTGTGCCGTTGGTTTGCACGAAGGGCTTTGAAATGTTACAGGTTAAAGATTTAAGCTTTCATACATTTTTAATTACTTTGTGAATACCAATTGGATCTTAATTGAAGCTAAATTTATTCTAGGTTTTACAAAATTACCATAAATATGAACAAGTCACCATAGCTCTAAGTGACCTGGTCCCATTATTTCTTGATTGTCCAGAATCATTATTAAAAAACGAAAAATTCATGGGTTTAGTTATGAGTTTAGTGCAGGCAGATCGCACTTACATGAAGATAGCAAAGAATTTGATATCACCTGATTTTCCTGGACCAATATTAAAGATCTTTGCTAATATGATTGAATATCAACTTCAAAGTTCCAGAAGGTTTTGCAGCTACCAATGATTATTTTGCTTTCCTTTATTCAAAAATATTCCATTTGCATAATATTTTTAATTTTCTTTACAGATTTTGCCTTCAGTCTCCCGATCCATTAGTCAAGTTATGGTTAAATATTTTGATTTTAATCCCAGATTGGAATCGAGATCAAAGTATCATGTATTTAATAGATACTCTAATAAGAGCTTCCTTTTTTCACCTGGGAGCAAGAGCAGTAACAGAAAACATTTTTCAGAACCTGTTTTTG
The DNA here is from genome assembly GCA_035582935.1 of Ormyrus thymus. NCBI lineage: Eukaryota > Metazoa > Arthropoda > Insecta > Hymenoptera > Ormyridae > Ormyrus > Ormyrus thymus. Next base: position 1,609,444 of record JAWWEM010000001.1, read on the forward strand.
GTAAGACTCATTAATATATTTATTTTTAATCAGTCCGTTTAAAAAAGATGTATACTATAAAAATAATTATGTTGAATTAGCTTGCGTCTAATGGAAACAATGAGGTAAATACGAAGAACTGAGTTAAATAGTTTATTCAAATTTATATTTGTTTTGCAATTTGACTATAATTTGCCTTTTTCTTCTAAAAAATTTAAAATTTCTGCAAAATATTAATTATTTTTCGTTTGATTGTTTCAATCATTTACTCTTGTATAAAACGCTAATTATACTTTATTTACTTTGTTATATTGGTTTGAAATCCAAATCTAATTTGTAAACTTTGAACATTTATTACTTTGCACATTGCTACTTGCATTACTCTTAATACTGTTTCATTACTAGTACCAAAAAACCAAAAACATTTTTAAATAAACTATGATCATTTTTTTTCACAGAACATAGCGACAAATCGGAATGCAAGTTCAAGTTTCGGCTCATTTCTTAGTTGGGCCACGGGTTCATCACAATCACCTAGCCTGCTCGGTGGATCCATACAATCAATTTGGGTTGCTTATCAGATTTTACGTACTGAACAGCAGGAACGAGAGATAAAAACAGGACTTTGGCGTGAAATCTTACGTGAATTGTCAGTTCAAACTAAAACATCTCTCGATGCAGCGCTAAAAGTACAGTTTCTATTTAATAATCTTTATAATACTACATGTACATATTACACATATGTACATATAATACGTATACTTAGAATAATATTTCTGTTTTTCTTTTTTTGCAGAAAGCATGTACAATTGTAAAAATGCAACCATTTGGAGCAAACAGTTTATCAATTTATCGTTGGTCCCAACAAGCTTTGGATACACCAATGGACCATCCGCTTCTTCCTTTACTATGGCAAAACTTTTTTATGCTGTTTCTAGCTCGTGTCCCTAGCACAACAGGGTATTAAAATAGAGATTAATTTTTTAAAATAAATTTTGGATCTTTTTTTCATTAATACGATGCAATTTGTACTTTTAGTACTGTCGACAAAGGCGGAGTGGGTGATAAATTTTTCGAGGGTATGTTAAATTTGAGTTACCTGAAGAAATTAAAAAAACGATTGCTTGATACTACAGAATTCTTTCAAGTAAAAGGGGAGAAAGATCTAGATGATGGTAAACCAATATCTGATGAAAGACGAGTATTTTATTTCAACACTGCCAAGTAAGGACTTTTATAAAACATAGATCATCTGCAAGTTTACATCAATGTCTAATTACTTTTCTTTATAGATACTACAAGACTTTAAGCTTATGGCTAGAAGAACCTCGACTTCAAGAATCTGGACTTTATTTACCAGCCTTACCTCCACAATACATGTCTCAAAAATTAATTTTAATCTTACAAAATGACCAGGTTTTAAATTATTTTTTAAATATATATTTTCAACCAACACATTTCGCTAATAATAGAACTTTCTAAATATAAAATCTTGAATTTCTTAAAATTTTTTAGAATCCTTGGTTGGAGTATATTGATTACTGGTCTGTCCAACGCAGTCAATTACAATCCTTACAAGAATGGCAACAGTGTTGTCATCGAGATTCAGGTGATTCAACCGTGAAATCATCTAGTCAGACGCCGACGACTCCGATTGAACCAACTGATCCTCTCCAGCGCATTTTTCGGCGATTAAATACCTATGAGCAACCAGTACCACCGCCATCTTTAACACGCAACCCACCATTGGTTGCACATGTGCCTCAAGAAAGTCTTTACAATTCTAACGCAGTTGTTGATCTTGTCAAGCCGCACTTAAAGGTTATTAATAGTTCTTTATTACTAGTTTGTAAAATTATTTTGCAAAGTATCACTTTACATAAATTTATTTATTCATCTGTTCATTTGTATATTTAAAGAACACTAATTTCTTTACATTAGCTTGCTAGCTTTGCTGTAACATTTTTCAAAACCATAATTTCATTTACAGGTCATATTAGATTATGCCCAAACATTTCATTTAATGGTATCAGAACATACTGCAGTGGACTGCAGCTTCTTAGAATTAGTTCCTACATTATATAAAGTTGTAGAAAATCAAGTGACGTTACATGCACTTTGTGATCCTGCACCCTCGGGTCAAAGGCGATCAAGGTCTGGTACTCCACCGATAGTGCATTGTGCTGGAGCCGCTGTTATAAGAATCAAAGTAATAAAACATTACTGTATTTTTTATTATCGCTGAGTAACTAATATTTTCACATAATTTTATTAGGTTTCGGAAGCGCGAGTTAGCGATGGCGTGGATCAGATGATAAGCCAAAATCGAGCAGAATATGAAAATCTATTGGTAAAAGCGAGTCAACCACCTCCTAGTAAAGTTACTCAAGGCTGCGTTTTTATCGATCACCTTATTGCGTAAGTAAATTCAACATTAGAAGAAAAATGCACTAAATTGAAATGAAATCTTTTTATATTAGATGTACTTCTTTTTAGTCTTTTAGAACATGAATTGAATATTAATCGAACTACAGAAAATTCAATGATTCTTCAAAAAGTTCAAGAATCTGGGGTAAAACTTTTTTACCATCTCGTTCAATTTTATACTGAAGAAGCAGCATTATGTCCACCTACAAAACAACTTATTACTACATGCATTGAAAAATTAGGACAGGTAATATTAATACTAAATAAAATTTGATAATATTAATACATGTTTTTTAATTAAAATATGATAATGTTTTAATCTATATATGTATGTTACAGTTATTTATAAGCGGCGAGGAAAGTCAAGGACCAAGGCTGTTAAATACAATAATGGAGCGGCCTAATCTTGGCGGTATTTTAGGGCCTCATTTCACTCCTGTAGCAGGAGGTGCATCTACTTTTCTTCAAATGTATCAAACTGTCGTTGACTTATCCAATAGCAACAACGTTGACTTATGCTTTGTTTTGCTTACCAAGGTACTGTTTACTAGTGTGGTTTGGTTTAAATCGTTATTTTATTATAAAACTATTACTTATCAAGGCACCTATGATAATGAATCACTGAAATTCTAAAGTAAATTTCGTTATGAATTGACATTGCTATTGATTCCATGAACATCTTGAGACTAAAAATGAATTTGTTGTATTCCATTTTTTCAGTTTGATGTTGGTAGTTGGTTAAATTATCGACGACCGCGATTGAGCGAACGTTCAACTTTTATTGATTTGGTTATGCGAGCCTTGTGTAATATTGGCCTACAACCGGATGAAGATCGACTTATACTTCATGAACAATTCCGCAACCACTTGCGTTTGGTGTTATTACACGAATTTCCTGAGCACTACGGTGAAGTCCTCAGTGCTGTGCTTCGAGGTAGCGAAAGTCAAAGTCTTTCCATGGATGTTTGGCGGGATCTGCTAGGAGCGCTCAGTGGACGGCCCAAAAACTCACCACCTTTAATGCATGGGGGTAAAGTGCGCGAAGAAATTAGAAGATACGCCACTGAGCAGAGACTACTGTCGCGGCAGGAAGTACGAATTTTAAAATAATCAATAGTTAATATTTTTTATTCGACATTATTGATAAAAAATGAATAAAAAATTTTCTTCGAATATTGTAGCCATTTTTAAGTGAATTTTTTTTCATTTTCATTATTTCACAATAAAAAAGAATGAAATGAATATTAATATTTTTAATATTATTTAGATTCATGATACAGCTGTTTTATTAAGCAAACATTTCATGAACGAGCGTTTACAATATGGCCTTTACGGATTATATCCAAAATATCGTATCTACAATGAACCTCTGACAATGTTTCTGGGTATGATTGGACACGCCTTGGTTGTTCTAACTTTACAATCTGATAGAGGTACTTTAGCTGATCTGTGTAAGTTTTTTAAATGGTGATTTCTTAAATTGCAAAGGACTTGTAGTTATAAAAAGAATAAATGGAATATTATTTCAGTGTGTGAAAAAATATGGCCTGTACTAAGCGACATGTTCGCACCTTGGATTACACCGTACTGGACAAGAAATTTGCGCGAACCTACCGCCGCTTGGATCCAGCAGCTTACTGATGATCGTTCCGTTCTTCTTCCTTGGATAATCACTGATGGGCCATACGCTAATCGAACGGTTTGATTAAATAATCTTCAAGATTGCATTTTTATTAAAAGGTAACTGAAAGCAAAATAAAAAAGTTCCGTATTTCTTACAGGTATCGATGTTTGTTGAGTGTATTAGGTTTATTTTGGATACTATGCCAGCATCGAACAAAATTTTGAGCTTCCTTTGGCAGTTTTACGTGACAAACTATGCTCACGCATCTATTAAGGATCATGTGTTAAACGTTGTACACGGGAATTTCTTGTCTTTACCTTGGGAGAAATTCAGCCCGAGCGTCACCGATGTAGAATATATGGTTAAGGTACGCATGACTTAAAATCTCGATTAGTTGAACTATTAACTCGAAGATTTAAGATTACAGGCAATTTTGGACTTATTCTATTAATTTTAGGTGATCGATCAATATTTGCCGGACAGTCACTTGTTTCTTGGAAGTGTTTTTATCAATGTTAACTGGGCACAGTGGATGTCTGAACCTTTGTTAGCACAATCACTGCCAGTAACCGGACGCATCCACGTCTGCTTGCTAAATCTTTTGGTAAAGCTGTCGAATGAACCGAACGTTCGACAAAATGAACGAGCTCTTCGACTTATGCAAGATGCAGAAAAGTTTTCTTGGCATTTAGTCGATGCTACCGCTTACGATCAAGTGATCAACTGGCACGTCATGAGTTGCGATCCTAGAGTCGTTTTGTGCCTCAACTCTGACCAGAACCATCCACTTGATTTAGCTATTCATAAGTAATTCATTAATTTTTCTCCAAATTATTCTATGGGAAATGTTTATGTTATTATAACAAAAAAAAATCGTGTTTTAAAGCTTGTTGAAGGTAGTGGCAGCGTATGATCCGTCAGTGACACATTTTCATCCAACGACATTAAAGAAGCGACAAATGTACGTAAGATCATCTGTAAAACTTTTAATCAATTGTACAACAAGATATAAGTCCCTCGTTTCAACAAATATTAAGGCTTTTACAAGCGCTTTATCTCGAATGCTTGATGACATGGAAGCTATCATAATGAACAGTAAGTTTTAGTTTTTAACGGGAAAGTAATATGTGTTTCGTTCTTAAATAAACTTTCTATTTTGATCATAAATTTGCAGCTGTATCGGAACCGCAACAAGTAGCCGAAGCCGGTCTTCTGGTAACAGAACTGTTGCATTCTGTAAACCAAAGCAATATTCTTGTTGAGCAATTGCGAACAAGCTGGGCGAACTGGCTAATGCAACGTTCTGCCAGCAGTCCTATATTACTCGGTATTTTACGTGTCATTGGCATTGCCGTAGCTTCGCCTTCGACTTTGGGAGAAATCATGGAGGCTGCTCTTGATGCTTACTTTAAACAAAATGGTACATATTAAACTCACAATACTTGTTCACGCACAATAATACTTAATTCTAAAACTAGCTGATAAGTTAAATAAATTTGAATAATTTTAGAAAAAATCCTTTGATTTTTTTCTTGAATCTTTTGAAAATAAAAACAATTTTTTATTGTACTACCAGTGATCGAAGATGTGAGACCCACTTGGGCAGCAGTTTTGACAGTACTACAACCAGTGGTCCCAAGGCAACCTCCAGTTGAAGGTGTTCTGGTATCCGAAGGTCGTGTGCTGGCACTTTATGCCATTTTCCTTAAACGATTACCCTCTTGTCGAGACATCAGAGAAGAGGGCATGCTCCTTACAAATCTTATTGACTGGATCACTGCCATTAAACCTACGTAAGTTTGTGAAATAAGTGGAAGTTTTTTATTTTATTTTATAATTATAACTTGATTATTAAATAATTACAGGGATGCAATCGAAGAAAAACTGCCGTTACTCTGGGCTAAGGCTCTGGAACTTATTTATCGCCAATGCCAATATAGTGAAAGCACCGTAATAGCAGCTCGTGCATTAAAGGGTTTGTCTAGGGCTCTTTTAGCCGTTGCTGATGATGCGAATCAGGGTTGGGGTATACTCGGCGCTATCGGACTGAGGAAAGGATCACAACTTTCTACGAGGTTAAACATTTTTATTTATTCATTAAGTACCTATTAATTATGTATTTATGAATAAGCAATTTTTACTAATCGATCTTTCCTTTTTAGGTGTAAGTTTTTAAGTCGGGCGTTGGCGGTATACTGCTTAGCTCAACTGCCAGAATCGAAACTAACTCCGAGTGAACAGACTCAATCTCAACAGCAACAGACCCAGCAAATAGTACGATTTACGTCTCATTCACCAGGCGTAGCACCTCCACGCTCCACTAATACTGACATTGAGTCTCAGTCTCAGTCCACAGCTACGTCGCCCTTGACGCAGAATAGCAATGTAGTAGAAGTACGCCCCAGTGCTGAGGCTGTACGGACTATGCAGAGTCTTGAAGCTTTATTGACAAATAAACAGTATGCGGAACTTCGGGGCGATATTGAACAGTCAATTAGAATGATACGTGATTCTGCCAACTCACTGCATAATGCTGTTGAAGTCTGTGGAGCTCTTGTCGCTGAGATCTACAGCCAGAGATACTTGCACGTTGTAACAGAGTGAGAATGGCTACACAAGGGAGGAGGAAAGGGATCGCATCAGGAATCGTGGTGTACCAGCATGACTTTTCACTTTGATCACTTTTCTAGATAAGAAATCACTCCTTACTTAATCGATATCCTTTCTTCAATTTTTCCCTTTTTCTTAGGAGAAACTCAAATTTGTCAAGATTTTACTTGTCATGCATCGTGTAGTGTTAAATTTGTACAATAGACTTTCTAAAATTTACTTTAAAACTTTTTTTTATTAAGGGGACGTCGGATACCGACTGAGCTGACGTCATTGAACGCGTCAAAATACGCTCGAATGCATGGGCTTGCATGAGCGTCACTGACGGTCACAGCGTCAGCGAACGAAGTGCTCCGACGTCCCCTTAATATCTTATAAAAACTTTGTTTTTATAATTCGAAATAATGGTGATTTACCGTTCTTTTATTTAAAAAATTTGTAATTATAAAATTATTGTGATAATATCATTAGTAATTAGTGTAAATTATAAATGAACATTGCAATTCTTTTAAAAATAAAACTTATATATATAAGTTTACTTAAATATATATTATATAGTAATTGATATTTTTTACATACATTGTTTTCTAAAGTAATATATATTTTATCATTCGTTAAAATATCAATGTAAAATTTAGCGACCTAAAAGATTAGTCTATTTTATATGTGAATGATAAAGGATACGCAATGTTTATTTCGTCACGTAAGTTAATGATTAGAATATCAGACTATAAGATTTTAATTAAGAAAATGATTTGTTGGACACCACGATTAATTGAAATATTAATCTAGTCATATAATTGTTTCATGACTCGAAATCTATATCTATGGGTTACCATAAAATAATACGTATATACCATTTTAAATGACATTATTGAATTCGTCATTACTTATTTATAAAATAAGTATAATTTTAATTGAAATAGACACGCATATTTTTACTGTAGAATTTCATTTGTCGTATTATTTTGTAAGTAATTGTGCGTTTTTTAGATCTATCTTATACTTTGGAAATCATAAGATTTCTTTATTTTGTAAATAATTATTATTAAAGAATGAAAAAAAATTATATTCAATACCGGAATTTTTTTCAAGTATCCAAACTTCTAATTTTTTTATTTTCAGTAACGTGTCTTGCACGTTAATATTCATTGTGAGCTACGAAATTCAAGATAATATTATACAATTAGTATTATAGTATCACATTTACTACGCTATTAATGTGTTTTTTGAAATTTATGACACGAATAGTTCTTGTAGAAACTCAAGTATTAATTATTAATAATAAATAATTAAGAAGAATGGTACTAGAAACTGTTACATTTTCAAGAAATGAATCTGTATTTATTTTTATGTTCTGAAAACTTCTTTTATTTATAAATAATTGTTGTATTTTACGTCTTAAAACTAAAAAACTTTAAAGCTTTAAAGCTTTACGTTTAGCAATTACAGTATATACAATTATAGGATACGATTTCGCATCTGCATAGCATTAAAAATGAAGATATTGTTATTCAACTACGCTTTGAGCCTTGAACCAGACTGATGGCAATGATTGTTTGAAAACGAATCGATTACGTCCAATATTAATTTCTTTTTAGAGATACATTTGTCTGTTAAAGTCTATTACATCATTACATGTAGTATTTATAAGAATTACTACAATGAATGACGCTTTTTCTGTATACATGACATCAGAATTAATATAAATATATTTTTAAATTCAAACTTATTTGTACATTTTAATTATCCTACACGCTTTGTGTTATCTCAACTATAATTTTGTAACAATCGAATGAATAAAAAAAGCTTTTAAGCAATTTTTATTGCTGAAAAATATTTTTTTTTAATTTTACAAATATAATAGGCACCTTTTAAACTCGCAAATCCCTATAAGATCTTTCACTCATCAACTTAAGGCTTTTGAAATTTGTGAATATCGGAAAACCCCTCTCTTTCGAGATAAACTCAGTACCCGAGTGAAGATCATCTTTTGTAAGGCGAAAACCCGCATGCACCGTCTTCTTCTATATTATGTATTTTTTTAATTTAATAGGAGCTATATTTTCGAAAATAAAAATACAATTACAAATACTCATTGTTTCAAAAATGAGAGTAGTTATATAAATATGACGCACAAAAATTTTACTTTTAAATTAATTGTATAAAACTGATCGATTTGCGAAAACGCATTGGATACAAAATGGAAAAAATTAAATGATAGCACAATATTGTTTATAAGACAAAACCAGATCTTTTATTAAAATAAAAATAAAATAATTAATTCTGAATAATTAGCTGTTCTTTGAAGCAGCAGGAACACTAACAATATTTTCGTTATGATGTGTTTGTTGAGATTGTCTACAATAATTTAAAAACTGTGAAGCCTCTTCATCAGCCATGTCTATTAGTTGACATTCAAATTCATCGGCAAAAGCTCTCTTAAAAATTGATAAAGCATCATCTATTCTTACATCACAAAGAAGTTCCCTACTGAGATTGGTTACTTCTTTATCTTCTATTCCACAAGGCACTATGTGGTCAAACCATTTAAGGTCCGTATTGCAATTAAGCGCTAAGCCGTGACTTGTCACATATCTACCAGCGTGTACTCCAATAGCACAAATTTTTCTATCCTCTATCCATACTCCGGTATCTGGGGATGTCTCGCCCTTGAGTCCAAACTCTGCACAAAGTCTAATAATCGTTTTTTCAATTTGCGATACGTAGCAGCGTATACTTTTACGGAACTCTTTTAAGTTAATGATTGGATATGCAACTAATTGGCCAGGTCCATGAAAAGTAATGAGGCCCCCACGATTAGTACGGTAAAAGTCAGCCTTCAAGTTTCGTAGACGAGATTCATCTTCGTCAGTGTAACCTTTGTTACGAATCCCTACCGTATAGACAGGATTATGTTCAAGGATTACTAGACTATTTGAATTGTCATGTTTTTGCTTATTAAAATGCTGCTCAATTAGAGCTTTTTGTAATTGAAGCCCTGCTCTGTAACTCAATCGACCTGCCTGTAAGACTTTTACGATTCTTGAAGACATTTTTCTTCTTTAATTTCTGTTTTTTGTTGTTCTATTGTAAGATAAAGTAATAAAGACACCTAATATAAATTTTACATTATTGTATTATTAAAACATAAAATTGGTGCAAAAAAAATTAAAAATAGACTTACGTAAGCATCAGTAGCAGCATAAAGTTTTTGAGCAGCATTAAGAGGATTAACGTGCCATTTACTTCTCCTTACTGAGGGATCTTTGTCAATTCTCTTTTTCAACTGTTTAATAATAATTTTAATTTATTTGAGTTCAACAAAAGTGTACATTTTCGTGGATTTAAGAAACTAATATTACAGTTTCCTAACTTTTCCAGTCATGCTCTAAAATTTTTTACAGAAAAGGATAGTACAAAGTATATTTTATAAATTTTAAAATAAGACTGAAAATTTTAATCCACTCAAAGTAAACACAAAAATAAAAATAGAAAATGCATTATTTACCAAATAAGCAGTCAAGCGTTCTAAACTCCAACGGCAAGATCGATTTAAAATTATATTGGCATGAGGTCCACAGTCCAAACAATTGTTTTCAACAACTTTTTGACCAGGAAATTCCTTGAAATCTCTTGTTAGTTTCCAAATATCACTAAAAAAATCAATTTATAAAAAAGTGTTTATAAAAATGTATGTCATAAGTTAAAATTAAAATTAAAATTTAATACTTTTTAATATTAATGCCAACAAGTTTAACTTTTGAATGACTTAATAATGCAATAAAACTTGTTGGTAATTTTTTAAGGTGATATAAGTGTAATAAATGGCAAACATTTTTAGACAAGCAAATTTGAGCCAATGCTGTTTTTCCACTTCCAGTTTGAAAACTAAATGGCCACTCCAAATCAAAACCAATTGGTATTGTAGATTCTTCGCTGTTTTCAATATCAGTCCTGTAGTAAAAAAATTAAAATAAATAATATTTCTGATAACTGAAATAATGATTGTAATGATTAAAAAAAAATTACTTACAATAATTTATCACAAACACTAGCACAATCATAAAATTCATGAACATAATTTATTTTTCCTTTAAATACTATTGGAGGTAAATCATCAATAGAATCCTTATGTACTAATTGTTTTTCAACCTGCAAAAAAATAAAATAGAAATAATGGAATAAAGTGAAACAACTGAATTTAACCAAATTTAAAGATATTAAAGTAAAACAACTGAATTTAACTAAAAATAAAGTAATCGATTTTGACCATTATCCTTCAATTTAGAATTGAAATCTTACCTTTTCACTAGATGATAGATTTCTTGCAGAACGTCTAAGACCTGTCCGAATTTCAACCTTTAAGATTAATAATAGTCATTAATTGGGTAATTTGTTATTTTAATATTTTATTTAAATTAATAAATAACCTGAAGTTTTTGTTTAGAAGCAGTTGCTGTAAATATCTGTTTATCAACTACTTTTGCAGCACCTACATCAATAGGTTCAAGACAAACTATTGGTTTCTGTTTAATTAATTTGCTTTGATTTTCATCTGCACTATTTTCTACTTTGGTAGATTGATTCTAGAAAAACATTCAACATTTTTATTATAATATTGCGTTAAAATGAAGTAATCGTTTTTTAGCTAGTTTTTAATAACTTATTGTTGCGTATTAAAGACAGAATTCTAAAAATAATTAAAAAAGAATGGAGATAGAAAGAGACTGAAAATAAGAAATTTTCCAATTCCAAATTACACAAAATGTTTTAGAAAATAAAACAATAATAATTGATAAAAAAGTTACACTAAACAGCATTGCACAGTCTGTTTACTTACAAAATACGGATTAATTACAATCGTTTTAACGTCGACTTGTCCTGACTCACTGATGAAACTAACCTTACTAACCTCTTTCTTAAGCCAAGCCGATATCGGCAGCGACCGCTTCAGCGCTTTTTCTTTCAACATTATTCTATAATCGTCGATGTACATAGGCACGAACTCACTTCTTATCTGTAGGCAGCTTTGTTTTTCATTCTGCGTTGATAAAGAATGTACCATCACTAAACAAAACGAATCAGGTTCAAAATGAACGGCTTGTTTATATGCCGTTTCCCGCCAAAAACTCAACAGCTAGCTCAGAGACATCTACATTAGTCTCTTAGAATCGAAATCCGAGAAGTTAAATTTTTAAATGGACCAAAATAAAATAAGTTTTTACTTATAAAAAATACTTTGCCAACTTAACTAATTTTGATTTGACTAAGGAAAGCGAAGCGTTGAGCATACGAGATTAGCCAAGATGATAAGCAGACCCACTTTTCCAGTGCATTTATTTACTTAGCTTTTACCTCTTGGCTGCTAGCGAAAGTGTCTCCATAAAATTTCATAATTTTGCAAAAAGATGTAACGTGAGATCTGCGAAAGTGTCGACGTACATAAGCAATTTCGCTTTGACGGTTTGAAAAAAAAAGAATCATAGATTATATAGAAAGTGACTCGATCTTTCGTCCTCTTGGTAAATGATGTCACTGGTAGACCGATAACTTCATTTCGAGCGATTTGTCCGGACCGAATCTCCAAGAGAGCAAGAGTAACGAGAGTACAACGAGGTCGAGCAGCGCTATTTTATTACGCTGACTCGTCTTTCATCTTTTTCTCACCAGTCATTCAATCTTCTCGATCGCAAGTCACGATCTATTCAACGAGCGACCTGGTGGCATTTTCGTCGCCAAAATTTTCTCGTTTTCTTCTTCACTTCGGGCTCCTTCGGTCGAGTGCCTTCTTTTATCGATTCTTTTCTAGGCCACCTAAATTATGTCCCCAGCCCGATTATTGACGATCATCGGCATTAATAAGAAAATCTTAATAAAGACTAACGGTCCTTTCGACGGCTATTATTTTCATCGAAAATATTCCAGTTAATTGGTCGGGATGTTCTGCTTTTTGTTAACGGTGAAAGTTTGCTTTAAAAGGTCGTTGTAAAAATGCATTAATCACCATTGTCGAAAGGCTCGAAAGGTTCGAATCGTTTTTCTGCCGGTACAAGTGACTAAGTCGTTTTCAATGAAATTTACTCGACCCGCTCCAAGTTATGCCCGAAGCAACGTAATTAGCCATTCGGATTTGTAGAAAAGAGAAAATCCGAGAAAGGGAGGCAGCAGCAGCAACAGGCCGCCGACAAGTGAAATCGAAATTTCACGTTGATCCCGGTGGAAGTTGCATCGAAATAAAAGGAAAAAAAAAAAAGGAAGAGCGACGAGGGCGAGGAAAGAACAGCCTACGTAGGAGGCGAAAGAACGGCGCGACAATAAAAGTTCGGCCGAAGCCTACTTTCGGCCACCCGGGCAAAAAGGCGCCGCGGCGCATTTTTCCCCGCGCGAAAATGCAACGCGGCAAGCGTTGTACGCGCGCGGGAGACGCCGGCGAGTCTTATAAAATCGCCCGGCGCAGTCGCGCGGCGAAAGTTCCCCTCGGAAATGGTCGCGCGCGCGCGATTTTCACGAGACAAAAGTAAAAGTCGAGATCGTAAAAGTCCGATGCTGCCGAGCCGCCATAAATATCGAGCAGAGCCGATTTATCATCTCTCCGAAGTGAAGAGAGGAGAGGAGAAAGGCCGAGAGTCGTTATCTGTCGACGAGTCAAAAGTCACACTTCCCGCGCGCGCGCGCGGGGCAGAAGTATCGAGCTTTGAAAATCTGCCGCTTAATTGGTAAATATGTGGTATAGGCTCGTGCGTCCGGTCGCATCTCGGGAGTAATTGCAAAGTGGACAGGAAAGCAAAATTTAGCGTAGCTCGACTTTCACTCTCTTCCAGAGAGGGGCGGGCGAAGGGCTCCGGGAGCGAGAGAGAGAGGGAGAGAAATGCCGCGGAAAAGCACGCGGCAGCACGCAGCAGCAGTCGGCTGCGCGATCGATGAAAATTAGAAAGTGAATGACTGCTCGTTGCGATCGGTCAGGGAATCGCGCCCCCCTTTTTCTCTCTCTCTCTCTCTCTCTCGAGCGCAACGTCTGTCTCGCTCGCTCGATCACTTTCCTTGGCCCTGGCCGCTCGGGAGATACATCAGGAGCCTCCGCGGCGGCCGGCCATGCAGTTTATTCGGTGTTGTCGCGCTCGCGCGGGCCCCTACGATTTTCGAACGCATCTACAATGAAAAAGAAAAAATAGCCGGGCCAAGTGGGAAAGACACAAAGTGCGAGCGAGAATGCTAAGTAGCGACCGAATAACGGAAGCACTCGGTGTTACGAATTCGCGAGTTTGAATCGCGCTTCGAAAAATGAGGAGATAACGGAGCGCGCTGGAACCTGTCGGTGAGGAACGTCTAAAACGGAAGAGCGGAAAACGTTAAAAAAACCAGACGACAAAAAAAAAATGTATCTGCCGGCGAAACTCTGCGCGCTTATCCTCTTTGCGCTCGTTCAAGCCTCCTCGCAGATGATGAAGGCCATGAAGGACGATCACAGCAGTAAGTACAATGAGCATAGTGCCGAGACGAGCTTAGATTTTTGCCTGCTCGAGTAGTTTCGTTAAGCGGTGGTAGCGTGGATTATTAGCAAGCGGTGGTAGCTTTACGGATAAGAGGTGAAAATATGTACGCTGTTGAACGGCAGAATGTGGATGTCCAGCAGTCTGGCAGCGGCAGCCGCGTCATGCGAGCGGGGACGAGACGACGGGACGCATCTTCAACGGCAAGCCCAGCAGACGAGGTTCCTGGCCGTGGCAGGTCTCCTTGCAGCTGCTTCATCCCAAGCTCGGCTTCACCGGTCACTGGTGCGGAGGTGTGCTCGTCGACCAGAACTGGGTCCTCACCGCCGCCCACTGCATAAACAAGTGAGTTTCGTCAAGCCCGTTAATCCCGTCTCGCTTTTTTACTCTCATACCCGAGTACGACGGAAAATTTTAGCGATTTGTTCAACTTGCCGTACGGACCCCTCTGGACAGCCGTTGTTGGCGAGTGGGAGTTGGACTCGGGAGGTCGTGGATCTGCACGCTTGCCTGTCGAGCGGGTCATTCTTCATGACCACTTTGAGAATTACATGCATGACATTGGTGAGCTAAACTTTATACTATTTCTTTTAATTACAAATTGACTTTTATTCTTTTAAGAATTTTGTTTATGAATACACATACGTCATGGTTATAAACGGTTTGAGAACAGAAATATGTAGAAAATACTTCTATAATAACACTTAAAGAAGTTTATAACGTAAATAAAAATATATACTATGAATAAAATACTTGAGTATGAATCTCATCTGTAAGTTGTTTTTTCATTAAAAAGAACTAAAAATAATAATCAATAACGATTCTTTGGAAAAATTTTAAACTTATCGTTGATTATGCAGAAAGATGCTTTGCACGAACTCACGGCCGATAGCCAGAGCAAGTAATGGTGATGCAGATTGACTAATTTGTCGGTACATTTCGTAGATATGGATATCTATCGTGTCATCATTTCCTAACACAAAACTATCGTCAAATCCATATACGCGAGCACATTCTCGCACGCTTACCACTCGAGGCTCTGACGGGTGCAAAACTGGTCGCTTAAAGAAAAAAAAAAGAATAATCAGATAAAAGTTGTATTAAACTGTTACTAATTACGTGGAAAAATGTTTGAAAAGAGTTTAATTTATTGTAATTCATAAAATACTATTTTTTCCTTCTTTTAAAAAGGAGAAGTAAAAGAAACTCTCTCCAACTCTTCTAGTAGTGAAATATTCTTTTATAGAGTGAAAACGTCTATAAAAATACTTTTTCTAGAAAAGATATTATAAATTGACATTTTATTTAACTTTTGTCCTATTTTTATCGCTATTCGGTGTTTTCCATCATTTTCACTTTCTCTTTAGATTAAAATGTTACTTTCATTCTGAAGCCACGGTTAGTAGAAAATTATACATTCACTGAGCTTATTTTTATGAAGCACAGGTTTGTTTCTTTGCAAATCTCTTTAACTCATCAAATCATAGTCGTCATAGGAATTTAAATTATTTTAAAAAATCTTTTTTTTTTTTTAAGTTTCGATTTATAAGGAAAGAAGCAGTACTGGATAGACACATTGAACAATTGCAAATGTTGAGTTATAATACACTCACCTCTCCACCAAGGGGTTCAGGAGTCGTTATGACCCCTTCAAGAAATCCGTCACACTGTAATCGACTGTAAAGTCCTGGCCAATTCGCGTTTTGATCCGCTGAATGAATTAAATACCACGGGATCAACGTGTTCTGTTGTCTATTACGTAGATCACATTCGTTGCCGATTGAACACGAACACACTCCTCGCGTGCCAGATGCTTTATTGAAATACTTATAAACGCTAATTACAAAAAAAAGTTGTTTATGATATTTCTTTATTTGTAACGTTATTTTATTAGATGCTTTTAAGTGTCACCTACATTTTTTCCGTAACAGTTCCGTCCTTTAAACGAATTTCAATGTTTGGTAAATTTCGCCAATCGGATCCCGTTGCCTTCGGTATATGCGCAATCCTACTTTCGACCAAAGGTCCGAAATCTTTATAAACGTGATTGTACAAAACAGGTTCGGTCATATTTTTTCTTGCCTGCAATATTAAGTTATTAAAATCTTATTACCATCTAGTTGTATTAAGAACACTGAATAAAAAATTATTAAACTACTTTTTTTTGAAAATGACATTCAGGAATACTGCTATAACTCATTTTTTTCGTATTTTGTTCAATAAAATTTTTTAGTGTTAAATCAGATAAAGCGTCGTGAATTGTAATGGTCCTGTAAGGTGCTGACTCTTCTTGATTATTTCTTGGAATATACTACAAACAAAAAATTATATAACAATATTTTATAATGATTATAATGGTTTAAAAAATTGTATTACTTTTTTGTCCTCTATCACTAGACTAGTTTTGCAAAATGACTTCGGGAATACATGGAGATGTTGCGGGTACTTAGGTAAAACACGATACGGTGACGAGCCCAAAACTACAGTCCTTTAAATATGATATTCGAATACTAAATTAATGAAAGAGATTTTTAATGATTTATAAATATATATTTTATACATTACCTTTTTCGATTTTGTGGAGCACCGAAGCTACCGACTTGCATCAAGTCAAATGCGATTTGAAAACCAAGGCTCATAAAACAAGCAAGAGTCATTTTAAAAAGAATACTTTTCTTGATAAGTTTCTCATCAGTTTCAAAAATGAAATAATGCGGTCGATAATAAGAGCAATATCCCAGAAAAGTTGCAATGGTTGAGTTTCTAAAAGCATTTGCATTATTTTTATAATTTTCCCATGGTAAAGTGCCACACAAGATATCTACATCACCTTTTTGAGGCAATTGTTTATTATCAATTTTTTTTTTCCCCTATTAAATAAATATTTTCGATTTTTTAATAAAACTGCATATAAAAATATTAAGTTTTAAATTCAGAAAAAATTATGAAATCACCTTTATAATTTTGCATAGTAACTCTTTACAATCTTCATTGAACATTTGCGTATTAGGGCTGTTGAGCTTATACGTCATAGCTGATAATAATACTGGTTCTACAGCCCAACAACTTTCTATTAGTCCAGCTTCTCGCAAACCCAAAGAAAGACCTAAAAAAATCTTATGTATTAAAAATTTATCTTACTAAAATATTAACTAATTTCTAATAAGAAACAATTAGAAATTTGAAATTAAATATACCACCGCATCCAGAAAAAATATCAAAAGCCTTCAATTTCTCTATTTTCGGATAATCAATGGGATTCTGTTGTTGAACTAAATTTTGAAAATTGCTTAATTGTTTATCAACATTATAGAATGTATCATTTGAATACACCTGATCAAAAAAGAATCGATCAGGACCCATGGACGTCCAATCATCAACATTTACAGGGATGCATTTTTTATGACAAACAAAGCATTTCCTTATCACAAAGGTAAATGAAATAGTCGTTTCTAAAAAGTTATTAAATTAAAATTAACTTACTTAAAAAGTCTCTAAAAAATTTGGTAATACTAAAAATCAATACCTTCTTCACTCCAAAATAATAAATTCAGATTTAATTTTTTATTGATTGCTTCACCATTAAGAGTATTTTCTGGTCGGTAAAGTTTATAAACTTTTATGTATAATTTTTTTTTAATTTTAAATATTTCTTTGATGTATGCAATATCGTATGGTGCAGGTGTTTCAGCCTTATTATTGATAAATGATCTACTTGATTTTCTATAATATTCAGGATACTTATCTTTATCTATCGTTTGAGTCACAGAATCAAAAGATTTTCCTAGAAATAAGAATATGTATTACTTTACCAAATATGAAAAAAAGGCACATACATTTGTGTAATAAGCAAGACTTTTGAAATAAAACAAACCGTAATAATTATGCATGGGATATTTGAAGTATAATGTTTTTGGCTTAAGGTAAACGTACATTCCTGGTTCATATATTTCGTTTTTGTATGAAACAGAGTCACATAGTACTCGTTCATTCTCTACGTGTTCTTTTAAAACTCGGGGCGTATTAGTTTCAATTTGAAAATTTAGATTTTCACAAATCCAACAAAATCGATATGCTTTTTCTCGATGAGAACTCGCAATTCGAGAAATATTCTCTTCTGAAGGTAGATTTTGAAAGCGACCTGTTTTTGGATCATAAGACTTTTCACAGTAGAACTGATGCGGTGATCTATTTTTCGTAGCCATAATACCTAAAGAAGTAAAGTATAAAAGTTTAATACCTTCGTTTAAATACAAAAGAATTCGGAAAAAAGTCTAAATTTTCTATGAAAAATTTTATAAATATTGAAACTTATTTTATTTAAATTACTTAAAATACAAACATTTAAAATTTCTTTAATATCTAAAAATTAAGAAATCCATAACTTTTCTCACCTTTGATCCAATTTGTTGGTAAATGTTGTACATCAACTTGTACCTTTCCAGTAATTGCTGAGATTGGAATATCGCTACACTTTTCAATGAAAAATAACTCATTTTTATATATTGCCTTATTAAGAATAGTGTCTTCTCCTCGCCAAAAATAATTGGCATGAAAAGCAGCTCCAGAGTTTTGATTAAATAAATATATAATTTTCACAATTTGTGTAGATACATTCGAATTAATTGATTGCAGTGAAACAAAATCGCCTGAACTAATAGTCACGCCATCAATCGTAACTGAATTATAATAAATTCTACTTGACTCTTCAGCCGTTGATACCTCAGGCCAGATGATTTTTTTCTCATAATTATTAAAAGACCTTATCTTATTTTCAAAAGCATTAAAACTGTCCTGACCAACCAGCTGTGTAACATCAATGTTATCTCTTAAATCTTCCTCGTTTGCTTGCTTAATCAAATTATATCACTTTTTAATAATTTATAGAAATAAAATATTACAATTTTCAATAAAAAAATTTTACTCCTTAACTACATAATAAGAATAATCTTAATGTAAATTAAGTGCCTATTGCCACTTTATATTTACCTTTATTTCTTGGTAAAAGCAACGTCGCTGATGACACGCATTTTGATTTTTGTAAAGACAACCATCACAGGTTTCACATGCAGGGCGCCTACAGTGTTCACATTTATTGCAACGTATTTTCTCTTGTTTATCATCAATATCAGTATATAAACTAACAGGTACAAACTGGTCAAGCACATTACTTTTGTCTTTTTGTTCTTCAAAAACTTTTCGTAGTTGATCTTGATAGTTATTCCCTTGACTTTCTGGAGAATTTTTTTTCTAGAAATGTTAAAGACATTGTTCAATTTTCAATTTAAAAATTTCTTTTAATTTTAAAATTTCCCCTCTATAAAACTTAAAATTTCTTATATCTTAATCTTAAAATAATGCCTTAAAAATATTCTATTAATTTGTTTCACATAAAAATTAAATTTAATATTAAATTATTATTTTTTGGTAATAAGGTTTTTAAAATTAGACATATAAAATTACCTGTCTCGTTGGTTTGATGAGTTGAATTCCAGCAAGGTCTATGAGACGACGCATGCAAGGTGCAATGACAAGCAGTGGCTCATCAGGTTTCGCTGTCTCATCAAAAGACATTACTTGGTTACAAACAAACTGTGCATGGTCCAGCAAGATATTTTCTGTTAAGCCTTCTGGATTCTCTGATGTAGAAGTACTCTACAAATATGAAAAATACAAGTGTTTTAAAGTTATTAATATTAGTATAATAAAATACAATATGTTGCATTTACATGAAATTTACACTTACATCAAGCTTAATAAGTAAATCTTCATATGAAGCATTTGGTTCATAAATAAGATATTCAATAACTATCTTACTGATTTGAATTTTATTTAGAGCAGACAGCATAAGTGGAGCATAATCTTCTGAAGGTTCCATTAAAAGATAATCTCCAATCTCTGTACTAAAGGCAACTTTTGGTTTTTCACCAATATCAAATCCTGTAATCCACCATAAAACGATAGGACCACAATTTTTAACAGGAATCCCATCTTTTATGGAAGGATCTTCACAGTAAATGGGTTTAATATACCCCGAAAAATATAATTCTACATCTGTTTCAATCAGCCCAGAATCTAAAGAGCATAAATGACCATTCTCACAGTAAACACTATAATAAATAAAATAATCTTCAAAACTTAAAGAAAATTTTTATTAGTTTTTTGAAAATTAAATACTTACCTGAAAGATGTCAGTTTGTTATATGCTCTAGCATCCTCTTTTGCAACGTCTTTTTCGTTTCCATTAAATAGTGACAATCCTGCTTGAATAATTGCTTCATCTTCTTTTATATCTTGATCAGGTTGATCATTGTAATACTTTACATTATCGTTCAGCTTCTGATGACAAATGCGACATATCTTGCAATAGTTACTTTTATTGTATAAAGCTGAAAGCGATTTTGAATTAGAAATACTTGTTTTAGCTTTTTTCTTTCTGTGTTTTTTTTCTGGTCGATTGCTGTTTTTTGATACACTGTCATCAGTTCGATTCTTTTTATCTTTAAGAGCGTCAACGGGTTGACTTGATAAGTTACCTATTAAACTTGATTCAGGTTTCTCTAACACAGATATTATGCAGTTCATTGTTGATTCATCATTCAGCTCGCGGTCAACATTAGTCTCTGCGATATTCAGCTTCGTTTTTTTTACAACAGTCGTTGAATCGATAAGATTAGCTGCAATTTCGGATTTTTCAAAAACTACTTCATCTTGCTTCATTTTTTTGTTAGTGGGCTCTTCTTTCATCAATTCTATAGTCGATTCACTTGAATTCATTTCCAACGACATTTCTAAAAATTTTTATTAGAATAATAAGTATTAAACACTTAAAACGCGGCTACAAAATCGAAGGACGGTTTAGTTCGAAGAAAAAGAAAGTTCTCGGAAGTTTTTTTGGCGCGTCGCGCGTAACAAAGACAAAGTAAACAAAGGAACGCTCAGTTTTTCAGCGGTAACTATTTGTATTTTTTAGAGTGAAACTGAAAGTTCAAGGACTTGTCGGACGATAATAGATATAAATATCATAGAGCTCGACGGTTTTGACACTAAAATACCTGGTTGCACGCAGCTTCGACGACGGACGTTAACACCGATGTCCGACGAGTTTCGTCCGGTTTCGTCGCAACTTTGCAACTGCCAGTCGCGACTCGCGAGAACGCGCGAGAAAAACGACCTTTCGAATGGAGCTTGGCGAGCAGGGCCAGCAACTTCGGGAGACAAAAACTACTCGGGCGTAGTGCGCTCGTGCCTTGCTCGAACGGCAATGGAATGCAAAGCGGCCATTGGCAATCCTGAGTTCTTTGGCGGCGCGGTGGTTGAAACTAAAAGAAAACTAACTTTATTAATGATCACGCTTATGACTTATGTGATGTGATTTCAGCGCTGATGAAGCTAGCACGACCAGCGCCTCTGTCCAAAGTAGTCCGCACGATTTGCCTACCGACGGAGGATGAGCCGCCACGGACGAACGTACAGTGCGTGACCTCCGGCTGGGGCCGCTCTGGACCCTCGCCCTCGCTGTCGACGGCTCTCCTGGAGGCCAATGTGCCGCTACTAGAGCTCGCCGAGTGTCTGAAGGCTTACGGCAAGTCCGTCCCAATTCGCGAGGGCCACTTATGCGCTGGCAACACCGATGGCTCGTCCGGTAGCTGCGTCGTGAGTATACAGTCAGCTTAGCCCATTCTTGCACGTATCCCTCCCATTTTTTACGATGAGTGTTTCTTTGCTGTTTACAGGGAGACTCGGGCGGACCATTACAGTGCAAGGGTACCGACGGAGCCTGGCAGCTTGTCGGCGTTACTTCTTTTGGCTCGGGCTGCGCTCGGCCGGGCTTTCCCGACGTTTATACCAGGATCCAGTACTACGCCTCGTGGATCAAGGACACTATTGCCAAAGACCTCGACCGATAGCGAAAGCTACTTCTACAAACCTGTACATAATTGCTTTTAATTTAATAAAATTTCTTTCGAATCATGAAATTCCCCAAACAAAAAGTTCATTTCTTTCGTTTTAAATTTAAGCATGGTAAGGTACTCGCCTCCCGCTCTGGATCGCCGCAGATCGAAGCTTGCTGAGTCGTGGGCCGAGTGGCGCCAGAGCGACGGCAACAGTACACACGGGCAGCTCTCGACGAAGCTCTGCGTGGCGCTATAAGCTTATGTGTGCGTGTGAGTGCGAGAGTAGTGGCGTACGTGCAGAGCTACGGGATACGGCAATATCCGCGTCGGGGAGTTCATCTGCACTAAAGAACCGATAGAAAAGTACCGTGAAGAAGGGAATTTTCGCGCTTATGTGAGCTCCCGAAGGAAGGCAATGCTGAAGTCGTATATTTAGGCAAGAGGACTTGATTGCTCTTAAATAACAACGCTCTTTGGCATCGTCGCCGCCAAGTCCAGTGCACGGCCATTGTGCGCGTGTGCGAGAGCAGTCGGTCGCGAGAGACGCGCGTCGCGTGTTAACATGCTCCGGATCAAGCCAGTCGACTGCTCGGAGCAACATCCTCCTCGCCAACGTGCCTGTACGCTCCAGCAGCATTTTTCTATTCGAACCTTTGCTGCTTCGGACTTGCAAAGAAACAAAGCGTTTTCCTCCAGCTAGAGTTAAAGCTTTGCTCTCGAGGATCTCTCACATTTTCAGGAGCTTTTCCCACCTCAAGCTACTTAAGCACATTTCTAGGTAAAAGGCAAGTTCAGAAGTATTCAGTCATGAAAATCTCGCGAGCAACCCGCTTCAGACGTTAAATTGATTCGCGGTTTCGTCTCCGGTGGCACGCGAGTGCGTTATAAGTGTGTGTGCGTGCGTATTGGCTGTAGAGCAGCCAGCAGCAACACGGGAAAGAAAGGGCAACACGGAGAGTTGAAGAGAAAAAAAGAATAGTTGCCCGCCACGTAAAGAAGAACAAGAAGAAACGAACTTGAACAGAATCAGTGGTAAACTGGAAGAGTCGACAAGTCGAGTAGGTAAATACTGTTAGGTTGTTTTTCTACCTGTATTTATGTACATGTAAATGCACATATCGCTTACCCTTCTGATATAGTTATTCCTACTTTACCGACGCTGCTATCCTCTCTTATTACAAAAAAAATTTGTTATTATACTTGACATAAGATTAGACTTTAATTCCAAACATTTTTTAACGTTTGAACTTATCATAGATTTTGGCCTTGTCTATAAATTCTTCTTTAAAAAATATACTTCTCAGAAATAAGATAATAAGTGAAGAATTTTTACAATGTGAAAAAAAAACAGATGAAAGTGACAAAAATGCACACTGTCTTGAAAGGAAAGAAAGATAAAAGATCGGACTGATTTACCTAAGTACATGCAGTACAGATGGAAATTTTCGCTTTGCACGAATTCGAATGAATTACGAGAAAATATTCTAAAGAACTCTGGATATTTAAACAAGTACCTTCCGGGCCCGTACATTCAGTCTTTTCTTTTAATTTATCAAAAGTAAAAAAATGTTTTTAGTTTTTTTGCAAGGTCAGTAACTGGGACATTGAGAGAGAGGGAGAGAGAGAAAAATACAGAGAAAGAAGGAGGTAAAGCAAAGAACAAGCGCACGGTGCGCAAAGTGAAAGTGACCCATCGCGTTGCTCTCTTTCGTACAGTGATGAGTGTGCGTGTTTGCGTGTGTGTGTGCATGCGTGTGGAAATGGAGGGATGCACACGTGTAAATGCTAATCAATGTGTACGTTCGTACTTACGCGCAGTAACATCAACACTATCTAGCTTTCGCTTTTCTAAATCTTTATTTACTTCAGGTTTGCCTTTTTAAAGTCAATTTTAAGGTTTGCCAATCTGTCCGCTTGGTTGAACCTACATTTCTTTAGTTATGAAGGAAGAGAAAGGTTAAGTTTCTTTAGAATCATTTAATGGAATTTTTTTCTATATTTATTTTTATAAGATACTAAAAACTTTCATTTATAATGCTTTTTATTGATAATCACAGTATTTAATGAACATTACTAAAAATAGTAACAGTATATCAAATTTTAATGTCAATATAAGATATCCATTTCAGATCTGCATATTGTGTGATAGAGTAAAAAGTGTTCATTGTAAAAACTAATTCAACAAGATTTGTAATAGATAATATATTAATTTTTAAAATCTTTGTTTTAGAGGATCTCAACATAATGAGTGCGAGTCAAAGTAGTGCTATGTCTTTAGCTAATCCATCTGCTATCCATTTAGGGCCGATATTAACACCTGGCAGTAATGAAACTATTTCTATAGTCATTCCACTCTCAGCACAATTAGCCACTTTATCAAGAAATGCTGCAGTGCAACAACAAATGGTTTGTAAACAAGAGCCAATTGATAATAATGACAAAAAGGCATCACCCAAACGAACTAAAACTAATCCACCTAGAATTAAAGAGGATAAAACTAAAGGTAATTGAGTTTATGTTTTAAATTGTATTTATTTGATTAATTGTGGAATAAACAAAAATGTTGCAATATTTTTTAGGTTGCCCTTATCCCAACTGTAGTAGATTTGGAAGAGCATTTTCAAGAGCTCATGACTTGAAACGACACATAGCAAGACATGAATCTAGAGAAAATAAGGGAGAACAACAAAACCAACAAATATATCCTTGCCTAATCTGTGGTGCCCATTTTTACAATGAAATGATTTTACAAAGGCACAAATTAATACATGAAAATGGAGCTCATTCTATAACTTCAACTAGTGGTCCTCCTTATACTTGCAATTTTTGCAAAAAATCTTTTGAACATGAAAGTCTTCTCAATGCCCATCTACCAGTTCATATAAAAGTAATGATTGTTTATTTATAAATTATTGATTTTTTGCATTTTTTATAAATAATTGTCTATTATACACAGTTAAAAATCACATAGTTTCGTAATGTTGTAATTTTAGTAGATATTGTCATTCTATAATTATATATTTTGCAGAGTGAACCTTTTCTTGCCTTTCAACATTCATCAGCAGCTATGCCATCAGTTTCACGTTATCAAACACTTAATGGACCACCTTCAGCATTGCCAACTTCTCCAGCTACTCCCATGGCAAGTGCAACTGCTTCGTCTGTTGCATCGTCTGATGATGACTATCGATTAGAAGACATGCTGTTACTACGTAAGGGTACTGCAAGCCATAAATCTCCAGTGGCACAGCAGATAAGTGGTGCTTCAACTTCATCTTCCTCTTCATCGTCACTGACTTCTATTGGTAATGGATCGAAAATTCGTTGTGAGTACTGCAGTAAAACTTTCAAAACAAAGTGGACATTAAGCTCACATGTTGCGGCACACGAAGGTCGTTTCCAGTACCAATGCTGTATATGCAGCAAACGTTTTGTTAGGAAGAGTCACTACGAGAGTCATGTTAGGTCACATGATGCTGCAAGACCGTTTGTTTGCGAGCATTGCGGTTAGTAACTTTATTTATAATTCTGTGTAAAGTAACTCATGATTTTTACTAAAGATTTAAAAATTTGTTTTAAAAAGCCAAAGAAATAATATTGCACTTTCCTGAGTATTTTAGTTTTATTTTAAAATTTCTATAAGTTCGTTTTATGGTGTTTTTCTATTGATAAATATAGAAAACATTAGAAAAAGTTACGAAACTTATAAAATTAAAAATATAGGAAACTGCAATATCGGTAACTATCAGAAAAACGTTTTAAGTAAAAATTTTATAAACTAATTTAAGATTGTTAATATTTTATATAAAGTACTGAATATTGATTTTTTCTTAAACTAATATTTTTAAAATCGATTGTAAAAAGTAACAGTTATTCATTGACTTAATTAACCTCATTTCTATTTAAAAATCAATTCTCAAAAATAGGCACATGTGAATAATGTTTATGTAATTTCTTTTGTTATAGGCAAGACTTTTAAAGAAAGTAAACATCGTAGAGAACACTTAAAGCGAAAACATCCAAGTAATCGCAATGCCATACAATCACTTTTGGATAGTATTAGTGCTTGTGTCAATGAAGAAGCTGCTGCTGCAGCAGAACAGGCTAAGCTTACCATACTCATGCCAATGAATTTCAGCACTTAAAAATAAAAGGTATTTACATCTGACAAAAAAGACAAATTAATTTGATTTTAATACACATGCATACGCATCCGCACTTATAAGCACATACATTTAATATGCCTATTACAAAAACGTTTTTTTGAAAATATTCTTCAAATATTAATTTATATTTAAATTTTCAGATTTTTTTACTTTATGAAATTTTCTATTATAATAAAGAGGTGTGCTACATCCAAAATACCAAAGTCTTAAAGAAGCTATAAGCAAGTGCTTCAACAGATAAAGAGTAGTTTGGAAAAACCTCTGCGTAATAAAAACTGTATTGTTAAGTATGAAGTTCTACATTCTTAAAGAGTAAGATTTCGAAAAACATGCTGATGCAAATGTTAAATAAATGTACTTAAAGAAGAGATTAATTTCTTACCATACGTTAAAGTAATTGAATTGCAATGGATACAACAAATTATTTTGCGTATAAAAACAAATTTCATTATCTAATTATTATCGTAATAAAATAGTCCTTAAAAATTAAACAAGAGTTAGCATCAAGTACCGAACTGGAATGTCATAAAATCGTTTAAGTTATTTATCAAGAGATCGTCGCCTTAATATAAAAAGGCTATAGCATCTGCAAGTAGCCATCACGAAAATTGTTAGTAGAGAGGCCACATACCGATATTTTCTAACAAATTCATCAAACAACCCAGACTGTTATATGTATCATATATCGAATCTTAACGTAAGAAATTATTAATAAAGATGTTTTAATCTTTCCAAATTAAAGATGTTTCAAATGGATAAAAGCTTTTGAGTTTCAATTTTTGTGTATATAAAGTTATTAATGTTTTGCGTTGTACTTTATCTGTAATAAAAAAAAATTTGTACTTTACATTAATATAGAAACAATTATTTTCTTCATTTTATATTTCACTAGGTAAATTTTTAAATGAATTAAAAATTGAAGTTTTTGAATTATTTATATAACAAGTATAAGAATTGAAATTTAAATTTAGGGAGAGTCTGCATAAGGCAGTAAGTGTATCTGTATACTGTTAGAAATAAGTGGAAAAAACTTCCATCATTCGTGACGCTTCTCATAGACTGCGTAGTCTATGTCAACGCTAG
>JAWWEM010000001.1:1638954-1675979 GCA_035582935.1 Ormyrus thymus
AAGAGGCAGCAGCATACGGCGCATTTGAGCTGCCTCACTTTTTGCCCGGGCGTTAGCAATCTCCCTATTCATCTCTGACGATGGAAGTTTTTTCCATTTATTTTTTATAGTGAGAAAAGACGATCTTGACCAATCAGAGAACTCCTTTAAAGAGAAAATCACGATTTCATTCGGTGAGATCGTGAGATTCCGACTTTCCGAGTGTTTACGATTCTATTGCAACGTCCGACGCTGTCTTTGCATTTAAATAAACTGAGTGTTAAAAATTGCTTCTTTTATAGCAATAATTATTCATAGTCTATCGTAGAAGATGTCAGAATATGACAAAGTCAGAATAAAAAAATTAGTTTTTAAAGGAGAGAAACGAAAGTAAGTTAATAATTTATGTACAAATAACTTATTTTCTGAATATTTTCAGCAATGTATCTTTGATAATTTTTATTTCAGAGCAAAAAAGAGAAAATGTAAGACACAAGAAAGCGATGAATCTTCTAATAAAGAAAAGGATGAAGACACTATGCGCCACGGTAATATTCAGATAAATAAATATCCATACATAACCTCTAACTTCTGGTTATCTGGAACATCGAACTAATATATATTTATTGCTTAAAAAAACTACTTTTTATTTTAGGTGGTTGGTGGAAAGCCTCAAATATAGCGGAAATAACTGGCACTGTAGCTCTTGAATTTGGTAATTTAGCTTACATGAAAGCCCTTGATAATGGTTTATTTACCCTTGGGGCTCCACACAAAGAAGGAGAAGCTCCGCTTCCAGAAGAAATTTTAACTGCTTTTCCTGTTAATGAGTCAAAAGTAGCTTTAAAATCTGGTTATGGAAAATACATTGGAATTGATAAAAAAGGAATGGTTGTAGGACGAAGTGATGCAGTTGGTGCAATGGAACAATGGGAACCAATTTTTCAGGTACAGTTTTTAATAATTGAATCACTGATCATTAAATTTACTTATACTTGAATAAAACTTATATTAAAAAGAAATACTTCTTTGTACTGTAGGATGGAAAATTAGCAATTCTGGGTAATACAGGTTGCTTCATTTCTGTTACTGATGATGATGACATTATATGTTCTAAATCAACAGCTGGGCCAAATGAGTATGTAATAATTAGAAGTATGGTTCAAAAAGTTAATGATCCCAATAAAGATATACCAAAAGAAGAACAAGGTTCTTTAGAAGAAGTTGAAGTAAATTATGTGTAAGTAAAAATAAGTATACATTTGATTACTAACATGGATTGTAGAAAGTAAACATAATTTTTTTAAAATCTTTTAGACGTAAATTTCAGAAATTCCAAGATAAAAAATTAAAAATAAGTAAGAACAAAGTATCAGAATTGAAAAAAGCTAGAGAGGATGGCATTTTCCACGAGGCTTTATTAGATAGACGCAGTAAAATGAAAGCTGATAGATATTGTAAATAATTGGATTTAAGGAGTTCTACAAGTAAATATGTTTTAAATCGGAAAAAAGCAAATTTGCAATTTAGCAAAATTTTCTTTTTATTACGATATTCAGTTATGATACTACTGTATACAGTAGCTGACTTATCTATTATTACTTTTTTGTACTCAGAGAATATTTAATTGTTTTCCTTATATCAGACATGATTATTTAAAAAATCCGTGCCCGCGACTCAGAAATCTCCATTTATTGCCACTTCTCATTGGCAATCAATATAGGTATATATGAAAAACCGATATCGAACAAAAATCTTGAAAACTAATTTGCATTACATGTAAATATTAAAAATATTAAATAAGTAATTGAATATTATAAAAAATTACAAATATATTTGGCAGTATAAAATATACCGATTAAAAAACTGATTAAGAATTAAAAATTACTTTTCTACATTCTGTGCGTAAAGTATACTTCGTGTGCAAGTAGGCACAAAATTAGCCTTTCCGCTCGTCGTATTAAAAAATGTTGTTTAATAAACGTGCGAAAGATGATCCTTGACTCGTCTTTTTTGTCACCCTCGCTTCGCTCAGACGACAAACTTTAGGATTGAAATTTGATTTCAGTAAATTCAATTTAATCGAGATGATTTCTGTAGGTATAATCTTTACCGTAATTAGAGTAGTGTACTTTTCGTTAAAACAATAACCTTTCCTTAAAAATTTATTTTTCAAGTGAAACTGATATTGGACTAAATATAACTTATTCTAAGTGTTCTAAAACTTATATTTTGCAATATTAAAACCATAATAATTCGACAAAAATACGTCATTCTCCAAATGTTAATTTAAAACGAAGAGAATTTGAAAATCAGAAAAATTTTTATTGTTATTAATATTATACAATTTTTTAAATTAATTTATACAAATTGATTTAATAAATCATCAGCTTTGAATATTATGTTTTAAAACTCCCTTAAATATTTCTTAATTTTTTAAAACAAATAAATATACATTATTACATATGTATCATAATTGTGCATTGACAGCTAAATATCAGTACGTGGAAAAATTTCATTTATATTTTATCAATATATGGTTGAATTTCAAAAATAAATACTTTTATCAATCTTTACTAGTTAAATTTAAAATTTTTGAAAATTATTAAGTTCTAAAAACTTACATAGTATAATTATATAGGATTTTTGTTTAAACTCAGGGTGTTAAAATTTTCAGTACCCTTTTTTACATTGTATTTTTGTTTTATTATTTGATATTTTATTTTAAAATTGTGATTACTAACAATAATTGGTTAATTTAAAAACAGTAGTATGAAAATAATACGACATAATGTACAGTTAATAACTCATCACGATCTGTATTATGTACGAACAGAATTTTTCCTAAAAATTTAAAGAGTGTAAAAATGCTCTGGTTTATTCCTATTTCCTTTTAAATGACATATTAATATTTCATCTTCAACTTATAGTAATTTGCATTGTCAAAATAGTTTTAAATTAATTCCTTTATATTTTTATAATAAGAAATAGAGATACTTTATTTTTTTAAATTAAAACATTAAACTATTACTTTCGTTCTCAAAAATCTAGTACTAAATTTTTATTGAATAAAACGAATGTTACGAAAATTGAAAAATATATATTGTGTATGACAAAATTCCTTTATACTCTACCTATTTATTATCTATGCGCTAGTGAGAAATTTTTCATCAAGAAAACTATTTTCTAATTTACACAGAAAATACTTTTCAAATAAAAATAATTGAATTTGTTTCATTTTACTACCCATTAAGTCTTTTACAAAATAAAAAACATTATTAAGTTTCAAAACAAATAATAGCTCAATGGATGAAATAATAATTTTTAAAAATAAAAAATTTCTAATTGAAATCTATAATATATATATCATTAAATACAGAAATAAGTGGTAAAAAAACATTTTTTTCATGATACAAATTAATTTTTCATTTTTAACTATAAATCATTATCACAAAGCGCGATTCTAGACATAGTCGTTAACGATGTAAGTTTTTATATGACCTAACTAACTGTAAGACTAACTCAATCTACTTACTCGATAAATCGTCATATATGTTTATCGTGATAAAGTAATTGAACTAACAGAAAAAAGTCCATAAATATTACAGGTTCCTTTTTTTGTTCTTTTTATCAATGAGAAAGAAATTTAAATTTTTTTAACAAATAATCGATATTGAAGGACAAAATCGGGAGTAAGGACTGTTTCTTTCGGTTAGGTGGGTATTTTTTATAAGATGAGATATTCAATTTAGATTGAATGTTTCAGCTGTTTCTCGTATCCATTTGAGACGTCCCCGCTCCTTGCTGTCTTTGAATTATCAACCATTCGACGAATTCATCAAGCATTACTGGCCCTGTTTAAATCAAAAATATTTTTAGAAAATCCTTAAATAATAAATTAACGGTTTATTGTTTCTTGATCAAAATTATCTTTTAAACAAAATCACAATATGCTATTTTATCATTTAATAATACTAAATTACTATGAATTTGCTTATTTTATAATAATGCAATTAAAACTACGTACATGCACCATCTAAATCGTAATTTGAAAGATCTTCGTTAATTGTCCGCGAGAATTCGAGAATGTTGCACCACTGATCTTTATTAATAACTTTGTACTTTGATTGATCCAAGAATTTGGCAAATTGCGAGAACAATGGCCAATGCCTGCCTAATAGTAATTGCAGCATGACTCGTGCTGTCTCCATATCCATACTGCGTTGATCCTTATCCTTTAAAGAAAAATTAATTAATAAATAATAACTTTAGTATTTTTTTTTATTAAAAAATCAATTATTTTTTCACGAAATATGTTAAAAGTTTTTAGCTTTATTTTAAAAAGTATTAACAATTTAAAGATACTATCTGGTCAAAGCATTTAAAAAATCTAATTTTTTTCTTTAACCATTTATCTTTTATAATTTATGTATGAATGCCAATTGTTAAAAGC
The DNA here is from genome assembly GCA_035582935.1 of Ormyrus thymus. Taxonomy (NCBI): domain Eukaryota; kingdom Metazoa; phylum Arthropoda; class Insecta; order Hymenoptera; family Ormyridae; genus Ormyrus; species Ormyrus thymus. The sequence goes on from JAWWEM010000001.1 coordinate 1,643,387, forward strand.
ACTTTCCGTGATTCCTAATTTTTGGGCTTAAAAAGATTCATTTCATATCTTGCGAAAGTTTTCTTTTAATGTTGCATAATTTTATATTTCTTTTTATAAGTAAAACGAAGTTGCAGACTGAAAACAATAATTTACCCTAGCAAAGTCGTAAGCGTATCTGTAGATTCCTTTGAAGGTGTGTGGATCATTTAAAAGATTTCTAAGATAATCCATCTTGTTCTGTAATTTACTGATCGAGTCGCAGTGAAGTTCCGTAAGGCCCTTCAGCCACTCGGACATAGTGAAGAAGCCCATTTGGCGAGCATTCATTTTATATGCAAGCACGAGCATCACAACATTTTCAGGTTCCACGCCGATGTCTTCACAAAATTTTTCCATAGCGTCTGGCCCGAGCGTGTCGGGATCGTCGGCTGTTGTATATTCGCGGAACCAGCTGATGCAGCGCTTTGGTGAAAAACATTGAGCCACATCTTCCGCTCTGCTATTTCGCCTCGAACTGAAAAGTATTTTAAATAAATCATAATTAAAACTTATACGTTTTAAAAATTATTCATCTATTCATATATTGGATTTTTTCATTTTTTTAAAGCAGTCACTGAACAGGTAAAATCAGCTAAGATACAAACCTCTCTTCTGCCATACACAATGAAAAACTTGACAACGTCTTTGCCGCAGCTATTTTTAATAAGTGCTTTATTACTATAGCTAAATAAAACTAAGCGACGTGTTTACCTATTAAATAAAAATTTCTCGATAAGTAACAAAGATCGTAAAATAGAAAAGAAAAATCTCGAAGTGCAACAGTACGGCGGACAATATACTTTTGCCCACGCAGAGAAAACGGCGATCCTCCTCAGTCGGTGAATACGTCCAAAAATAATCGTCTCACCTCCCTCTACTTAAGGAATTCATTCACAAAAGATGTTTAAATTAATCTATTTTCCTATACTTTTATGCGTTTGCGTTTACACGAAAACGAAATACCTTTCTTTATAAACTTTTTGTGGAATAATCAAGTGAATGGAGAAAAAATTTAAATTAAAGTAAAAAGTATGACTTGGCCAAGAAAGACAACCACACTAAATGTGCAGTGCCTTGGCTATTTTTGACACTCAAGCTCTTATGATGAAAAAGAAAGAGATAGAAAATGAAAAAGAACTAGATAGTGCCTATAAACTTCAAATGCTTATACTTATATAAATTCTGAAGATACTTGATTGGGAGGAGTAATTTTTTAATCACATAAAGCCCTTCTACAAATATAATCTCATAAAGAAGATTTTGCTTAGAGGGCAAAAAGTATTTAGATTCTTTTTGAAGCTCAATATAATGAAAACAAATTTGAAATTTTATAGCTTGTTAGATAATTTAAAAAAAAGTATTTGCTTCTATTTATAATGATTAAATATTTCATTATATTTTTTAGTGTCTAAAACCCTAACCTATACAGTCAGATTTTTCAGATTAAAATTAGTTTCATGATTTTGAAATTTGCTGAATTGTTACAAAATTTTACCTAGATGTATGTCTTAGACGCTTAGAGGGATGCCTGGGTTGATCTTCAGGAGTACTTGGTGGCATATCTGGTTGTGAATGGTTGTTTGTACCAGAGGGAGCTCGTCGCTTGGAGCGAGGCATCCCTCGTCTCTCTAAGCCTAATGTTTGATTGGTTAAAGTTGGACGCTGTGTGTTAACAGCGTACTTTCTACTTTGGTTATTAAAGGGCCGTATAGAAGATTCTTCAGCTCGTTTTTGAGATTCTTCCTCCCACGTTACCTGTAATTTAGTAAAAATTTGCTTTAATATAAAATTCAGGATTACCAATGTTTATTAAAAGAAAAAATTTTAATTTTAATTTTAATACCAATGAAGGATAAGGATTACAAAATAAAAAGAAATATCAGAAGTGTTCAATAAAAAAATTTAATAGCCTCTGTGATCAAATGATAAAATTTTTAGAAAACCTGTAGTCAAACCATTAATATTATCAACTGTTAAATTATTATTGTCAGTTGAAATGATGTTTCAAATTCATTGACAACAAGCATTTATTATAATTGGTATTTGATATGCTAATAAAACATTTCAGTATGGTTAATTTGACATTCATTGTTTTATGAAAGAATTTTAATCTTAATATACAACAAAACAACCCTAACCAAAAAAGACATTGAAAACCAATCTGGCAATATTGAACGGAATCCATTTCTTTTTGATTTTTGCTTGAAGTTATCTTTATTTCTATAATTCATGTTATCTGCAATGTATTTAATAATTAATTTGGTTGCCGAAAGATCAAAAAACCAGTATTAAAAATTTTGAAAAATTTAGAAGTGAGTGTAAGAGTTTGTTTATGATAGCTTTTTACAATTCTTGACAGCACCTCTATGTATCAAAACATTAACACATCGCTGCTAAGCAACTAAATTAAACTACAAACTTACTAAAAAATTTTTTAAGTTAAAAATAATTAATGAAGTAGCTGAAGAGTATCACATGATGAATTATTTTTATCATTTCAGAAAAGTGTAAATTAATATTAATTTGTAACTTTAAAATTAGAATATTAAATAGAACAATTTTTTATAACTTATTTTTACTTTTTTGTTAAAATTAATTGGCTCATATTGCAAAAAACTTGTGTAAAATAAATATTAAAGATTTATAAATATAAATATTATACTATACTAAAGTTACATCCATAAAACCAAACAAAGGTAATAAAAAATTTTTAGGTAGTTTCTGTTTCTTTGAGAAAAAAAAGATAATGACTATTTAATTATAATTTATATCTTTTCCAATAAAATTAATCATTGTTTTAAATGATTCATGTGGAATAAAAACTTTTTAAACTGTTTTGAAATTTTGCATTTATTTTGCAATATAAATCTAACCTATTTAAATAAAAAAAAAAGATTGCTTCTGCTATCTAGAAGTATTTATATATTTTAATTTAAGTCAATAATCAGAAGAACGATTTTGCTTAAATCAAAAGCTTAATTTTATCTGCTAAGTGAAAATATTGATTTTATAAATTTTAAAATATATGACTTGTAGTATTGATGTTGAAAGAATGTAAATAATGTAAACTAGCCTAATGTCAGTACATTAAATGTGAATACGACATAGGCTAATTAAAGATAAAATCGTTTAAAAAAAGTATATAAACATTTAGTTTTGAAAAGCTTTAATTTCTGATAAAATGAGTAACTCACATTTATGATTATGCACGAGAAGTGCTTTTATTAAGCACAAAAAGTATAGATTATTTTTACAGAATTAGGTAGTCAATAAGTCGGAAGCTTACCAAAGTATCGGAATGTTTTTCACTGCCAGATAGATTGAAAGAACTAAGTTTATCTGTAATGTAACCTGTTCCGTGGCAGCGGTTCGCCTGGTCCCTCTCGGCGACGTTCAACGGTGAAATTGAGGTTAGGTTCATCAATACATAATGTGCGCAAATCTTTGTTTTAAACTATATATTCGTTCAAATTAATTTTTCCTTCTCCTTTCTTAGGCGATCTTACAGTGCGACTGTCAAAATATTAAGTATTTTAATAATTTTCACTTTTACATTTGCGAGATTTAGTTCTCATTTATAAATCAGCAAGCGTATATTAATGCAATAAATTCCAGCAAACAAGACCTGCTATTTTCTCTTAAAGTTTATTCCATGAATTTCATCGAACGGGTGCGGCCAAATGTATGTCCGTTCACTAAGAGTAGTAGGTAATGGGTGCGTTCCGGGCGTTTGTGCACCCGCGCGATGGTTCGCGTGCACGCGTGTATATAAGCGCTCCTTTTCTGTGTGTCCTTGTCCTTACCTAAATGATCCTCAAAACTCTTTTGTCTGAGTCCCTCTATCTCTTTCCCTCTTGCTATGCTCTTTTGCTTTTTTGCAGCCTCCTTCTATTTTGAGGTTATACTAGGCCGGCGCGCGAGCTTTTCAAAAAGTTTTTAAAAATTGTAAAATTCTCCTTTTTAGTTTAAAATTATTTCTATTTCATTGAAGTGCCTTATTCTAATGTAATTATGCGCAAATTTATTTACAGTTCACTTCTAAATAATATTAAGTTTAATTTAGTAAAATTATACTTACGATTTTTGAATCTAAAAAATTTGGTTATGTACTTGAACTTACTCCTGTTTGTACAAATTTCTTTATTGGGTTTATGTTGAAAATACAATAATATTTTTATAGCAAAATATTAAATATTTGATAATTATACAAATTAAATAAAGTCTATTGTTTATTAAAAAGCAAATAAATAGGTAATGAATAAACAAATAAAATCATACAAAGTAATTTTTGTTTAAAAAAAAGACAGTGTAATACATTTATGTTACTTAATTAATTTTATTTGTAGCTTTTGAAGCAAATAATATCAGCTGCAAAATAAATTTTCAAATTCTTTGTATATCAATCACACATTCCTCGTACATTTCATGTAAAAAATTTTCACATTCCATTCACTTAAATGTTAATAACACGTGATAATTTTTGCACTCTGTTAAGCAGTAAATCACCTTGTTTGACCATAGCTTGATATTGCCAGTTTTTGCTATCTGGTCGGTTTGTCTCAACAACTCCGCCTACTCGGTCAACTTTGCAATGCAAGCGGCCTGCTGCAATAAACCGAGACAGTTCTCTGTAAAAGTAAATGAATTTAAATCAATTTTTTATTCGTATTTTTTAAGATTACAATTATAAGTATATTTTATTTTGGCCGACGTTTCGATTTTAAAAGTTTTTATCAAGGCTTCTATAAATTTTATAAAAAAAACTTCTTTTATAAAAAAAAAAAAATTATAACAATATTGAATAAATTAAAAAAGTAAACACTGACGCAAACTTGCAAAGTCAAAATCTAAGCAGAGTTGCAACTAAGCCAAGCTTTCATATAGTATAAATAATAGTCGGAAAATGTCTAATTTCTTTTTAATTTGACTGGCTTAGTTATAACTCTATCTAGATATTGATGTTGTAAGTCATTACATCAGTAGAATGTTAAAAAAAATACTAAAAACTTACTGGTCAATGTATTCAATAGTAACTCCAAAGGCTTCTGCCATGTATTGAAGAGTTAATGATCTGTAAGACTCGAGAAGTTGAGTGTAAGCGAGAATTCTCATTTCCCTAACATAATAACGGTAGTGTGGAAATACGAGAAAATCTCTGCGTAGTAATCCTTCAACATGTGCTACAATAAAAAATTTTACATTAAATATTTGTACATTCTTTAACCTCCAGGCAGCCGGGAAAAAACCGAAAAGTGCCAGCTTTTGGTTCGCTTATATTTTTAATTCTTTGAGAAATTTTTTAAGGAAAAAGTTTCTCAAAGTATGACATTGACGCATTCATTAATGCCGACTGCCTGCAAGTTAAATATATTGTAATAATGTATAACTTATATATAATTTAAGTTATAACTTACCAAGATTTTTAAAAAAATCAGCATAATGACAATTATATAATGAAAACAAGTACTCTTTGCAGTCAGGGTTACTATGTAATACTTCAAGAATTTCGGATCCTTTTATAATTTTATCACGTAGCTCATTACGAGGCAAACTAATCATACTCAAATATACTGTATATCTAACAAAAGTATTATAGTCCATTAGCTCATAACTTGTAAATGTACTGATAGTGTCTAAGAAAAAATTGGCAGCTTGTTTGAAATCTCTTACTGCTATACAATAAGTTCCTTGATAAACCTTTAGTCGGTTTCTTCTGTCCCAATCGCCACCTTCTTCTATAAGCCTAAAAATTAAATACATTTAATGGTTAATTTAATACGATATAATTAAATTATTGTAAGCTAAATACTGTTTCTGAATTAAACAATACTAACACTTCAGCCTTTTCAATATTTTTTGTAATAAGATCATGATCTAAATAGAAAAGACCAATTCTTATATTATGAAATACAATGTCTAATCTGTGACCAAGAGAAACTGTCTTGTCATAAGTTTTCTTGAAAGCAGCTAATGATCCCTCTTTGTCGCCAATTCTACATAGATGTTCAGATTTTTTTAAATTTGCTTCTCTGACTTCCATCTCACCCAAATTTTTCTCAGCGTCCTCAATAATACCATCTAGTTCTTTTAACTGTTCCTCATTTTTTGTTTTCATTTTGTTTAAAAATGCTTCATCAATTGGCCAATTAAGATCCCGACAAACTTCTTCATAAAATGGAGCCATATCTAAAAAATATTTTGTAATTTATTTGAAATTGAATAAAAATATCTTTTAAATATAAAATATGATTTTTGCTACTTTAAAATAATAAATTGCTTTTCTAATTACAGAAGTAAGTATGCAAGCAAAAAATGTATATATAAGAACATTAGTGAGAAAGTTTAATATTAAATTTATTTTCACATCAGAAAAAATTGTGTCAGCAATACAGCAAAGAAAATAATGAAGGAGGTTAGTTTGATAGTAAAATAAGAAGGTCCTAAAGATCATAAATTCTAATTTGATTATCAAGATTTTAATTTATTAAATGTTCAAATATATATTAAAATTAGTAGGATTAGAAAAAAGTTTAAAGACATAATATCTTGGATGAAAAAGTAAAATTGAAAATAATGCAATCTCACTTTCGGCTTTAATGGTATCTAGCAGCTTCGTTTTTAGATTTGAATCATTCTTGTGTTCTGGAAGACTGAGAAGAAACTTTGTTTGGGCAAGTTCAAGTTTTGGATTCTTTTCAAGTCCTTCCTCTTCTAAATTTTCAAGCGGCATTTTTCTTTTAGTTTTAACAATTTCTCGCGTAAATGTTTAGTGCAACGGCACAAGATCTTATGTATCAATATATAATATATACGTCCACTACGTTACTTCGTTACTTGCTGTTTCACGAGTCACTGTACAACGGAGTGCCACCAGGTGTCGTGTCACGCACGAGTACGCGACCCGCGTCCGCGTGTAACTTTTAAAAATTACCTAAGTTACATACAGCGTCTCTTTTCGTTCTATTACAGTGCAGAGACTGTCAGAGTCAGTCATAAAAACTTAAATAATTAAAAATTAGTGTTATTAGAAATCACAATTTATTTTTTTATTCTTAAAGTTTAAAGCTAGAACTACTTATTGAGCCTTCAACGCCCTTAGAGCGTATATTCCTAGAGTAAGCTTGTAGTAAGAAAAAGTGTAAGTTAGTGTTATTCTAACTTGTCCTAGAGAAAGACAGAAAGGAGTTCGGATATCTTCTCTCTCCCTCTAGTGCGCATGTGATTGGTCAATGGATTATGGATAGCGCTAGAGTGAAAAAGAATATATCCGAAGAATACCTTTCTCTCTTTATACGGCGAGCTGCACTTTTTCTTACGAGAGTAAATGTATGCTCTAAGTGCAAGCTGCACAAGGACAACCACAACCCACATCGTCATGTTAAACGACGGTCACGCCTCTAGTGGATACTCGGATGAAATATACATTTTGAAATTTGAAATGCCTGTACCGTTGAATCGGTTAAAGCTGAACTCCTAAAAACTGAATGCTAATAGATATCGTAATATTTAGAGAAAAAATTATTTTTTATTCCCTGATTTTAAAATTCAATGGTCTATACTCCACATACTCTGCAACTGTCCAGCTTTTGCAAAACAGCGGGAGGATACATCTATAGGTAGCCCCTACCTTGAGGAGATAAACTTCACTGCCAAGGACGCCCTGGTTATGTCGACCTTTTGGGAAACTACAGTCGATGGACGTTAAGTGATGAAATATATTTATATTTATATATTATATAATGAGGTACGAGGGATTACCTGTCATATGTCTGGAGGTCCGCAAGGCCTAAACCCTGCCGTTTTTTTAATAATTAAACTTCAGTTTTAGATGATCTTGTACAATTATAATATATAAAATTATTTTTAATTAATTAATTAAACACCCCCACAAATAAACAATACTATATCTTCTTCAATGTTTATTTATTCGAAAACAGAAAAAACACCGACCAATTATTTATATAAATCAAATTTCATGCAAAATCTTGCATAAATGAATTATTAGATTTCTTGAAAATATATTTTTTTATTTTTGAATGTTACATATTACTTAATTCTATGACGGAAAGGACAGGAATTCGGATTAAATAATTAAAGCAATTATATTTTTATGGTATTATATATTTATTTAAAAAATTTGTTACATAAGTACAAAGTTTCATTTCTTATAAAATAATCTTTGGTTGTCTAAAGTTTTACTTTATTTTTTATGTGGAAAAGTAAAAAATGTAAGACAATTCTTAACTTTTTTGTTTCAAAAATAATATGTGTTGAAAACGCGTATTATTTAAAAACCGTTACAAATAATAATTACACTTATTATTTGTAACAGGAATATTATGAGTAAATTATTACAATTTTCTTAAACCTCGTTTGACTAAAGAAAATTAATTTATCATTTACTCAAAAAAACTGCTAATAACTGAGAACTGCAAATATCTGTGAAAAAGTTTTATTAACTATAAATAAATGTAAACTATTTTTGATTGGATTAGCAAAGGCTATTAGAAAAATGATGAAATTGTGTACAGTTTACAATTATTCTTTTCATTTAGGGTCTCTTAAAATTATATAAATGTTTTCATTTCCCTTATGAACTTGGAAATTATCGAAAAATATAATAAAATATGCGTTTAATGTTGTTTATTTATATTTAATTATAATTTCTTTTCCTTTCCATTAGGGTACTTACCTTTCACTAATAAATGTACATTTAAAAATGTAAATTTACTATTTATATTTTTTAATTATTAAATGTAGTTTGAATTTTATTGGAGCGAATAATATTTTACTGAGTATAATTTGCTGCATTTTGTGCTAAAATTTATTATCCGTATTAAATGTTTTATCGCCTGATCTCAAAATCTCATAGAAATTTTTCCTACAAAATTTTATTGTAATTTTCTCGATTATTTAGTAGATTGTTTACTATAAAGAAAAAAGATTTCAAATTCAGTTTAAGAGATTTCATAGAATTTAAAATCAGAAGTGGGAAATTTGTTTTTAAATCTTATCAAGATGCGTGGCTGAGTTCTACACCAAATTTGACTTTCAACGCGAATAAGAAAGAAATAGTGAAAAAGAGAATACACGTCTAAGTATTATCGTAAATGAAAGATTTTTAAAACTATTTGTTACTCATAATTATTTCGCATTTAAAAAACTTGACATCAAAAAAATTTACATTTCCCTGTTTGAAGGTCTATTTTTAAAGTTTTGAAAAAGAATTATATGAGTAGTCACTTACATTGACTTACCTCCAGCATCGCTCCCTGTTGTTCTTGTGAAAAACGGCGAGCTTGATGATGCTGACTATCTCAGGCCGGATGGTAAACCAGAAATTAATGAAAACGAAATAGAACATATTATTAAAAGATAAAAAAAGTTTTCAGTAATTTTGTTTTTTACAAAGTAAATGAATTCTTTATTTTAAGTAAAAAAAAACTTAATTATTAAATGTTGTGCATTAATTACACGCACAATTTTCATTCAACACTTTATACTTTTTTTGAGTTCATTACGTTGATTTGTATTTTATAAAAGACCATATGAGTGTCGAATTGTTATTGCACGGGTTTTAAAGTACAGATAAAAATTTGTGAATGTTTTTTTTACAAAAATGTTAGTATCGACACTTGTAGATTTCCAAGTTTTTCAGTATAATTTTACAATTTTTTTAACATATCGTCTTTATGTGTGCTCCGTTAATATCTATAGCAGAACAGCACAAAACTTAAAAAAATTTTAAAATAAAACGGAAATTTGGGAAATGGCGTGTCGATAATTTTGTTAATAAAATAGAGATAAAAGACATGTATGAATGAAAATAATATCTTTAAATTTTGACAAATTTTATATATGTAACAAGTTATTTATTATCTTATGTGTACAAAAAATCGTTATTTTAAATGAGTTTTACATCTCCCAACTTTTTTTTATAATTTAATCTATTGCTTGAAATTCTTGAAGATCGATTTTTATACTTTATTACGTAAAGAAGTTTTAAATATTGGTTTCTTTGACACAATTGAATGTATTAATTAATTAATTTCGATTCATTTACAAGAACATATAAAATATTTTTTTACTTTACATTTATTTGCGGCTTATAATTTTTTACTTTAAAAAGTTCAAATTAAAATTTTCGATTTCAATATTATACGTGACACTATCAAAACTGATTTAAATTGGTTTAATGTACTCAAATGATCAACAGAACGTTACTCGTAAAAAAGATACGAGTTTAAAAAATTATTTAAAAATTATGCATAACTTATGATCTAAATATGTTTTATATTTTAAATTGCAGTCTTTAAAATTGAGGTTGAAAAACATTTTATGCTAAAAATTCAAAATATATGTAAGTGTAAATACAATTAAGAATTTCAATTGAGAAAAGTAATTAAACATAGAAAGGACAATATTTTACAGAATAGTAAAAAAAAGTAAATTTCTTAATAGCAAAAACACTTGGATGTATATAATTACTCTTTTAGTACTTTGGGGTACTGATAATTAATGGAGAATAGATGGATGAAAATTAATATTTTTCTGCTGGGTGCGCTTCAAGTTGTTTTAGTAATCCTAATTCTACATTTAAATGAAACATTATTTCTGAATAACAAATTATTTGCACTTCACTCCAATTTACCTATATTTAAAAGTTAAATCGACAAAACTTTCCTACCTGCGTTTGAATAGAAGCTAGTTAGACCTTGCTCTGCTACCTGCCTTTTTTTACTTTCTTCTAAGTTTCACTTCTTTCCTTTGCTAATAAGCTGATTTTTTTTATCAATAAATTAATATCAGTAAACAGAAAAAGAAAAAACTAAATTTAAACTAAAAAAATTTTTTTTTTTGTTATATATACACACCACTTTAATACTGTAATTACACCAAAATACGTATCAAATATCTTGCGAAGTAATGCTTACAAATATTTTCATATACAATATGTCATAGAAAATAAGAATTAAGCCTTGTTTTATCTATTTTTACTTTTATACAATTTAAAAGTAAGTAACTGTATTAAGAAATTTCAAAAAAACTACAAGACGTTTAAATAATGCCTTTAATAATGAGAGATTAAAAAATATATGAAGTAACGTGGAAAATAGGTCGTGGTCAAGTTTATTCGACTAACTTTGTTAAAGACAAATACAACTTAAAAATTATTCTGAATCACTCGTTTATATATATATATATATATATACATATACGTATATATACTATATATATATATATTCTATATATAGTAGCCTATAGGCAACCTACAAAGGCTAAACACATATCGTTCGACCTAAACTATGCTTCCGCTCTCGCATTTATTCTTTCTTAATTTTTTCCCTTCTGATACTATTTCTATTTTATTTCCTTGTTAATTTTAGCATTCCACTGTAGGAACGCCCGACCTTCGCTTATGTGGTTTTTATTTAAAGTAAAAAAATAAACGAGGGAAAAAATAAATGTTCAAACTCGCATTCCTAAGTATTTTTCTCATTACAATATTTGCTGGTATTTCTAGTTACAAATTTGAATCGGAGGTGAAAAAGTAATTATTCTTGACGAACCTCTGCTATAAAACACTAAACAGTTTACTTTAAATGAACATTTAAACCATAAACTAAACATTTACGATATAAGAAGTGTGTAGTGTGCATTTAAGTATAAGAGATGTAATTCATTAATTTTAATTTATACAGTCACAATTCAAATCAATAAATCAATTAATTTATTAGCTATTCGGTAAACGCAAATAACAATTAAAAAGATGTATTAATCATGAACGAATGGAGTTAGCTTTTTAGCAGAGGACTTTTTTTAGAATTCATCGATAAAGATTAGAATTTCCTGGTTTTCGTTACTAATTACGAACTTACTACAGTTAATAATTATGCTCATTGAGTAAAGCTGTCAATTAGGTGAAACATTATAGCTTTATTTTCTTTCTTTGACGATCGAAAAAAAAACCAAGCAAAAATGAAGATGGTTTCGGCAGAAAAACTTAACTGTTTAAGATATTGTTCGTTAATAATCGCAATTCATCTTATTCTGTTTTTCAATACGCATTAGTTTCTTAAATGCTTTCCCTTCTCTCACTCAAAATGCGAACTACAATGAATCTCTTCCTGTATTCCTGTATCCTGATTGTCCTGACTGTAGGGGTTTTTCTTAGATCATTTTCTGTCCCTTTCTCTGAATTTTCTCAGACTTCCCTGTATTTCTTTCATTTTTCTTTCATTGTCCTGTGCTTCTAGCCTGTTTTTTGTTTTAGCCTGTATGCCTGCATATCCCTGCCTGCTCCAGTACTAATACAGAATCGCAATACTGCTATGCGATTAGAAGTCAAGAAGTAGAATGGGGTTCACCTGAGGTTTAAAAGTCACAAAACCAATTAGTAGCAGAACTATATTATTTTACTAGAAACGTCAATTTTTAAAGACTATGAAAAAGGGTAAATGCATATCAGAATGTCAAAAACAAAAAAAAATTATACATTTATAATACAAATTGCAAATTGAATTTGATCTTTTATATTTTCTCAAAATTTGTTATATTTATGAAAAATTCCATTTAATGAGATTTTAATATGCAAATACCCTGATTTGAAGATATCCTGATTTATCAACACTGGTATCATACAAATTTAAAAATAATTTATTCTTAAATAGATGAATTAATCCTAAATAAATTAAAAATTACTCAAAAATATAAAATATTCTGAAGAAACTTTCTTTTCTATATGTTTAAATTTTATTTACAAGACATTAATTTCTTTTCATAAAAAGTACAAACTCCATGAAATCTATAAATGTTTCATCAGGTATCTATTGATGTAACAAATATCTATTATATAAAAAGTTTTATAGTAAGAAACTATAACATATCGTTTATGGAGGAGACAGCCGAAAAAAGCGGCAGTGCCACCTAATTTTGTTTATTATTCTATCCCTCTTTTAAGTGTGTTATTCTATCATTCAAAGTATTATATTACTATTGAGAATTAGATCATCTTACGCAGGACATACTACGTTTTTAATACTAATATTTTTCTTTACAGATACATGGAAAACTTATTTTAAGTTGAATAGCTTATTACTTTTTAAGTTACTTTGTAAGTATTGCTTTGTTAACTAAATAATCAAATAATTAATATTAAGTTGTTAAAACAAAATTAGCTTTTGGGTGATTAATAGGTTTTTTAACAATATTTATTTTTTAGTATTTCATTTTTTTAAGAGGAGTAGAATAAGTATAAAATTATAGATGGAACTTCAGCATTTGTATGGCTTGACTTTTCATTATCTGTTCAAATACATTATATACACTATTATATATTATACAAATTATATAATATTTTATATATAATATATTATTTATGCTCTTTGAAAACTTATTACATAGGTATTAGTGTGAGCTGTTAAGAAATAGGACAAAGAGAAAAAACCTTGGAGTATACAAATGGGTAATTCAATGTACCTTTGAAAAAATCTCATAAATATTCTAAAATTGCACAGCATAGTTGAAAAAATTTTACTAAAATTTTTATCTTGCTTTCTTCCTAGCTTCCTACCCTCTTAATGTAAAAAACTGGAAGATGTAACTAAGCCTCAAGAAAGATTGCAATCTATTTTCTCCTTGTAAAATTGAGATGAAAACATAAATTATCATAGAACATATTTCTAAAAATGACGTCTTTTAAGTATCTATGTTTTTATCAAGTGAAAGGTACATAAAAACTAAAAGGAATGATCTAAAAGGTAAAATGATATTTTGCTTCTTTCATAAATTTTTCAGAAATTAACACAAAGATTTTAAGAACAAAGAATGAGGAAAATAGAATAAATATGATTAGTATAAACTCAAATTTGATATTTTCAACGGCATGCTTTTAAATATAATAATGACAAAAGAATGAGAACCATTAATTTCATAAAATACTTGAGGAAAATCCGTTCTTTTGGCATTGTGATTTTGTACAAAAATGTAAAATTTAATAATTCTTATTACCGTATGAGAGAGAACCGGGAAAGCTGCTGGTTCCTTTGATTTTAATATCTTCGTCCTCCTCCACCACCGCCGCCCATACCACCACCCATTGAGCCCCCTCCGTAACCTCCTTGGTTACCACCGCCATAGCCTCCGCCGCCGCCGCCACCGCCTCCACCGCCACCGCCGGACATACCTGTGAATTTACAATTTTCTTTCAGAATTTTTTAAAGTAAAATTGAGTGTATAAAACTATTACATGAATTAAAATTGATATACAATCAAATTGTTTTAAATCAGACATTTTTAAGGAAGTCTTTACCGTAAGGTGCAGGTCGTCCACTAGAGCTGAAGTTGTTCCTTACTGGACCGCCTCCATACCCTTGCTGGTAACCTCCTCCAAAATTGTCATTACTCCAGTTACCACCACTGTTGTAACCACCTTGACCTCCTTGACCACCTCCCCAAGCACCACCACCTTGATTTTGATTTTCCCAAGGACCATTGTTACCCCAACCACCTTGATTACCCCCACCGTAGCCGCCTTGATTTCCACCCTGATTCCAGTCACCGCCACCACCGCCGCCGCCACGACCACCCCAACTGCTACCACTTTGATTACCCCCTCGCGGTCCACGTCCGCCGGATTGGCTTCCACGGCTTCCACCGCCGCCACCGCCACCACCACCGCTACCGCCACCACCGCTTGTTGCTGAAGCCATCTCTGCTCTGCTGAGAGCCTGAAACATAATAAAATTATTTATTTACTTACTTACTTATTTATAATTTTAAACGGACTAAATTATCATTAAAGCATGGTTTTTAAAATTATATTATTTGAATGCAAAACCTTTTCTTTAAAAATTAAAATTACAAGTGAGCACTACCATGAATTGGAAAATTAACAAAGATGTTTTAGATTAGAATCAAACAAAAAAACTTTAATAAAACGACTAGTATACCTTTTTCACGTCCACGTGTTTTCCACGAATTTGGTGGTTGCGCTGAAGGCAGATTTTATCAACAGGGTCATAGTCATCAAATTCAACAAAACCAAAACCACGTTTCTTTCCAGTTTCCTTATCAGTGACAATGCTGACAGAATTTATGTTGCCATAGCTTTGGAAATACATTCTTAAGTCTTCTTCTTCATGGTCATCCTTCAGACCTCCAACAAAAAGTTTCTTTACAGTTGCTCCAGCCTCTGGCCTACCAATTTCTTGCCTTGGTACAGCCCTTTTAGGTTCAACTACTCTTCCATCAACTCTATGAGGCCTTAAATAAAAAAATATAAAATTATTACTCTATTAAATAAAAAAGAAGAAAAAAAATTTACCTGGCATTTTGTGCATCATCAACCATATGAGCTCTAGAATAGGTGATGAATCCAAATCCTCTTGAACGTTTTGTTTTTGGGTCTTTCATCACAACAACATCTACAATGTCTCCCCATTGTTCAAAATGTTTCTTCAAAGAATCATCAGTCGTACGATAGTCCAAACCTCCAATAAAAAGCTTCCGAACATGTTCTGGCTCGTTTTTACCATCCTATAAAAAAACGGTTCAGTAAATATTTAATTGAAAATTTTCAGAAAAAAAATGTTTAATATAAAAATAAAAACGAATATTTTTGGTACATTGAAAAAAATTTGAGAATCCTCTTCCTCGTATTCACCGTGCGAAAATAAGTCACATTATTTAATTCAGTAACTATTTCACTTGAAATTTTCAGAAAGAAAATAAAACAAATATTTTTTACTATATTGATAAAAGTTTGGAAAGTTAGCATTGAGAGAAGGTTGTGAATATCGGCAAATCAGACAGACGCAGGCGGTATAAAAATGGCGTGGTGGCGTGGCCACGCCGACGCCCGAGACCATTCCTTTCACTCATTTTTTTTTTTAAATACCATGTAGATGTAGATCTGTGGGTATATATGAATTTAGCGCGTTAAAATCATTGCATTGGATTTCTTTGAATTCAGAAAATATTTTATGTGGCTTTTCTAGGAAAAAGCTCGAAAATATATATATCGGAGCACAAGACTACGCAAATGAAGCGACGCGACGCGCCGCCATGTTGATGTCCCTTAGCGTGTGTGTTCGTTATATCTTTGGCAACGAGCATCGTAGGCCTCAACGAAATAAAATAAATTGATTTTGATAAAACCGTGATTCCGATCGTATAACGGAAGAATTTGAAACGAAATTATTTTTAATAATTGAACATGCAACTAAAGTAGCCGTACAATAGTTCGAAAATAGAAGTGAAAACCATTAAAAAAAATGGTAAAAATGAAATAAAACGTAAGGATTCGAATTTGAAGATGATTAGAACTTACGTCATGCTCCATTTTCACCATCTTCGAGGATGATGCGGATCGGCGTGTTGCTGCGGAGCGCCGCGTTTCGAAGCCTTTTCGATGAAATGAGGGTTCGAAAGAAAGATGCTGCCGTTCCACGAAGTTGGTGAGGCGGTAAATTTATAGCTGGATGTACGAACGGCTCGGTTAGCGAATCTCGATCGAACGACCGAGCAATACGTCTGGACTGAGCGACGGTCGGCGACTTTATGACGCCAGCCAGAGGCTTGAATGCAAAGCTCGCAACACTGATGAGGAACGCGGAGTAGGAGTAGGTACGGAACTACGGCTGGAATTACTTGTAGTAGGGGTAGTAACTAATCTAAATTTGAGAGTGTGCGCGACTATGCTACCTACACGGCTACACGGACACGGATATCCGCCCTACCCCCTGGGAATGGGAATTGGGAATGCCGATATTTAGAATTTGGAATAGAGAAAATGGAATTTGCTTTCAAATGTATATACATATATATTACACATGTACAATTACTATATATAATAATATAATATATAAATAAATAATCGATTTTTCAATTATTCTTTCTTGCCACTAAAGAGGGCGCAAAAGCATGGCGATTTCACATTCCACCATAGTGCTTTTGTTAGCTTTTGGCGTTGCGTACTTACGATAGCTCTATAATATTTAATCATAAATCAGCGACTGATAAAGCTAAAAAAAAAAATGATTAACTAGTATAAATTTAGTATAGAAAAAGTTTTTATTATTTTCTGGTAGTAAAATTTTATCCAGTTTTTAAAAGTAAGGTATTATCATCCAGGTTCAAGGCAGCATCATACCAGTGAGGGATATTTGAAAAAATTCCGGTATATGGATCAATCCGCGTCGTATAGAAGCTTACCAAGCCATTTTAACAATGTAAACAATGAAACTTATTATCAAAGAGTTGATAAATGGTTTTATAAGTGCAAAAAATAATCGATAATTTTTTTTTCATGATTGAAATTAAATTAAAGTAATATTTTTGTTATAACCTATTACTATAACTTAGAACGTCACTTTAAAACTTTAATAAAATATTACAATTTTTTAAAATTATTTTCAGGTTTTGCCCACTTATTGAAAGAACTTAGATTTCTAAATACCAAATAAGAAATGAATAAACAAAGAAAGCTAGATGGCAATCCCAAGCCTCATGGATTTCAGAGACAATTAGAAGCAGATAAAATTATTGGTGCTACTAAATCTAATGGGCAGCTTATGTACCTCATCAAATGGTACAGCAAAATGTGAAAAATATATTTATTATTCACTGTACAAATTTTTTTTTTATAGGAAAGGTACAGAAGAAATTGACCTGGTTACAGCTGAAGAGGCAAACATTCTCTGTCCTCAAGTTGTGATCCAATTCTACGAGCACAGAATAATTTGTCAAATTTTGAAAAACCAGATGTAACATGAAGACTGATATTTATTTATTTTTATACTAATTATGTGCAATATTTATTTAATTATTTATAAATTAATATATACAAAACTTCTTAGATGTTATTGAGGTAGTTAATTTATATAATGTATTTATTGTAACAAATTGTTTTCTACGTTATTAAATATTTAAAATTTAAATTTCTTTGCAAACATACATTTTATAATAATTATGAAACATCAAAATTTTTCTATTTTATAAAATTTTATTGGTTGAATTTATACAGATTAATTGCATTTTCACAGAAATTAAACTTATCGTTGACATAAATATTTTGGTTTAATGATTAATTTATGATTACGTATAGCCTATAGGTACAATTATAACGAAAGAAAAATGTGTACAAGAAGTTGATTGTTAGCCATTTTTCAGTTTTATTGTTTTTTATCATTGTTTTTAATTGTGTAACTATTTTGTTTGCATATCAAAAAAACATGTTTTAAATTTAAGAATTTTTTCCAAAATATAAAAATAAAGTGGTCTTGACATATAAAATATTATGAATCATATAGACATACATTTCTTAAAGCAAAAATTAGTTGTTTTTACATATAGCTTTTTACAGTAGCACTAAGTTTTCTTTATTCAAATCTTTACATGGAACAAAAAAAAGTTGCAAAAAAAATAGATCTTTAAAATTTCAGAAATTTTCTGAAAAATCGTATTCAAATATTGAATATGTATTTAATAAAAGTTCATTAATTTTATGGAAGTAATTTTAATATCTGTTAAAAAAGTAGTAGAAATATAAAAAATTAATATAAGTATAATAATTGAAAATTCATTATATTATCAAAACATATTATTGTAGGTATATTCGCATAAACATCATTTTTTTGAGTGATAGGACATTCAGTACAAATACAAGCTATAGGCTTTAATTGTTTAGTGTAACACAATATATAGTGTCAAAAATCATTTATAAACATTCATAGTTGTATTTATTTTTAATTAAAAAATCTGTATACATATTCATCAGTCGTTTAGTTGCGATTTTAAAAAATTTATAGCAAACCTTCGCTAATTAAATGGGAAAATTTGTCATGTTTCAGAAACATTCTTAGTTTGTGTTTTAAATACATTAAAAGCAAAACTTTTATTGTTTTATACATGAACTACTTACTACAAGAAACTTACAAATTACATGACTTTTCAAATGATATTTAAAAAATGATAAACAGCGAATCAATACTTCTATAAATGCGAATTTTCTTATTACGAAATATATCTTGTAAATTAATTTTAGAATATTTAACCATAATAACTTAAAACAAACTAATATAATAGAATTTATATAAAAACATTACAGACAAGTAAAAACAGATTTTTTAAGATTATTATAAAATTTTTTTCAGTCGTAAATAAAAATTAATATATTATATTTATATTTTTTATTTTTTAATACCAGAAATAAGAAATTTATTAATGCTATTTTATTTACGTTACTTTATTATAGCTTTTTTTGTAAATTTTAAAAAGGCACATATAATGATATAATATGCACTTGACGTAAAAAACTTCTTAAAATAAATAAGATACATTTTGTACCTTAAGTTTCGAATATTTTTTCAAATAAATAAAATATTTAAAGGGATTTATTTTAATTTATCTTTTGCGAATATTAGATTTCAAAGATTCGGCAGTTCTGCGCCTCCAGTGCATGTACGTATCTTTTTTTACGATCGATGATTCCTCTGTTTTTAGCAATTCGTTATTCTTTTCATTTCTATTCCATGAACTAGCATTTAAACTTTCTTGATTTTGTTTGCCTCTCAAATTGGCTCCATCAGTAGAAGTTATACTACTACCACTTTCTCTTTTTCTATAAATAATTTTGATCTATTAATAAAATTATTACGTCTACTATCAAATTTTACGCGAAAAATGTTTATAATTATTAGCATTATTAGTAGATTAGTAGTAGAAGCAAATAAATTACTAATAATTTTAAAGAAAATTATAAGTTTTTTTTTCTGTAATGAAATAGCAATACATACCTTGCAGGTGAAGCATGAAATGAAAAATTGGAAAAACTAGAGAAGGCGGGACTTTGCCCAGAAATTTTCTCCTCGATTAAACGATTCAAATCAAGCGCTTCTTCGCGGGGAATAGGATCAGTATAGCTGAAGTTTACGTTTTTATTATTTTCGAAGACAAATTTTTGAATACTGATTGGACTCCTTATTGTTTGGAACGTCTTTCGCGACTTGCATTTTTCTTCTGTACGTTGCTAAAGAAAAAAAATGTAAAATAAATTTATTTTAATAAAATTTAAAATTTTAAGAAATGGAAAATTATAAGTATATTTAAAGATCTAGAATATGTAAATTCTTTTACTTGAACTGATTTAGAACCAACCGAGTTTGATTTTGAAGCTTTTCTTGTTTTGTTTTTTGGAAAAGCTTTTCTTGTTTTGTTTTTTGGAGAAGCTTTTGTAGTCTTTTTGATTTCACTGTCAGACTTTTTTTTCGTTTGACTTAGTCTATCTTTCTTTGAATTGAGTTTTTTTTTTTCTATTGGTTTCTCTTCTAATGAATTTTCGATATGCTGTGTTGAATCTTTATGTACATTGATAATATTGTCAATGCCTCCTTGTTCTTTGCAAGGATGGTGATGTTTTATGTGACGATGCAAATTATCTTTGCGGCGAAATTTTAAATTACAATGCTCACAGCTGTACGGTTTTAAATCTACAAAACCAAATTTTTAATTTTAGCAACTAAATAGATTATAAAAATAAGTTTGTGATAAAATTATTCTATAGCATTTATTTATATAAATTTTATATATTTATAATTTCCTATATTTTTCGACTTTTTTATTTTTATTAAATTTTTTTATTTTTATAATAATATTTAACTAATTTTACCAGAATGAACAGCCATGTGTCGTTGAACTTCAAATTTACTTAAAAATACTTTGTTACAATTGTGACAAGAGAAAGGCCTGCTTTTCTCGTGTGTTTTTCTATGGCGTGTCATTAATGACTTAACTTTAAAGCTTTTCGAACAAATTTCACATTTAAATGGTCTGTCAGCTGAAAACGAGAATAAAAAGTGATTAAATTTCTAATTAATGTAAATTATGTTGCAATTTTTATATGCTCACATGAATGCGATCGTTCGTGACGCTTTCTGTTAGGATCGAAAGTAAAGACTTTCGGGCAGAATCGGCATTTGAAAGCATTTTTTGTGTGAGTAGTCATGTGATTCTTCAAATATTGCTTTGTACTAAATTTCTTTCCACATTCGTTACACTCTATATCATTTTGCTCTACAAAAGTAATAAACATTGTTTAGTTCCATTATAAAAAAGTGCAATGTTGTGTTAATTATATAAATACATCGTAGGATGGTAGACACAGAGGAGAATCGAAAAAGGCATTTCCTTTTTGAACTAAAGCGTATTGTTCAAACGCTTAATTTTTTTAACAGCTACAATGAGAAAAACCAAAGCACTCACGTTTATGAACAAACAGATGGCGATTAAGCTTGTTCTTCTGAATAAAGCTCTTGCCGCACATGTCGCATTGAAACGGTTTATCACCAGAATGCATGCGTTCATGATATTCAAAATGAGAACGTTTGGCAAATGTACGATCACAGATAATGCATTGAAAAGGTAGCTTGCCAAGTACGCAGGCCGAATGATAGCACCTACAACGAAAACTCTTGAATACTTTTTCGCAAACGGTGCATTTATATGTCACTGGATTGCTTGGCAGTACGATTATGTGGCTCCAGTCTTTGTTTGGTTTTCGTCGTTTTACTGCTGGCTTCTTTATTATCTAAAAAAATTTAGCCATATTTATAATATTTTTATTGATCATCGAGTTTAATAAATGAAAGTTTAGAGTCGATTATCGAAAAGTTTTTGTAATGCGAAAAGGTTGAATACAAACCTCTAATTTTTCATCTTCGTCGACTAATATTTTAGATTTTTTCTTGCGCTTCTTTTCTTTCAAACTGCTTGCTTGAACATGATTTTTCTTATTTAATTTTGGTTTATCTTTTCGTTTGTTTTTAATAACCGAAGGATCGCCTTCTGCTGTTTTATGAACTTTCGCATTTTTACGTACAGTGCTTTCATTTTTTGTTTCAAATTTACTTTCAACAATCGCGCTCGATTTATCCTTATTTTCTTTATCTTCGTCGTTATGTTCCATTTCTTTTTTTTCCTCGTCATTGTTTGATTTGAGATCTTCAGGCACGTTAAGTACTTTTTCAGTTAAACTATTATCCACAAAATTAGGCTCGTTTGAATTGTTTAATTTTTTACAGTTCTTTCTGTGATCATTTTCTATAGGATTATTGAAATTTGTATTAATTTCAATTTTAGGAATGTCACTTTCAGAATCAGTCACCATTTTATACTGATATTGTAACACCTCTTGTTCTGATAAACTACTATTGACTGTATTTAAAAATTTTTTATCAAATCCATTATTCTCAAAATTGATGATATTAATTTTAGAAGGTTCGTCCTTTTTATTTTTTATTTTATTTTCCGATTCGATTTCGAGTACTTGTTCATCAGAAATTGAACTTTTTTTGAACAATAAATAATCGGATATTCTGAAGTCAGGACTTTTGTCGCCAATAGAGCGGGCTGGACTAAGAAATTCGTTCTCGCCTCCTTTGTCATTCTTATTTTTTGACAATAAATATTCGGACGATTCATATCCTGGGCTTTTAAATTCAGTCAAATTATTAGGTGTTTTAGAAAGTAACGATTCACTTTGATGGTTTTGCAAAATCTGATTCTCTTTTTGAAGTATTTTTTCTTTTGGTTCTATTAATAATTCACTTGTCTCACTTCCACTTTCAAGGATTTTATAGATCGTAATATTTGATGGTTCTAATTTGTCATTGTGATCATCAGTCACTTGATTACTAGTTAATTCAACTGATTCACTAGGCAATGTTCGATTGCTTTGAATCGATTGCAAACATGAATGATCTAAAAAGTATAATTAATATTACTTATAGTGATAATTACATTTTCGGATTGATTTTACTTTTAGTTTAAAAACTCTCGACTAAAATTGCGAGAAGTAAAAAATGTTAGAGCATAATAAAATGCCAAATAACGTTCAATATTTGTTTATCTGCTTTGATATTTCGATAATGGTACGTGACTAAACTAATTTTTAGTAGATGTCTTTAAGACCAAGTAGGGGCGGTCTAGAAATCTGAATCATGGATTCCGAAACTTTGAAAAATGCTTTTAGATATTAATATGCGGGAAATGAAACTAGAAAAGTCAAAAATTTTTATTTGCCTTCTTTGGTACTAAAAAATATCATTCTGCTAGACGTGCCAATTTTAATTAATAATTTAGAAATAGTAATATAAGTAATCTGTCAAGACCAATGACTGATAAAGAGATAAAGTTTATCGCATTTTTCAGCAGCTTTTGAAATTTAAAATAATAATATTGACATTTTTTATTTTTCCCATCTTTTCGCTTTTATACTTTTGCCGCTGTCTAAACTGCAATATTATTTTTAAAATTTTTATTACCATTGCTTTCAAGCTCTTTGTCTTTATTTCTTTGGTCTCGCTGAATTTGCATCTCTTCATCTTCCTGCATGTTCAGTGTTAAATTGTGCGAGATGCCATCGGCACTCTCCATAGTTGTACAGTCTTCTTCATTTTGTGACTCTGCTTATAAAAATACGCATGATCTTAGAATCTTTTAATGCAAATAATAATACGCTTAGTGCATACGCACCATAATTGTCCGGGAAGACTCTTTGTGGAGTTTCGATTGGGCTCTCGTGCATGCAAATAGTGCATCCACTTTCTTCGTGTAACAGGCACAATCGACATTTGGTGTGGCCGCAAGCATCTCGTATCAGTCTTGCACTTGCTATGTACGTAGAACGACCGCATAATGGACACTGGTCCATTCTGGTTAATTATGGATTGACTAAGTTTCAATCTTTAAGCAGCTTAGGCAGTGATTTCTTCTAAAATGCAAGCAACCTTTTTCAATTTCTTTTACCGAAGATTCATAAATTTATAAATATGTACTCGTAATAACAAGAAATATTATACCCGCTTTTCGTTCTACTCGTTTTGTTCAAAATCTCGTTTTGTTTTAAGGAGATTTTAGGGGAAAGCAATTTCAATTTTTTCCTTTTAGAATTAGATTCTCAAATTTGAAAAACTATAATGTCGGTAAGTATAAAATAAAAATTAAAGGTAATAAAAAAATAATTAAGGTTTGAACGTCTTTTTTTTTAATATTTTATGATATCAACGATATCATCGAAAATTTGTTCAATATAAATCATGAAAATTTTTGTAAGTTCAAAAAAATAATTTTGTTACAGTTATAGACTTTTGCAAGAATCATTTTTAGCAATACCTTTTTAACTTGTATAAAAGTGTTTTTTTATCAAAAAGATATATTGGTTCAGATGCAGATTATTGTAGTTCCCTTAAACATTAAGCATTAGATGTGTTGACTAAATACTTGAGAGACTGTTTATATAATAATATTCACATCTCAAAATTAATATCTATAAAAAATTATACAAAGAGTTGAATGTATAAAGTTTCCAAGATACATTACCATGTAAAGTGGAATCAATACGTTTACTATTTTACTACTAAAAATGTTTGCTTTTGATATTTAGGAAAATGAGCAACCAATAAGGAATGCAAATCATATCAAGATGAAATATATTACATCCCATGATTTTACATATCTCAGAATTATTTGTTTGGATAGGGACAGACTTATTCAAAATTATTTTTCATAAAAATAAAATTAGAATTACACTACTGTAAAGATAATATTTTACTAAATAAGTTATTTTATACTGGCAAGAAGATTAAGAAAAATAAACGCACAAAAACTAAAATTAAAATAAGAAAATCAGGATAGTTTGCTAAAATGTTACAAGTTTCAGATAAATGAATATCTCTAATAACAAAGTACTTTAACCATAAGCTAAACATATATGACATATGCACAAATATTATAAAGAATAAAGTAAGTGGTTATGTTTGAAGTACTTCATAAAATTTTAGTATTGTTTCAAAATTTCAAACCGTAATTTCAATTATATTATTATTTTAACATTATTACTCTAATAAAAGTAATAATATTTGTTACATTAAGTTTTTAAATCAGTTTCTTGTAAAAATCAGTTCTTCATAAACTCCTTGATGTATCTTAAGAGGATAAAAGTTGTGAAATGTATTTTGTTGCAACTGAGAATATTTAATATTTAAATAAATTAAAACTATTATGAAAAATTGAAATTTATCTTAAACTTTAAGCAAATAAATAATTTTAAATTATATAGAAAGGCTAAAAGAAAAAGAAATGAATTGAATTTTTTATATATTGTAGAGACAAATGAGGTAATAATTTGGAACTCTGAAAATGAAAAGTGCTTACCAGTCTTAAGAATAGTTATAAAATGTAAAATGTCGAATTTTTTGATTTTTCATATTCTCCAGGTTGATTCTTTCTTTACACTTCGATTCTTTCATATTTTAAAATGTGAGTAAACGTTTACAGCTGTTATTTTCCATACGTCAGATTATAGCAATCAACCATAAAAAACTTACAAGTTCCAATCTTGCTCTTGCAAGGCAATTTGCAAAGTATAAGTATATTAATTATTATATTATCCGTAAAAACAATGGTGGCGCGACAGTATAGATACTGTACTGTATACTGAACTTCTACTATTTCGAGGTTATGTAGGTGAGGTCAGGTTATACTGAGAGCAGACTGCAAAACATAAAAGCATCGGCAATTGTTGCAGTTTTCATTGCTTTTTTGCAAGTTGTGTGAAATTTACAGAGTTTCTTTGGATTGTACAAAAGTCAGCATGTCAGGAAATTTGCGCAGAGAAGTAGGGTGAAGGATTTAATTAAATATATTTGCGTTTTAATTTTCTTCTTTTAAATATAACGTGCATTTAACATGTTTACTCTGCATGATTTCAATGCAATCACTATTACTGAGTGTTTTGCAACATATAAAAATAATTAAAAATAAAAAATCTATTTTTATACATAAGTTAATACACTAACAATAATTAGTAGTTTTTTTATATAAAATAATATAATTTTAACCACAAATGTTTTTTATAATTTGTTAAAATCTGTTTTAAAATATAAAAATTATAATTATTAATGTTAATATAAATTCCTTAGGCTTTACAAGCTTTCAAAAAACTGCACAGAACACGTTTACAAACATTTCAAGGAGATGAATTTGCATTGAAAAGTAATTTTGTTATTTATAAAGATTTTCATTCATAAGAATTTAAAATTTACTGACAATAAATTTTTATAAATTTTAGTTGCAAGACAAAGAATTAATGATGAATATCGAAAAAATAAAAATGTAACAAATGAAACTTCCATTAAAGAGGTATGTTACATTTTTTGCTTTCAAAAAAATATGCGTATGTTATATTTAAGTATGAAACTGATTTTCACTACATATTTCAGTTGATTAAATTAGCAAATGAAGTAGAGCAGGAAGTTCGAACTACAGTTGTCCAAGCAGTTGAGAAAAGACCTGGAGTATACCGTAAAAAATAATCTTTTTATTAATCAGTAATTTTGTCATTTTTAATTGTGTAATACAAGATTTTAAATGATTGCAGAGCTTCGCATAACACCAGATACAGAGTTGATAGACAATGTACCTTATGGTCAGAAAGTTGACAAATCACAATTCAGGCAAGTGAAAACACCTTGTTCAGATGTACGTAACAAATAAACCAAAGGAGATTCAAGGTTTAAATGATTATTTATTCTTGTAATATATGTAAATTTTATAAAAACTAATACATCATTTAGTTAATTGTAGATAGTTTTATTGACTGTATCACAATTATTAAAATTCAAAGACAATGACTAAGAGGTAGCCTTTTTTATTAACAGAACTTTTTTTACATTTTTAAATCGAATTTATGTGTGCAAAGATGATTTTAATGAAGTTAGAAATTATTAAATTCTCTATATACAATGCTTCATTTACATGTTTTTCACATCACATTGACATTGATCGCTGGAGAGGGATCAGCCAAGATGCTCGAATTGCTTGCCAGTTAGTCATCAGCAACAGCTCATTGTCTCGCTCTGAAAGAATTGTTGGACAAGTGAATATGACTTTTGTTTACTCCTTTGTAAGAATTAGTGTGTTGAAAACAAAATGGGCGAGGATAAATGTTAAGGACCAAGCCAAAAAGCTGGTAGCATGTGAAAGTCAGTCGAGATTCGGAGATTCGCGCCCAGCTAGCTACTACATTGAGTACTAGTACCTGGCCTGGCACAAAGCGCAACAGTAGTTTAAACCCAGGCAAGACGGTTAGTCAATGGAATGTTTAGGTGAAAATGATGAAGCGCGCGTCAATAAGTAATTGGCAAAAGAGAAAATAGCCGCTGGGAATTTAGGCTTCGCCGGGGATGGCCGCGCTTCGAAAGGGTCGATTCAGATTGAAAGAGATAAAAAGCTTGAGCTTGATTCGATCGGGTACGGGAGGGATGTAGTCAGCGATGCAGGCTACTACGCACGCGTGCTCCGGGTGGTTGCGGATCTGGTCGATCAGGTCCTCGGGCTTGAGTTCCTTGATGCAGATGCGGTGCACTGCTGTGAAGAGGGGGAATTTGTCGGTGGCGCCGCAACCCTTGAGCATGACGTTGACCTCGTCGGCCGTCGCCGGGCCCTGAAGCTTCTGTCCGTTGAGCATCTCGTCCTCCAGCTGTTTGATCGTCTGCGAATTGCGGGGATTATAATCGAATATGAGCCTCTCGATCGCGGCTCTTGCCTCTTCTGCCTCTCTTTATATACTCACCTTGCCGGTTTTGACGAACTGCTCGCAGACCCTGCGATTCCTGCCGCCGTAGCAGGTCGTGACGAGGTCCGCGACGCCGCAGCTCTCGAAGAAGGTCGCGATTTTAGATCCACCGTGGAATTGGTCGACGTAGCGGACTATCTCCATGAGGCCGAGTCGGATGATCGCGGCCTTGGTATTGTCGCCAAGGGCGAGGCCGTCGACGAAACCGGCGGCGCAGGCGACGATATTCTGCGCGCGGACAGGTTAATTTCGATCAATCGAACCGGGTCGAATCGAGCCGGCTATCGGCCTACTTACTTTGAGCGCTCCGCAGACCTCGACGGCCTCGGTGTCCTCGACGACCGTCACCCGGAAGTTGGGAGTCTCCATGCAGGTTTTCATGACCGGACCCATGCGCTTGTCCTTGCAGCCTATCGTCGTCTCGCAAAAGTTTCCGTCTGCCACCTCGTTCGCGAGGTTAGCGCCCATCAGGACCGCGCAGGGGATCTTTAGCTTCTCCTCGATGATCTTGGAGATGAGCTTGATGTTGGTGCCGTCGCCCTGGGCGAAGCCCTGCAAGATCATCGAGGTGAACGGTCGCTGCTCGACTGTAAACGCAAACGAGCCGAGCTCACCTACGGAGGCTCACCTTAATCAGGGAGAGCCCGACCGCGCTGGGCTTGATCTTGCCCAGCATCGCGGCGCAGAGTCCAGGTATGAACTGATGCGGTACGACGAAAATGAGGATGTCCGCTTCTTTGGCCGTCTCGACGACATCTGGCACTGCAACCTGTATACGTGCCGAGCGTTCGTTTACTACTTGCACGGGTGGCACCGATATTGCTCGGTACCAGAGGTACTCACTATGTTCGGGGGCAGCTTGTGACCGGGCAGGTACTTGACGTTCTCGTGCTTCTCGTTGATGATCTCGGTGAGCTTCTTGCCGTCGATCATCTCCTCGTAGACGTACATCGGCACCTTCTCCTCGAACTTGTCGCTGTACTTGGTGACATTGCTGCCGACGATCTTGGCGATCGCCGAGCCCCTGAGAGGTGCGAACGAACGAGCCTAAAGATTAATGCCTAAAATTTCTCCCTACGGACTACCTTGCCGTTATCAATCGGTCATTGTTTATTCGGAAGCAGCGTCGACGGCCGATGGCCTTGGCGATGCCGTGGCAGGCGGCCAGCCACCAGCCGACGGCGTCGTCTTTTTCCGTCCTTCTCGCGGGAGAGCGCGGCAGCTATTATCTCGAAAAACGAGAGCTGGCTAGCCGAGACTTACATGTTCCCGCATCCGATGATGCAGACCACTTTCCGCGAGTGTTTGCGCGGAGCCATACTTCTTAATTTAGACGCGAAGAAAAGATTTGCAAGGAAAAGCAAAAAGAAAACAGAAAGATTTACGTACCAGTTTCCGCTACCAACGATACAGATGCTTGTCTTTGACATGTCGAAAAGCCAAGCTGCTAAGAAAACAAAGACCTGTCGTAGAGGAGGCAAGTCGCGTTGAAACGAGCTGTCGGTTCGGTGCTCAACAGCGAAGTCGACGCGAGTGCCGAGCGGAGAGTGCGGCCGACGAGGAGGCGTCTCCTGGCTCTCGAGCTCGCTCCCCGGTATAGAGCCACCTCGACCTTTGGCTGCTCGTCAAGCGCGCCCAAGGATCGCCTCAAGCCGCGGCTCAAGCCTCAGTGCAGCTTCCTCTCTCTCTCTCGCGCGCGCGGGCGCGCGTTGTAGCTTAAATTTAGAGCGGAAGCTTCGTCGGGGCGCCGATTGACTTTTCGAGAGAGCCTTTCCGCGACAGCTGCTCAAGGAGATTCCGCGCGCCGTTTTATCAAAGTTGGTCGCGCTCAGTTTCAACAGATTTTTCAGCCTCGCCGCACACACCGATACGTTGTTATACCGATAACGAAGCCGCCACTGCGGACGCTACTTGCAATCGTTTGGTAAAATATATATATTTATAGTTTAATTAACGCTCAATGGCATTGAGTGCAGCTTCAATTGTCGCGCAGCTATAAGATTTTTTGTTTTTTTAACGCCTTAGTAACTATACAATGACAATTACTCGGTATTTTCGTAGATTTTTATTGCTTTACAGACTTATGCTGGGAGCCAGCTTGCGCGATTAAAAGTAGCCTTTACGAGTGTCTCGATGACGCTTTCGAAATTTCGGCGCTTCGTCAAGCTCGGTTAAAGTACAAGTTCACTAGGACCTAGGTAGTATTATTTTTACACTCGCACCTTTTCTTTCCTTGGATTAATATTAAACTAATAGATGAATAGCGCCTTGTCCCAATCATTAGGAGCAATTAATAAATTCTTGCTTTGGATTTACTTAGGATTTGCAAAACTGTGTAAGTACAAAATATTAGTTTGAATACGTGATAAAACTTTATTTTGTTTCTCGCCTTTATAAAATTACTTTTGTTTATTTTTTTAATTTTTTCATTTTTATTTCTATTTCTATAATATAAAATTTGCATTGTTATTCTTTATTATATAAAAAAAAAACAAGATAATAAAATCTTTACATTTTCAATAATAAATTTAACAGTCAATACCTCAATAATAAAAAGCAAGTCTATTAACCAAACTAATTGCTTACACTTTATTTTATGAAAAACACCAGTAAAAACTTACCTAAAACTATATAAACATAAAAAGTAGAAAACAACCGATCAGACAATGTGGCAGTACAGTATTATTGAACAGAAAATTTCAAATGATTTCTTGCGGAGGGATGGTTGAAAAGTCCGATTTGTAAGGAAAAATGCAGTTGATGATGGATATGACACAGTGAGCTTTGGCTTTAGTAGAATGAAGGTCGATGTTGCGATGATGTAACGACATGCAAAACTGATGCCTCTCAGCTGAATCAGCTTATTGCTTTAAATTTCACTCTAATTAAATTCCTAGTTCCAAGACCTCAGAGATGACTTTTTGGCGAGTTGGTTACTTGTTGCTCAAACTCGACGTCGGTGTCGTCCCTAAAATTTTGAAATTTCAGAAAAAAACGTTGACTCGTAAGAACTTGTCATTGATAAAATATTGGTAAAATAAAATAGGAATATGATATTACGTACTCCAAAGTAGGACTAATACTCGTCAATAGAGAACTATTGATTCAATAGATTCCTCTATTGAAGTTTCACTTTGGAGTCTTTGGATATATTCAACGAGGATACGTAACAGACCGCTATTAGGAATAATTAAAGTAAATAGAAATTAAATTTAAGACAGTGTATATGCAATGATAAATAATAGTCATAAATTCTTTTAATAATTTCAAAATACATTTAATATTTAATCAACTTGTTAGTACATATATTTTTGATAAAATAGCAACTTCATTACATTCATAATAAAGGAAAATAAAGGGAATAATGTAAATAAGTTTTTGCATCTCAGAAGACTGTTTTACTGCATTCCTATTTATACTTTTTAATTGTGTCACTAAAAAATATTTCTGTCAGATTTTAATAGAAAGTGAGAAGTGTGTATATATTTATTACTCATTTTCTAAGAAAAGCCAGTAGACTATCTAGATATATTTATACAGAAATACATTAAAATAAAAACTTTCCCAGATATCTCTAGTTATATTTAAATCAATTTTCGTATCTAATAGTTCTTATATAAGGTAAGAAAATTTTATGATGCATTTAAGAATAAAATAAAAATTGAATAATCTATAAAAGTTGCAATTTAATCAATTGATTTACATTAAAAAGTTTTTCGTGCACCAAAAAAAAATACGTAAAATGTGGTATACCTTAACAGGTATATTTATATTTTTCAATATTGCAAATGTTAAAAATTTTTAATCTTTTATTTATGATACTTTCAATAGCAGTATTTATAATGACTAATCTTTTTTTATTTTCTCAAATAATTTGAGAAAAGTTGAAGTACCTGTAGCTAAAATGAATATTTCTTTTTCATTTTCATAAGCAACTTTTATTTTTATGTTAAAAAAAATTGTGGCGCAAAAAATATATACATTTATATACATCACCCTTTATGTTACAGAAGCTATGAAAGAAAGCTTCATCATTACTTACAATTAGTGCCTAAAAATATTTTAACAAATAATATTTTTCTTGTATAATTTTTCTTTTTGATTTAAAACTTTTTTAAACTATATTTTGTGATTTTATTTTGTAAAAATAAATATCTATATTAAATTTGGCACTTTCGGCTATTAAAATAATATAACAGTTAATAAATTGAACAAATAATAATAACAAGCAAATTTTCAAATATCAAAAACAAAATAAAAATAATGTAAGTTATAAGATAGATGCAAATCCTTTTCACATTTAAAACGTAACAATTCCTACTTCACTAATATAGAAGCTATTGATCAATTTTTTAAGTAATTAAATAACTTCTTTTTACTAAAGATGTCGATAATGTAAAAATAGAGCCTCATATTGCGGAATTGAAGAAATACGGTGTAGTTTGACTGTGAGTCGTTTTCCTTTATAATAATTCTCTTCATATCTTTAGAAATTTCGCTTACCGAGTTTTTTCTTTAAATTTGAATTTGAGGCAAAATCTAAGCTTACATGTGTTCCGGGTGGTTGCGAATGCAATCAATGAGATCAGTCGGCTTCAGTTCGCCCACGCAAATTCGATGGATAGCTGTGAACAAAGGAAAACGATCCTCCATCCCCTTGGCTTTCAACATGTAGTTAACTTCCTCTGCAGTAAATGGACCTTGGAGCTTTTGACCATTTAGCATTTCTTTTTCCAACTCTGCAATAGTCTGCAATAAATTTTTCTCATATGTATATTCAGTAAAATTAGAATAGTACTATAAAATTCTCGAAAAATTAAAGTGAATTATTATTTAAATAATGTTTAATAATCCTTGAACTGTTAAGGGGATGTCAAAGCTAATATTTACCGACCGAGCGCTGATGCGAAGAATATTGTTTATAAAAAAATAGATAGT
>JAWWEM010000001.1:1676079-1690002 GCA_035582935.1 Ormyrus thymus
TCCTTATCTTATGATGGCAGCTACCTCGCTAACCTAGCATTCCGCGGTCGAAAATGCCTTAAAATTCTTTTAATCGCTAAAAATACACATTGTGCTGTGACCGTCAATTTTTACTCCGACATCCCCTTAAAGCTTTATTATACCCTAATTGAAAAACCTTTGTGTTTAAGATGCAAAATTTTATCAAACATTACTAAACACTACAAAATGTTGTCAAAGATCATGACAACATGAGGGTAATGAAGCCCTTTCGATTACTTGGCAATATTAGACAGTTATATCAGGTTTATTAAGATTTTAAATTGCACAGCAATATTTCGAAAAATTTGTTGTAAAATTAAAAGAAAATAAATTTTTTAACTTAAATTTTAAATTTAAAAACTAAAAACTACTAGAAACGTTACTAAAAAATCTTTATCAAATGATATTTTCTGTAAAAATGAAAATAAAATTTTTTTTTTAAACTGACAACGTATAGGTACAAAGGGATAGAGTAAAAGTAACTCTTTTTGCTTCTTGCTGGATATAAAAGTTCAACGTGTGCTTATATCAGTAGAAGCGAATAGTTCGATTCTCTTTGCATCCCTTTTTGAGGCCGGAATCGGAGCGCAAGCGATCTTCCACGCAAATTCACATTCGGGTCGAGAGAGTATAACGGGTTATAAAACTTAAAATACAGTGTCCATATAGTAGTATTGCAATATATTTTTTTAAGTTGGCAGGATATTTTTTATAAAAAAAGTTTTACAGTAGCTGTGCACAATTAATTGGTAGAAGCAAAACTGTGGTGATAATGCCATCAGTGCTTTCGTCAAATTTTTTTAATTCATAAGTACCCTCTCGTACAAATTCAAATATTAAAAATGATCAATAGACTACAAAATAGGTAGGAAACTTGTATTTTGCCAAATAGTGATGAAAACGCTTTTTAGGGTCATTTTGAGGTATTTAAAAGATTCTTAATTGCACTTGTGCATTTTTCACATTTTAATTTACAAAATACAAGTTCACGCGTACAAAACTACGTTCGCAAAACTCAATCACGTTCGAATCACTCGGGCCGATGCAAGCGTTGTCCTCATGGCGGCTGTAAAGAACAACTAACTTTAAGTTTTTTTAAATTAAAAGATAAATACTAAAAATGTACATCATTTATGTTTTTAGGAGGTCGGAAGCATCATAGGAAAGAAAGGAGAAATTGTCAAAAGGTTCAGAGAAGAGGTAATTAACTTTTTTTCAATTTATTATCTGCGTGCCCAGTTTCCGCTATAGTTTCTAGAAGTTCCACAAATAATTATAGTAACATCTACATAATTCACCATTACCGCGAGGTAAGGTTCAGAGGAGACTAGTCGATGAGAAGATCTATGTTGGTGTGAAGTCCTGTGGTTGGATGCTCGATTCTGGGGTGGATATAGTTCGATTCCCAATACCTTCCGTTTAATTTTTCAATTTCAATTCCAGTCTTCACTCCAGTACAAATTATGTATACCTGTTCCCTTGACTTTATATACTGTTCACATAGCGGAAACAGTGCACTTAAGATTTTCTCCAATCGATAATCTATCGGAACTAATTTATGCTGATTATCTTTTGTTTAGTCGGGTGCTAAAATAAACATCTCTGATGGTTCGTGCCCAGAGCGGATAGTGACCGTTACCGGTCCCACAAATTCGATTTTCAAGGCATTTACTCTTATCTGCAAGAAATTTGAAGAGTGGTGCTCACAGTTTCACGACATCCAGGGAGGCGGCAATGCCGGAGGCGGTGGCGGAGTCCCGAGGCCACCTATTACTCTCAGACTGATAGTGCCAGCGTCACAGTGTGGATCGCTTATTGGTAAAGGTGGATCCAAGATCAAGGAGATTAGGGAAGTAACGGGTGCGTCGATTCAAGTGGCATCGGAAATGTTGCCCAATTCAACTGAACGTGCTGTCACTATATCAGGCACCAGCGAAGCCATCACTCAATGCATATATCACATATGCTGCGTCATGTTAGAGGTATGCACTTTACATTCATCCATTCTTGAAAACAAGATTCTATAAAAAGTATTAAATTGTAATTGATCGCAGTACGTAATCTTGTCTTAAATGCTTTTAAAAGTGCATTTGATTTTATACATTTGATATTTTTTTTTATTAATATTCTTTATTCTTTAAAAAATATATATATTAATATAAAAAATTTTATTTTACAATCAGGAGATCCTACGAAGTCCTGGATATGGAATTTTTTCAAATTTTTAGGAATAAAAAAATCATAATATAAAGATCTTAACTCTCCATATTTTTTCATTTGATATGATTTCAGTATTGTATTGGCAATTGTGCTATAATGGATTGAATTTCATAGTTAAACTATTGTTTTAATCTTTCTCATCATCAATTTTCTGCCAAAAATATTCAGAAACCCTTAATAATAAAAACTTATTATTTAAAAATTTATGATTATGAATTTCAAAAATATTCAGTTATCTTTATTACGAGGGCAAAAAAAAAATTCCTTTAAATTTCAGCAAAATCCATATTCCAGCGATTTCGTGGTCTTTTACGGTAAGTACTAAAACCAATTGAGGGTATAATTTAATTTAATAATTTTCTGAATATGCACTTTTTCACTATAGAATTTTTCAAATTTTATATGATCCAGAGTTTAATGGAGAGACCGTTGAGTTCGTCATATTATAACTCAGAATGCTGAAATAAAAAATGTTAAATCCTGCTTACAAAAGAAAAAGTTATCCGCTACTTGAATTTGATTAGTTTGAGCTTTGAAAGCGCACTGATAATATGACCGTTCTCTGCAGTCACTCGATAATATATAAGATAATATTGATTTTAATTACTTACGGAGAAACGATTGAATTGAATTACCTTGTCGTTACATTCAAGAAGTCAAGTAGAAAAAATAATCATTGCACATATATTTAATGAGAATATTGCAGAATAAAATCAAATAACTACTTAAAGTTAAAAAAAAATGTTTTAAATATGTTAACAATAAGATTAACAAAACTTATTTGAACTCTAGAGAGTCAATAATTGACATTATTTTCAAATAATATTCCAAATCGTTTCTTCGTATACATTCGTAGAACACAGCCATAGGCAAAGCAAACGTTTCTAATAAAGTTGCAAATTACATGAGTGTTTATTAAAAGTATTTTAAAAATATTATGCTATGAAATTAAATTAACGATAAAATTTAATGGAGTTGATATTTATAATTGGTACTAAAAATGTTAGTAAAGACATTTTTTTCTACTTTAAAACACATGATCGATATAGTTCAATCATGTAGCTGAGGATGGTATTCCATCAGAAGGGTTGAAATTGAAGTGTACTGTTTGCAGTATAGTATACTATCAAAATACATACTGAATCAAGCTCTAAAATTGACCAAAATGGTAAATTTTTGAAAAACATCAACTTATTTTAATAGTAAAATAATAAATTTTCAATCTTTTTAATGGCATATCATTCCCGGTCCACAGGATTGATAAATTAATCGATGAAACGTGTCCGACTATCCATCAATTAACGCCTCCATCGAAACGGTGTTGCTCATGGCTGTGTGTGCGCCTAATGAAACTCAATCTTTCTTATTTTTTAACAACCATGATTACGCTCGTCCTTCATCGGGCGCATCGTCGTTTGTTCTGCTTTCTGTTTCAGTCCCCTCCCAAAGGTGCCACGATCCCTTATCGCCCCAAACCCCAAGTTGGTGGGCCAGTGATCCTGGCTGGTGGGCAAGCCTTCACCATCCAGGGTAATTACGCGGTGCCCGCCCACTCGGACGTAAGTACAGTAATGCCTATGACCGCCGCCCCTGCCGGGACAGCCCCCCACCCGCCCTCGCTCAACGGCCAAACTCTACAGACCTCGCCCTTCGCGACCCACCCCTCCTCGCCCTTCACAGCTTCACCACACGGGCATCATCCCTTATTACCTGCCCACCTCGCCAACCCCCACCATCATCCCTTACACCCGAGCTCCTTACACGCCAGCGTGGCAGGCCTCGCCGACCCCCTGCTGAAGAGTGGACACTTGCAGGCAGCCCTCCCGCCCGCACACCTCGTGGCAGATGCCGTAAGTCTTTTGTTTTTCGTGACTCCAAACGAGACCCCCCCTCAACTCTCCAGACCAAAGTTTACCAGGAACCCCTGCCAGACAACCCCAGAAGCCCCTAGAACCGTTGTACTATCTAGATAACAACCAATCCAGAGAAATGCGTCCAGTTATCTTGTAAACGCGCGCGCCTGCGCGTACATTCAAAATCAGAGTTTTTCGAAAATTTGAATTTTCGCGCCATTTTTTCGTTCACTCCGTCGAATTCCGATCTCTACGGCTTGCTTTGATCGTAAAGGTATCTCTTTCTGTAAAAGTTCGTTTTAATATTAAAGTATTCATCGACGAAGATTTCAGAAACTCGTAATTTTTAAGGTCTCGCTGCGCAAGAAGTGCAGCTTTTTAAAAACTCGCGAACGCGGTTTTACTTCGCGGTCATCTCATTTACGGATTTTCTAATGTTTTTAAGTACAATTAGCAAACTGTACCAGTTTCTCTCTTGTACACCCTGCCACTACCCATGCTCTGCGTGTCCAATACCTACTTCAATACCTGTTCTTTCCTTTTTTTTGTACTGAAAATCAAATGATAATTTTTGTTTATCTTTGATGATTGTTCAATTCTTCTGTCTCTTTTTTGATAGTTCGATCATTGTTTCAAACTTTGATATATATGGCATTTCTTCTCTACAAAAATCTATTTTATTATTTAAGTTTAGCACTTATTATGAAATAAGTCACTTGTGCTTCAAAAATTGGTGCCAAAGGCATCTCTTCCTTCATTATTCCAGATACATTTTTAACTTCTACCATCTTTTGGTTTGAAAGAGAGACAAAAGAAAAGCTAGCTCTATTTTTTCTCTTCCTTTATGTAGTTCTATGTACTTTTTCTATCTAGCTTTCTATATTTTGGCCCTTGCGTTGAGGCCGCCCCAGCATAGCCCCCGATTTTACTCTTTTCCTTCTTTTTCTGTTGAAAAATTAATGTGTTTGTACAATTCCCTATTCACAATTGAAGATAAAACTGAATGTCTCCTTTTTGATATATCTGTTTGAGCTTTGCCGTACTTTTGACTGCGAGGTGTACGAAAATGCATTTTCTAAACGTACGTAATAAATGTAAAAGAGCAGATTTAATTTTTTTTTTTTTCTTTGTTCAAGAAGCGCTAATTTCAATCTGCGCCAGTTAAAACGTTTTCTGGCATCGTTAGACACGAGATAAAATTGTTCATGAATCATGAAATTTGAGCTACTTTATATTTAAATTTGACCAGTAATTTGATTATAAAAAGCTACAGCTTTCACTGTTTCTAAATTAACTTGATAAATTAGCAACTTCTATAACTTTTTTTTAAAAGTTGATAGCTGCATCTGTTTCATTACTCTTTCTACGGATTAAAAACTTAACTGAATAAAATATTTATTGGGTAGAAAAATGGTGAACCATGATTTCATTCAAATAGAATAAGTTTTTCAAATAAATTACGATAACAGAAAATGTATTTCTCGTTCATTGTGAAGTCGCTTTTGCTCTTGCTTTGCTTTTGCACACTTTTCCGCTTCTATATGTCAAAACACGTTTTTATACCAGCTTTTTTTTTCATATTTTGTTGCTACACATGTGTGTATAAAGTATATACAAAATTTAAGAAATACTTAAATTTTTTAAATGTCTTACTATTCGTATTATATTCGTAGAAGAAAGAAAACAATTAATGAAGGGAATTTCAATGTTTCAAGACAAAAGTTTAATGAATAGGCGAATCTTCCCGAGTACATTACTGCAAATTAGAACTAAAGATTATTTAGGATTTTTGAAATTAAAGATTTCTGATAAATATCTGTTAGCAACCATTGAATATCAAGTTTATGTTCTAGTTATAATGCATTAAGACGTCAAGTCGCGGGAAGTTTCGAATGCATGAAAATCTAAAGTAAATCGTTAATATCAAGTATTTAAAAATAATGTAGAAATCAAAACGTATATTAAAGTACTGACCGAGCCCTCTTTTCTCTAACGTGTACAGGGACACTTACTTTATTGTTTCATTGTCTTAATATCAAAAAAAAAAATCATGGGTACATGAGCGCAAAAAGTTGTGCTTTAATCACTTGTCATCTGATGAAAGAAATCTGTTGTGTAATGTTTTCATTACTTCATTACTAAAATAATATAAAGCTTTGTTTCTGGTAAGAATTTTATGTGCAAATATAATTCGAAAGTATGCACCGTGAAAAATGATTATAAAGATTAAGTAAATTTGTATACGTCTTAAAGTTTTGTTTTAAAAAACAAATTGTTGTTTGTCTGTAAAATATCCATCATTGTCTCATTAACAAAAATCAATTAATTTTATTTCACGTATATCACAAATTGAATTTTTGACTTGTCTATTAAAGTGCGATAATGAACCACAGATTACAAATTGCATCATTAAAACATGAACAATCACTTGTTAAAAAATTGACATCGAATCTAAAATCTTTACGTAATACACAAATTATAATAGTAATCAATGAAATAAATGTGAACCTCGAACATAGCTTTTCTAATTACTGTAACCGTATTCGTTTGTTTGAAGAGGGAATATCTTTGTTTCCTTCTGGCATCTTTTTGGCCCGTTTTTCTGAGAGAACTTGAGTTATACCTGCATCACTAAATTATTGAGAGGGCGCTCGCTAAGCGATCGATTGGAACTTAACGTGGCTGTCATGCGCTGACATGGATGGTCTAAAAAGCATTTTTCGCATGAATTTTTTTCTAAAATTTTTGTAAATCGTCGAGTTCAATTATTGAGGCTTACTTGATCTTTCCCATTTTTATTAACGCTTTATTAAAAAATGCTTATATTAATAAATGCTTTTGAATAGACGTCTATCTTGCTGATCAATTTTCATTTAAGAATAACGTTAAATAATGAGTACGGAACAAATTGAAGAGCACTTTATGTTAAATATTTGGTTTTTCATTTTTCCTTATTTTTACAAAGAATTTTAATTTTACGACGAATCAATATTACAGAACTTGTCAAAATTTAAATTACACGCATAGTTCAAGTGCGAAAATAAATTGCTATTCGTGTCATATTTGAACTTTAATAAGGATGAGAATTATAGGTAAAGAATAAAAGACAAACAACAGTTGAAAAAAAGGATCCTGAATACCTCATGAATTTTGGTTTTTGGTGGAATTGACTGACTTTTTTTCTGTATTATTTTTTATAGCCTCTTCAACATAGTCATAAAGTGTTCATAGACATAAAGTTCAAATTTTCAAAATATAGGAGTTTGAAAATCTGATTTTACAGTGTGAAATATATCTAAATGTATCTATAAATAAGTTAAATATTCTACAACTCGGAAGCTGTTTATTTTTGGATTTTGTATCCTTGGATACTTATGATCAAGATATCGAAAGATATTTATCAGTCGATTAAACCAGAACGATAACATTTATTGTTACAGATTATATATCGTATATTCAAATCGCATATTCAAATTTTTAACTTCCCCTGTTTCGAAGAATTTCCATTTTCAAACTTTGTGACTATGAACATTTTTGATCGGGAGACCAGAAAGTATAATAGATATAAAAAATTCAACCAATTCCACTGAAACCAAAATTCATAAGTCGTGTGCCTAAGTTTGGTCATAAAGTACAATGCGGTACAAAATTACAAGAAAAAAAAGCTTATAAAAATAAAAGATTTAATAATAACAACTATTAATATATATAGTAATTCAAAAGGAGTGCATTGTTTTTTTTTGTTGAAAAAATATTCTTCATTTAAATATTTGTACAAATAAATTTAATTTAACTCTGTTTTAAAAGTTAAATGTATCATATTTAAACTTAAGGAGAATAACTTATTTATTGTTATTTTTAATTTGTATGCAGAAAAAACACAGTAAAGTTTAGGAATAACGAAAGCCCTTAAATTAAAATTATTATAGAAAGGATAAAACATTTTTAATTTGACTTGAAAGTACAAAATACTGTATAAAAGTGATATTTAGTTACCGACGTTGAAGTTAAAATTAAATTTTCTTTTTTTTTTAAAGCTTCAAAATAAAATTTTAAAGTTAGCATTAAAATTCAATTGAGTTTACAATGATTTCACAGTTCATACAACTTTTTTCAAAGTGCATTAATCCTATTATCAAAAAATGCATGTGTGGCACGAATAGGTAGATTTAGGTCACCACATACGCTTATTCATTAATTCTCTTCCTTCAAATCTTTATCTTTTTTATTTATTTATTCTTCCATTTATAACTTCGTTTTTTAGTTGTCTATGCATTACACTGCTTACGTTAGATCCCACATCTTTATTTCCGTTCTGGCTTTACTTTTCTGCATTACAATTTGAAAATTTCTTGTTTTGCCACTTGGAAAAACAATCATTATTATTATTTCGCCCTTGATGATTTGAATTTTCAAAATTTTGTGTCTGTATTTTTATTATTGTATGGACAAAAATATTTTTTATAAAAAATTTTAGCAAATTATTAGAATATTTTTTCTGAGTGTCACTTTAAAAATATTATACAGCTTAAGCAGCTTCTAAAAGTAATGCTTATTGCGCTTATAAATATATTTCGTTAATTATTACTTTAGGATTCTTGAAACAAAAAAATTAATTTTTGACAGATAATAAACGTTAAAGGAACATTCATTGAATCTCATGTTTTTAAGTTATTTATTAAATTTTAAGCCAAAATATAAATAAACAGTACAAATTTCCCTTCTTTCTTTTTACTACTTCTAAAGTGATATTCTTTATTTTCAAAAATGAGTATGTGTATCTCTCTGATTGGCTTGTCTTATTATTAATTTTGATGCTGCAAATTCTTACGTACCAAAGCAGATTTAAAGCTTTAAAGTTTTCTTTTTCTGATTTATGCTTCATTGCGTATTCCCCTCTTCTTTCTCTTAGAATGCTTATTTTACTGCCATCGAAACGTCTTTCGTTATTCCCTTATCACAGCCCCTTAGAATATGTTTCAATACTACATGATTTGGACCTTACTTTGTAGCTGCTAAATATAGCGAGGAGTTCGCGAGGGTGGGCTGTCCTTGATAGCGCTTTTACTTTTTTATATATCATATTTTTATCAATTTTAATTTTGTTCACCCTTCAGCACCACTAGAAAGTCTCATAATTTTCCAAAATTTTTTAATAAATTTTGGTTTACAAAATTAGTAGTTACACTTTTTAGTATACGTAACAAAGTTTTTTAGGAATAAAATATGAATTTAATGATAAATTATTTAATAAATTATTTTTTTTTACCTTTGCATTAATATGCAATTTAAAAAATCTCAAATATTAGAATTTTTCTGCTTTTGTTAAAATAAATAATGAATATAAAATTGTTACGATTTTAAACAATTAGTTTGCAATTTCTCCCCTTATGATAGTCGATGTTTTTCGTATAATTGACTCATTTGGTATAATTAATTTTGTATTCCACATAAAATAGATATATCATGTGAAGTTATTTTATAAGGTCTTTCATTCACAGTAAAAAACAGAATTGTTATGCATGCTCCGGAGAATTAATAGTAGTTACGAGTTCACTATTGCATAATTCATTATCAATAAAAATATATAGGCATCGAATTTTAAAAATGTGTAAAATACATACATACGTAAGAACAATCGCAATGATAATGTCCTAAGAAATAATGATTAGAGAATGCAATAATGTTTTGGTTTAAAGAAAATAAATTTAAGCCTGATTTGGTGGCGTCTGGACTAGTTCAATATTAACGTTGGTCTTTACTCGAATAAGTTTTTTTGTTAATAATTCGTTTGTTGAGTCGGATATTGCAACGGCCAATATACAGTAATCACTAAAAATTGCGGACGATGCTGCTGCGCACCACGGCAAATAATCGATAGCCCACTTTTAAGCTACTCGAGTTTTCGCTAAGTAAAGAGGGGGCTAGAGTAATGGCGGACCGGGGTGCGAAACGCGAGGTAATGGCAGGTAAAACGGGAATAAAAAAATACGAGCGAGTAAAATCTGTGCATACATTTTAAAATCAATTTCCACATTTTTAAAATTGGCAAACAATGTTTTTTTGTTTTTTATTGGGAATATAAATGTTCCATCGCTGAAGTGAAAGCTACTATCGACCGAAGAATCACGAAATTTCTTAGTACTTTTTTTCTTCAATTTTTAAATTATCAAAATATGAACATTGAAAAACGTTCCAAAAAATACATTTTTAAATTTGACTATTTTTTTGAAACACAATTATTTTGAAGTTATGTATATCAAACAATACAAATGATTAATTTATAAAAAAAAGGATATAAATCTTCTTAAATATAAAAAATGATGATGGAAATGGGAAACCTCAAGAAAGAGGAAGTAGATGAAATAAGGATCACTTTGTTTTGATTATATTCTTACCTTAAAATACAAAACCGAAAGTAATGGTAAAAGTGATATGCCTCGTTATGTAAAATTAAAATGGCAAAATCAGTAATCCAGTTCCTTTACCATCATTAATCGAACCATTTTTATTGTTTTTAGTATTTCTATTGTTTTAGACCGGTAGAAAATCATAAAAAATGTATAAGTCTGACAAGAAAGTAACTACAAAATTAAGAAATCAGTTAGTTAAAATTAAGTAAGCTTTAATTGAATTTAATAATAAACATCGTTGCATATGATGCAAAAAATTAAACGAAACAATAAAGTAGAAAAGGGGAGAAAAAAGGGTTCGAAAGTATGATTATTTCCGTGTTTTTTTTACATCCATGCATACTTATAATATTGCCCTTATATACTGTACCAAAAAGTTTTCAAACTGCAAATGAACACTTAAAGTAAGCTTGCTCGGTATCATTGACAATTTGGTCACGGTTTCTTTCATCGTTGTTGCAGATGGGAAAGCTCGGCAGTAGTCCTCTGGCTGGATTAGCTGCTCTAGGATTGGGTGGATTGGCAGCGCCAGCAAACACCGGAGGTCTCAATCCTGCAGGTAATTTCCGCTTGTGAGCGATGTAATTTCCCGACGTTGGATTACCCCATCAATTTCTTTGCGGTTAAAAAAAGGAAATTAACTCGAAAATTGCGCAAAAAAAGCAATTTTATTCTTAAAGAGAAAAATTTATTTCAAGATAATTCTCCAATTTTTTATTTTAATTAAAAATTAAATAAAATAGAAGTGATTCATGCAAAGAACGCGGTTGTACGCTGAGAAAAAAATCTTGTTGAAAAAACTACATTTGCTGTTAACTATATTCAACAGAATTTTCGGTTAATTTGACAGAATTTCTATTAATTCAACAGAGTTTCTGTTAAATTAACAAAGGAGGATGCCTACGGATTTGTAAAAAAGAAGAGAATGCAGAAAAACGTATAAAAGTAACGCTATCTTTTATAGATGGTCAAAATATCAACAGTGGAATAAAATTTAGTCTGGGGAAATGCAGGAAAATATGTAAAAAACTAAAGCCAATTTCATTAAAATAAGTAAAAAAATGAAGATTTCATCCGACATTCAGTAGTAAATATTAAAAAAAAAACTTTTTTCGTATTTCCCATTTAATATAAAATGCTATTTTTATTTAAATACTCAAGATTTTAAAAATTCTTCATACTGAAACCGTTTATGTGCATTCCTTGTAAAATTTGACCATGAATTGCCGTGGGCATTCTCCTTTTCTATTAAATCAATATACAAATTTTGTAAAATCAACCGAAAATTCTATTGATTATATTTAACAAAAAATGCGGTTGTTTCAACCACATTTTTTTCTCAGCGTATAGAACCTATTAATTTTATACTACCTACTACATCCTCATTAAAATTCATTCGGAAAAATTAAAATAATTGAAGCGTAAAACATCATAAAAGACTATAACCATATCAATTGAATCATTAAATGCGCCATCGAAGAAAAAAAATAGAAAATCATTCAACATTCAACACTATCGAACATCCTAAACCCGACAACAACTTGGAAGTTTTAACTCTATTAAATATCTTCAACTGCTTTTTTAGTTTTTTATTCTTATCTATTTCAGCATATAAATAATAAATTTTACTGTAATCGTTTTCTAATGAAAGTAAAAACTTTATTTTAATAGATGATTCTAAAAAAATTTGGTTTTGAATCTTCAAGATCTATTATTTCTTATAATTTAGAGTAATCAAACGTTTCATTTTCCAATTCAACAATGTAGCTCTGGCTGCT
Source organism: Ormyrus thymus (assembly GCA_035582935.1). NCBI lineage: Eukaryota > Metazoa > Arthropoda > Insecta > Hymenoptera > Ormyridae > Ormyrus > Ormyrus thymus. The sequence continues at coordinate 1,688,365 of JAWWEM010000001.1, forward strand.
TTGGCTGGTAGTCAGTTACGCACCAACAATACAAACCGACAACAGCCCGCGGCCAACAATCAAACTCACGAGATGACCGTGCCGAATGAGTTGATTGGCTGCATCATTGGCAAGGGAGGTACTAAGATCGCTGAAATTCGCCAAATCTCTGGAGCCATGATTCGAATCAGTAATTGCGAAGAACGCGAAGGTGGTCCGACCGATCGTACTATTACAATTACTGGCAATCCAGATTCGGTGGCCCTCGCCCAGTATCTCATCAACATGAGGTAAGTCTCTTACAATTAAATTTATCGAGAAAAAAATGCACATCCTGTGATATTCGCGATAAGAGCTTTCGGTTGCGTGCTTGAAATATACAACTACACTGGTAACTGTTGTAACTCAGAAAGAGAGAAAGCTATTTATATATGTACGACGGTAAATCAAAGAATATAATTGAAATTTACTGTGAAATCATTGCTTCGAAGAATGAAGAAAGTAATGAAAGATTGCAAAAATAAAACCCTACTTCTGATAGATCAGATGTTCATTTAAGTTTAAGAAAAGAGAAAGAAATTCGGTTTGTTCTATTAATTTTTGTTCTATTGATTGATATTAATTCTTCCCTGGTGAAAGTTTTACCAAACTTTTCAGTCACTGTACTAAAACTTTGACAACTTTTTTAGCCAAATTTCAGAGGAAAGTCCGGAATAATATATTGACAAACTCGTGAACTCTCACTTTCTAGGTTCATTTTTTCGTCTAAGTTTCAATTCCACATTATTTATGATATTTTTTATATAAAAACTTAAATGCTAACAAAAATCCTGTTACATGTTTTAAATATATATTGAAAATAAGAATAAACTAATCTATTAAGATTTTTTAGTAAGTTGTCCCGGTAAAGATTGTCGTGTTTTATAAGGCTGTTAGACTAAACTTCGGCTAAAAATTGGCTAAAAATTAGTGAAGACGTAAAGAATACTTCCACCAGGGTCCAGTCAATCTTATATCTTATAATATAATATTATTTTATAATAAAAAGAGGTGTTCTAGAAATAAATGAAAGTGCGAAAAACAACCAGGGAATAGAAATTTTTATTTCGTTGACAAAGAGAAAATCCCCTGGTAGAAAAGCAATCAGTTTTGCTCGATGACATGTTAATTAAATGAAGATATTGCAATTATTTACGCGGAGAAGAATCGGCAGTAAAATTTACTTCAAGCGATGAAGTAAAAAATACTGACTCTGACTTAAGTAAAATTTGCTTGAAATTTGAAGCAAAACACCTGTAATCAAAGGGGGGCCATAACCGGGTGGAATAAAAGCGCCATGTAATTCATATTATTCTCTCTTTCTTTTTATTTTTGCATATGTTATACAAATAAACATGTATCTATCTATCTCTCACACGTATTGTGACATAACTAAATTTATTTTTAGTAGTGCACAAACTATGTTCCAAACTTACATTGTTATTACAAATTAAGGGGATGTCAAAGCTAATATTTACCGACCGAGCGCTGATGCGAAGAATATTGTTTATAAAAAAGTAGATAGTGAATAATTAGCTAAAAAAACGTGATCATTCCCTAGCTTTTATCATTATTAAAGTCTGTACGAAATTTTAAAGAGATACATTAAGTAATATTGAA
>JAWWEM010000001.1:1690102-1713690 GCA_035582935.1 Ormyrus thymus
TAATAATGGTAAAAGCTAGGGAATGATCCCTTTTTTTTAGCTAATTATTCACTATCTATTTTTTTATAAACAATATTTTCCGCATCAGCGCTCGGTCGGTAAATATTAGCTTTGACATCCCCTTAAGTAGAGTACGATTCTCTATATCAAAAAGAAAGTGTTCTTTGGGTTGAAAATCAATTTAGATTTTTTTATTCAAAGTAAAAAGTCCCTTCGTGTAATTTCTGATTTTTTTTTCCTGAATATTAAATAATTAAAATACAATTCTGCTTGTGAAGGACTTTTTCCACATAGTTATAAATATATCTATATAAATTTTTTTGTAATAAAGAAATGTGATCTATCTCAATTGTAGTAAAAAATATATTTTTGAAGACATAGTTTGTACGCAAGGAAAATGATGAATTTGGTTAAGGTGCGTTTTCATGAAACGATTTTTTTGCCGCGATTTAGGGTTGTTGGACAAAATAACAAATTCTCTTAATGGATACTGCGCTGAATATTCAGGATGAACAAGTCAGACTCCCCCTACCCTGGTTTGCAGTATTTTTTATTTTTGTTTAATTCTTTGACTAAAGAAACAATCTTTCTCAATAAAAATAACTGCTCTAAATAGATTTTAATAAACTCCATTTGACTCAATTTTTGATTAATGGATATCTATTAACAATTAACTATAAAATAATAAAAAATATTAATTTTCTAAATTAATAAAAAATCGAATCAAACGGAGCTAATTAAAATTTCTTAATTATTAATTAAAATCTATTTAGAGCAGTTATTCTTATTGAAAAAGTTTGTTTCTTTGGTCAACAAGTTAAAAAAAGTAAAAAAACACTGCAAACCAGAGTAGGATAGGTACGAGTCAGAGATAGAAAGTATATCTATATGATATGTATATATGTACAATTTCCGTGTAATCTCGGTCTCGTTCCCTCTGAATTCAGCTGCAGTGCGTGCCAAGAGCATTTTGTCCAACAACTCTGTCACGATTCGCGATTCACTGCTGCTAAACAAAAACAAATGGCTGCGAATTGGCGAATGGAGGCTGTGGGATTATCACCAAAGCATTAATGATTATTTCCGTTTGATTACTTCTCTAATTGCGACTCTGTAATCGCTCTGTTTAAAATTGAAGATTAGCAAATAGCCGCAAGAGGTTAAAAAGCAAAAAAATTAACTAAAAAGAATTATTTGCTAACGAGCAGTGAACGATTAAGCGCGCCGATTTTTCGCTACTTGAATCTGCACCTTTAAGCTCACCGTACTTGTGAGTGGCTGTAAGAGAGCTGTCAGCTTAAACAAAGCTCAGTAAAATTTACTGGCTACGCCGCATAAATTTTATTTGATTAGTTAGCGTAACTTTTTCAGCAACTTTGACTGAACACTTGAGTAAATTTTACTAGCGATTTTTCTGTATACCAAATACACTTCATTTTGTGTCATTAATAACAAAATTATAGAATCATTTTTTTTATCAAAACTCACGACGAAATACTTCGAAATTTGTGAACGTTTTCTACCAGAGGTTCACCTTACTAATATGGTTTTCTTCCATATTAATATTCTTTATGCATCGATGATGCGCGCAATTTTAATTGATTTTAATACAAAAATTTATGAATTTAATTTTGATTTTATCATTTTTAAATACGTTTTTTAACAAATTGATAAACGATAAGTGGTTTTTTGAAAAAATTTATTGCCACTTTTATAAGATTTTGTAAGTTCTTAAAATCAAAGTACAAAGAGAAATTTTTGGTATTGGCTTGCTCGTTCACGTAAGAATTGTATTCGTTTTAATTGTGCCCAGTTCAGCATAAGTTATAAATATATCTATATATAAATTTTACCAATGCTAAATTGTGTACAATGTTTACGTGTACGATTTTTATATGTATGAACAACACGCCAAACTTTTAATAAGTATTACATCTTTTTATAATAAAAATACAATGATCTTTTCTAAAAATTCACCTTTACGTATTATCTGGGAGTTTATATATATATGTATATATATATATATAAACGGCACTGAAAAATAAATCTGACTTTATTGCGACCTTGCACGAATGTCGCCAAAAAGTCATTAGAATAGATAAATTGCGATATGTGTAAGACAAAAAGAAAGTGTTCACCTTCAATAGCTTGTAAGATCTTACAACACAGCAGCGATTTAAAGCATTAACAGCGGCGGCAGATAAAACGAGATGCACAAGAAGAGTAATAGTCAACAGCAGCAGCAACAAATGTTCTCTAATCCCTTTATTTCCAGGTCCTGTATATTACTTCCAGGTCCAGAAAAAACAATACCTTATTGAGAATCCTGCGTATTAAACTCTCCACACTTAAACAGACAATTCTCTTTATCCCAAATATCAGGCCTTATTTTTATCCTTTTTTATCACGTAAATCTATGACGATCAAAAATAACAAACTTTTCTTTTTTCCAATAAGAATATAGTTTTTTGGATTAATCTTTCGTTTGAAATAATTATATCGCTGAAGTTCTTGATACTTGATCACAATTGATGCAAGAAGTGCGTTATTTTTGATCTAAGTTTCTTTTTTCCTAGTTCTGTAGGGTCACTCATTGAAGACGAAGAATCCTACTGGTCCCTGGCAGCGTATATTTCCTTTCCTTGGATTATACCCGAAGCAAGCGTTTCTATTTTGTTAGCTGATCACACAACTAAACTCTTATCATTACATACTAATTTTTTTTCTTTTTTTACAGAAAATTTTACAATCAGCTTTATTTGATTTATTGTTCTTTTTTTTCCTTTTATTTTTTTTTTTTTTTTTCCAAAATTTAAGTAACGCTTTTTTTTATTAGTTTAATTAATAATGAAAGTCTTCTGATTTAATATTTAATTACGTTTTTCCCTGTTATATAATTCATTCATAAAAACTGAAAAATTTCCCTATTGGAGAGGCTTCCACATAGACTTTTTTACATAATTCTTTTAATCAGAATTTCTTTTGAATAATAAATAAATTTAATAAGCTAAAACAGAAACTAACGCACTAAAATATAGAAATAACTTCAGAATTTCATTATAATATATGTAGTATAGAAGTGGAGGCCTCTCCACAAATATACCCTTCTCAACGTTGTTTCTGTGCTTAGCTATGCTGCTTGTCTCGATAGAATAATTTTGCACAATTTTCACATCGGTACTAATAAATAGTAATCGCAAATGCTATTAAATATAATTATTTCTTATAAAAAAAATCTATTTGCAAATAACTACGAAGTATACGCTGCTCTTTTAAACGCGTAATTTTAAAATTTTAAATTCTACTAACTTTATTTAACAAGTTTCTATTTGCGAACGCATTATTTATCTATAACGAAAATTAATTTTTCTGATAAAATAGTACTTTTTTGGTGCCTGGTTATCAGAACAATATAAATTTCAATCGAGATAAGCACATTCCTATGAGATTATGACCGTTTACGTAAGTGCACATCCATCTCATTATATTTATAATCCATTATGTATATTTTTATTCCAGATTTTGTATCATTCACCTTAATTCTGCATTTATAACCACCGATTAAGATATACAAAGCAACCATTTTCCTAATATTTTCTATTTATCATAATCATTATCATTACCCTTATCGTTATTAATGCTATTTCTATTATTATTGTTATTAGTATTATTATTATTCTTACTTTTATTATTATTATCATTATTATTACTAATTATAATTATATTATTATTCTCTTATCAACAACTCGTTTAACCCTTACAGCACCTTATTCAATGCAACCTGCACTTGAATTTCATAGTACCTATACTTTTTTATTTATTACATTCCAAAATTGAATTGTAAATACTGAGTCAAGTGCAGATTGTACCTTTGTTTTATTTAATTTATTTTTTATAAAAGTAAGAATTTAATAGTTATCTTCAAAAATAAGATTGATTTCATGTTTTAAAAATTTAAAGGACGAAACAAACGCAATAATTAAATCGAATTTTCTTAGTTCCTTTAAATTTTTTTAATGAATTAAAATTTTTATTTGCGCACTTAACGGTTGTACAATGTTGAATAATTAACAAAGAAAATATGAAAAACTGTCTTGCTTCTGCTTAACTTTTCATTTGCTTGATTTCTTGAAATATCAACAAACATTTTGGCTGAAAAGACAGTAGTAAAAAGAATCATTTCATCCGATTACTTTATATTTTCCATTCATTTGATTATTCTAATATCAGTACTCTACTAGTCCTCTATCTCTTTCTCTTTTCCTCTTTAGCACATGCATAAAATATTAAAGTTCTTTCCAACTAAATTGTTCACCATAATCATCTTAAAGTGCTTAATAATGCAATTTGTAACACACATTAACATTACCTCTAAAATTACAAAAATCAGTAAAAAAATAAAATTTATATTTAATTTTTTGTGTTGATTAAGTTTTACTATCTTCTAATTATAATTTTCTTTAAACTTTTCCTCGTTCTTCCGTCATTGATACCTATCACTAAAATACATATATTTTTGCTTTCGATCTTATTTTTAATACAATAATTAATCAAATTATTTTAAAAAAATCAAGAGAAATCATTATTATTTAAAAGTAAACATTTCGATAATTCCTAATTAAAAGAATAATCTTAAGTCATACGATCATAATCCAAGCATTTGAAAATAATGTTTTATTTAATCCATTCAAAGCAACAGACATCATCTACCGAAAAAAAGTATCGATTATTTTACTTTTGATTATTTTTTAATAACACATCCTCGAAGTATATCGAGCCTAAATATTAATCTGAGATTCTTGAGCCGATGTAAACAATCCTTGAATTCGCGCTGCAGAGCAGGATAAATGAACTAAATGCTCGGTTTTTGATCGGAAGATCTTAAATATTTCTTTTCCATTAGGTCTATCGATTATATACGAACCATTGTCCTCAAATAATCCTAAAACCTCTGACGTTATTTGTTGTCTTGTTCCTCAGTGTCGAACTGCAGAAAGCTAACCTAGAGGCCCAAAATACCCAAACCCCTGGCAGCGGCACCACTCCCGGGGCAACCGGTGCTACTTCCCCCTCTACCACCACTACCACTGCCTCTCCTTTGGCCAGCGCCATCCCATTGGCTCAGCTGCTGAGCAAGCCGGGTGCCCTCAACGCTTTGTCCAGTCTCTCCGCCCTTGGCGGTCTGACGGAATTACTAGGGGGCGCTGCTAGTGCCGCGGCGACAGCTCTACCGGTCCAGACAACGGGCGTTCACCGATCACACAAGGCATTCACGCCAAGATTGAGGAGTCCCAGCGCTCCAGGACCCATCGACAGCGGCAAGTTCAAGTCGGAGCGCGCGAAGTACAATCCGTACTAAACCAGCGCCGTCGTAACAGAGAACGAGAAACAGCCTCTTTGGTGAAACAACTGAGAATCTCGGTGTCTCCATCCGAGAGTTGCTCTCTTTATTGCGCAATAATTATTACTACTATTATTATTATTATTATTATTATTATTATTATTATTATAGTCATTTCATTTCCTCTTTTGATAAATCAATTTGATCTTTTTATTCTTTATATTCAACTATATTTTTTATACTGCTCGTTAGTTCTATTGAAATGAGAAGCATTGCTATTGATTTTTCTGGGTATATTGTCAAAATATTTTTATATTTTTATACATCACGACTCTAAAGTTTCGTAATTATTTTTTTTTTAATTATCCTTTAGACAAAATTGTAAAATATTTTTGAAGTTTATTTTTCGAACAGTTTGTATAAAAATAAAAATTTTTATTTTTTATTGTATTTACCATAAAACATCTTGTTTCAAAAAGAATTAACGATGCTAGATGGAGACACCGAAAAAGGTATTCTGTATTCAGAAAGGAAAATTAATGTAAAAAGGAGCCGCACGTACTTATTCAGTAGTCCTTGTTTCATACAATTCTATTCTAATAATCAAAAAATTTGTATTACCAAAAATTATTTGGTACGAAATTTGCGAAAGTTGTGAAGAATTACCAAAATTAATTCATCGTTATTGTCTTTGCATGTTGCGGCTTCTTGTTTAATAGGGTCATCATCATATTTTTTTATGTAGCACAGGAACGTCACACGCTGTTTTAGGAACATATATAATCACGATTTGTATTTGTACGGTAGGCAACTTCAATTAACTATGAGCGTACGGCCATTTACCTAATTATACTAAAAAGTAATATTTTCTTTTCCCGTGTGATAAAAAAATAAAATGTTTTTCTTCTTTCTTTTTCGATACGAGTGTGTGAACGTGTGCTATAAGTTAAGAATAAGAATAAGAAAGACTGGAATGAATGCTTAAATAATATTCGAAAAAATAGTATAAAGTCAAAAGGTTTTTGAATTTATATTGCATTTAGAAATTGGAAAAAATCTACTTTAACGCTTTTGTTTAGACGCCTAAACAAACGTCATAATCATGTAATTGTTACAAACGAAAGAAAGTAGAAACGGAAAGAAGAAAAATTAAATGTTTTCTAGAATTTAAATGCTTTACAAAACAAATTTAAATAGAATAAAGCCAAACAAAATTCAGTGGGAAATTAGAGATTAGCGTTTTAAAGATAGAAAAACTCTTTCTAATACTTGGATTAACCAATATTCTACATATTAATTACACACGCACACAAATAGAACGTTCAGCGTGCAGCAGCATTTTTGTCTTTCAATATGTTTTTCGTTTTTTAGAACAGATGATCTGCCGTTGTTTATAAGTATATAATAACCAAGTAAAGGAATTGAGTTAAGAGAAAAGTAAAATTTGGTGGTCACGTCAACATTCCTCGAATTTTCCAAGCGCAAAGTAGAAACTCGATTGAGTAAATATACAAAATCAATTAAAAATTATTTTTTTTAAGGAAATTTTGTAATCCTGTCGTAAATCAGATGTTTAATAATCGAGTAATTTTCGATTTGCGGACTTTTTAATATTTTTATTAAAAAATAATACTTGAAAAAAATTACAACAAAAAAAGTTGTACAATACATTACAAAAGTTGTATAATACATAATAAAAATTGTATAATACATTACAAAAGTTGTATATTACATTATTTTTTTCGATGCCATTGCATTTTGTTGTTCCCGATTTGTAAGATTTTATTCGATTCAATTATCTGTGAATTATGCTTTGTATACTTACCTTTTTGTCATTGCAACAGAAAACACTAATTTCATCTTTTACGCATAAAAGCGCTGGTGTAATCGTAGGATAGCTTCGATCAAGTGTGTAACTGAAGCAGAGTAATTTATGTAAATGCGTGAAGGGCATTGACATTGAATTGAGAGTGAAAGTCACGCTGAATATACTTCTAACATTGTTTAACAAGTGTGTGTTTAGCTATATTATTGGCTACTCTGTACTATCTTAATAAATAAAAAACTAGGCGTGATTATTAGAAAAAAATGAAGTGAATGTCTCATCTTTAGTCTCCCTTAAAATTCAACTTCGTTGTATTACTCTTATTTTTTTAAGGACTTACTAATTATTTTAGCAATACCTTTAAAATATTTTATTAATATTAGAATGATGTAAGTAAATAATCATATACGTGAAAAATCTACGAGTTTATGGAATGAAAGAGTGTTTCAATGAGACCGTAAAATTAAGAAAAGGAAGATGTATCCATTCAAACAACTTGACCCAGGCTCCTGCCCGTTTCTGGTAAGCACTATCCAATCCCTTTTACTCCCCTTAATCTACTCATCCCATTAAACCGTATTTTTCTTTGATAAAAGGCATCTATCTATTATTGTAACGAGTTAGTCGAAATGAATTAAACCTTTCAGACCTGAATTAAATTCGCGATTTTGAATATAATCGGAAGCGATACGTACATATATGTAAAATTATACATATATTACTATATTCAAATAATTTCTATATCTAGAATAGTCATTAAAATCGATCAATATATAATCTTGAACGGGTCTATTATTACCATATTATTTCCTTTAAAATCCCTATGGATTGGGTCTGAAAGGGTTATTATAAACATGGAAAGAGCAGACTTTTTCATAATTGGTGTACTAAATATACTGCTACTTCTAGCATATTTAAAAATAAATTATTCTATTTTTAATTTAATTTTCTTTTTAACTTTTGCTACTTTCTTCAATGGTAAATACTTTTATTTAAACAATTGTTTTCAATGAAAAAAATTTTAAATTACTTTGCGAAACTTGCTAAAAACCGTGCACCAGTAGCCGATTTCTTCTTTAAAAAATTACATTTCTTTTTAATAAAGAAAGTATATTTACAGCAAGTTTTGTTATTAAAAGTAATTAATGGCCGATTTTGAATGTTCAACGTTACCATTCTAATATCAGTTACAATTACTTTCTTTTTAAATCGGTTTAAGAGCGTTGTTTACATTGAGCGAATACGTTTGGAAATACAATATCTATATTTTCTCATGACTGTATTAAAAAGCAACTTCATTTCACAACTATTACTTTGTGAAATTAAAACGACCACATTTGCACTCGAACAAGATTGTGTAAACTACGGCTCGAAACTTGAAAAAAAGTTTTTGTAATCGGTTGCAAAACAGCATAAGCTTCTTACATTTAATGTGCTAAAAGAAAATAAGGGATAAAATTATGTCATTTATAAAAAGCGAGCGATTAGAAAAAATGTGACACTTTTCTTCGTTTGTTGCAGGATATCACTAGAGACCGGTGGTATGGCGATACCAGCCTTTCAATACATCACTCCCAATCACATCGTCAAGTCACCAATTCACTAGAATTTGTGCCTGTTAAGCCGTGGTGTTGTCATCTACATCGTCAGCCGTCACTCACCGTTGTTGTTGCTTTTGACAATCAACAACTGCCGCTATTATTATCGAAAGCTAAATCGCACGAGCGCTGCGGTGGTGGGCAGCTACGACACGAGCAAGTGTCGCTGACTCCGATAACCTGCAGAGAGCTCAGTGGGTCCTTCTGAGACATCACGGAATATAATTCTGGCTTTGGTTAAGATATTGGCGATAAAGCGAAAATCTGGGGTTTGAAAAAAAAAAGATTTTAGTAAATGTGAAGTCGACAATTTCTCAGCATCTTATCTAAGAAAGTCCCAGGAACACACACACACATACACACAGACACACACACGTACACATATAAACATACACGGGCGCTCGCGTAACAGAAGTAATGAATGAAAAAGTAATAAGGATAATATTGCCATAAGGTTCAATAGAAGGTGTCCACATATTAGGATGCAATTTCCGTCGAATGCAGCGAATGTAGGAGTAGAGGGAATTACCATAAACAATTGAGTGTACAAAATTGTACAAATGTTTTAAAACAAAAAAAAAAAGAGGCGAAGCAGGCTAGACACTTAAAAAAAGAAAAAAATTAAATACGTGCAGCCGCATGCTGCTGCCGATTGGTAAAGGGAACAAGCCAAAGATACGTTAGTTTTCATTTTTATATTTAATAAAAAATAAAAATAAAAGAAAATAAAAGAATTTAAAAGAAACTAATTGCGAAAGGTGCGAAATGAGGAGGCTCTTTTGAAAAAAAAAACTAATAAAAGAAAAAAGTAGGTACCCATTGCATAAAATTTGTGCATTTGTCTGGTCATAATGTACTTTTAATTTGGTCAAAATAAGTACTCACACGTAAAATTTATAGAGGTTCCTGTTTATATAAAATATCAGCAGTTTTAAAAAAATTGTACTAATAGACACATACGTATCCCATTAATTATTGACTTATTATTAATCAATGGAGGTAAATCATTTTTCGGGCTGATTACTAAGATTTTTAATCGTGCGTCATTACGCTTATATTTTTCGTAATCCAAGTTATTCTTGATTTGTATTTACAGAAAATTGTGATTCGGTATAAGGGGCAAAATGACCCGCGTTGTGATTCAATGACAAAGTAAATTTAACTACATTTCGTAGTAATTAGGTTATAAGTGTGTGTACAAAAATCGTTGCGAATTTTTCTTTCGACAAATTTTATATTAATGAGCGCTTCAAAAATTCGTTTTTATTATGATTTGTGTTATTTCTAAAGTGAGAATCGAAGTATACACTTTTACTGTAGTAAAAAACCCGATGAGATTTACCAGTGGTTGGGCTTTCACTTCGCCAAATACCATTTGACAGGAAAAGAAAGCAAAGCTTTAAGGATTGTTTAAAAGAATACTCAAATCTAGTCGGAGTAGAATGGTTGAGTGAACTGAAGTCGACGCGCATAATATTAGAATTTAAGTGGCTTCTCTGATGGCGTATAAAAAGCGATGAAGAATAAGGAAAAAATACAAGCAGATACAACTATAAACATGAATTACAAATAAGGATATATTAAATATAATATATAAATATATATATATTTATTATACAATACAAAGATGAAATTAACTAGATAAAAATTTTAGCGACGAAGGTGAGATTAAAAGAGGCGCATCAAACTCCCTCCCTCGAGGGTTCCCTCCCACACGTGCTTTGTTTATCTCCGTATTTCCTTTGTAGTTTTATCGGTTATCAATTACGTACAATGATCGTAAAACTAAAACATAAATTTTTCATTATACTTTTATTTAGTATGTGTGACGTTTCACGAAAAGCGGTTTCACATTATCTGTCTCCGACCACTCGAACGACCAAGAAACTAAAGTCGAGGGCAGGAAAAGCAATAATCGAATTTGGCGCCTTTGGTAATTTTTTAGCTTAGGCCCTGGACTGAAATTTAAATTTAATAATTCGAATCAGTGCGCTTCCGGCGTGTGCCAAAGAACGAGTTTTGGTATTTATTAGTTTTTCATTTTTTAAACGAATTATTTAATTAATTATTATTATTATTATACTAACTTTACATATCATCAAAATATTTGTTACTCATTGGTTTTTATTGAATCTCTAATATCGATAAATTGTTATTTTCTCGAAAATTGAAAAAGTACTGCATGTATATATAAATATCAAACATTAATAATACTTGATATATTTTAAAGTAGTTTTGTACATAGATACGAAGAGTGTTTTCGTTGTTACTTTTATTTTTTTAGATTTTAAGTATACACTTTTCTTTTAAATGTGAAAATTAAAACGTAGCCCATATGGCCGAAAGTATTGAACAATCATCTTTGCTTGTCAACAAATGAAAACAAACCGCGAGATGCGCGAAGTGCCTTTTTTCAATACACTTGTTATTTCTTTATAAAACGAATATTAGGCGGAGGAATATGAAATTTGTTTGTCTCGCCGTGGACTCCGCATTTTTCGTTGGTATTATTTTAACGAAGATTTTTATTTTACTCGTAATTCATCGCGCTCGAAATCATTATTCACTTTCATGACAATAAAGAAAATAAGGTCTATTGTAAAACTATGAAAACTGTCTTTATTTATTGTGCGTTAATATTATTAAACTGTTATTTATTTGTATAATTTAAATAAAGCAAAAAATGTGTTCATTGAGTAGAAAAATTTCTGTGGTTTATTATTTTTGTTTAATCTAGTTGACCGCGATTTGATTTACTTTTCATTTCCGCAATTAACTTCTACCCTCTCGACGGATAAAGCAGCATATTGTAAAAGTCAGTTTACTGGCGAAAAAGAAATTTATTAAAAAAATCAAGAGGGTTTCGCGAGCGGAGAGAGAATTGAAAAACAACAAGCCTCAAGCAGCGGGAAACAGAAAAAATTAAGTAAATTTAAAACAAAATATAATACAAGAAATAATAATAAGAAAAACATTTAGTGAGAGATGCTGTATGATTGTGTATATCAACAATAATATTGCTGTGATTAGAATTGATTATAGGTTATTTGTAGTTAAGGATGACTTTTTAATAATGCATTCAAATGATTAATGCAGATTTCAAAGTTTTTTCGAGGTATAATCTCGAGCGAAAATAGATTTTTTCACTTTTGCGCGTAAATCTGTATTAACTTTTCTCCTTAGATTTGATTGAATATATAAACTCAATCACGTGTAAATTTCATTCAGTCTTATATAAATTTAACGAAATAATTTTTATAAATCACTGTTTACGATTTCATTCTCATTGAAACGAGTTAAATTCATTTTGAATTTTCGCTCGCGAAGTATCTTAATGAAAAACAATGTGACAGAGAATTTCCCGAATTGATAAATGAAATGCAAGAAAATTAATAAAAAATAAGATGATGAGAAAAAAATTAATAAAGACAATTTTTTTGCTACAACGTAATCAGAGCGGACCAGATCCCTGCATCGATAATTGAATATATCTCTGCAACATATTGTAAGGTGAATAACGCCGAGAACAAACAAGAAATAATAATAATATTAATAATAATAATAATAATAATAACAACAGTAATAATAATATCAATAATAATATTAATAATAGTAGACATAGGAATTATACTTATAACAATAACAATTATTGAAAAGCGACATCGTCGATTATCTTCAATCTCGCCGTCGTTAAGTGAAGATCTGAGCGAAAAATTTATTGTAATAAGAGTTCTAATTATTTATTCAGAAACGAATGTTCAAAAGACTCTTGCTTTTTACACGCTGCGTTTTATTTGTCAACAAAATTAAATCTCAATATTTATTTGAAAAAGAAATTATAAAGACTGAACTGCTGAGTATTAAATATTATATTTAATTTTGCTACAAGAATTCTAAAAAGTATTATTTAAAGCCTTGCATGGCGAATTGCAAAACAAAAACGTACGAGCAATTAAAAGCTTACTCAGGTCTTTTCTTAATTAACGTACCGTCAGATTTCTAAAATAATACAGAAAACGATAACTGCAGTTAAAAAAAAATTCATTGTTGTAACGAGAAATCCAATATGATAACATCCACAGACATATCCGTTGGCACATATAAGTTTAGGATACGATTATTCTACTCTACATATCGCTACCATATATAAAAAAAAAAAATAAACAACCGTACGCATGCTTGAACTCTTATCGATAAAAAATTCAATTAAAGGAAATTCTGTTCTTAGTTTAATCGTTATAGTTTAACCAGTTGATTTGTGTGATATAAATACTGTAATGCGTATGTATCAATTCTATTGATCCGATATAATTTTGAAATATGTCTAGAAATTCATCGAGCAATAAGTCAGTAAACACTAAGTATTCAGTAACTTTTTGTTAAATCTCAATCTGTTTACGAATGATTTCAGACTCGGATTAAATTTCAGACGAATTATAATTTTTGAAATTATAATAAAGGCGGCAAGGAACGTTGATAATAAAAGGCAAGATTAATAAGCGTCTATAAAATGTAATTTATTATTGTAAAGCACGTGAACATATTGCATCAGTACTCAAGCGTAATAATTGTTGACTTGAGCAAGCGATAAAAATGTAAAGTTTTCGTCTCACAATGTTAGCACTATTTACAGTTTTTGACGTGAATCTCGCGATTTTCGCACGGAAGCTGAGACAATCAATTTCGTTACCTTAAATCTCGAGCTTTCGCGCAACAATCGCTCCTTGTCTTCGCGTAATACGTGTATTTTACAGTTATAGTATAATAGTAATAAAATATGAATATAGATGACTTTTTGAAAAGTATCATCGACATAATCCTCATAAGTAATCTCTTATATATTTGACGTTGAAATACGTGTACTTCCGTAGCAAAAAAAAAAAAACATTTATATAAACAGTCGAAAAAGCTCGTTACTGAAAAACGATATTAAATATATTGTGTAAATCTTAAGAAACGGAAAGTTACACCTGAAGTTGACCCAACAGTGCCAATTGCCTTTAGTACGCTGATTTTCATTAAGTGTTGATATCATTTCGTACGATAAGTTATACCTCATGAATAAATCGGGATTTCAAATTCAAACTGACACTTCGATTGTGTTGGTTTCGTATTTTCTTGTAATATAAGTACCAGTTTAAGTTATTTGCTAGATTTTTAAAGAAAAAAATAATGAATTTTAAACAAATTTTCAAAAGTGATATTACTATTTATATATCAAGTGAGATGAAGATAAAGAGAAACTTGTTCATTCGTTGCATAAGTAAAGTAAAATTAGTTTTATTTTATATTAAAAATGTAAAAGTAAAAAGGATTAGAGAACGACGAGGAATCTAAAAAAAAGTTTAAGCGAAAGAGTAATAAATAAATGTAATGCTGTGTCGGCGATCGACGTGTACGGCGACAAATTCTGTTGTGGCGTAGAGCAATCCGTTAGTGCAGGGGCCTTAACCTTACTGCGTGAAGTCGACGCCGATCGGTCGGTAAATCGAGCGCAAATATCCATTAAATTAAATAAAAAAAAAAATAATAAACAAAAAAGAAAAAGACATTATTTCCAACCGATCGCGCCGAATTTCAAATTTACCGTAACACAAGGCAATCAGCTAAGAAATGTAACTTAGTTTTTATAGAATATTGGGTCGCGCTCGCCACTTAAACGTTATTTTTTTTAAAATCCAAAACGAAAGAATAAGGACCGAACAATGCGCGCGCGTGTATTCCGGGATCGGCTACGATTAACCGAGAGCGAGCGGAAGGCGATTCGATCGGACGATTCATTTTTTAGGCTATAGAACGGAAAGGGGGAAAAAAGTCATTTTGTCAAGTGTATAATCTCGAATTCGGTCGATTTCACAGGTGAGCTATAGATTTTTGAGGAATATTTTTTCTACTTGTTCCTGTACGGGATTAAAATCTTCGATACTCGAAACAAACGTAAAATAAATAATTGCGCGACTCATAAACTGTGTGCCAAATATTTACGTCGAGAGATTGACGAAGACGATTCTGATGAGAATGAGATGGTGTTGGCCCAAAGCAGACGTGCCAAAAAGAGAAGAAAAAAAAAATAAAGAAAATAAAATAAAATAAAAACGAAAAATTATAATCAATCGCAAACGAGTGCCAAATAAAACTCAAGGAGAAAGTGAATTCACTCCATGTGTAATATCAGCCATTTCTTACAAAACTCCGTTGGCATCAGAAAAGTGATTAGTAGCGTCGCCGAGGCAATGGCTTTGCTGATCCCAGCATTCGTGCTCTTTTCTTGGCGTTATTAGTCACTGTTTTTATTCCAAAAAAAAAAAAGAAAAAAACAATGTCTTTTCTGTACCTAGTAATTGAACGAATATAAAAACACAATAAATCATATCGAGCTCTCAGAATAGAATGAAGACTCAATAAAGATTGCGGCAGAGTTAGGTACATTTTATACTTATAAATTTTATGCGGAAAACCGCGTAAAATCTTTACGGGAATCAGGAAAAAGAATCATTTTTTCTGACGTCAACATGTATGATACTTTGAAAAAGACGCGCGCATATTGTATCTTATTAGAAAATTTTCGATCGATAATTCATCGTAGCTGTATAAGTTCGATTTCTTTTATTTCCTTTTTCAAAGTCCCTAAAGAATAATTTTACGTTAATAATTTGTAGCAATAAATTTTTTGCTTTCAAGTATTTCGTTTCTTCCTCAATTTTTTCCACCCAAAGAAAATCTAGCGATAAAAATGCACGTTCATCTTTTAACAATTTTGAATTTTCATCGCTGATCGGTTCACGCGAACTTTCCCCTCGTACATTTTAATTGCTTCAACCTCTCCATTTCTCGCGAAATGATAGATTTTTAAAAATTTGTACCTTCTTTTGTATTCGTATCGAAAATCGACGAAAGTATCCAAGCGAAATAAGCGGGAAGTTGATAAACATTGAAAAAGGAAACCATAGCGAAAAACTGACTCTTACGTGCGGTGAGCACCTCTAGTTCTACCCTCCTGTTTGCACTTCAACTACTGAAACTTCGGCCGAAAGCAACTTACGTTACGAAGCCTTTAAAGAAACAGGGTCTTAATAAAAATAAAAAAAAAAATTAAACTTACAAGTAATACATGTAATAAAATTTTAATGTGGAAGAGAAATAAAGAGTAAGAGAGAAAGAGAGAGAGAGAGAGAGCGAGCGAGAGAGAAACGAATTAATGAAAAGAAACAAAAGGAGATGAATGAGTGACTACTTATATTATAAGAGTTCGGGTTTTAAAAGAAAGAAAAAGGGCAAAGAAAAAGAGCATATACTTATAGCGTCAAAGACTGTACCAAGACGCATCTCGTACATGCGGTTAATTCACGGTAGTGCTTAGTGAGTGTTTTAGAACTGTAATACGTGATGTGTACAATTATATAAAAAAGCATTAATTTCTTTCCTTTTGCGAAGGGATTGCGTCGTTCAAAGTTTCTTTGTAATCCACGATTATGAAAGAATGAATAAAATACGAATTCTTTTTGTAAAAAGGAAAAAAAAAACGGTGACAAATTGTCTCTGCGTTGAAGGCAGAAATTGGTTGATTTTATTAAATGTAGAATGATAAGTGTTAATGAACATATCAGAATGATAATAAATAAAGAGCTGTAAAACTATAAAAGAATTCGCTGTCAAATCTTTGCGAACGTGCAATCCAGGCATAAGCATATTACGCATACATATATACACACAGACATACTGATTGTTTCAGGGTACACAAAATTTAGCCAAATTGTCAAGTACTGGCAATGTATATAAAAGAAGTGGACACAAAAAAAAACACATCTAAGTTTTAAATGTATCTATTAACTATTTTAAGGATAAGGCAGTGTGTGGGGAAAAGGAGAATATCATTAAAAACAAATAATGTATAACAAAGAAGTATATTTACACAAACATGAGACATAAACAAATACTCCATACAATAAGAAATAAAAATATTAATGCATAAAAGAACAAATTGCGCACCTATTCAATCTATCATCATTTACATTTACAATTTTTCAGTTCCGAAGAATTTCAGTTGCGAATAACGCAAAACCGATCCCCGCAAGACTTGCCGAGGGGCGCGGTCGCGCCCCGAAGCAAGTACGTCGCTCCGACAGCAAGAATAAAAAAAAACGAAATGTGCGACTTGACGGGCGATCGACGGCGCAAATAAATAACAAAGCGACTAGCCGGCGGAGAAGTACTTTAGATAATAATCTTACTCTTCACCTTCTCATGAAATATTTCACATATCTATCTTTGTTGACGACAAGCGCACTTTTGGCCACAGGTCGAACGTTGGAAAGTTGAAAGAGATAATAACTTCCTATATCCGTTTGCGAAACAAAAGGAGTACATAAATTTTATATTAAAACTACCGAATGGGATCTCAAGAAAATATATAGCTTTATTTCGATCGCGACTGACTGGTTTGTGATTGACAATGGTCCTTCGGGCGGCAAGTTGTATCGATCGAAGGTGTGCCACTTCTTCGTTCTCTTGTATCACGTTTAGATTCGTGGAAATAATAAACTGGATTTACATAGGTTAGTCTGTATTTCTTATTATAAAATTTGCTATGAACAACCTACACTACGTCTGAAATTTATGAGAAATATACACGAACGCCATAGAACTGACGATATCACTTTGTGTCACTTTTTGCATATAGAAGACGAAACAAAACATTACCGATAATGCACGATGCAATCGAGAAAGATTGGAAGATTTTGATAACGTAAAATAAAAAAAAAAAATTATTGAGTACCGCACTCTTCACAGCAGCGAGAGCAGTGCGCATTCAAAAAAAAGGTTTTGCATTTATAGACATTTATGTATCTTTTTTTTTTATTTAGCCTCATTCTATTTATACTTTCACACGGTACTAGTAAGTGATGGGAGTTAACGATACATTGTCGAAATCAAAGCGCGTGCAAATTGTTATTACAGACGGGCTTGCATCGATTTGTCGACGGAAAGTCCACGATTTGAACCGCGGAATCGATGGATTACAAATCTTCTGTTCTGTCGACCAAAGCACCGTTAACTCTCATTTAATTTTGTGATTTGAATTTTTACAAAAAATATAACGAACGTTTTATGCGTCGCTTTTCTTTCTAAAAATGTGAGGTAACAAATTCGCAAATAATGATTGAAGTGTTCTTCGCCTATTAAATATCATTCCCGTGACATTTTATAACTGAATAATGAAAAATTAAAGTAATTTCTTTGTGTGTACTTCTTTTTTGGTCGGCGCATATCTTTTACACCTGAAATTGATGGAACAATGTTGAAAAAAAAAATAACGTTAACAGACAGAAAAAAAGAGGGCAAACAAAACACAGTAAACGTTATGAAACACTTCATAATAACGATTAGATTAAATGTGTGAGATACTCGTGGATTAGAATATAGGGTTGTTTAAAACAACGTAATAAACGACAACATTTTTGTGTGATTAGGGAGGAGAGATAAGATAAATAAAAGTGTATTGTATTCTTTGTATTTGATCCTTAAGTTACAATAACTTAGAACTTAATCTAAAAAGTACAGATTGTTACTTATATTTATATTTAATCGTATAATTTGTACGAGATAAATACGTTGTTAATTAGTTGCTGTACGCGAACGCGTGTAAAAAGAGCTTATTTAAAAAAAAAAAAAAATGTGCCAAATATTCAATTGACTATGTAACGAGGTATCGTTAACTATATCATTTCGATAAGTATCGATGTAACAGTAAATTTCTTCAAACGGTTGATTGATATTGCAATAAAACAATTCGAATTCGAAAATACTATTGCATCGATGGATTTTTTTACTTTCTTTTTTTAAAAATCAATTGTTTTGTATGTCATACTGTAAAACTTGCTATGCCTTTGTTCTAAAAAATTTTCTGTTTTATCGTGCCCTTTCGTTTACATATTGCATACACAATTACTCCACTTACATTAAAGCACCTTTTAAAAGATAACTGCATGTAACTATGAGAATAAAAGCACATGACATTTGCGAAAAATATTATATGGTTTTGAGAGATTCAACAACCTGACGCGTACTTTTTCTCAAACAGTTTCTGAATGGCAGTTGGGATAAAGTATTACATAATTGTAATAAAATAAAATATATATATATATATACAACAGAAACATTTTTTTCAAAACGAAAGGACATTATTATTTTTACAAATACATTTTTATTGGCAAAGCAGCATATTTGCGTACATAATATTTTACTCTTGACAGTCATGAGTATTAAGCAAACGTGTAAGTAATCCAAAATTTAAATAAGTTTTATATTTTTCTTAGATCAAAACTTTTATTAATTAGATCTCCATTTTGAAAAAAAAAATTGATCAATGATTTTTTATTAAATGCATTCACTGGAATACATTTCGTAAATGCATTCAATGCAAAATCAAAATTGTTTACATTATTTTTTATTTAAAGATACGTTTAAACGTTTTAGAATAAAAAAGATATCTGACTTGAAAAATCAACTGTAAGTCAACGACAATCCGATACTATAAAGAGCTTAGATAAAAGTTGATATTAATTTTGAAAATATAGCCATATCTCGCAGCATATAAAATCAATAATGATTAAATATTCTTAAGGGCAATAATAGATATAGAAAATGTCGTGTAAAGTTCAATTTATATATGTGTGATCGAGTAAAAAAAAAGCAGAGCTTAGAAACAGAGAAAAAGCGAGAGAGAAAGAAAGCGAAAGAGAACGAATTATGAAAAAGATCACAGAAAAAGAGTAATTAACTAAACATTACGACGAGAAAAAGGAAGCAAAGGGAGACATTTTTTAAATATTGATACGCAATGTCTATTCATTATACCGCAAAAAACAATGGACTCTTGTACATGTACACGATTGTAGTCTCGTGGCTTTCTAGCAAAGTAAAATAAGCAATGATACAAATCATATATAGATCAGACAATTTTTCACTCTTTTTAAGTAAACGCTAATAACAGTATAAAATAGCTTTAAATCCGATGCGTTAAGCGAAAAACTTACTTAAGATTTGACAATGAAATGAAGTATTTACTTTAGAAAGCCACGAATACGAAATCGATTTATAAATGATGTCTAATTATGAAATAAATATCATTAACTCAAAAAGTATAAAAAAATATAAGTAAAAAAATACCAAAAAATGGATACTATTACAATAAAAACGAAGAACGAATTGTTCTTCTACAATTAGATGATCGTACAACTGGAAAATGAAGAAAACAAAACATTTTTAGTGTTTACTATACCAATAATGAATAATTCTATTACGACACAATATAACATTAAGAACAATATTATTATGATCATTATTGTAATATTTGATTTTTGGTTATTAAAGTGTGTATATAGCGATATATCCTAGATGGTCATGTCAATTAACTTTAATTTACTCCGCCATCCTAATCCTACAATAACCATTTCTCAAGTCTTGAAATAAATTCATTGAACAAAATAAAATTTTCGACATATTTTATTTACTCAGTTCTTAAATTACTAATTCACAAAAGTGGCATTTTTTTGTATCCTGAGCCAAAAAAAAAATTAAATCGAAGCATAATGGAGATCGCTTTCGGAAGACCAGGAATATAAGGGCAGGGTTGAGCAAAGCCAACGAATATACAGGATAAACGGTGACAAAAAGTACTGCTTTAAATTTTATTTTTGTTGTTTATTTTAAGTAAAATACAAATGTATTATAATTATTATGACTAAAATATTTCGGTTTTGGAATTCAAGTTGATTGGTAAGAAAACACATTAAACGGGTAAAAAATTAAAAAAGTTTATAAAAGTTTATTAACTACAAAATTTTGTAACTTAATTAAGGCAGCCTTGTTGATTCTTAACTACATGATTATTAAAAATATTACATATTGTTCTGTAAATACGTATTTTTATCTTCTATCATAGCTTTTTTTTATATCGATAATGTTTGCACAGCGCAAATCATTTTAAACAGCCGCTTATAAAAATAGTAAAGTATTGTCAAACTGTTAGTATCTAAATGTACGAAGGCCTCTTTGAAGAAATTTATTTCTATATAATGCGTTAACTTGAGCAAATAGTAAAAAATCTTTTTAACCTAGCTAGACTAGAGTAGCGATAAGCAAGAAAAGCTAAAAATTAGCTTTCAAATACATAACTTACGATATAAATAACAATTTTGTTAAATCTTCAAATTGAAGGGAATATAAAAATTTCATTTGGTAAAGTTTCAATTTAATCTTCTTATTCTTTTTAATATAAAATTCTGTAAGCTTTGCTTGGATTAGTTTTCTTTAAACTGAAATAAATAACGTAATACTATGTAAAAACGTTACATATTAGAAATAAAATATTTAGGAATTTATGTGATAATTTACATTTCCTTAACTACTATACTATTTACATAATTTTAATTGTTTTTTACTGTATAAAAAAGAGATGGTGGAAACTTCAATTTAATAAATACTGATTTTAATTATATCATTTTCTAATATTCTAAAGATTAAAATTTAGTAGGAATTGTATATAGAGAAAAAAGAGAGAAAATATATTGTATATAACCGCATAAGATATTAAAATACAAATTATGGTACTTAAATGGCATTAAAATTCATAACATTAGAAGTTTGTAAAATTTGCATCAAACGAAAATGAATGCAAATTCTCTATTAAAAAACATTATTTGGTAGATCACAATAGACTTATGAAAGAAAAATTATATAAACTATAACATATTCAAATATTAAAAAAAAGTCTTTATTAATTCATCTTACTATATTTTTTACATTATGAAGTTCGCGGCAAGATGCATTAAATTAATTCTTATTTCCTACGTTATTTACCTCGTGAAAAATAAAGCATTGTTCTTTATCAAATTCTGCAATCCATTAATATCATTTATTATCACATGATAAACCATATAATATTTTACTCCACAGTAAAATACGTAAAAAAAGGCAACAAATTTATTCACGTACCAAAATTTGGAAAAATCGATGTCCTTGAATTTCTTATATATATATTATATAATAAAATTTTAATAAGGCCCAAGTTAAGTTGAACTTTGAATATTTGTAAATCGCTTTAACATGTGCATTTATAGTTTACTGTGTACAACAACAATTTCGTAGTAAAGCCAATGTTCAAATAATGCAATGCCTATTGCAACCACAAATTTGAAATTATAATTCATTTTTTAATTTTAAAGTACCAATTTGTATTTTCAATATCCATCTCGGTCGAGAGTTTCGTTTTTTTAAAACTTCAATCCCAAGACAAAAAGCTATTATATCTTATACAGTAAAATATGTTTCTCACATTGTGTATATAATACTTTTCAATGATCGACTAACGATCTCATAAAATTTTAAATGGTAATTATGCAAATTATTTCCTATCCATAAATGACAATACAGATGAAATGGGGAATTAATGCATTTAAAACTACTTTTAAATTATATATCGTATGAGAATGACAAGCGATTTCATTTAGGAATACGTTAATCTACATCTGTACAAAAACTGTCCTAAGAAAACTGCACTGCAAAAATAAGTCCGCAAAAATAAATAAACAAAATATAAGTAAAAAAAAAGAAAAAAAAAACTTAAAAAAAACGAATGATCCTTACATCTTAACAAAGGTGGATGAGATAGCTTATTATTTAACTACAGAGCAGTTTCCAAAGCCGGTGCACTGGGACTGCGCGGTACAACGTCATCCGAGCCCGACGCCGCCGCAGTCTGCTGGGACTTCTGCTGGGGAGACTCGGATCGGGCGCGGAATCGCTTTTTGAACAGGTCCTTGGACGAGGCGCTCTCCTCCGGCGGATGCGCGGAGCTCGCCAGGAACTTCGCCCGAGCGAGCTGATTGTTCATTCTTCGGTTCTCGATCGCCTTCAGCGGATTGTCGAAGTCGACGGGGGCGGAGGCGTCGTCGCTCTCGAGCTTCTTCTTGTTGTCCCCCATGTCGATGGCCTGGAGGCGATTTTCCAGCTCTTTGTCCCTCTTGTCCAATATCCTCTGACCGCCGTCGCTGCTCGTATTTTTTGAGTCCTCGAAGTGTCTGACACCGCCGTCTCTCTCGTTGGAGAAGTCGATCTGCTTCCGTACCGTTGACGCTAATTTTAAGGGGTTCTCCGGCGAGGGTTTCATTGCCTTCTCCTCGGCCACGGTGTCCTCGATAATCGTGGAGGAAAGGACGTCCGTTCGAGGTGTCTGAAACCTCCACGCCGAGCGGGGACTGAGAACTTTGTTAAAGGACGACTGCTGCGACGGTTTCGTCGGCGAATTGGTCTGCTGCTGCGGCTGCTCCTGGCACTGCTGTCGGGAAAGCTTCAGCTGCTCCGTTGCGGATATTCTCGTAGGTCCAGCCTTGATACTCTGTTGAAGCAGAAGCCGCTTGAAGTCCATACGAGACGTAGCTGCCGGCGACAATATTGTCTTTGGAATCTAAGCAGGAGTCGTATTATTATTTTGTCATTTTTTTCGTAATTTAATAGCTTGAGGATTCGGGGAAAAAAGCTCCGCTCAAACGGCGCAAAAGAGGGCACTGTCGAATTGTTTTGTACAAATTTTTTTCAAATTCAAATGCAAGTGATAAAAAAAGGATCAAATTTGCCTTTCTCAAAGCAATGACAAAAATAATTAATAATTTAAGATAGACTAGTCACCAATTTTTGAGCGGATCATATAAATGTTGATTAACATCAATTGTTCGATTAATGATTTTATACACGGAGAAAAATTTTCTAGAAAAAATTACAATAGTACATTTTAATTTGATCACAGACTGTAAAAATCCGAAAA
>JAWWEM010000001.1:1731205-1766006 GCA_035582935.1 Ormyrus thymus
TCAATTAGTGATTTCATACTGACGCACTTGAAATTCATTTCGCAAATGTTCGTGTTCAAATTATACCCTCATTTTCCGTTTCTTCTATTTTCAAATCAAATTAACTAATTGAGGTGGAGAAAAACTGTACCAAAAAATACCACCATAATTTGATGCTCGCTAAAAAAGAACATGTATTTATATATTTATATTGTGCGAACGTTCAAAAATGATCAATTTTCCGAGGCCTCTGCAGGTCACGTTGGCAAAAATAAATTGGAATGGGCACTAAAAATATTCACCTGAAAAAAAGCAAGAATTCACGACTGAACTTAAATAATTTCTCCTGCGACGATCTTTATCATTCGCTTCAAAGTACGTGTAATCTACAATGCTTTCATTACTTTATTAACAATTCCATCCAATATTTGCAAATCCAACGTATCTCTATTTTATCTCTATCTGCCTTCGTCGCTTATTCGTATCAAAGTCGAAGAGTTTCGATCAATACTCAAACATCTCTGATGTATAAAAGAACACCTTCGCACACAATCGAACCTTTTTTCAAAATCGACCTCCGCGTCCTATCATCCACCCGGCGTTGTAATAACCCCCCCCCCCGGTGTTTTCCCAGAAAATTTTTTATCGCGGTTAATTACGCCGAAGTGCACCGCAATAAAACGCACATTCGCGTCCGCGCGTAATAAAGAACAATGCGTTTTTACGCGTAATTTATCGGCCTCGTAAACGCCCCGGCACACGCAATTCTATCGGTCGTCAGAGAGGTAGAAACGGCCCCTAAAAGCGCAGTTTCTCTAAATCGAGCAGGATAGGCTGCCAGGATCAGCTGGAGGAGACGAGGAAGATCAGGTACAGCGTTCAGGGCGCCGCCCTCAGCGATCAGCTGTTCGACAGCAAGGATACCGAGGCTCCGAGCGACACCAGTCCACCCTACGGCAGCTATGATATCGTTCACGAGGCCAGAGGAGATTTTGATTCTATGTTCAATCCTCAGGTGACTATATTTTTTGCGTAGATAAAACAGACCAATTTTCGAAATAAGAAATTACACTAGATTTTAAAAAATACAGGGTGGACAGGGGGTTTTAAGAACTTAATAATGGATTCTGACATATAATCTCCGAGTGATTACATGACGTGATCGATAGCCGTATTTGAAGCACAGCGGGAATATAGTGCTTAACTATTTGCGTTCTCGCTATTTATAATGGAACTATTTCGAGGGTAAGCGGAAAAAGTACGGCTTTAAACACTTCAGATATAAATATAGGTAATCTTTCATTCAGCATTATATTGCGCGTTGAAAACATAGTATCGACTGTACCAATTGAATTCAGGTAGGAGACCGCTACAATTAATCTTTTTGTTGCATTAACGTACATAACTGATGCACTGGATGTATCAACACGCATGTCGAGTCAATTACTTAAGATCATTGTTTGTTTCAGCCGTTTAAACATTTACATGTGATTACTATATTTAGTAATCACAGATTATTACTACTATATTTAATAATACTATATTTAGTAATGCGATTATTTGCTTTATCTGTGATTACTAAAGGAAACGCAGCTAGTTTATGATAGAATGGAGATATAAAAATATACTTGTATAAAAAAATGTTGACATCTGCCATAAATACATCGTGGAAAATTTACGCAAGTCGTCGTAAAAATCTCTTTAAAAAGCGTTGCACAAGCAACTTTAAAAGTACAAAACTGTATTGCAAGAAAACCCCGCTTAAAGTTATAATTTGACACGATATACTTGATATAAATTTTAAGCGAAGAAAAAGCAGTAATTTTAAAATCTCAAAATAGATATTTTCTTAAACTAAAACCTTTAAAAAAAAAAGTATTTCTGTTGATAAGCACAACATTCTTAGCATATATTTACGTAATTTATTGTTTATTTAAAAATATCGTTGCTGCAGATTAACATTACATTAAAAATACAAAATAGAAACCCAATCTGTTCACTTGTTTCATATTTAAATGCCCACGCATTAAATTAATTTAATGCTTCAAAATAATATTTATAATTTTTCCAATTAATGATAAAACAATCAAATAAGGGGTAGACTTTCGAACTGGAAATTAAACGGAGGTAAAAACCTCTGCATTATGAAGATGTACAGACCCCGTATCTTTATTACAAAAAAAAAGCTCGGGTTTCGCTTAGGGACTACTGGTCGGAGCATATCAGCAGAGATGTTATTACGTTTCTACTCTCGAAACGAAGCTGAAAAAATTGTAACTTTCGGCACCTCTGACGTTGGAGAATAGTAATAACATTTTATTTAGTTCTCACTGTTTCTCCCTTTTATCTGATTTTTTGACGCGTCCCTACAACTTGGTCTCAAAGTACATTATTTTTCCCCACTAATGTCTCCACTCGACAATTTTCACATCCCAATTCAATTTCCCAGTAGCCCTTGAATCCGCGCAAATCAAACGCGACATTTACGAGCGCAGCTCCGTCACTAAAACGCTCTTCCAGGAGAGCTTCATGCACCGAACCCCAAGCACGCGCAACCTGCAGGACCTCGAGCGAATAACCCGCTACATCCAGAGCCTGCCGGACGCCCCGGAGCCACCGAGTCCGACGCAAGGCTTCTACGACGGCACGGACGAGGAGGCGGCCAGTCCCGCGGCGCCGCCCCCGCCCGCGCCCCCCGACCCGGCCAAGCAGGCCGACAGCCCCGAGCCCACCACCGGCGAGAAGATCTTCAAGGCCCTCCGGGCCGTCACCTCGCAGAGCTACATCGACGCCACTGAGTTTTACAAGTAAGTCCGTGGAAGGTTTCGGTTGGGCGGCTTGCCGGAACGAACACCTTCGTCGCCGGCTTCGTTGGATGCGGGCGTCCTCGAGTTTCGAATGTTTTAGCAGCGTCGGGCAGAATTTTTTCCCGGTCGAAAGTCTTCGCTGGAGAGCCGAGTGGTATTGCGCTGGCGTATTTGCTGATAGTGTAAAAATAGCGGGCAAAGCGGGTTTAAGAATTTAGACGGGTTTTCCTAGCGTTTCTTGAATATATTTTTAGTAAGTTGTCCGTTCCTGAGAGGTAGAATTTGTAATAACGTACACCTTAAATGAATTACTGCAAAATGGACCTAGCAGCATTTTCACGAGCTTTCGGTCGTATTTGTAATCGCAAAAATATAATGTTATCTTATTTCGTTATCTTCTCGGGTGAAAGTCGATTCTTCAACACAGTACATTCGAAATAGCCTCAGTTGGCCGTAGATATAAATTTTAGCTAAAAATATCTCCATTTAAATAACCAGCAAGTATGCACCATTTCCTTTCGACGAAATTACTTGCTTTTCCTGGGCACGTGTAATTTTCCGATAAAAGGGCGCAGCCATTACTTCATTACGCAGTAATTAGTCGCTAGACCGGACTAGAATTTTGCAGGAATCTTGTTAAGTCTAAAAGCAATATTGGTGGACAAAGGGCTTCGTCGGAACTTCGATAAAATTGCCAGAGTGGCTGCTTCTAGACCCAGAGTTTCTAAGAAAGTCATTCATCGAAGGAGGGTGTTGCGAAGTTCCTGATGATTTCACAGAATTTTTCATAGTCTTACAATTCTTGGCATAGTGCAGTCCGGGTAGATAAAAATATCGTGTTAAGACCTATTGTGATGAATTATTTTAAATAAAAAATAAGACAAGTTATTATAATTATTATGATGTACGGCCTTAAAATGACGTACTTTATAGCTCCTTCACTCGTTAGTACTTTTTTTCGTAAATATTTTTTTATTTCCATACATTACCACTAATATTTAGCTAATTTTACATCTTGCCTAACGTCTCAAGGATATCCTTGTTTGGAACAGCTTTTCTTCCGAAAAATTTTCATGGGAATGATCCTTTTTCAGCAAGAATTCCTTTATAGCGCTTATCAATTCCTAAAGGTGACATTTATCGACCAACCCCCACATTCGAACGATGCGTAAAAAAAGAAGCTGAAAGTATTTTTATCGGGCCAAGTTTACGGCGCGCGGCGCGAATTAAAAAATTTCGTTAAGAAAACTTTACATGTACTCGCCCACCCCGCTTGAATTTCCCATGCCGTCGGTGCCGTTCGCCTTTATTGCCTCTGCTGTAAATTTTTACTGCGGCGGTAAAAAAAAAAAAACTTTGCGCTCCGAATGTAAATAGTAACGGAATGCACTTTGTCTCGCGCTGCACTCCGTTCCGCGTAAACACGCGAAACTCGACGCGCAGCTAAAAGTTCTACTGCGAATCGGCAGCCGCCGGGGGAATCCTTTTGTGATGACATTTCTGCGAATAATCAATGAAGAATTCCGCGATGGAATGGAAACTGAAGGGGTTCGCTCGTCAAAGCGTTAATTAAATGGTAACACGACCAGCTTGAATGTCATTGGAAACGCGATAAAGCCTATCTAAAACTATTATCATGAGGTGGAGTGTGAGCGCGCGGCTATGGAACGGCGATCTGTCGTTTTACCAGGCGTAAGTCAAGGAAAATTGCGCAATTTGCGATTATCACTGAATCGACGAAAGTAAGCGCAACCCTATCAAATGCCGCATTCAAATGTTTTATCAATGCTTTCTCTTCGGGTCACTATTATTGATTTGAATATTTATTTCAAATTTTAATAATATTTATCGCCTTTAATCTCGACATATTATATGTAATAAAAAAAAAAAAAAAATGAAAACACGCTTCTCCCCCTGTTTATCGAAGTCACGTCTCACCGTAAAATTTCAGCTCGATCCTGTCATCGGCGCAGCACGTCCAGAACTTGGCCTTTGCATCGTCGGCCGTCATCGAGAACGAGAGGCTCGATAATTCGCAGCGGGAGAGCCCGACGACACTCTCGCCGTACGGCCAGAGCGACGTTCCCCGCAGAACTTCCGACCTTTACAGCCCCGAATTGAATCAGGAGGCGCACAGAACAGCCCAGCAGGTGCGTGCGAGAGACAATGCAATTATCGATGCCTTTCGAGGACGTTTATTTCGTCGAGTGGAAGATGAAAGCTTTGCTTTCAACGCGCCTCCGAGATGTCGAGATAATCGCTTTTCAGTTTCTCGGGATTCTCCCTCTCTCTCTCTCTCTCTCTCTCGAATCTCTTCGATTACAGGGCTGGGTAGGGGCGGGCGGCGTTATTGGCTCTGTTGTTCTACATTTTTTTTATCGTCTTCGCCAACAGGTTTATAATAGCCTACAAGATCCTCCGGCTTCTCCGCTGCTGCTCAAAGACGTCGATCAACAAGCTTACTCCTATTTAACATCGGATCCCAGCTTTACGAGGACTTCCGAGGTACGCTTGACTATGAATTTCAAATTGACCGACTGCTAGTTAAACGCTGAATACATATTTCCCAGCAGTACTAAATCATTTTACACTCCTCGGCGGCGAGGTGCAACTACCGCTTGGGAAAATCGATTGTTCTTAAAAATTTAACGGCCAAGCTGCTTTGAATTAACCCTCCCGCTTTCCAAAGTAGGCTAAAGTCTGAACAAAGCACTGAAAAAAAATGACGAAACGCTCGCAGGACATATTCAACAGTCTGGAGCACAGGCGCAAGAGCGTGCAGGAGCGGCTGAACGGGTTCCAGGAGCTCCTGGAGCTGGAGACGTCGAGCGAGACGACGCGCCGGCGCAACAGCCAGGAGCTGCTGAGCGCCCTGGAGGAAGCGCAGCTGAAGCGGCGACTGTCGCTCCAGCTGTTCGACGAGTGTCAGGACGAGGAGCTGCTGCTGGACAACGGGCCGCGGCGCGCCTCCATCGGCCTCGAGCCCGAGCCGCCGCCGCTGCTGCACGGCACCGGCAGCCTCGACGACTTCGCCAACCTGCAGAGGGCCATCAGCTGCGACAGCGTCTGCTCGGACACGAGCGTCGTGCTCAACGACCTCGAGGCCAACAACGAGGTCGCCCCCATCGTCGGCATGGTCTGCGTATCCGTCGAATTGGACAGGTTTGTTTTCACCTACCGTTCGTTCGATAGTTGTATTCATCTTTACGAAATGTGATTTCAAACCGAGCCAATCGTCGGTCAGCTTCTGCAGGTGGCCAAGTCACATCGGCGACTCGGATCTGATCGTAAGCGTGCTGGAGGCACGAGACCTGATCGCGCCGGACGGACGACCGGCGCAGCACACGTTCGCGCGGGTCTGTCTGCTGCCGGATCGGCAGACCCACGTGCAGACGAGGCTGTACAAGAGCACCAACTCGCCCAGCTACCAGGAGAAGTTTTACTTCCCCCTGGAGGGCAGTCCAGTCGGCCGGATCCTCCTCGTCGAGGTGAGCTCCAAGTGTTAATTGTCGTTCGGTTTGAGGGGAAGCTAAGTTTTTTTAATGAAATATTTTATTTCCCAGAGGGGCGAGATTTAGTTTTACTTTTTTTCTCTTAAGAAGACGAAGCGTAAAGTTAATTTCCTGCGTCTGAAACTGGATCGCAAAGTAAGATACAACTTTCGCGAATATGTATTTCAAATTAAAAGCGTCACGTATTCTCTTGAGAAGCGCTTTTTAAATCTAATTTAAAAAAGTGGCGTTCTTCCTCTTTATTGGCTATCCTTAATAACTTTACATTTACTTGCGTTTGCAAAGCTAATGCATTTAACATAAAAGTCGATACTCTTAACAAATACATTGAAACTTATTGATCTACCTAAAATATATTAAAATCCAAAATTAAATTTGAAAGCTTAACGCTTCGGAATGTCATTGCCTTAAATAATCGTCAGTCAGATTGCTCGGGTAATATTCGCTCAAAGCCTCCCCGTTAATACAACTCTCTCGTCATAAACTAAACGCACAAGGATAATCCGCAAG
This sequence comes from Ormyrus thymus, assembly GCA_035582935.1. Taxonomy (NCBI): domain Eukaryota; kingdom Metazoa; phylum Arthropoda; class Insecta; order Hymenoptera; family Ormyridae; genus Ormyrus; species Ormyrus thymus. Next base: position 1,738,014 of record JAWWEM010000001.1, read on the forward strand.
AACTACAAGGTGACCAATCAGAGGCCCGGGTATGACTGCCCACAACCCTTTTCATGGTATCCTGAGCTCAATTGTCCTGATTTCCTGGGGACTAGAATAGTTCGCCGGCTATTTCCGACTAACTCGAGCTCGATCGATTTTCTCGGACACAATCATCTTTCTCGGTATTGTTTTCGCACCAGGATTTTTCTTTATGTATTTTTTTTTTTTTTTTTTAGACAAGATTTTAAATTAAAAGCAGTCTTGAAAATATGAAAGAATTTCTTCGTTAAATATTTTAAAATGGAACATATTTTTACACCTATTAATTTCGTTTAAATTAATAAGCAAATATATGTATTTTTTAAGTATAAAAAATTCGAACAAAACGGTGCATTTTATGGAAAAAGAAATTTTTAACATTATAACGTGCAGCATGCATTCTTAAGGAATGTTCAAAGAGGAAAAATTTCAGCATTAGCGTCGATAAAGAAAATAAATTAAAAACATCTTCTTACTTTCGTCATGAATTAAGGGGCAGTCAACAATATTTTTATTTATTTACATGCAACGCTGTTGTTCCAGAACCAAACATTGTACTTAACCGTTTATCCAATGATTATTGTAAGCTTCGTTGAAAAACTCACCCGGAAAAAACGCCTGATCCTCAGATATTCTCGTACGAGCTACCAACCACCAGTTGCCCGGCCGGCGAGGCAGCGCTGCTCGGCGAGGCGACGCTGAGGCTGGGCCCGATCCCGCGGCCGTCGACGACCACCTGGCTGCCGGTGCTCAGCTCTGCGATGACGGTGCCGCCGTTCGGCGAGCTCATGTTCTCGCTCTCGTACCTTCCCACCGCCGAGCGGCTGACCCTCGTCGTCGTCAAAGCTCGCAATCTCAAGGGAGCCACCGACACCCCCGGCGACTTTTTCGTCAAGGTAATAATTGGTTTCTTCCGATTTCTAAGCGCGTTTGTTAACTGGACATTGTGTACTGTGAACTGGACGTTTCGTGTGTTAACTGACCGCCTAAAAAGGAGATTGAAAAAAGTTAATGTACAAATAAGGAGTTGTTAGGAATGTAATGGCGTGTTGGAAAAATAAGGTCATCAACGATCGATGGAAAAAATTGTGACGCGCTGCATTTGAGAAATGGGAGTGTAATTCGTTTGATACAGAAAAGCATGTTAATTACCAGTTTGTGTAAATCGGTGGAATATTAAAGCTGTTTCTGCCAAGTTTTCAGCCATTTACATCTTCAATCATTAAAAATAAGCGACCGTCACGCAGAAATCATTTCTGCTACTTGTTTAAAAAGTGTGGCTAGAAGATTTATGGGGAATTGTCGTGCTTGCAGGTCTACCTGCTGCAGCAGGGCAAGAAAGTGCACAAGAAGCGCACGTCAATCAAGAGGGGTGAAAAGAGCCCCATTTTTAACGAGGCCATCATTTTTAGTGTGCCACCTTCGGCTCTACCGGTAAGTTTCATGTTTTATCACACTTCCTTATTAGTTTTCGTTACAAGAATCGAAAAGTCGCGGTTAATTTTTTATCGGTGAATACTTTTTCTCGTGATCATAGTAGCACAAAAAGTGTAATTTTATTTAATTAGTGAATATATATCAATTGTTTTTTCTTTTTTTTTTTAAATATGGCGCACTGCTTCAAAATAACCTAATTTTAAAAACAAGATAAAAGAAATTTCATGAAAAACAGTGTCCATAAAATTCATTGAATTTAATCAGAAGAATTCGACATTCCAAATTTTTACGTTGAGCTATCAAGTGATCCCTCAATAACTCCTTCCAGAACATCCAGCTGCGGCTGACAGTCTCCGAGGTGTCAGGCGACTTGAGCATGACGTCGAAGGCGTACTCGGTGGGTCACGTCCTCATTGGCTCAAACATGACGGGTCGCGCCCTGACTCACTGGCGGCAAATGCTCGCCGCCCTCCGACGTCCAGTCGCCATGTGGCATCCGCTCAGGAAGTGAATGCAGCTGCGTTTCCTCGTCAGGGTCCCTCCTCCTAGTGCCCTTCCCTCTCCTTCTCTCGGTTCTCGTTGTTGATGTTGTTGTTGAGTTTCTTCGCGCGCGAGCTGAGCCGCGGCACGTTTACACGCGTCCTGAATCGTCGCAGCGTGTAGGTTATGTTGGCTAGTTTGTGAAGTTTAGCTGCAACAAAGTGTTACAAAAATAGATGTCTCGCGTAGGAATAAGTTTCTATTGCTGTCTTAATTTGAGTCAGTTTAATAGGATTCTTTACGATTGCCGGTTTTGGGGTGATTGTCAAATTTTGGTAATTCGCTGGTGTTCGAGCGGTGCTTGAGCGATGCGGATTAATTTTGTTGAAATTAAGTGATAAAGTTCCGAGAGAAGATTGACGAGTTCGTCGAGCTAGTTTAACCATCTATTCTAGTAGTTTGTAGCCAACAACTGGCTGAGATTTGTCAAATGTTTCTGTTGATGAAGGAACAAAGATCATCTGCTGCAGAAGACACTGAAATGAAGAGTTTTACGGATTCAAATTAAGAGAGCACTCTGGTTCGCCTATTTTCCAATAAGTTCCATAATATTTTGTACGTGTAACAATCAATAGAGGATATAATAGAGCTGCAACGTAACGCTGACTTATTACACCTTAGGAAGAACTTGATCAAACTACTCTGATATATTTATTTGTCCGACTATAGATTATACGAAAAAGAGGCTATATATATATATATATATAATGAGGTAATTGCAATTTTGATACTCCGTTGCAAAGAATGACAATATCATGCGCGCATACAACCAGATTACTGACTATAGTATTGCTACTTTTCCTTGAATTATGACGCTACATATTATATACAAGATTGGCTCAGTAATAAGCAGAGTTGTGAGGAAGGTAGAGAGAATCATGTGAGAAGGAATCGTTATTATTATCGCGGAAAGAGAGAAATCATCGCATTCAATGTACATAAGTTATATACATGTATATATTCGTACACATAATGCATTCATGCATCCGAGGCGCCGCCGAGTCTTCGGCGACGTTGTCCAAACTGCCTAAAAGCAAGTTCAGGAAGCCTTTGAAGCTTGATATTTAATGAGAAAATAATAAATATTATGAAGATGCATGCTTTCTTTTGAGGGCGAGTAAACTTGTTATCGAACAGATTCATATTTTCGATTGTATTTTAAGTACAGAGTTGAAAAATACTGTAGCAGGTTCTTGTTAAACGCAAGTAAATAATGGTAATAGACGTAGCTTTGGGAATAAAATGAAAAAAACCAATGTTGAAATGTTAACGACGAATCTTGCGTAACGATTTTTAGATTTACATTCAATTGATTTCGAAAAATCACTGATAATCGGCATGTTACACTCTTTCGTTTGCTTTTTCATAATTAATACGTTTTGGTAATTCATAATTTTTCATTAAAAAATCATCTTCATAAAAATTATTGTTTTGATTCTAAAGGCACTTTTAACTGCTTGCAACAGTTATTACATCCTACAAGACTATATATTGATGTCAAGTGTATGACAATACGCGTAACCTCCCGAAAAAGCTTGAAACAGATATAAATGCCATAATAGTCGGTACCAAATGCTTGAGAACCTAAAGAGCGATTAAAAGTGTCTGCTTTAATTTATTTACATTCGCGACATTCCAATCGATTCCCAAATAAAAATGAGTTTGAGATCTAGCAAGCTTATTTAAAAAATTCCGAAAAGTAGGAATCTTTTCAAAAAATAATACAAATTGAAGCTTAAAAAAAGCATGCGAGTCGATTTCATTTGTCAAACTCGTTTCCGGGAACCCTCAAGTTGTTGTCACGCATTGAATCGTCTAAAAGTGATCAAGGAATGCTTATTACGAATCCTGTTCCTGTTCCCTTCGTATGGCCTTGAAAAAAAACCTATAACTATATAACTTTTATACCTTTCGCACTAAACTATGAAAAAAAAAATCTTGACTCAACTGAATAAATACCACACAAATGACACGTTCGCACGCACACAGGCACGTTATTAAGAAACTGGGAAGCAACAAGATGATATTATTTCAAAAATTTCAAATCGTTGTCAACCTTTGTCGATGCAGGGAATTCAATTGCCGAATTGGTAGATTAGTCGAATATGTAGTTTAGGTTGTATCAAGGGTTGCCTTTATTTCGGAGATTATTCGATGTTTGTAAGTACTTATAGTAATATTTTCTCGAAAGTTTTTGCTCGGAGGAAAATCTCTTTGAATCTAAAATTTGTCTCTTGAACTATATAAAAACGTCTTTAAAAATTATTCTAAAATTAAGCGAGTTTATAAAGCGGAGGAGAGATCGTGTTTAGAAATTTTGATTCGAATATCGTAAACTATTATATAAAACAAAGATTCGGCTATTTCAGATTTTTGAAATAATAATACGCCATGGATCTCTACATGCATGACGTATGTCAATCGTTGTTATTGTAAGGGTAATATAAACATTGCGAGAATAAAGATGAACATTTTTTATCCTAAGCACCATATCTTGTTCTCCCTTGCCTAGTTAAAAGCGACCTTTCCCACTTAAATTAAGCGATCTAAGAATATATAATAGAAGTAAAATCATTGGTAAACTACAAGTACCTGCGTATTTTTATCAGAAGCGCGGCGTTCTAAAAAACATCAAAATTATGTTTCCAAAATTAATTTGTATACAGAAGGCGACTAAAATTATGTTTATTTATTCCAATAAGCGAAAGAAACTTTAAATTCGATCGAGCCTATATTGAATAAGAACGATGCGTTTGCAATTTTATTATAAACATTTATGTAATTTTATAATCTAATTGCATAGAAATCGTTTTCATTTCTCATCAAACCAAAAGAATCTGCTGTTTAGCGCGACGTTTTCTTTCCCCGTACGATTAATTTCCTGCTTTGCTTTTTACATTAAGAAAAGCCAGAAAATCTAATAGTTTTGCGAATTGAATATGAAGAAAAGTGCGAAGCCGTGCTGCTACGTTAGCAAGAAGGAAAGAAATGAGAATACGACAATAATAGTGCCGACCGTTTCAGTTGTTTAGCCATTCAAAAGCACGTAAATAAAATATATACTCTTTGAATTAGCACAAGATTTAAACGGAAAACTATACAAATGACAAAAATGTAATGAGAGAAAAAATACGCAACAAGTGTACTTTGCGATCAGATTTTGTTGTCTTCGTTTTTCAGACGTTTTAATTGCGATCGATCGACATGGAACTTTGAACTTGTCGGGAGACTTTTATCAACGACGCGCCACATTATACGCACTCTCGATATATTTGTATACAATGATTATAATATTGATATACTAACGAGAAGAAAATGAAAAAAAAAGAACTTTAAATCTGAAAAAATTGAAAATTATTTGATATTTTTGTTACGCCTGTCTGTGATACTATAAGGGCACAGTACATTATCCTGTGTATATTTAAGGTTTTAACCCCGATGACATACACTTATTATAATAAAAAAAGGATACTTATATAATTACTATATTGTATAAGAAAAATTTTTCATATAAGTAAGAAAAGAAAACATTCATACCGTGCTCTTCCTAACATACTACATGATAAGTGAATAAACGTAATACGTAAACGTTCGTATGTAATTGAAAAAAGGTACGTGTCCGCGCATAATTTTATGCTAATTGGCCATTGTCGACGAGCCTTTGCGTTATGCGACTCTCGATTTAGAGACGGAGAGGAAGTCTTTGAAAAAAAAATCTCCGATTTCTGTGTGTTGGTTAGAGATAATTTCGAATCTCTCTGTGCAAACTTGCGGCACTGTCGCAACAAGTCTATATAAAACCTAAGTGTAGGCTTTCGCGAGAAATATAAATTGTTATCGAGAATTTTCAAAGTTATAAATTATGTACCGAGGCAAATATAAATTATGTAACTGCGAGGCATCATTTAATATTTAAAAAGAAGATATAAATTTAAAAAAAGAATAGCTACACTGCGGGCGAATCGACAGCCTTTTATCTGGACTTTCTATTAAGAATATCGCATTTAAGGAGATACAGAAAACTCATCGCCTTTTTCCACATCTTGTCACGTCGATTTCTCCCCTATGCATACTATATACACTTGTATGTGTGTACATGTACATTATAAAAAATATTATACATCGTCGTTGTTATTCATCGTTACACGATTCTATTTACAAAAAACTCGTTTAATGATATACATATATAAGAATATACATGCGTATATGTGTGTATATAAAAATATATATTTAATTTACAAAAAATCACCGACTTTCTTTCGCCAATTCCCCTCCCTGAGAAGTACGACGATTAGGAAGTAAAAAAGTAAATAGTACCTCAGTTGATAAATAAATCAATTTAATTCTCGTCATCATAATATCGAGCAACATGTTAAAATACTCTTAAAGCTACAATCTTGATTAAAGTTAATACGTTAAACGCTAAGTAAATATTAATAACTAAATAATCGTTTTGGACCCATGCGCAATTCGAAAAAATTGCTCTACGATTTATATAAGGCACGTTGGAGCATGGAGATACTGACAGTCGCGATTAAAGTACGTTAAAAAGGAATGATAAGTGGATTAGGAATGAGAGGAAGAATGGACGGACGTTACAGGCAAGTACGTCGCCTTATAAAATCTCATCTTTTGTTTATATACACGAAATTTTGGCAAAGAGAAGACTTTCTCAGTTTTCTCGGCAACTGTCACTGGTTTCCCGGAGAGGACAGTCGGCGCGTTGGCTGATAGGGATTTTGGAGTAGCCGAGGTGAACATTCTATCACCCTCAAGAGCAAGCCGTCGATGTAATCCTCTAGGTCGTGCAGTCGTTTTTTCTTGTCGGCGATGTCCAGCTGCAGAGTTAGCACCATTTCTATTAGGTCCTAAAATTAACATTCATCAGTTTAACTTCATTTCAATACGAGATTAAGTAGAGAAGATCATTTTTGAATAATAATTATTTTTATAGTTATATAGTTAAAAAAATGTAACGGTTTTTATTTACATATTTTTGTCATTTTTCTTTTAAATATCTCATTTTGTAACTTTTTGATAGTATGAATAATGTAACAGTAATAAATTCTGAATTCTTGTACTACGTTTTGAATAATAACTGAAGTGGGTCATCGACCTACTCCGAAAACTTAGGTAGATAGACGTTTTCGTCTTGTTCCGTTAGATCAAAACAACATGAAATAATCCTTCTTTTATTGTATAAAAATCAGTAGAGAATTAATTTAAAGTACCTAATAAATTATTAGGTATTTTGAAGAAAATTGTAGAAAATTTGTGTAAGACAAATTAGACATCCTAAACAGATCATCAACCTCAATCAAGTTGTTTCAATTAAAATCTTTTTAAGTTTTGATTTCAGATAAAAAATAATTTTAAAGTAGCCTTACTTAAAAAATAATACATATTTGACTTTTACTCGCTCCTGAAGATAGAAAACATCTTATTTTGTCATTTTGTCATTTGTAAATTGAGTGCATACATTTCCTACTTTGAGCTAACGGATTAGCTAATGAAAAGCAACCATGAGACAGGTGAAAGTCCGAGACGAAAAATACGAGAAAATCGTAATTTCTAGTTCTGGAATTACCAGATCGCTACTTTCGCCGATACGTTTGTTTTGACAAATAGTTCGAAATCGACAACTTTTATTTTCAGAACGTAATCTTTATAAATGCACGTCAGCAAGTGCTTACATTAATTATATTTAACAGGATGCTTCATCATAAATATTTTGTCATTTATTAAATTTTTATCGAGAGTTGGTCTTCCCCATTGAAACGATCTTATAAAAACTAATAAAATCTCATAGATTCTGGTGCAAAAACCGCATAGGTTATGCGGTTTCTGCACCCTTTCAATTAGAATTTATAGGACGCTTGCAACCGGGTTGAATTGAAGGAAAAGAATTTCATGTCTTACGTTTGCCAGCCGTCAATTTTAAAGGTTAAATATAGATATTTTATTTGAAAAACAGTCCGTCTTGGCATTCGACTGAGCTAAATAATAATTTTTCAGCATTATTGTCAAAAATTGTAAATGACGGGCAGTTTTACACTTTAATGACGCTTCTCTCCGCGCATGTTCTAAATTTCACTTTAATGCTGCACCATTAACTTGTAATAATGCACAATTAACTACTCACTTCTCTAGATTTTCCTTCAAACTGTTCGACAATCTCTCTGGGTAGCCTGCCGGTGATGTGTCCGCCAGTTCCGTTGATCTCGACCTTGCTCTCTTCTCCGCCGATGATGATCCTCTCGCTGGAGCTCTTCTGCAAGCTCTTGTCCTTGTCCTTGACGGACTTGTCCTTCTTCTCGTTGCTCTCCTTGCCGATGAGCTTGTACTTGTCCTTAGTCTTGCCCAAGTGCCTCACCGCCGCACTCGGCGGCTCGCTCAGTTCTCCCCGCAGCCGCGAGATAGGCGACGAGCGCGGAGAGTTGTTGCGTTGGTCCGCGGTGTCGTTTGTTTCGCGGGACTCTTCGATTACTATTTTTGGACTCATCCGCTTGTTATCCCACCTGCGTAATGTAATGGACATTTTTTTTTTTAGCTGGAAGCTGTAATTGTGGGCTTGCTGTTTGCTTCTCTGTATTTTTTGTTATGTATTTATCGACTTTTTATACGTAATAGTCGTTACGCAAGTGTGTGGCTTTACATTGTGACTGCTGTATAAAAGTTGAACGATATTTTTGCATGCTTAGGCTTTTCGACTATTCTGAAAATATTGCTTTAAATTATTTACAGTTGTTTTAAGATTAAAATCCGAAGTCACCCGGAAGGCATAATTTTTAATTCTAAATTTTGCACGCGACAATTAAGCCAATTAAAAAAATCACGTTTACTTGTAAAAAGCAGCGGTTATAAGCATTATAATCTAAGCGCGCGAAAAAATGTTCCACACCAGACAAAACAACGCCGCTCTGGTCGAGCGTGCTGCGCTCAATTATGCAGTTAAAGACAGTTACGCTGTAAAAATAAAACCCCCCGAAGTAATCATTAGCCTGCATTAAGTCAAACCGGATCACCTTTACGACAATTTAATAGAGCAGTCGCGCGGCTCTAAAGCCGCCCTCCAATTTCAAAAATATCTCACGCACCTCTTGAGAGCGCTTCCCGCCTGCAGCCCGTAGAGCTTCTGGCCCCACTCGTCTTCCGGCACGGGCTTGTTCTCCGTCTTCGGGCTGGAGTTGAGGGCGAACCTCGGCGGCTTCGACGGCGGCATGTTCGACAGGTTGTGCGCCGTCATCTGCGGACTCGGGGTCTGCTTGCTCTCGTGACTGGACTCCAGCTGGGGCGAACTGTTGCGCGCGTCCTGCGACAGGTTCTCATTGTTCTTCCAGGCGGTGGTGCTGCTGTGCGTCACCGGGGCCGACGAGTTCAGCGACGAGGTCGAGCTCTTGTGGGACAGGTCGTCGAACTGCGGTTGGCGAGAGCACTCGGATTATTAAACTGGTTTGCTTTGCCGCTGCACGCGGCTTTTCAAAATTGACTAGCTGAGGCGAGCAGTTAAACTAGTTCCTGACCGCAGGATATATAGCTTTGCTGTTGGATCGCGAGATTAACTTTTTGGTGGATTTTGTGAGTTGGAAAATGGCATTTGCGCATATTTTGAAATTTTTCAGACTCGAGCCAGCTTGTTTCTCGATCATTAATTTATTGTATTGACTGACACTAGTTGTTCTTGTTAAAATTAACCTACTTTAGGAAATGGGACGAATAAAAAAGTTGCCTTACTTGGAAAGGCGTTTTTTCAGCCGAATATTGGTTCGATATAAGAGTTGTAAAAGAACGGGATTTCTTAAAAAAAATTAATCGTGCACGAATAGTATGCAATAGTTTTAAAATTCTTCCAACCAAACTATGTCGAAATTAACAAGAAGTTTTTCGCAACCAAAAATTTCTCACTACACCAAAGCATCGGCGATTCAATAAGAACGGTGCAGCCGAAACTCACCGTGAACTCGTCATCCTCGTCGCTGACGACTCCAGGGTCGGCCTCGCCGTGCTCCTGGCCGGCGGTGCGGGGCCTCTCGCCGACCCTGAACTCCTCCTCGTCGCAGATGTCGTCAAGCCTGCTCTTGCTCTTGCTCTTGCCCTTGACCTTGTTGCCGATCGACTTGGCCAGCTTCTTCAGTCCCTTGCGCTTCTCCAGGCTGCCGATGCTCAGCAAGCTGCCGCCGAACGATTGGGCCGCCGACGACAGCTGGCCCAAGGAGCTCTTGTGGCGCTCCTTCTTCGTCAGGTCGGTCAGGCTGCCCGCTCTGACGATGAAGCCGATTCGCACCTCGAGCTTGCCGCGCTGCTTCGTGTTCTCTTTGCCTGGCTTGCCGGTGAGGTCGTACCTGATTCAACGGAGAATTGGGATCAATTTTTAGGTCGTATCGTTCCTCGTGGAAATTGGAGGAGGAAGAACTTTTACACTCTCTTTGGCTGGTGCTTTTCTCTCAATAAAATTATCTTTTCATTGAAGATCCTGTTTTAATCTATACAAGATAAGTGTGTCAGTTTCATATCCTTGTGTTTTTAATTATAGAAATCATTCATTTAATTAGATAAAAACAGAGTTTCTATAGTGTCAAAATAGACCCGCTTGTAAAGTTATCATTGACCTTTTCTATAATCGTACGAAGCGCGATTAAATCGACCTTGTCACTTAGACATTCCAAATTAAATGCAGATGCGTTAAGTAGTGTGAATCACGGCCGAAAAATGTCGCGCCAGCAAATTTTCTATTAAAAATATTTGGCCGTCTTGTAATTCGGTCGACGAGTGTTTACTAATAACGGGGGGCACGCCGAGTCAGACCTGATTCAGAAAGAAGCGCTAACCATCGAGCGAAGACTGTAGTAGATTCAATTTTCGACGTCATTAATATTCTCAATGGGCAATATGAGCCTCGTGCAGAGAGAAAACGTGTCAGTGGATTAAGAAGGCTAGAATCTTATATCGACAGACGAATGGAACACTTCAAGCAATTACCACTAAATATGTGTCATTCTTTTTATTAACTTTCGTTAATTTATGCCTGATGTTAATATCATTGGCAGTACTTGAATCAATTCGGGGTTAACAAAGTGGGTGAGCGAAAAAGTTTATTTGTCCCTTTCAGAAAAAAAGAATTATCCTATTTTAAAAAGTGTCTATTCAAGCTTTGGTAATCAGTGATTATGAAAACGTTCTGTTAATCTACACATATTTTTAAAATTTAAATTCTGCCTGTTTACAAACTTGCGGATTGTAAAAAGTAAAATTAAAAAGTTCCGCGTCACAATTTAGAGCTAGAATTGCATAATTTAATTTCGTCGAGCACGTATGTGTATAGAATTACGATATGGTACGTTTACTCCTTTAACGAGCCGATCCTCAGTGCTTTGTACAACCACTTTTGTTTACAGCAAGCAAAGTACAATATTCATTTTGAAATTACAAAAATAGCTAGAAATGTCGAACACAACATTCCATCCGGAAATTTAACCTAACACTTTTTTCTCCTTTCGATAAGAAAAAGAGAGTTTAATTCATTCAAAACAATGGCAGATATCGCGCCAAGCAAAACCGCTATTTGTTATTGTCAAAAGCGCTGACTAAACCCTGACGTAACTTTGACAGTTCTTAAATATTCGAAACACTTTATGTCACCGACTCTCGAAAGCAGCAAGTCGATCAGCACACAGGCGCGTATTTAGGCACGCTCCGTTCGACGGCAGGTTCATCGGCTATGGTAATGTATTTTAATTTATGAGTCAGAAGGAACGAGGAAACAATGCTTCCTACTCACCATCTGTTCTTGGGCATCTCGTAGACGTCGAAGCTCGAGAGCGGAATTCGCACGGTGCCGAGGAACTCGTCGACGCCGAGGAAGTTCCGGTGCAGGGCCGTGAGGACGATCTCGGCGGTGTTGCCCTGCTCCGGGATCTGGAGCTCGCATTCCTCGTGCCATTCGACGTTCTCGCTGGCCTTCTCCTTCACCGACGTCTGGTACTTCTCCTTTCCCAAGGCGATCGTCACGAAGCAGTCGTTCGTCTCTAGCAAGATGAGACGCGCTTTTTTTCAGAGAGCCGTTCGGCGAGGAGTTTCCCCGGTTTTTGCCCGGCCGACCCGGCGGAGGATACGCCGCTTTTTACGCCCGGGGAAAAGCGAGTTCTCCGAGTTCCTCCCGAGGAAAGTGTCGGCTAATTAAGCGAGCTTTCCGCGGGATAGAAATTCATGCATTTGCATGCTGCTGCGGCATGCTCGATTGTTTGCTTTTTCGCAGAGTCTACTTTTCTGATGTTACTTTAATGATGAATCGGCGGAATAATTAATGTTGTTGAAAATTTCAAGTATTTTTACCGCGACCTCCGCGTGAGTAATTGTTTGAATAAAAACAACGAGTTTCACGAATGTTTAACGCTAAGCTGCCCGCTAATATATATATATATCCTTCGAAATTATACACTTGAGATTTTTAGCGACGAACTCAACGGTCCCGTTATTTTAGAGCCAAGAAGTACCACGCTGGGACGCTCTTAAAATTTGACCGCTCGGTCAAAAAGCAAGGATAAATAAAAAGTAATATTAATACGAGATGCACGAGCCAAGTGCAGCCAGGTCTCACTTTCTAGCCAGGCAGAAACCGGGGCGATCTCTTCGGCTAGGCAAAAATCTCATTTTTATGTAATGCAAATAACTTTCTTCGCTCGTTAGCGCGTAAAATCCTCGGCGAGTCTCGGTGCGGCGTCGTCGCATTTTTCCCCAGCCGCGCGTCGTCTCCTCAAGCGGTCGCGTGTCATCGCTGATAACGATTACCGGGGATAAACGCGTTTCGCGAATTGATAATCGTCGAAAATTAGTCAGCGCGCCTTTATGTTCCTTGGAATAAAACAAGGAACGCCAAGGCTGCTCTGTCACGTGTGTGGATAATGCAGCTTACGGGCTGCTCCGTGCTTTGTTATCGGGCGAAAGCCGCGCGGAAATACTTACTGCTTTTGCCCTTGGTAAGGAGGCCCTTGGCGCGTTGAACTGCAACACAAAACAACGAGGAACAATGAGCGCGCGAGCCATGTAAATAAATGGGACGACAGGCCCAGCAGGTAAGTGCATTACGGTACCGCTCTCACACTCGCACACACTCGCGCTTCACACTCACGCTGTCTTCATTCTTTAGGTACACGCCGAAAAATCTGGCGGCCAAACGTTCGCTCGGGGGAGAGCGTCGCTTGAGAGAAGCTCCCCCTCCCCGGAAGCAAAGGGAGAACCTACCCACGACCTGGACGTGCGTCGGGCTCCACATGCTGCCGCCCGTGGCCAACGTCGACGGAGAGTCTCCAGCTGCGGCTGACAGGTACGGAGATACTGCTACGGCTGCGCCGCGCTCCTATGTAGGTGAGAACGCGCAGGCCTCCCACACACCGCCAGCCGACGGTGGGAGAGAGCCCGTTGTGGCGCAAGGCTTGACGGGCCGCGCGCACCCGCCTCGCGCACAGGTGTGTGCCGGGCGGCCCGGTCGCCCCGAGCCGCCGCGCGAGCAGGGCCGGACCACCCGCGACGGGGGGCCCCGCGAGCCGATCGGAGAACGCGGGGGCAGGAAATCGGCGGCAATTTCCAGGAGCTTTCCAGCGAATCCTCGGCTTCTCACCGCGTGAGCACGCCAGCGACGCGACTGGCAGCGGACGCAGTTTTTCTACGCCGGCGCGTATTATCTTTGTGAAAGTGTGTCGGGGCCTCTCGGAGAGATGACTAAGGAGTGACGTGTCCCTCCCTCTCTCTCCGGCCGGCGCGCATAATAATGCCCTCTCGGCTGCCTGGGCATCGGCCAGGAAGAGGTTTCCCAAGTCTTCGCCTCGCGCGATAAGCCGCGCGTCTTCGATAGCGGCAGCTGGAGCGAAAATCGGCGCGCGCGCGCGCGCGATCGGTGGGGGCTCTTTTCTTGCGGGCGGACGGCGCTCGTGCGCGCGTGAGGACACGTGCGCTGCAGTACTCCTTGGGCCGCTCAGTCTTTCGAGGTGCCGCCTCGCAAGCTGACGCGAAGCCGAGCGACGCACGCAGAGAGCGATCGAGACTGAGAGAGCGAGAGCCAGAGAAAGAGAGAGAGAGAGAGAAAGAGAGCCGCAGGATGATGGAGCAAAGCACGCCGTGCGCGAGGCTGTGCCACATCGTCAAGTGGGATGACTTCGACGGCTACGGATTCAACCTGCACGCCGAGAAGGGCAAGAGCGGACAGTTCATCGGCAAGGTGGACGAGGGCTCGCCCAGCGAGGCGGCGGGCCTCCGGCAGGGCGACCGCATCGTCGAGGTCAACGAGATCAACATCGCCAACGAGACGCACAAGCAGGTCGTCGAGCGCATCAAGGCCTTCCCCACCGAGACGAAGCTCCTCGTCGTCGACCAGCAGGCCGACGACTACTTCAAGGCCAACAACGTACCGATCAAGGGCACGATGCCCGCCGTCAGAGTGATCAAGTCGCCCGAGCGCAGCCCCGCCAGCCTCGAGCAGGACGAGCGGGACGCCCTGGAGGCCTTGAAGGGCAAGGCCAACGGCGCCGAGAGCCACCACCAGGCAAGTACACTCCATATGTTACACGCGCTCCCTCCCTTCGCCAAGCCGCCGCCAAGCCGCCGCGGCTCATTGCCGATCGGGAAAATTCCGAGCCGAGAGAGACGGAGATAGATGGGCGGCAGCCATCGCCCCGAGCAGAGATTACATTATTCGCAGCGCCCCATTAGCCGATCACCTGCCGCCCGACGCTCGGCTATCTTATCGCGCGCGCGCGCGCGTCCCGACCCGGGAGCCGCGGAAAGCTCCGTCGGGAAGCACGAGGGGAGCCGCGCGCGTTTTTCCGCGATTAGTCACCCGAGCGGAGCACCGCGCGCGCGCTCTTTCACCTGCGACGACTGCATCGATCCGCGAAGGAGGCAGGAAAAAATAGCCGCCTCGATTCGCGGAGCGAGCGCGCACGCGGAAACGAGCCGCGCGCTCCTTTTCCGCTGCATCGGGCGCTGGTTGCGTAATTTTTTTCATTCATCGCGTCGCGCCGCGCTCTTATCGGATTATACAGATCTTGTATAACGAGGCGCTTCTCCGCGCGCGACGCTACGATGCGCCCGCTGAAAACGCGAAAATCGCGCGCCGCGCTCGCCTTTAACGACGCGCGTCCGGTCACGAGCTCGCGGCCGAGCCGCGTTCTTTTTTTTCGTCGAGGCTGGGAAAAGCTCGCGGGCTCTTTCGACCTGCGGTGTGTCGTGTCGATCTGCGATTCGGCCGGGAAATTGGCTCCGGGTTCATTTCGTCGATTGAGCTAATTTTCGGTTTCTATTTGCGAAAATAAGCGGGCGCATTGTGTTCGGGAGGGTTCGCGGTTTCGAACGAATAAAGCAATTATTTTGCATCTTATATTACGAGATCAAATCTGGCGAAAGAATATTTCTAGTTTGGGTAAACGAAATCTCGACTTATCTTGCGTTTACGTTATCTTTTCCGCTACTTTACAATATATTTAATTAAGCTTGCCAATCTTATCTTGTACTCGCTTAATTGCTTAGTCAAAAATCTTTACATTTTCTGTCGCAAAGCTTTTTTTTCATTTCGTAAGGATGTACCTTCAGTGACTTAATTCGGAAAAGAAATGGAAAAAATATACGTACAACAAGTAAAGTACACTACTTCTTAATCACAAAATGATGCAGAATTCAATCACGTTACTCGCCACTTACTTTCGCGGATACCTAGGATTTTTCATCGCGAAAATATCATTCGCATTAAGTCATTCTCATTACGCAGTTTTCTCCGGCTATTTACACCACGTACATTAATAAAAATCCAATGAACATGCATTTCCACGAAAGATAAACCGGTAATAGAGAAAAAAAATCTCCAGGTGCTCAAGTATTTTCTAGACAGGTTAGCCAGCGCGAGGTAAAATTCAGTGGCCTTAGCCAACATGACTCTATCGGCCGTGGATTTACAAAATCTATCAGCGATTGCGATTATCGCTATCAAGATCCGAGGCAAATAAAAGCGGCGATCGAGCTGCAACGCGCTCGTCGATCGGCTGAAAAAAAAAAAGAATTTCACTTATCGCGACGCAATTTGGCCGATTTCGGAATCCGCTTTTGTAACGATTGCAAAAATGTGTGTCGAGCTCGAATAAAATAAAAGTGGCATCGTTCCCCGCATGAGTAAAGCCGCTAACGGGAGTCTCGCTCCTCTTTTAACCTTTATAGAAAAGAATCTAGAAAAGACTCGGCGCACACACGCCGAGGCGCTCTCGACTGTTTTGTTTTACCACGCTTTCTGTTTTTCTCTCTGCCGGCGAGCCTTAATGCAACGTAATGTAGTTCACGAGAATCATGAAGCTTTGTTTAATGCGCTTTAATATTTATGAACATCAGGTTTCTGAAGCGTTTTTGCTGGTGGGGAAAAACTTTCGTTTGGATTTAATTGTTCGGTTGAACTGCATTTTAAAAACCTTTCTCTTATTATTGTCGGAAGAGGGGCGTTTAACAAATTATTAACGTACTTTGTAGTGAAATCCTAAAGAATTAATGAAATGAAAATCTTTTTTTTAGCAACGGCGTAGAGAATGAAGTTAATTAGGTTTCTTGTTTACTCAGAAATAATAAGGAATATCAAATTATCTCGGTTTTTCCGCAGTTTAGTTATTTTCCTGTAAAAATCACGTTGTTAAAAGAGAGAATTGGTGTTTCCTTTCGGTACTATATTATTTATGGATTTTTTAACTAGTTTTCGGAATAAAGCCGTTTTTGCCTCTTATCCTTATTCAAATCATTGAACTTGTTAATGCAGTTTTTGTTCGAAATAATTAAAAATTCTTTAACTTTGAGCAGCTTTGACCACTGCATCGATGAGTCAGTTTTAATGTTTCGAAGACATGCACTTGTAGGCTAAAAAATAATAAAAACTTTGACTCATAAATACAGTTGTCAAACAAGTCATTTACTCTCGTAACTTGTGAACGCACGTCAACTTCTATTTAAAAGACAACTGAAAGCAATTGGAAAATTGTTTGTTTTCCTAATTATTAGTCTATCTATTGTCTCCGAAACGTTCACTTATAGCTCCTCTCGACTAAAATGCAATTAAGTTAAAGAACACACCGCGAACTACGCACGACTCTTACGGCCTGTGCGTTAAAGAATCCCCGTACAAATTCGAAAAAACGCCAACGCTTTAAAATAAAAATCAAGCACGAGCCTCGTTGCAAATCCGAATTCTCGCAAAAACTCGTATATTCTTGCCGGGAGGTTCGGGCGCAGGTATACACGCGAACCGCCTGCAAGGCAAGATTTCACGCATGATCGTTCCTTCCTGAAGGCAGCTCCGTCTAACAGTCTCCTTAATTGCAGGGTACGAGCGATACGCACTCGATCGGCTCGTCGGGCGGCTACTCGCAGCACGAAGGAACGAACGGGAACGGCTCGCGCCTGGACGACGACAACGCGAGCACCAAGTCGTCGACGAGCACCGGCCTCAAGGAGCAGCAGCAGCAGCAGCAGCAGCAGCAGCAGTCGAACGGGAGCACCAGCGGAGGCGATGGCCTGAATCTGTCTATGAGCGCCAAGGAGCTCAGGGCCAAGCTTGCCATGCGCAAGAAGTACGATCCCAAGAAGGAGGGCCTCGACTTCAAGGACAAATTCGATATCGTCCAGAAGCTCTAAGCGCGCCTGACCGCCCTCGCTCTCCCCCCTGGCGCTTCGCTTACTTTTTGTTTCAACGCACCGAGGGGACTTGATTGTTTTCTTTCAAAGTCTTTCTATCTTTTAGGCAACTGTCGATGGTAAAATCGAGCGGATCTTGTATAGAAATCTCTTGTATAGTAATCGAACGAGCGACGAATCGCTCCTCTGGACTAAAGGCGATCGCACAAAGCGAAAACTCCCGGTGCTCACTTTTTAACGCAAGGCACGTCGAATAAAAGGGACGCTCCCCAAAGTGAAGAAGCGCCAGGCAGGAGGGCGGGAGGGGAGGGTGGGGGGGACGAGTCGTGCCATAGTCGCGCTCATCGCGGTCTCTCAATTAGCGCGCGTTGCGCAATAACACGTCCGCAGTATTGTTGCACCTCGCAGCCTTGCGGCCGTCGCCGACAATTACGCATCCTTGTCTCTCCCAGCGGCGCACTACCTGTAAATGTGTCCAAGCGCATCAGAGTGTACATAAATAAAAAAGGAAAGAGAGAGAGAGAGAGCGACGATTGAACGATCGATCTGTCTTCCAGCTCGAGTGTATTCCGTATCTTTTTAACGATATCAGAAGAGCCCTCCCTACTATTGCTATGCTATTCACTATTATGTCTATGTTACTTTCACTTGACTTCTGCTTTTTCGTGTCGTGCGCACGAACTCAATGTACCTTCCTTTTGAAAAATCGCTTGTACGATTAGCGTCTTTTTGAAGGCGATCACTTTCTAACGGGTCAAGTTCCGCTGGACCGTCAGGTGTACTTAAATTTCGACGAGAGTATTACGAAATTGCATTTACGAAGAAAAAAGTATTAGCGAAAAGAAGAAGTATTGGCAAGAAGTACGTTTATCTATGCGCACGAATGCTATTAACACTTTTTACCGAGTTCCAAAGGATAAAAAGGCACGAAAGGAATTTATCGCAATTCGTCGTGAACGCGGCGGAATGGTTTACATCTTGCAGCCGAGTCTTTTCTTCTGCGACAGCAAAGGCCTTTGTACATAAAAAAAGAAAAGAAAAGAAAAAAAAAACAGAAGAAACGGGAATATCAAGTGACAATGTCGAGCTCTCTTGCTTGAGAAAATACCTGTGTGTGAAATTCCTCCGGAGATTCAGTTCTTTTTCAGCAGACGTCGCCGCGGCAACCGAACTAAGTAAACGAAGAGCGATATCAGTGCTTTATGCGCGTATTATACTTGTACGCGCGGCAGATTATACGGCGAGCCTATTACGGAAATGTATCCACGGAGCTCTTGTTAAGTATCATTGTATTGTTACTCTTATTGTTACTGTATTATTGTTGTTATGTGTATCTTTGTCTGTAAATAATAGGCTACATAACGTCCAATGTCCGAGCTAAATTTTTTTCAGTTCTCCGCAGTTTTGAGATTCCTTTTTTTTTTCTTCTCGCGTCTTATGTAGATACAATAAAAGGAAAACGTACGCATACGTGCACAGCTAGTTAATTGCCTGAGCCTATGTAAGGAAAACACGTGAAAAAAATTATGTAAAACCAGCATTAATATTCAATTTTTCAATAAATCTTATATTATACTGTAATGATAATAAAGTAAGCGCTTTATTATCTTCCTTCCAATTAAAAAAGAAACTATTTCTAATTATAAATTATGCCGTATTTCTATGCAATGAAAGAGCGCCTGTGGAATAATTTTAAATATTTCTTAATAATCAACAGGTAAATGATACCTCGTTGTTGTAGTCTTAAAACGTACAAGTTGATTTTATTGATCCATCATTCTGAATTGACTTTGCGTTACGTAACGTTAAATTTAAACATTTACTTTAAGATGTGTCGCAATCTTTTCTATTTTTCAATGGTCAAACAAGATATTTGTGTTTGATTAATCTGCAAACTTTATCTATGATAAAATTGATAATTTATAACAAAAATGACATGTTTTATAAAATTCCAATTGATAAAGGTATTTTTCGAGATATTTTGCAAAAATTTTTAGAATAAGTATATAGTTGAAAAAATGTTAATGTTTCCATCGATAAATTGTATAATGTAAGTGGTATTATCTTATTCTATCATATTGATTGAATTTTATTTTTTAAACGTAAAAACTTGATTTATAAAAATTTTTGTTTTTGTTATTCAGTCTAGTATTATCAGTAATTTTATACCAGTAAATTAGATAAATTTAATCGATAAATTAGTCATCACTACTTTAACACATTTTTAAAAGTTTTAGTGTTCAATTTTTGAATCCAAAGAAAAACATTATTACTATATGTGTCATATTTTAATCATCATCTCTGTGAAATGATACAAGAGTAGTAATGCAACTTTACGACTGATTCAAAAAAATTAAGGAATCTTTACATTTTATTAAACGAATAATTGCGCAGAACAGTTAATTCTTATGATTTAAGTGAAGCTATCATTTTAATGATTAAAGGCTTAACAAAAACAGAACTTGAAACTAATTTTTCTGCAATTTAGAATACAATCTCGTGATATGTTTAATCGTAAGAAAGAGTCATTGAACCATAAAAAATTAAAATTATACCAAAATCAAAAGGAATAATGTTAACACGATAGAGTTTTTTTGTAAAAATATGAAATGTATAATATTCAAGTAAAAATATATAAAGTATAGTCGTTTACTTTTTTGTATCGTTGTATATAATAGTATTAATAGCAGTCAAATCGCAAATTTTGAAATCAAGTTTTAACTAGTTGCATGAAGAGTCGACAGGTGGCGTCGCTCGGAGTTGGGAATGGAAATTCCTTTTCTGAGCCAAGCGACTATGAGATTTATGGTTTAATGCAATCATGCTTTAATTGCTTCTGCTCATGTTTGATAAGAAGGCGTATGTGTACGTATACATATATGAAATTAAGCTGACAGAACGCTCTCCCACAGGTCTAGATTCACTACTTAGTGAGCTTTTTCTACTGTGATATGAAAAAGAAGCAGCTGAAACACGAGAAAAATAGATGGATTAAGTGAAATTGATAAAAAAAGTAATGCTTGATGAGACAAAGGGTAAGTAAATTAATTTTATTTTGATTATAAAATTTAGAAGTCTAATTTTATATTTGTTATTTATAAATTTTGTATATTGTTACTTAAAAACTATTAACTCAAACATTTGTTTTATTTTTATGGTTCTAACACTAAATTAAAAATTTTTTATAGTTTCTGTGTTATAAAATATTTATTGAATGTCTATATTATTATGGTCAATGTGTTTACTTTTGGATTGAATCAGGTTGGAAAAAAGGCTAAGAAAATACTATAACATGAGATTAACATGAGGTGAACAAACTTTTTGCAAGATGTACATTGATTTAGAATGTAAACTGTATTCATAAAAAAGAGAAGATATGATTGTTCATTGACATACGTATTAAAAAAATTATGTTAAAGAGGGCCAAAAAGTATCAGGTAAAATAGATATCTACAATAATTAGTCAAATAACTATTAAATATTAATATAAAGAATTTATTGGTTTTATAATATTAATTTAAGAAAAACCACCTTATCAAGAGCTTTTTATGCCAAATAAATTTGATGTCAAACCGAATGCTAACTTTTTGTAAAAGAAAAGAAATTTTTTTAAGCTCAAAATGTCAAATGTCAAGAAGCTATTCAGACTATAGATTATACATGATACGTAATTCTTCTATTGTCATCAAGTAAAAAAATTTTTGTTTTAATTTATATTTTATATTTCCATGTATATTTATACAGTTTATAAGAGAAGTAATGATTCTATGACATGTTATAATATAAATAATATAAAAATATTAATGTTCAATAATATGAAAATGTTAACTTATTAAAGCGCTGCTTTGATTTAATACTTATTTCATTTACAAACAGGATTTTTTTCAATTAGAATAACAGAAAGTTAAAATGTTCTACTTTCAATTTTCGAAGAAAGTAAATGAAAAATAAAAGTAAACAAATCGCTCCGAATGCAAAAAAAATCACAGTAAAAAGATGCGCTACAAGTGCGCAATCCGACGGTAAGCGCTCGGAGCGCCAGCTGTCCGAGCGTCTAATACCTCAAGTGAATCCGCCCTTTGCCCTGAAATTTTGTTAATAAAATTTCTTCGCTCGTACGGTCTTTCTTCGGCTGACACAAGAAGAGGAAACGGGCAAGAAGAGTTCGGAGGGATTGAGAGAAGATGCGATAGTTCGAAGGCGACAGTCAGTGTGGCAGCAGAGTAGCGGCACGGCAGTGGGTGGCGGGTAAAAAGAGACTGATGTATCGGCTTGGCTACGAGTGGGAGCGAGAGGGAAGAATCGAGGTGGACATATATGGTTGGGGGTCCGGAGCCTCTCAAATTACGTTCAGTTACTCTCTCTCTTTCTCCCTCTTCCTCTCTCTTATACCCACTGCCGTTCTCTTCGCCTTGTTCTCCATTTAAATTTTTTCTCTTCTTTCTCTCTCTCTCTCTCTTGACGTCTGCCTCTCATTCTTATTTTCTGCATAAAAGCTCGGAAAAAAATACGGGAGGTAATATAGAATCGAGGATCGGATTATAAAAAGGCGGCTCTCTTTATTTCGAAAATAGCTCGCGGAGCTTTTCACAATGAGATCGATGCAATCGGCCGGCGAACAAACAAAGAAAGGGGCAAAGACGAATATTGCAATTCGTTCCAGAAATTTTTGAAAACGTTACAATGGAATTAAGGCTCCGTCCGAGAAGCGCCAGAGAGAGAGAGAGAGAGAGAGAGAGAGAGAGAGAAAGTGTCGTTGGGGAGGGCTTGCCAAAATTACGAAAGATGTTCATTAATATTTATTAATATTACGAGTTGCCGCTATTTAAATTTGTAATACATTGTAATCTTATGAAAATCGCAGTACTAATTGTGAAAAGGCCTATAGCTAAAGTGGAACTGATTAAATTGTTTTTTGTTCGGATTCAATTAGTTTTTGATGTATATCTGGTGTTACTAATTTGCTCTTTTACAACAGCTTGGTCGATTGTTATTTTTAAAATTAAATGGGGTTTTGATGAAAATAATTGCATCGAATGTTTTTGAGTTTTATTAGGTACGTAAATACATCACTTAAAAAAAAAAAACATAAAATTGAGTTATTCATTAAATTAAGCTTTTCATAACAGATTTCGATATTTGAGCTACTTCGCATAATTCAAAGCAGAGAATAATTCTGTTTAAATTAATTGCTCAAAAATAATTGTCCTGAAAATTAGTTAACGTAGCAAACTTTCTTGTCATAAATTTTCAATAAAATATGGTTAAATTAATGTAATGAGAAATCAAGCGGTGAAAATTGAATAAATTTAAAGGTAACGATATAAATTCTTCTATGTCTGATATTATTTTTGGAATAAAGGCTGTCTGCCTGCTTGTCAAAGCGGTATAATTTCTGCTTCAATATTAAACAAAAATAATCTCCCCCAGAGGCGGTTTTTCTTTTATTGTGAAAATTCTTCAAGTTCTATTATTAAAGTATTGAATTATTTAATTCTAAATACTCGATTTCGGGCAATTTATTTTAATCATAATAGCTGTTACGATGCTTATTTAATAATCACAAAAGCCGAGCCACATGAATGAGTCGTAAGTAACAATGAATATAATATACATGAGAATTAGAAATAGTAGCGCATGCATCTTCTCCCATACTGTCAAGGTGGCCGTTTTATATTAAACTCCCTTGACCCATTATATCTGAAAGCATTTATATCAACTTGAAACGTGCTTGAAATTTCTTATTGTTTTGATACAAAAAGTTGCGCTTGGGAGCTTTAAATGCGCGTACGCTATTAGAATAATTTTTATTCGCGTTTATTAAAATTATAAGAGTTGTTGTAGAAAAAATAATAATTTTCTTGGAAGAATCCTCATTTACTTGATCGTCAAGCGTTAAATCTACTTTTTACTAATATTAATATGAATAATTTATAAATTATTTCAAAATTTAAGTTCTATTTATTTGCAATAATAATAATAATATAACAGTTGCGCAAATTTCGAGAAAACATAAATTGAATGTTGCTTAATATTTATACATTGGCAACTGTTGCTTATGAAATTCTTCATCTGGTGAAGCGCTATTATATTTATTAAAAAATTATATAACAACTAAAAATATTAAAAAATTTACTTTTTTCTTTTTCAAAAGGGAAGCTTTTCAAGAATGAAGAAAGTTTAAAA
Organism: Ormyrus thymus; assembly: GCA_035582935.1. NCBI lineage: Eukaryota > Metazoa > Arthropoda > Insecta > Hymenoptera > Ormyridae > Ormyrus > Ormyrus thymus. The sequence continues at coordinate 1,761,855 of JAWWEM010000001.1, forward strand.
AAAGTAGTTTAAAAATATTTATTTTTAATTTTAGAGCAATAATTAGTGACTTTTCAAAAATAAACTTTTTAATAAATAACAAATAAAATTTTTACAGATTCTTTATGCTATATTTAGTGGTCATTTTTGTTTTAGTTTATAAGCAAGAAAAGATTCAATAAATTTGTAAAAAATAATTTAATCTTGTCTTTCAAATGAGTTAAATTAGAATACTCTAAAAATTTTTATAGTAAATTTACAGATGTTAGTACAAACATCAATTTCTCTTATATTATAGTTAAACGAAAGTATAACTTTCAACTTTTAATCTAATGTTTATGCTAGAAAGTCTTAGTTACAATAAAATCTGCTATCCGTAAATACGTCTCGTAGTATTTACATATTTTAAGATTTTATTGAACTTTTTATATATTTATAATTATTTAATACTTTAATTCGCTTGGCCTGACTACTTTCTGAAATTTTTTTTCTAAAGTTGGAGTCAGAGATTTTAGATTCAACAAAGATTTGTTTATAATTAACATTGGGCAGTGCTATTTTTTAACCATCAATATATTTAAATTTTTCTAGACAGTTCACTCTAAACAGCGTAATAAATTATCTTCTATTTTAATGTTTTACAAGAATCTTAACAAAATGAAATTTAAAAATGGAACCGGAAGTAAAATGCAACTTTCTATTATTACCAATAATGAAAAAACTATATTTTAGCAGATAGTCTTAATAAATGAATTATTTAATTCATTGATTCAAGAATTCAGAATTTTTTAATTATTTATCATTATATTAAATGTTAATAATAATTAACCTTTAAACGTAATTGCGATCAATAATCAAATTTATTAAAAATTTTCTTTCTGAAGTTTTACAGGAAAGATATTCTGCTAAGAATTTCACGTTGCATTTCATGGTGACGATTAGCCACTTCTGACCTGAATCTGCCGAGAGGCGACCTTGCCCAAATTGTGATGCATCATAAAAAATGTCAGAGCTCCAATTTCTGATTTCGCATTCCCCGGCAAACAATATACGATCAAAAGGCTGAAAAACAATGCAATATCAAAATCATAAACCTCAATTAAAAACTGCCCTTGCAGTAAACAACAATCCATTCTCCGACACTTCCGTCCGGGATTTATCACGAGAGTACCGAGAACGAAAACGCAATGAAGCAATTAACGAATTGAAAAAGAAACCTGCCTCGAAGGTTCGGCAAAAAAAGTGTGTCAGGCGGAGAAAAAAGATGCCGAAGCATCATCGAGCGATTTTGTTTTTCAGAAATCGGTATAATAGGCCGACAGCTTATCCTGTCCTCGCACTCATAATATCTATTTCCAGAACGACCCAAGGATTAATTTTAGAACGACTGTTCCATATACTCGAGAACTGCCGACTCTCTACTGGCGTCGCCCACTATAAGCGCTGCGCGGCCGCGAGAGCTTTACCAGCGAAATTTCACAAGTGAGACTGCCTGGGGTTTCCCTTCTTATCAGCCCTTCTCGTTTCCGCCGGCAGCCATTCGTTTCGCGTTAATTGTCTGCCCGTTCGGCTCGGTGCCTCTTCCGGTTGGATTGCGTAATGTTCGTTTATTTTATGGAGGTTCGATATGTGGGTATTGTTTTTTCAAGATGCTCTAATGGGAATTGAATGATTTGTTTGCTTACTTGGTTAAGAGTTCAATGAGGCAGATTGGAGTTTTAATTTTGATCGTTGTCATTTTATTCATTGTTTGTTCGTGAATGAAAAGTATGAGTTTATTCGTTGAAGTGTAATGAATTAAAATTTTATTGATTTTATTGAAAATTTCATTTTTCTTATAATTTTCTGTTCGTTAATTGTATTTATTGAAATATACTTAGATTAAAATATCCAATGTTACACAGTTGTTTGTATTAAAATTTTACTTTTTTACGAGATACATCTGGTGAAATTAGGAAAGTAAATACACACAAGTTTTAATAGCCTTACTATAATTGTACATACTACATGATTACATCAGCTGATAAAATTGAATTTTACAAAAAAATCTGCTTTGCACAAAAATGATAAATGGTTCGTTGTTAAATCCTCTCAGTATTAATAGTACAAAAGAAGTTTAAATTCAAGCAAAACTTGATTCACAAAAAAAATTCCAAAGTCAAATTTACAAAGTCAAATTTACAGATATTTTTAACAAGAAATTCTTTACTCAAGTTTCCATTTATCGTCAATTTTCCTTTCCTCTCGCGAAGCCAAATGATTTTTCAAAGCTGCACCGGAGCATTAAATCCTTCCGCGAACATCAAAAAGAGCTCTTTTATCGCCGACAATTTTTCCGGGAAAATTCGCGAACGCATTTTCGCCTCGGGCGTCGAAGCTCATTGCCTCGTGCGCACATAAAACGGAACGGCATAATGTTTTCATTCCGAAGTATTTCTAGAAGCCGCAAAATTCCCGCCGCAGCCACTGCACCTCGATCGGCCGGTAAATCTCAGTGAGATCGAACGCAAATCGCAGAATCGCTTGGCTCGGGCGCTGCTCCAACGTGGAAGGGGGGGGGGGGAGAGAGGGAGAGAGAGACATGGACTTACGGCAACTGGAAAAGCGAAATCCTATATGCTCGAAAAGCCTCGAAAAACAACAGCAAAGGCACGAGAGGCACGAGAGATTTTTGCGAGCGGCTAAAAATGCCGCGCTCTAAAAATATTTCGAGCATAGCGTAGCGCCTCTCTTTCGCTCTTACTCGCGCGTCTGAGGGAATGCCAGAGCGTGAGATACATCCAGACTCGGGGAAATGCCTCGCTTCCCTTTCCCCCCGCCGCGACGTTTTTCCTCTGTGCTTGGAGGTGTGATTTTGAAAACGCTCCACGCCGGAAATGACGGGCTGCCGGGATTGTGTCTTCGAACTGTCGATTTGGAAAAACTCTTCTTAGCCGTCTGATGATTCAAGAAAATCTATCCGATTGATTAAAACGAGTACGACGATTGAGTGGAAATTGGAAGTACAGTTATTTATATGCATTGTTATATTTTTAGAGCAAATTATGATTTCTATCTTAAATCTTATTTAATCTTTAATTAAATACGTTGATATTTATTATCTGTTTATCAATTAATAAATCAATAATTTATCAATAAAAATTTTTTAATTTCTTCGAGAAATAATATTATCATTAATATTGTATATATACTCAAACTGTAGCGTTTTGTATGTTATGTAAATTATGTAACTCTGGATTAATTAATAAATTAATAATAAATATCTGATATAAAATCATATTTATTTAGGTTACCCAATAGACGCTAATGATTAAAGAGAATATAAATCTTGTTTTCTTTGAAGTAGGCCAACTTATTCCAGAACAGACAGGTATTGACAGATTCATGCATTGTCAACCGTCGCCTCTGCTCCAACTTAGTTTGGCTCAATTACGAGCTAATGAAATCTGCAACAACAAGTTTTAAATATAATAACTAGTACAGAATCTTGATTGAAAAGCTTCCAATGATCAGTACGTTTATTTTAAAGAACTACCTATTTATTATTAATTTACGGTATATATTTGAATGGTGCACAGATTTTGTATTAAGTTGATTAAATATAAATCTTCAGAAATTGAATTATAACAGATTCTGGGAATAATAATTAGCAAAATGATCTCACTTTAAGTGAGCTTTTAAACTTTTTACTGCAAATTGGCGCGTTGCAAGATGAGTTATACACAATACTCAAGTTCAGATACTCTGCAGTCATGCTGAACAAGAATGTTCTTTTTCCATGCGAGACGTTTGTTTATGTTTTAAAAACAAGGCACCGAAACTACGTGGCAAGTGTCGACGCATTCTTCAACTTCACCCAGAAATGAAAGTCTAATTCTCAACGTGTCATCCGGAGCTTAATAAACCGACGACGGACAGAAAATAATATATTTAGATGCAGAAATATTTTAATAATAGTTCCATGAAATAAACCCATTTCTTTCCGCAACCAGAAACCCCGTCGAAGCTGCGCGAAAAATCGCCACGCAAACGTCCGTTCAACGTAAGCTTCTGAGGGAGTTACGCGAAGGCATCCGTAACGTAATAATGAGTCGTCGATGATGAGTCTGCGGCTCCTCCCGTCACACGTCGCCTCTCTTGCTCTCTGTCTCTCTCTCTCTCTCTCTCTCTCTC
>JAWWEM010000001.1:1774676-1827792 GCA_035582935.1 Ormyrus thymus
AGAAGATACCAAAATTCATTATGTGGTTACTCGAAATAAATTTTACTTCAAAGTTTTTCTAACTCACGCTTAACCTATAAGTATAACAAAAGTAAATTAAGAAGTTATTTCCCAGAATCGATTTAAAATTTTTGGTTAGACGTCACGTTAGAAAAGCAAGCAAGATGCTTCGTTTCAATAAAACAACGCTGAAACGCATATTAGCTCTCCCGATACAGCTTGTTTATCAGTTTTACTTGACTTGCCTCGAAGCATTAGAGCAGATTACATTCTCGCCAAGAGGGCTCTGCGATGATTCTGGTATTTTCTACTCCTTATTCATTTCCGTATCGCGAGAAAACGACAGACCGTCCCTAACCGCCGATACACCCGATACAAATCGCACTCTGCAATAACAAGCGAGACTCTCGCGGAGCGCGCGACAAGGGTAGCCAGATCGGAGAGACGGCCGGGCGGATTTAACGCAGTGCCAACAAGATTAATCAACGCAGCAACGCACTGCAAAGCCGCTTGACACCGCTACGTCACGCTCGCATTAACTGCCGAGCGCTAAACGACGCGACACGAAAAACACCGGCCGCTGCTAATATTAAGATTCACCTTTTAATGCCGGCGCACAGCACTTTTTTTTTCGAGAGAGAGAGACAGCCACCGATTGCGAAGCCTCTCATTCGCAAGCCGTAGCCACCCATAACACGATATCAACAGAGCAAAGTAGATTGGTACTTAATATTTTGTGCGACTTAACAATTAACGCAAAGTTGCTGTTTTTTACGCACAAGAACGTGAGCAAAGTAAGGATAAACGCAGAGAGTATCACAGCTTTGGACGATGGACGTATATGTATTTCATTGTAATTTGACACCATGTCTCATCGTTTCGTTCGATCTGTTTTCATTATGTGCAGAACTTATGCTTTGAGTTTAATTTGGCACGTCAGTAAACGCGTATTTAATACGCTCTAAAGTGTGAAACTCTTATCGTAACTACAATTAATCGTAACGCAAAACTAGTTTAATTATTTATTAATCGTTATTAATTGAATTGATTAAGTTTTATCGTAATTCAGCTGAGAATTTATGTTTGCGCAGAATTGTAAATATATAAAAAAACTAATGACTTTCCGTAGCAAACAACATTTACCGAAAACTAATGGAAACATGAGGTAAAGAGTGCTGAGTGCAAAGAGTCTAGAAGGGGTGTGAATGACTTAAGGGATATGTGTTTTTGCGTGCGAAACGTTCTTCCGAATCTGTACCCGTCGAAACCCGTCATTCTCGTCGAAAGTCTCCGTCGCTCTCAGTTAGGAACTGGCGAACAAGTCGGCGCTACCTCTTTCATGTGTGTACCGTGAGAAACAAAAGTGGTTGTTTTTTTTTGCAATCCAGGCGACGAGGCCCCGGTACCGGACGACGGTATCAAACCGACGTTTACCGAACGACCAGTCATCAGGCAGTCCGATGATGGGAACACAATAACCTTTGAGTGCCGATTAGCCGGCGACCCGAAACCTAGTGTCAAGTGGTAAGAGTCAATTTCGAGCGCGGCGGGAGGATCCACCAGCCGCCTTTATTCTAAATGCGAAAGAGAACGGAGAAGATTTATTTGGCAAAGCGCTCTTTGGGAGAGAAGGAAAGAGAAAGAGGGAGAGAGGGAGAGAGAGAGAGAGGGGGAGAGATCTTGAAAGCCTCACTCGAGCCACTGATTTTCACGGAGGATTTAACTCGATGTTATTAAATCAAAGTGTGACGCACGACGTACCCGAACAACTCCGACCGAATTATGAAACCGCGCGCGCGATTTTTCTTTCACGGCGAATAAATAGAAAATATGCGCGAAAGGCTGCTGGTGGTGCCAAACGGCCGATTAACACATCTTCGTCCCTCTGCTGCTGCTCGGTTGACGGGAGGCCAAGCGCCGCCGGCTAACAAAACTCTATTATGATGAATAATCTCAGGTATCATGGCACGGAGGAGCTCAGCGAGGGTGGCAGGTATCAAATGTCCATGGAGCTCGACCAGAAGCTTTACCACCTGGCTAGGCTGCAAATAGCCAAGGTGGCCAAAGTCGACAGCGGCGAGTACAAAGCGATCGCGCGAAATAAGCACGGCCAGGGTGTGGCCACCATCAACCTGAACTTCGAAGGTGGCGACAAGCTCAAGTACGATCCGACACTCAGCTTCAACTTTCTCTGTTTCACTCCACCCCCCCCGTTGCATGCAACTATTCTTCTATTCTTCTATTCTCTTTCGTCGGAGACTTCTCATTCTACTCTTATTAAATCTTTATTTCTTCCGTTTCTTCTTCTACCTGATCGCTACCTTCGCTTCGAACCTTCTCCCGAGAAAAGAAGCCACGCGGATGGTCATTGCTTCTTTCGAAAGAATCCATGAGCCATTCTTCCTACTCTCCGTTCGAGAAGGTTCGACAGAGCGGACTTGATTCAGTAATGCAAGAACCATTTCTGGCGTGTAGAATTCCTGACGGGAAGGCGCCGCGTTTCCCGAAGAAGCCGACGATCCGCCAAGAGGGCGACATTCTGATAATGGAATGCATACTGGAAGCGCATCCAGTGCCGGACATCACTTGGTACCAGGGAACGAAGCCAATAACGGACACTTCGCGCATTAAAATGTCCCGCAAGTCCACGGGCAAAGACACGTATCTGCTTACTCTCGAAATCTCGAACCCGACCAAGGCCGACGGCGGTCACTACCGCTGCAATGCCTTTAACAACTTCGGCGAGAGTAATGCCAACATCTCCTTGAACTTCCAAGGCAAGTTGGCCACGAGAGCCACCTTCGAGTGGGAACTCCCCGGAATGACTATTTTACTTCGACATAGCACCCCATATAGTTTATGAACACGCATGTTATGAGCGACGTGCATGATGAGCATCTTGTACATATACCTAGATTCTATGAACATTCGTTTAATTGTTGTGAATGGTATATGAATAGAATGTGTAGATGACCGATTGAGAGTACGTTTGTGTCAGTGCATGTGCATAGTGGGTACGATGTAAGAAGAAAATATTTACTAACTCATTGGGCAACAGCCTCTGGCTCTTGATCCAATATCATTTGCATGACTCATTGTTTGCCTAAACCCGATTAAAAACGTGCTTCTTCATCCCCATTTTCATCCTTGCATTCATGAACGATTTACTTGCTTCCTCTACGACTAGCCAAAAATTTGAAGCATTGCATTTGCATCTTAATGTGCTTGATCAAGCTCCTGCGCATAACTCTACCTACAAAAGATTAATGGAAAATTGTCAAGGTGCAGAAGATCCAGCTGGTTTCGCTCCATCGTTTATCGAGAAGCCGAAGATTATTCCCAACGAAACCGGTACACTCATCACCATGAAGTGCAAGTGCAAAGCTAAACCAAAACCTGACGTTACGTGGTTTCGGGCTACCAATGTCATCAAAGAATCTTCCAAAATTAGTCTCAAGTGCACGACGGTGGAAGAAGACATTTATGAACTTACTCTTGAACTTAAGGTAAATATTGTCCCGATCTTTATATGTTATTCAAAGAAAGTAAAGTATCTCACGATGGAATTCTTTTCCAGGATCCCTCAGGTCCAGACGGCGGCGCTTACCGCTGTCACGTAAAGAATGAGTTTGGCGAGAGCAATGCGAATCTGAATCTCAACATCGAAGCCGAACCAGAACCAGAAGGCGATGGACCAACTTTCGTGGAGAAGCCACGCATTCAATCTCAAGACAAGGGCAAAGTGGTCATCATGGACTGCAAGGTCAAGGCCAATCCCAAGCCGAACATTGTTTGGACTCACGCTGGACAAGTTGTCAAGGAATCCTCCAAGATTTCGCTCAGCGTTGTCGAAGAGGGATCTGACATTTATTACATCAAACTCGTTCTCAACGATCCTGGTGCAGACGATTCTGGATTGTACAAATGCAACATCAAGAACAACCTTGGAGAACTCAATGCCAATCTGACTCTCAACGTTGAAAGTGAGTAAATTTACATCATTATTAGATAATCAAGCCATTTATTTGAAATTTTATAAAATATCTTTCCTGTTTTACAGTCATTCCTGTGATTAAGGAAAAGCCAAAGGTTATCAAAATCGTAAAGAAGAAGACGGTAATAGTCGAGTGCACCGTAATGTCCAAGTTTGCTCCGGACTGCACTTGGTTCAAGGAGACTCAGGCCGTCACAGAAGACGAACGTCACAAACTCCACGTGGAGAAGATCAAGGAGGGCGAATTCGCCGTGAAACTGGAAATCGAGCAGATCTCGCAAGCCGACAAGGGCAAGTACAAACTCGTGGCGAGGAACGAGAAAGGCGAGGCAGTATCTCAAGTCGTCGAAATCCAAGAGCTCCCCGAGGAGCCAGATCCACCAAGGCTGGCGTCCGGACTCAAGTCTATTGTGAGTTCGACAACCGTGTTATTGTTTTCATTGTCTACAATCTCCGAGAGATTTCGAGTAATTTGAGATGCCAGAAATAGTCGAGCCGTTGACTTTACTGTCCCGTATAATGTTTATTATAGCATTTGTCAATGTGCGTCTAGATTGGACGCGATGTTGCTTTGAATCACTTTAATTTCGCGTTAAATTTCATTGTTCTACAGTAGATTGATTTGCGGCTATTTTTAAGTTACGTACCTTACATAAGTTTCAGGAATAAAATTTAACACTTTGAAATTGTTTTGTAAATTCATATAGACTTTAGATCTTCAATGGTAAAACACAAAACATTTATTAACTTTACTATTTATTGTATTTTAATACTACAATTGCACTATTTAATTGCAGACTGTCGAAGAAGGAAAGACTGCAGAATTCTATGCGGTTCTTCTCAAATCCGACACGAAGGTTACAGTTACATGGTACAAGTAAGTAGAATCATCAGTTCTCGCATTGATTAAATATTCTGATAATCATTGAATAATCATCGCTTTCTCTTTTTTGCAGAAACACGACGGTGATTAAGTCTTCCGAAACTTATAGTACCAGCTTTGATGGTAAAGAAGCCAGGCTACTCATTAGCTCCACCACCCAAGAAATGTCAGGAACGTATAAGATCGTCGTCAGTACTGAACATGGAAAAGATGAATCTTCAGCCGAATTAGTTGTTGAGGTAATGAGAAAAGATAATCATACATTAGTTTTGCTTTGCTAATAATTAAATCCCTTTTACTAAAAATGATACCTTAATTTTTTCATATTTCTTTCCTGTTCGAATTAATTATAATACTTTCGATCAACGAGAATCTTGTTTTTTGTAAAAAATGACATTAAGAAAGAATGTGATTTTCATTCAGATGTAGAATGTGATTAACCCACAAGTATTTGTGAAATACTGTTTTTTTTTCATACATTTACACTTTACACAATTGATAGTGACACTCAATAATTATCTCGTATCCACGGCTTCTTGATGATTACGCTTCTGCTTAAATTTATTGATAAAATGAATACAAAATTGATACTCAACGTATTCAATAGAAAACAGAAAAGAAAAAGAAGAAGGATGAAGATGAAGAAGAGAAAGAAAAGATAAAGAAAAAGGAGGAAGAAGAAAAGAAAAAGAAAATAGAGGAGGAAAAGAAAAAGAAGGAAGAAGTAGAAAAGAAAAAGAAGGTAGAGGAGGAAAAGAAAAAGAAGGAAGAAGAAGAAAATAAAAAGATTGAAGAGAAGAAAAAGATTGAAGAAAAGAAGAAGGAAGAAGAAATAATTGAAAAGAAGAAGATCGAAGAAAAGAAAAAGATTGAAGAGAAGAAAAAGATTGAAGAAAAGAAGAAGGAAGAAGAAATAATTGAAAAGAAGAAGGTGGAAGAACGTAAAAAGATTGAAGAAGAAAAGAAAGCAAAGGTACCCAAAAACCAAGATTTATTGCGCAACCAGCTGCTTGGCAAATGCTTGCTTTATAAACTTCTGAAATATCTGTGTTACACGAATGAATGCTACTACTAGCGAATAAAAGAAGTCTTCAGTTTAGCATTCGATGCGCGTCTAATGAACTTTGCTAACGAATTCAACACGCTGCATTAACAGTTTTGCTGGCTTAAACACTGCTTATCATAAATACGTCGGGTAATTAATTTTCTTAAATTTCGTATTTTAAGGAACCAGAATCTAAACCCAATGGTACCATTGACAAGACTCCTGCTAAAAAGGTAATGACACCAATAAATTAGGGCACACGGACATATACAGACTCACTTTCGTAATGCAAGTTGTATTAATGTTTCCTGTTTATTTGAATTGCACTGCCGACCCCTGTATAGATAAATATTTTTGTTCCTTTTAGTAATCCTTCGTTTTAACTTCCCAATGTTTTTATACAAATACTTTCCATTTCAATTAAATGGTAATTTTAAATGAATACTTAATATAATTTAATTATTCAATGCTTGCAAAGCTTTAAGAGCTTAAGAGAGTTTACGAAATCGTACTATCTGCATTTTGCTCTATAATGGAATTGCTAACAATGTGAAATGTTTCATTTGTTTCAGGTGAGTCACGCAGATCGTACAGGATTACACATTGAGCCAATGTTTCCTCCAAATATAGCACGTGCAATAGATTGCTCATTCAAGCTGAAAATGGAACTCGCTTCTTGTGCTCGCAGCTCTTGTTCGCAACAGATTTTTGTTGGCTCTAATGAGCCAACGTATAATTACTTTCGTCGCATTAATTAAGTTGCTTCAACTTGTCGTTCTTCCGACGACACTTCCGCTCTTGTGAAGCAATTCTGCTTATTTGCACTGCTCTTTTCGCTTTTTATCTGTTTATAGGGGTGTATTTTGGAAAGATAGCTTCGCTATGCTCAATCTAACGCTAAATTGTAAGCCAAATGATATTTTATTATGGCTCAAGCTGACAAAATCAGGTTAACGCATGCTGATCGACAAACCTAATTAGTTTTGCTTGTTTTGTCACTCCTACTACCTTATTTTTTTTTAACTGAACTTTATTTACTTTGCATGACTCATTTGTGTTTTTAAACCGCTATTAAAATTGATGTCAATGCTGTTTACTTAAAAAATATTGTAAATGGTTTAAGGACAAGGAAGAAGTCAACAACGTCGAAGAAGTCAGTACTGTCGAAAAGGTCAGTACTAAGGTTGTCTTAAAACGTTACGATGAATACCAAGTGTATAACTGCAATTTATTTGTTATTTTAGAGGAAATCGCTTAAAAAGAAAGAACCCGAGACCAAGAGGCCCGAGGTAATTTTACTATTAGTATTGATGTTTAAAGGCTTAAATAAATCCTTTCTATAAACCAATTTTCAATTTATTATTTTTATAAAAGTATTAGCAAACATTAGTTCTTTAAAACTGAAGGCAGCTTAGCAAATTCGAAATATTTTTACTTGCAGTCACCTCGAGAAGGCACTCCTGAAAAGAAGGTTGCTGGTCGCAAGCAGTCTGTCAGCCGAGTTAGTATCCCCGCCTGAGTATTGTTTATAACCCGAGATTTACGTTAAAGCATCGGCTAAAATGATTTTATTTTCTTCAGGTTGAGGAGCTACGCACAGAGAGCAGAAGAAGCTCTGTCAGCAAAACTGAAGAAACGGTATGGCGTTATTTAATAAATCGAATTGAATAGACTGTCAGCATTGTCAATTATCAATTATTTCGTACGTATTTTAGATTCACGAAGATGGTACCGGCACTCCACAGAGACGCGTGTCCGTTCAGTCGGTGGGTTGATTGAATAGATCAAAATTTCAACTTTTCGCTATAAACTTTTTTAACGCGTGTCGTATTTTTTGCAGACGTCGGAGGAAGAAAGCACTATGGAGAGTCGCCGATCTTCGATAGTGAGCCAGAAGGTGTGTTGATAAAACAATTTTTTTTATTTCTTAAGGAACAATTCAAAAGTTCTATTTTTGATTTTTGTTACTCAAAAATTTTTTCATGAGATTCTTTTTATTATATTCTACAGGAAGAAATCATATCAAAACCCAAATCAAAACTCACTGAAAAGTCACTTGAAAAAGAAAAGGTACACGAGAACAAACTTACATGAACGTTAACAAATTTACTATACATTAACCCTCAAACCAATTTCAAAAACAATTTTATTAAAAATACAAATTTCAAATTTACAGACTACGACACGAGATTCACTGAAAAAACGAAAAGAAAGCACTGAAATTATTACAGACACAAAGGTATACAAAACAAAGCCGATTCTTAACAACCCAAAATCTAAAATTTACTAATTACACTATTAAACATAAAACTCACAATGATCAAACCCTTTACAGAAAGCTCTCCCTGAGGAACCAAAACGAGATTCAATCAAAAAAGACACTGTTCCCAAAAAAGATACCGTCCCCAAAAAAGATGAGGTAAAACACAAAAACCCGAAATTCATTCTTACATGCACCCATACAAAATTAATGCATAATAAAATTATCCTTATCTTTAATTCCCAATTAAACGCTTTCAGAAACCAGTCGAGAAAAACGGTATTACTACTCCTGAACGGGGTTCTCTTAAACGAGATTCACTTAAAAAACCAGAGGTAAAAAACATAAGTCCCCTCATTTACATAACACACTCAAATCAAAAAAACATTCAAAATTAAATACAAATTTTGCTTTACCAAATTTTTAGGCCAAACCTGAACCTGTTAAGAAACCTGTAGAATCGCCATTAAATAAAAAAGTAAGAACCCCCACTTTACACATTTTTCTGAAAGATTTAAAAGTCTTCAAAGTGCAGAAATTTGCTAAAAAAAAATTCATAAAGTCAAATATCTTTTTAAACATAAATATTAAAAAATCTTTGTATATTTGATAAATACATCTTTGTGTAAAATCATTGTGTTTAACATAAATTCAAATGAGCACTAAAACAAGTATAAATGCAATATTCCATGTTCAAACATCGGTAACTAACAAATTGTGTTAATTTTTATTAATGACTCTCAAGGGATAAAAGCAATGACCCTTTTATCACACTTAAAAAATCATACTAAAAACTTCGTTATATAACAGGAACCAGTAGTAGAACGTGAAACAATTGTTACTGTCGAACCTGAAGAGAAACCTTCACGTAAAATCACAAAAACACCTAAACCATCTGATGACTCGAAACAAATAACCGGTCCGTACAAGATTGAATACGAAACACCCGAAGAACACAAAGTCACTCCAACAATTAATTTACCCACATCTGAAAATAATTACGATTCTGATGATTCGTTAAGTGTAAAATCAGAAAAGTCCAAGGTACACATATTGTATCTAAAAAAATCTCTTCAATTTTTCTCTACACATGATTCGACTCTTGAAACTATAAATTTCTACACTTATTCTACACTTTACTTTATAAATGCCGAATTATATTTCAATCTACAAACTTCTGACTAAACTCTTCCGACTCAATACTATAATAAATACTATATAATCATTAGGCTAAGTTTATATAATTTTATTTTCACAGCATTAATACATATTTACAGTATTAACATGTAGCCAATTTGTAGTTGAGATGGCGGCTTTAAGTTTTAAATGAATGTTTACCGTTTCGGAAGACAGTTATTAAATGCATTTTGAGTCTAAGCAATCTCAACTAATTTGGCTATGAATATAACTAAACGAATACTTTCATCTTTCGTAGCAGAGGATTTCATCATCAGCCTTGTTAACGCACTTCTAATAATAAAACTAAATTCAAACAATTTAACAGACAGCTGAATTAATTGCAGCAAAGGATCGCATGTATCATCGCCACTTAAAAAATCTTCATACACATCCGCCATTAACACGTTCCTAAACAACCAGTCGAGTAAAATTTGTAAATCTTTTCAGGAAACACCTGCGTCCAAAACAGAAACTCAAAAAGATAAGCCAAAGGTACACACTATAGACGTTTTCATTTTTTTTTTCTTGCAAAAGTTTTGCAACTTTTTAAGAATTCACTTTTTCAAAATTATACGTTTTAATATTCGATCAAATTTTTATTTCTTCAAATAAATTAATTTAGTATAAGAAATTTCAATATTTCAAATCTGTATATTACACGAAAATGTCTATATCACGAATACTCTTGACAGGAAACATCGACTCTAGCACCCAAAAAACCTGGCACAAAAGAAGATTTACAGGTACACACAACAATGATTATTAATGTTCAATTGTTCGTCTCAGGTCAATTAATTAGCTTCAACTGTATGAAAAAGATGATCTTCGAATCCTCTAATAACGAGATTTTCATTAAAAATTCTAAAAGCAGACACGGTAATTAAAGCGTGCGAATTTTCTATTTACAGAAGAAGGATGAACCGGACAGCAGGAGAGCGAGCTTGAAGCCCGGCAGACCTGACGAAAGGAAGGCGTCAGTAGATAAGGTTGAGCTCAAGGTAAGCCCGTCTATATCCATCGCGGCGCGCGTTAATTTTTCGTTTATTTATACGTAAAGACAGTAGCACTCCGAGCCAAGTGACCTTTTTTGGTCAACAAGTTATATGCTAGCATGCACAGAAAAATCCAACGAGCGTATGATCGTGCAAAAATCTAAAGTACCGTCCGTAAATTCGTCGGCCGCTTAATCGCTGAATAATTATCGTGCACGCATGAACATACTACCTCCGTGGTGTTTGAGACCTCGAGTGAGAGCCCGACTCGACACGTGCGGAGGTACGGCCAGGAAAGAACAGATTCTAACCAATTTTGTATAATCCAATGACGATACCCCGCAACAGCCAGTAGAGAGTCCCCGATCCAGTCGTAGATGGAGTAGGCCGGAGAAACAGGAGGCGACGATCGAGAATTTCAAACAGGTCCAACTCAAGCCCGTAGCTAAAACTCAGAAACAACCCGAGAAGGCCGAAAACGGCACTGTTACACTAAAGGTATCCCCGTTGACAGCGGAAATCAGTCTGACCTTCTCTGCTGCAGTCAAGCTCTTCTCTGCTGCCCTTTACGCTCTTCAGCAGTTGTTCTTACTATGACTCTCTGGTATTCATCCCTAATAATATACTTTTCTATGGATACAAACTTCCGTTTTTTCGACGGACGTTTTTCCTTTCTGACAATGTTAATACTGATCAACTTACTTTGAAATTCATCCTAATTTTCTTTACTCTGTATACCATTGTGAATAGCATGTGAATTATCTGAATGACGACCAAAGAAGATCTAAGGATTTCTTGACCATATAATTACATTATTTCTTACTTACCCCCTTCGCTCTATTTTCTGTTAATTTTCTTCGACTTGGAAATTGGAAACTCTTTACCTTTCAAACCTAATAAACTGTTTTTATTATAATCCCAGTCTTAAATAATTTTCCGACTTTCTATACTTTATTCTATCTCTTTCTTTAGGAACAAATCTCTGCCTGCTCTCCAATAGGATATAAATAAACCGAAACACTAAATAAAACTTTGCCTCTAAACCATAATATTCTGTTTTCACTAGCCTGTATATGCACCAATTAAAATGTCAGCGTATGAAACGATAGCACCCAAAACTACCACCTGTACTATAAATAACAACACCACGTTATTTCTATACTCCCTAATCTAAAAGCATCGCAACGTAACCCCAAAAACTAAAATATATGAAAACAAAGTAACCCTGAAACTATAAACTCTAAGCCCTTATTACTTTAATAAAACTTATAAATAAAATATTTTATCTCTCGAACTGTTACTTGGCTCCAATCTCTTACTTCAAGCCTGCGAGTGCATGCCTTAAAATTTCTTACAACGAATAAAACCATGACTCTCAAATCTGCCCTAAACTAAATTTAAATATAAACTTGGTATTATAAATCATTATCACGAAGCATTAGCATTCGATGTAACCTCAAATCATCAAGGATCGCTCTAATGAATCACAGCCATCAACGAACTTACAAAAAGCAATATTCTATTTCTTCACCTGCATAATACCCTACACTTATTTTCAGCAAATAAAATTATGGCTCCTAAGTTTATGCTAATTAAAACGACATCTTCTTACCACTTAATTTAAGGCCTTTTTCACATAATACAACCAACATGCTAAATATAATTATTTAAAATTAATTTTTAATAAATAATATCTTATATAGAAATGAGCTTCAGCAATAAAGATATCGTCATTAATTACCAACATCAATAATAATCCATAAATTCAATCGTCTCGTTACAAAGATTTTACGATCATCATCAACGATAACAAAAAATCTCACTTATCCCTGACAAGAACAAGCACCGGACGATATATTTAATTTAAGCCATTAGATTAGCTCTCCATTCGTAAACGCATATTTATCTACACTCAGCAATCCAGATAAATATTCGTTTATACCTTGCGGAGCGAAGCTTTCCTTAAATTAAAACTACCGTCCCCGTGCATCTGCCCTCCGCAGCAGCCGACTAAACGAGCTCGTTGATTTATTCCTCCCAGAAAACGGACAAAATGGAGAAGCTGGAGGTGAAGAAGGTAAAGGCGAAGAAGGCTGACAAGGAGAAGAACTACGAGCTGCCCGAGATCCCGGATTACGAGCGACCGGTCCTCGAGAAGCCCCAGGAATTCGACTTTGGCGAGCACGTACCGCGAGGGAAGACCAAACTCGACAGGCCGGCGACTCAGGTGAGCTGTCTCGTACGACCAGCCCGATTAATCATATCGAGAGCGAGCCGTAACTCATTGTTTTTCTCTCGTTTTTCACGTACCTTCCGCTCCGGCCGCGCAGAAATTCGACTCGAAGGTGATGTATCATTATCAAGAGCGATTTATGCGCTCGATTATTACGCTTTGTACGCCCACGCGGGCGGCTACGCAGCTTTTGCCAATTGCCCCCGACGACGACGCCGACAGCCCGGTCCAGTAAGTCGAATCGCGGTGCTTTATTACGACACTGGGGCGCAATATTTTATAAACGTTTCGAGGACTTTCGAGAGACCGCGGTATTTTCGTCGGCTTTGTCGATTGAATAATGGAATGATAAAGCTTTTTTTGCATTAAAGATGCCAGGCTAAAGTTAGAATGATTTTCTGAATTAATTTGAATAAGGATAAAAGCGAGTTGAAACATTTCCAAAATGTACCCGGCTAAATGACCACTAATAATTAAAGAAATTTTTCGTTTACCGCTGCAACGCGAAATTCGAAATGAAAATTAATTTCCAAGTTTCTTCCCAGCTTCAATAATTCGTTTAATTAGCTTAAATGAAAAGAGGCCTTGCTTACACTTGATACTCCTCCGCGGTCCAGGTTATTTCCAGCCTCCAGCTACCCGGAGTGAGAAAAGTCATCACCGAAGGCGCGTAAAATGAGGTGGAGATCGGTTTCGCGGCGGCGGCGGTCGACTGGCTCGCTAATCGGCTCGGCTCGCGATCGCAGGGTCTCTCTTGCGTATCGGGCTTAAGATTAATTAGGCAGAGGTGCCTCGCTTAGGTGGCTCGCAAGAGCATAATGGGACCTTGGGTATTTTTGGAAATTATTACGAGGCGCTAGAGGTGCGCGCGCTCTCGCTTACACTGGCGGGTCAGTAGCCGTGAACGTTCCCTAAGCTTAGTCGCTTGAGCGCTGTTAGTCCCGCTGCCTCTTGGTCCGGCGGCAGAACCTTTTTTTTTTTTTTACTCACCGAGGAGCTCTGTGCGCAGCCGAAGGTACCGGAGATCAAGACCCCGGAGATCAAGGCACCGGCCGAGGCCCCCAAGATCGAGGTCAGCAAGGACGTCACGCCCTTACAAAGCCGCAGGGGCTCGATCATCGTACCCGGAAGTGGCGCCAGCAGCCGCAGGGGATCCCTCATACCCCCCGAGGAACTTGGACGCAGACCCAGTCTCATTATCAGCGACGAGGTACCGCTTCATCCTCTTTTTACGACCTTACCTACCTGGATTAGTTTCTCGATCAGTCCTGTCTTCTACTTCTACCTCTACTTCTTCTTTTGCTCTGTGAATTTATCTGTCTCTATCGAAGCGTTCCAGGACAAGTCGAACCCAAGCAGCCTCTTTCGCGCGGATAATCTAGCAATTTCTGGTCTAGTTTTGGGTTCGGCTTGTCGAAAGAAACCGATCTTGCGATATTCGCGTTTGAAAGAGTTGCATACTTTTCTTACAATAGTTGTAGATGTTAGTCATAGTGATTTGATGACTGGATTTTACTAGAGAGCATAGTTTTAATTAGATTCACAGTTTAGTGGGATTGTTGCTAAAATGACATGATAGTTTAGTTTACTTAGTTTACTTATCCCAAATCCCGACGTTCAAATCCTCTCTCATGGAATGGTCACTTAGTGAATCGTACCGTCTACGTTAATGTAGTCTAGACAATAGCACTTACAGTCGCATCAGTAGTTAATTTCCTATCAAAGTACAAGCACCGAGGATAAAAAAGTGAGAGATATAACGAAAACTAGGGCACGTAAAGTGGTATCGCTGACGAGGAACACGGCGCTGAAGGGGGAAAGACGTAAAGGACGTCGGGTAAAACTTATACAAATACAGGCCACAGCGTATCTTAAAGTTAAAGTAACGAGAATAAGCACGATATACAACACCAACAACATTGCTCACACAATCATGCTCATAACAATTTGGTCCATAGGAAAATAGAAAGCTGCGCCCCGGCGAGGTGTTGGATGAGCGTAGGGTGAGTCTTTTTTCCTTCCTCGCGATGAAGAGGAAGCCACTTATAACCGATAACGGCGATGATAATAATCACAATAATATAATAATAATAATCATTATATTAAACAGAATAATACTATTAATGATTAAAATAAGGATAAGGATAACGATCGCCATAATAATGAATAACCACCATAACACATCAAAAAACAATAATAAAAGAATAATTCTAATAATGGTAATGATGACAGTAATTTCAATAATAATAATAATACCAACTGCACTCAAACAATTGCACACTCACGCACTTTTTACCCACTCTTACTCTACTTTCCAGCACCGGCATTCCAGATAATTTTATTTCAAATCCGTAATCTACCGCCTCCCCTATTTGCAACTTTTCTTTTCAACACTCACTCAATTACTCAATCAAACACTGGCACACACTAAATAAACCGAATGAGAAAACGCCCATGCAGTAACAGCGATTAATAGTCACAGTTTCAGTAGAATGCGGAACAATTCGTCCCTCCCAACTGTGATTATTAATATGTCATAAAAGCACCTGATCTAAACTGAGAAACATAAATAAAAAGAAAGAAAAAAAATCATTTCGGTCAATCCAACGACGAGGCCTCCCGAGACGCGTCTCTGACGAAAAGTATCCGTGAATTGGAAGGCGGCGAGGCGATCATGGAGCTGCCTGCTTAGCAGGTCCTGGAAGAAGCTCAAAATCTCTCGCGCCCGCGCCGGGCTATATAATCTTATATGTTTAATAAATTACCGCTCAAAATAAGCAAGCGATTCCCTAAAATAGCACTCTTTCGCGTTCGCGAATGTATGCCATCTGGCAAAGGCCTCCACCGAGACCTAATCATATTTTTCTAGATTCCATCTATTAATTGCCCCGCGGCTCTAATTATCCGCGCGGCAAAGAAATCGCCGCCGATCGACACACTTCTTGCGACGGGGAACGAGAAAAATCGCGCCCCCCCCCGAGGCGGAGCCCGGAGCCGCCGCTCGCTGGCTATTGTAACTTTGCTTCGAGATCGATCGCCGGCTGCAGCGCATCAGCGCTAATATATCGCGTCTGCACGTGTTTCGTAAAATAAGGCCGCAACGGGATAATTCCGTGCCAATTTCGCCTTTTTGCATCTCTCCGCTCGGGCCAGGTGATGTACTGCCGTACGCACGTTCCTTAATCTTTCCGCAATTAAATATTAGTTATTCGTGGAAAATTAGGCTCGAGCTCGCGTCCAACAGATTTACGGAGGGACAACACAAACACGGATACTTTTTGCACGCGGAAGTCAGCGGGTTTATAGTGCACACCTCGTTTGTTACGCAACGAGAAGCGACAGCTCTAAATCATAGCGGACCCTCTGTACGCACCTGTAAAAGGAGACCGATTATAAAAAGACTGATTTAAAGCGAATTCGCTAACGCTAAGAGTACATCCCGAATGTGTATGTGAATCGCGGCCAGCTGGGCGCTTCCCCCCTCCCCCTCTCACTTCCTCCCCCCCTAATTCTCTTCGTGGTCACGTTTTGCACTACTTATTGTTCTTTTTGCTGATGAAGACTTTGCAGGAGTATTTGTAGGCAGCCGTCGCTGTGCACGAGTCCTTTGTAACTTTTGTCGGTTGTTCTAGCGATTAAGCAATTACGAAATGTCTATATTCCCACTGTGATAAAGCAAACAAATTGTGTCTCTATGTGTGTGTACATGTCCAAGCCTCATGTTCGTCTCTTGTACTTTTTCTGCAGGTTAGATTACGGCCCGGCGAGGTGTTGGATGCCAAGGTGAGATTTGTGTTCGCTATAACACAAAGCTTACCTATGTACCTCCAGAATTCGTGCAGCTGCAAGCGATCCCGCATCGCTATTTCCCCTCGGAGGGAAGAAAACGGTTGATAAGACACTGCGCTGCGCAGGAACGCAACCACTCTCGAAGCCGTTTTCTTCCCTCTGCTAATCCACCCCGGCCTCAGCAGCCTCCGCAGCTGCATCTTAATAATAATAATATTAATAATAATAAACGATACGACGAGAATTTCGCTTGCAGAACAAAATCACTAACAGCGGACGCGTCACGTTCACGCGGTAATTGCAGGCGATCAGGGAAACGCACGACGTTCTTTAATTGTTGTATACGAAAAGCTTTTGTTTCCATTTCAAGCAGTTACGATTTTTGATCGATCAGAAAAATCTCATGTGTTTTGTATTCCGTTTGTTCCATTTGTTTTTTGGGAAAACGATCAACACAGAGACTCGGAAGACCCGGCGAACTGATTGAGGACGACAAGGTTAGATATCTCTTCGATTAAACTTTTTTTGATGGTGGCCGACGTGCCAACTGTGATTAAAAAACTATCGTGATTAACCTCGTGGATATAAAATTTTACAATTAGTCTCTGTGTACTTAATTATTGTTACATTTTTTTCACGATCTTTACCTTTTGTATATTACAGATATGTGTTCTCATACTTTTTGTGTCTCACTTTTTCTTCCAAAACTGTATGTTTATACATTATATGTTCAAAATTCCGTTAGTTAAGTGTACGAAGATAGAATATATTCGCTCGAAGCAACCGAAGCGGCAGCAGTTTTTATTAGCATCATATAGTTTTTTCATATTTTTTCATCATTCATAAGTGAATGATTCTTTTTTTTTTTTTGGAAATTTTTGTCAATCACATTTCCACAAGTAAGATTTTCACCGCTAAACGATTAAGCGCGGAATGCTGCCGCACGTTTGTTTTGCTGCTTTCGCGCTTAGCGAATTTTGTGTTACCTGTCATGTTCACGAAAAAACTCCCACCTTAAGTGTTATTACTTATCACAAAGTTTACAACAATTTGTGATCTTCCCCTGCTATTTTAAATGTTTATGTGTTGCCGCTTCTTCCCCATGTGTTATTTACAACAAACCCCCTAATTTCGCCTTATTTGGCCAACGCAAACCAGACGTAAATTGAAAATAACACTGAAAAGTAGCGCAAATGTCAATAATAGTAATTAATGTTAAAAGAAATTGTAGTAATAACCGAACAATCAGACGGTGCTCAGTATACAGTAATAAAGAGCACCGGCTAAGAAACTCTTACATCATACAAGCCCGTAGAATCTCTTAATTATCCCAAAGAAACGCTGAAATGACGAGGGAGCTCGTTATTACAGAAAATCATACTTAAAAAGTACATTAGTGACTAAAGGACACGCCATTGACACACCAGTGAATTGACCGTAGTTCACAAAGGTACCTAACCGCACAAGGGTGACTAACCAAATCATCATCAACGAATATCATCAATCATCAGTAATCTAACTACCGTATCTAATCCCTCGCCCATCAAACCCTCATCAAAAATTGTATTAACTGCGCACCAACGCATACAAACTTATTAAAACCAACTCTGTTTGCCAATTCTACCTCTATGCAATCGATCAGACACGGGTCTGCTTGATTTTTGCACTGAATACTAAAGCCATCGAACCGACGGAGCCAAGGTAGGTGTCGCGTTGGGAGTGCAAAAGCCAAGCGAGACTGTCAAACGAAAGCTGAATTCTAGGCGGGATTATTAATCTGCCATTGTTTTGCGTTCGCGCGTTGCTGCTGGACCAACAGCGACGTCGTCCGAGTACGGACGCGCGACGGCTCAGCGTGGCGGATCTCGAGAATAAGATCAATCAACCCAGCACCCCGCTCAGAGATGTCGGGCCAGGGGGACCGCCGCAAATCGTCGACTACCAGGAGTCTAACTCCGCTGTCGAAGGTTCCTTTTTTTTTACGTTCTTCGAAACTTCTGAATGCTTTACAAGGAGAATTAGCTGACCGAAACAACTTGTTAAAAATGTTTAGACTCGACGGCATACCTCAGCGCTCAGGTCGAGGGTACACCAGCGCCGACCTTTAAATTCTACAAGGGTATGACCGAAATTATCGAGGGAGGTCGATTCAAGTTCCTCACCGATTCCGAAACGAATTCAATCACACTATGCATGCGCAGAACAAAGCCGAACGACGAGGGCACCTACAAAATTGTTGTCAGCAACATCCATGGCGAGGACTCGGCCGAGATGCAGCTTTACGTCTCAGGTAATTCCCCGCTGAGATAATGACGAGTACTCTTTCGTACGAAATGAAATAAATTTTCAAACGTCTGCAGACTCGAGTGGTATGGACTTCCGTGCCATGTTGAAGAAACGCAAGTACCAGAAGTGGGCGCGGGAACAAGAACAAGAGAAGGTCGACCTGAAAGAGGTCGAGAAACCTATTCCAGCCCTCAAGAAAGTAGAAAAGGTTTGTAATTTTTTATTTATATTTGACCAAAACTTCTTTTAATATTTTAGTGGGGAAATTAGCTAAGCTTTTAATAGTTGGAACTCGCAATATTTCCTGGCTCGCAAGTGTAAGTCCAAAAGTTTGATCGTATTTTTATTTTATTTTTACTTCCCGTCAGTTTTATACCTTACTTTTTGCATTTTGTACCCGTTCCTATTTAATAAGTATTTTAGTAGTAATATTCAAATTTGTAGAATTGTAAATCCTAAAAAAATATTCTGTGATATGTAGACTAATACTGCACAATTTGAAGGTGTTTGGTATGAACCTCATTAATTATTTCACTTTTTAATATATGTATTTTTTGAAAATCAATTTGTCAGTTTGAGTTCCAAGAATATGTTAGAATTTAATTAATAACTTTTAGCTATGAAGATACTCAATGGAGGAGCATCGAATGTGTATTTACAGAAAACAGATTTTTGATAAATTATAAAAATTTATATTTACCTTTATAAGATGTAAATTCAGTACATTGGCAGAAATTTAACTATTTATAAAAAAATATTTTTCTACAAATTTTTTTATATGCAGATATTACATATTTTTTCTACCAAAGTACTTTTATGTAGGACAACTTCTCACTAATCCGTATTGTATTTCAATCGGATATAGAAAGCAAATGAAGATGACACACCACTAAAACTTGGGGAAGTGAAAATCGACAGCAATAAGCGTCAACTTAAATCCGTCAAAGTTTGTACTGATTACAACTTCTATCGTAGCTGTCATGCGTTTGGGGTGAAAAGTAGTCGATCCACGTTTTTTCGAATTTTTTCAAATTTTTCATGGTCTCAAACCAAACCTAGTTCTTTCGTAGGTATTGTTTAGATGATTGATTTTTACATCATCTTTTTTCGGCTCGTCATTTTTTACAGAATTAGTCTGAAGTAATGATTTACTTGTTTTGATAGAGCGACTGTGGAAGGCGATAGTCGAGATGTTATCAATCTGCTGCACCACACACTCAAGACCTATATAGCAACAGATTGCACTTACATAGCAGTAGATTGCATGATTATAGTTTATTTTTAGCAGGCGACACATTTGCTGATAGGCAAAGATACTTTTTGCATGAAAATTACTCGGCAAATTATTAGATATTGTTGAAGAGGCGAAACGAATTAGTTTAACGACAATGCTGTTTCGAGTTTACTATTATTTATTTTAGACCACTACCAGTTGTTCACGTAGACCCTCGCTTGCCGAATTAATCCCAGATTGGCCAGTGCTTCATCACTTCATCAAGACGGAGGTTGGAGTTGTGGTTATCAAGTATACCGATGTTCTTGTCAATGTTCCAATGTTCTCTATCTCGTATCTCAATATCGTCTACCGCTTAAAACTTCGAAATTCTCAACAAAACGCTTATTATATTTAGCTACGTCTTCTCTCTTTCTATTCTATTATCTTTCTTTCTTTACATATAATTTTATACTGTTATGGAAATTTGCAAATTAATAAACTATGCACACAATGCTTCATAGATAATTAGTGCTTGATAATGTCGTTTAAAGAGGATTGCACGTAAACGTTTCGTGTCGATGTTGTCGTTGCCAATATTTCAAAGGCGATAAACATTTTTCAAACTGGTTTTTAAGATTTTTCCATCATTCAGGATTTTTGTAGCGTCATCGATGGTCTACGCTCGTTTTTTCGAAGTGTTCTTCATCATTTTATTAGACTTTTTTATTTTTAATGTAGAAAAGGTTGTCTTTTTGATACGTTTTTATGTTAGCAGTTCCACCTTTTCAGGAACATTGATTTTTGAAGACTGAAGATTTTGAATTTTTTACAATCATAATTTTTACATCGATGAAATTTAGTCCGTTATTATTTTATTCCGTTTAGTAATTATATCTTGTGCTTCAATTTAGAAACCTGAATCGTTCTTAAAACCACTGATCGATCAATACGCAAAGGAAGGAAAAGACAAGAAAGTCACATTCGAAGCCAATTTCTCAAAACCAAATTGCAAACCAAAGTGGTACTTCAGAAAAGACGTAAGAAATTTATCAAAATTTTAACTTTGTATTCCTACTCTTTTTATATTAATATACATTTAACTATTTAACTATTTAATAAAATCATAAAATTGCAGGAGCTGTTCGAGTCCAAAAAATATAAATTCAAAAATGAAGAGGATTGTTATCAACTTATTATTCTTGGTCCTAAAGTGGAAGATACTGGCAAATATACAATTGATATATCTGGAATTTCGAGTACAGCTTTCCTTAATGTCGATGGTAGTACCTTAATCCTTAATAAATTAAAATATTTTTTAATAAACATTTTAATAATAAAATGTATTTTTTAAAGAACCCGACCCAACGTATACCTTTGTCAAGCCTCTCAATCAGCAAACCAGTGGCTTTAATAAGCATGAAGTTCAACTTGAGTGTACTGTCAGCTCAAATATGGCACAAGTGTCTTGGTATAAAGGAAAAACCAAATTGGAGGATGGCGATGTTTACCAAATTTCAAAAGACATGGCTGGCGTATGCCGTTTGACTATCCGTAAAGCAACATTCGACGACAGTGGCGAATACTTCTGTAAAATTAGTAAACAGACTGATAAGACAGATACAACTCTTTCGATTATAGGTAAACTTTCATCGTTATTGCAAAATATAAAAAAATGTTTAAATATTAATGTAAATTATTCTCGCGTTATCTTGTTAAATCACAGAATATCCATACAAGTTTGTGAAAGTATTAAAACACCAGACAGCTACAGAAAAAGAGACAATTACTTTGGCTTGTGAGCTCGATGACGCTGAAGGAGATGTCAAATGGTACAAAGGAGATCAAGAAATTCTTTCTGATAAAAGGTATAATAAACTTTTTTCGGTACAAGTAAAGTTCGATTTTATGGACTCAAAATAGACTCTAAAATACTTACTTTAAAAGCAACTTTTAAGCCTCAAACCGAAAAGTACCCGATTTCGTATAAAATTTTAATAATCACTTGCTCTTTACAGAGTTCAAGTTAAAGTCGAGGGCCGTAAAAGAAAACTTATCATTAAAGATGCTAAAGTTACCGATGCTGGCATGTATTCTTGCGTGAGTAACGCCGACAAAACTGAGGCAGAGCTCGTTGTCAACTGTAAGCTTAAAAATGTTTACCTTGGATAATATATTTTTAAACTTATATTTTAATTAACACACCAACTTTTCCAGATCTCAATCGCTTCAACAAGAAGCTTAAGGATACTATCGGTATTGAACGTGAAAAGGTTGTTCTGGATGTGGAGCTTCAAGACCAAACCGCTCCTGCTAATTGGTTCTTCAATGGCAAACCCATTGAACCAACTGAAAGAATTGAAATTAAGAATCTGGGCGGTGGCAAACACCAGTTGGTATTTAACAGAGCCGAAATGGAAGACGACGGTGAAATAACTTGCGAGAGCGGAGAATTGAAGAGCTCGTGTAAATTAACCATCAAGAAAGGTGAAAGCAAACCTATTGCCGAAATTCCAGATAAGGTTGAAGGGCCCTGCAGTGCGCCTATTGTATTTATTATACCATACAAAAGTAAGAAAGATTTTACATCTTATTTTTTGTCGTTTTATCATAATTTACACGATAATTATTTATTCTAGTTGAGGGAACTAAGCAGTCTCAAGTTGAAGCTAAGCTTATGAAAGATGGCAAGGCCCTTCCACTTAAAGATGTTGAAATTGTGGTTGGCGAAGATAAAATTACTTATAAAATTAAGAAGCCACAGCACGATCAATCTGGTATTTATCAAATCAAGATTGGCAATGCTCAAGGAGAGGAAGTTAAAGACGTCTTTGTCAATATGCAAGGTAAAATAAATTTTTTTTTAATTTAAGTACTTTTGGTTTTATATATTATTTTCAATAAAATTAATATCAAATATTTTATTTATCGTACGGTGCAGAGGTCCCAACTCCTCCATTGGATGTCGAAGTATCAGATGTCTTTGCGACAAGCTGCGTCGTTTCCTTCAAACCAAGTAAGGACGACGGAGGTTCACCAATAACTAAATATGTCGTCGAACGACTAGATATGAGCTTAAAGGCTCAATGGGACAGCGTAGGAGAGGTAATGCCTGGAGAAAAAACTAGTTACAAAGTTGAAGATCTCGTTACAAAGAAAGAATACAAATTCCGCATCCGTGCTGTCAATAAAATTGGATCCAGTGAACCAGCATTGTTTGGAAAACCAATTTTGGCTAAAGATCCTTGGGGTAAATTTTGGTTTTAGATTTCAATTTCATTTATACACTCGTTAAAATACAGAAGTATTAAAATAAATCCTTTTGTTAATGTAGATGAGCCTGGAAAACCTGGAAATGTCGAAGTTACTGATTGGGATGTTGATCATGCTGATCTTAAATGGACGAAGCCAGAAAGTGACGGTGGTGCTCCAATCACTGGTTATGTTATTGAATATAAGGAGAAATTCGGCAAGGAATGGGTAAAGGGTAAAGAGATCGAGGGCGATGTAACTCAGGGTACAATCGACGGACTGAAAGAGGGACAACAATACGAATTCCGTATTCGTGCAGTTAACAAGGCAGGACCTGGAGAGCCTTCCGATCCTACCAAACCGATTATCGCCAAAAGCCGATTTGTCAAGCCTTTCATTGTTGGAGATGGTTTGAAGAACCTTGTCATCAAGAAGGGACAGGTCATTAAATACGACATTAAGTATCAGGGTGAGCCAGAACCTGAAGTTAAATGGTTCTTGGGAGATAAGGAATTAGTACAAGATGCAGCCGAAAGATTAACGATTGATAGATATGAACGAAATACAGTATTAACTGTAAGAAAAACAACCAGGCCTGATTCTGGCAAATACAAACTGGTATTAACAAACAGTTCTGGTACTTGTGAAAGTATGGCTGATGTAGTTGTATTAGATAAACCATCAAAACCAATGGGACCACTCGAAGCAACAGAAGTACGCTCAGATCATATTACCGTCAAATGGAAGAAACCAAAGGATGACGGAGGCACCGACGTTACAGGCTATACTTTGGAAAAAATGGATATGGATACCGGTAGATGGATTCCAGCTGGCGAAGTTGGTCCGGGTGAACCACATGTCTTTACTTTCACTGGCTTGACTCCCAAGAAGAAATATAAGTTCCGTGTAAAGGCTGTTAACAAGGAAGGTGAATCTGAACCTCTTGAGACTGATGAGTCCATTGTGGCTAAGAATCCTTATGGTAAATATATTTATAATTTATTTTAAGACATGTGAACAAAATTCATAAATGTTTTATTTTCCATTTTTAGATGAGCCTGGCAAACCAGGAAAACCAGAAATCTTTGATTATGATAATGTTAGTGTTAGTTTGAAATGGGCCAGGCCTGACAGTGATGGCGGTAGACCAATAACGCATTACACTGTTGAAATGAAAGACAAATTCTCACCAGATTGGGTTGAGGTCACAAAGACAAGCGATGACAATCCAGAAGTTAAGGTTGAAGGACTCAAAGAAAAAATGGTCTATCAATTCAGAGTACGAGCACACAATAAAGCAGGTTGCGGGCAACCTAGTGAACCTACTGATAATCATTTATGCAAACACAAGAATCGTAAATACTTTTAGTTCAATATTCGCGCAAATACCATTAATAGACGTTATAATAATTAAACTTTTTAATTTTAGTTAAACCAAGAATTGATCGCGAAACATTCAAATCTGTCACAATCAAAGCCGGAAGAACGCACAAATGGTCTGTTGATGTTATTGGAGAACCACCGCCCGATTGCAAATGGGTTTGGAGAGACAATATTCCTCTTACAACTACGGAACGTATTAAAATTGAAAATGTTGATTATCACACAGACTTCACAATTATTAATGCAGTAAGAAAAGATACTGGAAAATACACCCTAATTGCCGAAAATGCTAGCGGAAAAGATACCGAAACAGTTGAATTGATTGTTCTTGGTTAGTTTTGTTTTATTATTTTTTTTTTTTTTTCATTTTTCACGTATTACAGCTTTCATTATTTGAATATTTATTTTTATTTATAGGCAAACCTGATCCACCAAAGGGACCACTCGTAGTTTCTGATGTAACAAAAACTAGTGCGAAAGTTAAATGGCAAAAACCCGAAGATGATGGCGGATGTCCGATAAAGGAATATGAAATTGAAAAAATGGACACGAAAACTGGAAAATGGGTTCGTGTTGGAAAAGTTCCAGGAGATGGTGCTACAGAATTTGATATCCCTGGATTGACTCCTGGTAGCGAATACAAATTCCGGGTAACCGCTATTAATGATGAAGGTGACTCTGAACCACTTGAAAGTGAACGTGGAGTTGTTGCTAAAAATCCATTTGGTAAGTATTAATTATAAAAAAGAAGTGGATTATTACAGAATTTTAATATTAATAGGTAATATCTTAATTAATTAAATTGACGATTTACAGACGAACCTCTTAAACCTGGTACACCAGAAATTACTGATTATGATAATGAATCTGTTAGCCTTAAATGGACTCCTCCAGAATTTGATGGTGGAAGTCCTATTGAAAAATACATTATTGAGAAGAAAGACCGTTACAAACCAGAATGGGAAAAAGCTATTGAAGTTCCTGGTAATTTACTTGAAGCTAAAGTAGCAGGCTTAAAAGAAAAAGGAGAGTATCAATTCAGAGTCATCGCTGTTAACAAAGCTGGCCCTTCACCTCCCTCAGATGCATCTAAAACGCAGATTTGCAAACACAAATCTCGTAAATATAAACTTTTAAATATTGTTATTAATTTTTTTACAAGTTACTAATTCTTCTTGTTTTTTATACAGTTAAACCAAGAATTGACAGAACAAATCTTAAACCAATCGTGGTTAGAGCTGGTAAGCCCATCAAGTACGACGTGGATGTACGAGGTGAACCGCCTCCAGAAACAACATGGTACCACAAGGGCACTGAGGTCAAATCTGGTGGAAATATTGAAATTGTCAACGTTGAATATAACACCAAGATTACAATTTCTGATAGTATTAGAGCTAACACTGGCGTCTGGAAAATTAAGGCTGTGAATGCACATGGTGAAGATGAAGCTGAAGTAGAAGTTACTGTTCTTTGTAAGTGTTTTTAATTTAAAATTAGCTGCAATCATAATTTATAATTATTAAAAATTCGTGAAATTTTTGTTTTTAGCTGCACCTTCAAAACCAAAAGGACCACTTAAAGTATCCGATGTTACTAAGAGTGGCTGTAAATTGAAGTGGGAGAAGCCCGAAGACGATGGAGGCAAACCAATCACAGGGTATCAAGTGGAGAAATTAGATAAAGCTACTGGTCGCTGGGTACCAGTTGGACGTACAAATGATACTGAAATGGACGTCAAGGGATTACAAGAAGGTCATGATTACGAATTCAGAGTTAAAGCGATTAACGAAGAAGGAGAATCTGAGCCACTTGTTACTGATAGAGCTATTACTGCTAAGAATCCATTTGATCTTCCTGGTAAACCAAGTGTACCCGAATTCGAAGATTGGGACGTAGACCGCGTTGATCTTAAATGGGAAGCACCAAAGGACGATGGTGGTGCACCGATCACTGGATATATTATCGAAAAGAAAGAAAAATTGACAAGTCACTGGGAGGAAGCTGTTACTACTACCTCTTCTCAACCAAGAGGTCGTGTTACTGGTCTTAGGAAGGGTGCTACTTACCAATTTAGAGTACGAGCTGTTAATAAAGCTGGACCAGGTGAACCTAGTGAGCCTACAAAACCACACGTTGCTAAAGCACGCTTCCGTAAGTAGAATTTTTTTCATTTTTATTGGTTTCGAGACTGCAAATTTAAAAATTTAATACTCTCTTTATAGTTAAACCACATATTAATCGTGATAAATTACAAACTGTGAAAGTAAGAGCAGGACAACTTGTGAAACTTGATGTAGATGTAGAAGGTGAACCTCCGCCAACTATTACATGGTTCAGGGGTGCTAAACAACTGTCCACCAGTGCAAATATTAAAATCGATAACGAAGATTACAATACAAAGGTGCAGTTGTCTAATACAACTCGAGAGGATACAGGAAAATATACAATTAAGGCTGTGAATGATTCAGGCTCCGATGAAGCCGACGTAGAAATAATAATTCTTGGTAAGAAGAATGATTGCTAATGAAGATATTTTTATAAAAGTATTTTTTCCTGCTATTATTTAATATTGATCCATAATTTTTTATTTATAACTTTTACAGATAAGCCAGGTAAACCTGAAGGACCTCTCGAAGTTACTGATGTACATAAAGAAGGTTGCAAACTTAAATGGAAGAAACCAAAAGATGATGGAGGCTTACCTTTATCAAGCTACGTCATTGAAAAAATGGACGTTACTACTGGCCGATGGGTACCTGCTGGTATTGTAGATCCAGAGAAAACTGAACACTCTATTACTGGATTGGAACCAGGAAGAAAATATGAATTCCGTGTTAAGGCTGTTAATGAAGAAGGCGAATCTGAACCATTACAGACTGACACAGCTATCCTTGCCAAGAATCCTTACGGTATGTATTTTATAATTAATCTCAATAAATATCAACAAAAATATCTTTTATTAAATTAATATTAATATTTTTTTTTTATAAAAAAAAACAGATACTCCGGCGGCGCCAGGTCTTCCAGAAATTGTAGACTGGTCCGAAAATATGGTAAAATTGAAGTGGGAACCACCTATTAGAGATGGTGGTGCTCCAATTACTGGATACATTATTGAGATGAAAGATAAATTTGGAACCAGCTTCGTCAAGGCTGCAGAGGTTGAAGGTCCATATTGCACCGGAACTGTACCAAAATTAGAAGAAGGCAACCAGTATCAATTCAGAGTACGTGCTGTTAACAAAGCTGGTCCAGGAGAACCCAGCGAAGCCACTAACCCACACACCGCTAAAGCTCGATGGCGTAAGTAGTTAATTTTTTATTGCAGCTATCACAAGCATTTTCTAAATTATTAATTTTTTTTTTATTTTGAAACAGTTAAACCATACATTGACAGGACGAATCTGCAACCAACGACAATTAAGGTTGGACTTACATTGTCATTGGATGTTAATATCATCGGTGAACCTCCTCCAACTGTCACGTGGTCTTACAAAGGAAAAGAAATTGTGTCAGATGATCAAATGCGCATTGATAATGCTGATTATAATACCAAATTTTTGATCTTGAAATGTAAAAGAGGACACACTGGAAGATACACTATCAAAGCTAAGAATGAAGTTGGAGAAGATATTGCAGAATTTGATCTCCTTGTATTAGGAAAACCAAGCAAGCCAACGGTATGTACAATAACTGTAAAAAACTATTTCAATGAATATTTTAAATACTTATAAAATATTCATCGTAAGCAAAATTTAGTTACTTATATATTATAAAAAACAAACGTAATCATTAATTTTGATTTAAGGGACCACTGGAAGTTTCCGATGTGAACAAACATGGTTGCAAACTTAAGTGGAAGAAACCAGAGGATGATGGAGGAGCTCCTGTTGAATATTATGAAATTGAGAAACTGGATCCACTTTCTGGACAATGGGTTCCTTGTGGTAGATCAACGGAACCAGAAGCAAATATTACGGGCTTACTAGAAGGCAAACCATACAAATTCAGAGTTAAAGCAGTCAACAAAGAGGGAGAGTCTGAAGAATTGGAAGCTGATAAGTCTATTATCGCTAAAAATCCATTTGGTAATCGCCATTAAAATAATAAAATATAATATCTATCAAATTCATATAATTATATCTTACTTACCTTACACTTTCTCTATTTTAGATGAGCCTGGAAAACCAGGACGTCCCAATCTTACCAACTGGGATAAGGACTTTGTTGACCTTCAATGGACCCCACCAGCAGATGATGGTGGTGCCCCAATTGAAAAATACATTGTACAAATGCGCGATAAAGAAGGCAGACAATGGGTTGATGTAGCTAAAGTTCCAGGAACAAAGACCGACGCAAAAGTAACTGACGGAATTGAAGAAGGTCATGAATATGAATTTAGGGTTGTTGCTGTTAATAAAGCTGGACCTGGTGAACCAAGTGACACATCGAAGAGTGTTGTAGCAAAACCACGTTTTCGTAAGTTTATATAAAATATTTTTTCTTGTTGCTTCTGTTTGGAGGGACTATATAAACCTATGTATTTTCTTTGCAGTTGCTCCTCACATCGATCGTACGAACTTACAGAAAAAAGTTATGCGCGTTGGACAAATGTTGCGAATGGAGGCTAAAATTACTGGTGAACCTGCACCAACTGTTACCTGGAAATTAAAAGAAAAGAATACTGTACTGAGGACGCAAGACCGTCTGAAAATCGAAAATGAGGATTATCATACAAGCTTTATTCTCAATAAGTTGGAACGTTCTGATACTGGAACGTACATCGTGTCTGCCAAGAATGATAGCGGCGAAGATACCGTTGAAATAGAACTCCAAGTTTTAAGTAAGCCCGGCAAACCAAAGGGTCCGTTGCAAGTATCTGACGTTACAGCTGAAGGCTGCAAGTTGAAATGGGAGAAACCAGAAGATGATGGTGGCGATCCAGTCGATCATTATGTTATTGAACGAATGGACGTTGACATGGGCCGATGGGTACCATGTGGAATTAGCAAGACGCCAGAAGCCGATGTTGCAGGCTTGAACGAAGGAAAAGACTATCAATTCCGCGTGAAAGCTGTAAACAGTGAAGGAGAATCTGAACCTTTGGAAACAACCATGCCAACAACTGCTAAGAACCCGTACGGCGAACCTGACGCTCCAGGAAAACCTGAGTTTAAAGATTGGGACAAGAATCACGCTACAATTAAATGGGCACCTCCTAAGAATGACGGTGGAGCACCAATTGAAAAATATATTATCGAAAAGAAAGATCAGTACGGTAAATGGCAAAAGGCTGCCGAAGTTCCAGGATTAAGAAATGACGCTAGAATTGGTGATCTCGTTGAAGGACAAAAATATCAGTTCCGTGTCAAAGCTGTTAATAAAGGAGGTCCAAGTAAACCTAGTGAAGCTTCTGACGTTCTCCTTGCTAAGGATAGATATGCTGCGCCAAAGATTGATCGCTCCAATCTGAAAGATATAACAGTTAAAGCTGGAAATCACATTCGGTTGGATGTTAAAGTTTCCGGTGAACCTCCCCCAACTAAATCTTGGTATCTTAACAAGAAGAAACAAGAATCCGAACAAAATGGTGTAGTCATTGAAGAAGAAGATTATAGAACCAAATTCTCTATTGGTTTTGCAACGAGAGCTCATACCGGTGTTTTAACAATCAAGGCTGAAAATGATTCTGGTAAAGACGAGGCCTACGTTACAATTACTGTATTAGATAAACCAGGCAAACCAGAGGGACCACTGAAAGTCGAAAATGTACACAAAGAAGGATGCAGTCTTAAATGGAATCCACCTCTTGATGATGGTGGAGTACCGATCGATCATTATGTTGTTGAAAAAATGGATACTATTAGTGGCAGGTGGATTCCAGTGGGTCGTTCAACAGAACCTAAGATGGAAGTTGAAAATCTGGTTCCAGGACAAGAATATAAATTCAGAGTAGCTGCCGTTAATGCCGAAGGCGAATCAGAACCATTGGTTACTGAACAAGCCATCATTGCTAAAAATCCATTCGGTAAATATTTTTTAATTACAAATTCTAAATATTTATTTTAATTCAATATAAGCCACCATTTTTATATAATGGTTTTTTTAATAAGAAATAATTTTATACTTCTCAATGTGTTTTAGCGATAAAAACTTAATAACAATAACTTTAATAGATGAAGAATTAAATATAATTTAGAAAAAGAAAACATAAAAATAAAACTTTCTTTTAGATGAACCTGGACCTCCTGGCCGACCAGAAGCTACAGACTGGGATAAGGATCGTGTTGATCTAAAATGGACCCCACCAATGAATGATGGTGGTTCTCCAGTTACTGGATATGTTATAGAAAAACGAGAAAAAGGAAGTCCAAAATGGATTAAGGCAGTTGAAACTGTTGGCCCAGATTGCAAAGGTAAAGTGGACAATTTGGATGAAGGTGTCGAGTATGAATTTAGAGTACGAGCAGTCAACGAAGCTGGCCCTGGAGAACCTTCAGATGTCAGTAAACCAGTCACAGCTAAATGCAGAAGGCGTAAGTTACAAGAAATATTATAGTATTGAATTTAATGATGGATTATTTTAATCGAAAATTATTCACCGTTCTTTTCTTTTTCAGTGCCGCCTAAGATTGATAGGAAGAATCTTAGAGATATTACTGTGCATGAAAATGAACCATTCAAATTTGACGTCAAAGTATTTGGTGAACCGGCACCTGATGTTTCTTGGTCTATCAATGGTAAAATTGTACATCAAACAACTTATCGGCGTGTTGAGAATGTACCAAACAATACCAAATTCTTCAACGATAGGCCAGAACGTAAAGATACCGGTGTATACAAAATTAGCGCTAGCAATCAATATGGTTCTGACACTGCCGAAGTTGAAGTCACTGTTGTTTGTAAGTTCTTTTTAAAAATAATTTAAAAATAATATTTTTTTGCATCCCTTTTTATTCATGCATTTTTATTTACCTTGCAGCTAAACCTGATAAGCCCGAAGGACCACTGGAAGTATCTAATGTGCACAAGGATGGTTGCACATTGAAATGGAAGAAACCCAAAGATGATGGTGGTGAACCAATTGAAGGATATCTTATTGAGAAATTCGATCCAGAAACTGGAGTATGGTTACCAATTGGTAGATCAACTGCACCCGAATTTAAGGTAGAAGGTTTGACACCTGGACACGAATACAAATTCCGAGTTAAGGCTGTAAACAAAGAAGGTGAATCTGAACCACTCGAGACAATTGGTTCTATTATTGCTAAAGATCCATTCAGTAAGTTTTCTGATTTGTTTAAAACACTTTATACCTTTATGATGTTAGTATTTGTATCTTTAAATTGAAAAATTCATTTCTTTAGCTATACCATCGCCTCCCGGAGCACCTGAACCAGTTGATTGGACCGCTAATCAAGTTGACCTTAAATGGCCAGAACCAGTCAGCGATGGCGGTACTCCGATTACAGGCTACATCATTGAAAAGAAAGATAAATACAGTACGATGTGGGAAAAAGCCTTGGAAAGAGATGTGCCCGTATGCTCTGCTCTTATTACTGGACTCATTGAGGGTAACGAATACCAATTCCGTGTAATTGCAGTTAACAAAGCTGGTCAATCCGAACCCGGTGACGCAAGCAAAACATTTATTGCCAAGCCACGATTCTGTAAGTATACTTTTTGATTATTAGTCTAATTAATATTTCGTTGCCGTAAATTATTCAAATATTTATTTAATGTATTAATATAAACAGTGGCTCCGAAAATTGATCGACGCACTTTACGTGATGTTACTCTTTCCGCTGGATCAACGCTCAAATTTGACGTTAATGTTATTGGTGAACCTCATCCAACTATGAATTGGCGATTTGGCTCTATGCCTTTGACTCCAAGTAGAACTGTAAATATCGATAACTCTGACTACACAAGCAAATTAACTGTCCGTCCAGTTAAGCGTGACGACAGTGGTGATTACACAATCATTGCCACTAACTCTTGCGGAAAAGACACCGCTACTGTCAAAGTTACTGTTACCGATAAACCATCGGCGCCTGAAGGACCACTTGCTGTTACGGATGTACATAAAGAGGGATGTAAACTTAAATGGAAGCGACCACTTGACGATGGCGGAATGCCAATTGAATATTACCAAGTCGATAAAATGGATCCTGAAACAGGCTGCTGGGTACCATGCGGTCGATCAACAGATCCGAGTAAGTATTTTAATGCAGTACAAATATTTCATTTTTATTGAATAATTTATTAAAATGTTTCGGTTTTTTTTAGACTTGGACGTCACTGGATTAACTCCAGGCAAGGAATATAAATTCCGCGTATCGGCTGTAAATTCTGAGGGCGAATCCGAACCACTCGTTGCTGAACAAACGATTGTTGCTAAGAATCCATATGATGAGCCTGGTAAACCAACAGATCTTGAAGCTACCGATTGGGATAAGGATCATATTGATCTTAAATGGAGGCCACCACTGAATGACGGAGGCTCTCCGATTACAAGCTATGTTGTTGAAAAGAAGGACAAATACGGTGAATGGGAGAAGGCTCTTGAAATTCCAGCATATGGAGGCAGCGACATGCCAGTCAGGGCTACTGTTGGAGATTTGGTTGAAGGACAACCTTATGAGTTCCGCGTTCGTGCTGTAAACAAAGCTGGTCCGAGTGAACCATCTAATCAAACGCCAGTCATTTATGCTAAACCACGTAATCAAGCACCTAAGATCGACAGAACAAATCTTATTGATATCAAAGTCAAAGCTGGTCAAAACTTCAGCTTTGATGTTAAAGTTAGTGGAGAACCTCCTCCATCAACCAGATGGCTCTTGGATAGCAGAGATGTCAGGACAACTGATCGTGTCAAAGTTAAAGATGTTGATTATAACACTCACTTGAGCGTCCGTATGGCTACAAGAGCCGAATCAGGCAAATACCAAATTATTGCTGAGAATATTAATGGCAAGGATGTAGCTTACGTTAAAGTGACAGTCCTTGATAAACCAGGAACACCTGAAGGACCTATAAAGGTTTCTGACGTTACAGCTGAAGGCTGCAAACTTGCATGGAAACCTCCGCTGGACGATGGTGGTTCTCCAATAGAGAAATATGTCATTGAAAAACTTGATGAAGCTACCGGACGATGGGTACCTGCTGGTGAAACTGACGGACCCGAAACTTCTGCAAACATAGAAGGATTAACGCCAAATCATAAGTATAAGTTCAGAGTACGCGCTGTTAATAAGCACGGAAAAGGCGAACCTCTTACCACTACCCAGAGTATCGAAGCAAAGAATCCTTTCGGTGAGTGCAATTTCACACAAATTATATTAAATCAAACTTAAATATAAATATTACTAATTAATATAATTTCGTGTTTAGACGAGCCTGGAAAGCCTGGCACACCCAAAATCAAAGATTACGACACAGACTTTGTGGAGCTTGAATGGACTCGTCCACAGACCGATGGTGGTTCTCCAGTCACTGGATATGTTATTGAAAAACGTGATAAATACAGTCCTACTTGGGAGAAATGTGCCGAAGTGAATGGTGACGTTACAACTGGAAGAGTCAAAGACCTTGTAGAAGGAACTCCATACGAATTCCGGGTTAGGGCAGTTAACAAAGCGGGACCAGGTGAACCATCTGACGCAACGCCTACACACATTGCCCGTCCTAAGAATAGTAAGTCTTCATTACGTAACTTCAAAAATATAAACATTTGCTAAAATAATTAGAATTAAAAAAAGTAGCATCGCTGTCGCGTGTGTTATTATTGGTAAAGCTGCCAAAAAATAAGACCAACAACCTTGCGTTGCGTTCAATGACTTTAAGATCAATGACTAACTGATGGCGCTTAAGTTATCAGACGCTCTCAGTTGATGAGTTGGCTGGCTCCCTCTTTTGGCAGCTTGTCATGTATCGAATTTAAGAAACCGAGTTAATATGCTTTGAAGCCATTGAGCGAGTAGGACGTCTCTTATCAAGCACCGCTTCATTAACGCTTACAAATGTACTCTTTTAATTGTTAAAATAAAATAGACAAATGTAAAATAGTAAATTATGGCAAACAGAAAGATTTCTATTTTAATAGGTATATTGTAAAAAGCTATATTTATCAAATGAACTTAATATTAATACAAATATATTTTTTACAGTGCCACCCAAGATTGACAGAAAATACATGCTGGATGTCAAAGTTAAAGCTGGTAGTTTCTTCGACTTCGATGTTCCTGTAACTGGTGAGCCTCCTCCAAAGAAAGAATGGTCTCTCAAGGGCAATGTGATCACTTCCGACGATCGCATTAAGATTGTAAATGAAGATTACAACACCAGAGTACGTGTTTTGGAAGCGTTACGTGCAGACTCTGGAGAATATACACTTACAGCACGAAATTCGAACGGCAAGGATAGTGCCACGTTAAGAGTCGTCGTGCTCGATGTTCCTTCTCCACCGGAAGGTCCATTGAAGATTGGAGACGTTTCGAAGAGTGGCTGCAAACTTGCTTGGAAACCACCTAAAGACGATGGTGGCTCAGAAATTCTTCATTATATCGTCGAGAAAATGGATACTGAAAGTATGCGCTGGGTTCCACTTTGCGAATCCATTGCAACGAATGCTGTGATCGATCATTTAATCGAAGGCCACCAGTACAGCTTCCGCGTTAGAGCTGTGAACAAACAAGGAGAATCACCTCCACTCAACGGCCTTGAAAGTATCATTGCCCTTGATCCATTCGGAAAACCAGAAAAACCTGGTACTCCATCTGTCACAGACTGGGACAAAAACCGTGTCGATTTGGACTGGACTCCACCGAAAAGAGATGGAGGTGCTCCAATTACTGGATATATTATTGAAAAACGACCTAAATTCGGACAATGGGAGAAGGCCCTTGAGGTTGATGCTGACAAGACCAGTGCCAGAGTGCCCGACTTAACTGAGGGAGAGGAATACGAATTCCGAGTGATTGCAGTCAACAAGGCTGGTCCAGGAGAACCATCCGATGCTTCTCTTCCAGTTATTGCCAAAGCTCGTTATGGTAAGTTAATTAACATTATATTTTTAATTATAGTAAACAACAAAATAAATAAGAATAACATAAAGTATAAGTTAAAAAAATATTACAGAAAAAACAGTTCTATTACGTCACACTTATTTGGAAATTAAAGATTAAATTTTCTGTTTTTTTTTTTTTTTTTAATATCAACATAATTTTTTTCGAAAAACAAGAATAAGTTTATAATTATTTATTTAATTCTTTAAAAGTACTATTTGGAGTATAAAAATTTCATATCTATTCTTTTTTCAGTTAAACCATCCTTCGATCCGCATTTACTCCACGACCTTGTTGTCCGTGCTGGTCAGAAGATCAGCTATGACATTCCGATCGAAGCGTCCCCGAAACCAGTTGCCAAATGGACTATCAATAACGTACCTGTTGAATCTGATGAGCGCCACGAAATTTTCACTACACATAACAATACCAGTTTCGAAATTCCGTTTGCACATCGCTCTGACAGCGGCCGATTTGTGCTGACCCTCGAAAATGATCTTGGATCCTGCAGGTAATTATTTGCAAATTACTTATTTTGAAATTAAAAATCTAATATAATTCAAGGTAAAAATCTTTCTAAACTATTTATTGAATTACACTATTTAAATATATCGTTATATATTTAATTATATTAATATCCAAACATTTTAATTTAGTTTTTGACTTTATTGACTCAAAATTCCGAAGAATTACCAAAAAAATTTTATCTGATTGAAAAGCAAAACTTATAATAAACATTACGCAATTTTTAATAAAATTAATTTTTTCATAATTAGTGCTGGTGCAAATGTTACTGTTATCGACAAGCCATCACCACCTCGAGCTCCATTTGATGTTACCAATATCACAAAAGACAGCTGTCATCTTTCATGGCAACCGCCGCTCGATGCTGGTGGTACACCTATTTTACATTACATCGTTGAAAAAATGGATGTGTCCCGAGGAACTTGGACCGACGCTGGCATGAGTATGGTAACCTCACATGAAGTCGTGAGATTGGTTCATCGTAAAGAATATTACTTCCGCGTCAAAGCTGTTAACAGTGTTGGAGAATCAGAGCCACTCGAAACAGCTAAAAGCATTATTGCCAAGAATGAATTCGGTAAGAAAATTTTTATCATAACTCTTATGAAAATTGTACTTAACGCAGTAAATTAATTCATTTTATTATTTCAGATGAGCCCGAAGCTCCAGGTAAACCAAGAATTGTTGATTGGGATAAGGATCATGTAGATCTTGAATGGCCTGCTCCTGAAAGCGATGGTGGTTCGCCATTGACTGGATACATTATTCAAAAGAAAGAGAAAGGCAGTCCTTACTGGACTAATGCAGTTCATGTACCACCAAATCAAACCAGTGCAACAGTACCTGATTTGACTGAAGGGCAAGAATACGAATTCCGCGTTATTGCTCAAAATGCGGCTGGTCAATCGGAGCCTTCTGAGCCGAGTGATCTCGTAACTGCTAAACCTAGATACTGTAAGTTCTTAGAATACTTTTTTTGATATTGAAATTAATTGAATGTATTTTAAATTAACAAAATCAACTTAAATGTAGTGGCACCTAAGATCAAGACAGCACTGCAAGATATCAAAGTCAAGGCTGGTCAAATCTTCCATTTGGATGTGGACTTTGTTGGTGAACCACTCCCAGAAGTAATCTGGAGTATGAATAACAAAGATATTGACATTAATAAGAGAACAACAGTTACATCTATCGGCTATCACACTATTCTTCATATTGTCGATGCGAAGAGAACAGATTCAGGCAATTACCATCTGTTACTTAAGAATAGCAGCGGAATCGACGAAGGTTCCTTCAAATTAACAGTTCTCGATAGACCTGGTCCACCCCAAGGTCCTCTTGAATACGAAGAAATTACTGGATCATCGGTTACTTTATCATGGAAACCACCAAAGGATAACGGTGGAAGTGAACTTACGTAAGTTATTTTCTATTTAATATGCAGTACATAATCATTTATTTATTATTTATTAAAAAATTAAACATCTTAACAATTTAATAAAATAATTATATTTTTATAGTGGATACGTTATTGAAAAACGCGATCTTACTCATGGTGGAGGTTGGGTACCTGCAGTATCCCACGTTAATCCTAAATTCAATCATGCAACTGTTCCCCGACTTGTGGAAGGTACTAGT
Organism: Ormyrus thymus; assembly: GCA_035582935.1. Classification (NCBI taxonomy): domain Eukaryota; kingdom Metazoa; phylum Arthropoda; class Insecta; order Hymenoptera; family Ormyridae; genus Ormyrus; species Ormyrus thymus. Next base: position 1,812,415 of record JAWWEM010000001.1, read on the forward strand.
TACGAATTCCGCGTCTCTGCTGAAAATCTTCAAGGACGATCTGAACCACTTAACACAGACAGATCTGTTGTTGCAAAGAATCAATTCGGTAAGTTATTGTTCAAATCTAATTTCGATAAAAACATTTAATTTGTTACACAAATGAATACGTCTGGATAGTAAAACTGCATATTTTTGTTATTTACAGTGGCTCCTGGTGCACCTGGCAGACCAGAATGCGTCGATGCCGACAAAGATCACATTAAAATTGAATGGACACCACCAATCAGTACTGGTGGTTCACAAATTCTTGGTTACGACGTTGAGAGGCGGGACCGAGCTACCGGTCGCTGGATAAAGTTGAACAAAGAACCAGTCAAGCCTCTTGAATATTACGATGATCACGTTACCGAAGGACATCAATATGAATATCGTGTTACTGCAATTAATGCAGCTGGTCCTGGTAAACCAAGTGATCCTTCACATTTAATCACCGCCAAACCAATGAAAGAAGCACCAAAACTGTACCTTGATGCTCTGATTGGAAGAAGAATTAAGGTCAGAGCAGGCGAACCAATTAATATTGTGATTCCCATTACTGGAGCACCAATACCTAAGATTGAATGGACCAAAAATCGCGTACGAGTGGCGGAAACTCTGAGAATTACGGTAAAATCCAAATATAAATAGAATAACATATCAAATTTATTTAAATCATTATTTATTCATTTTGTTTTATACAATACGTTTCTGTGATTCTAGACTGAAACCAAAAGCGACCATACACAATTACTCATTGAGAAATCTGTCAGAGAAGACGCTGGCAAATATACTATCACTGCTACCAATGATTACGGTCGCGATTCTGCAGACATTCAAGTAATTGTAGTAGACAGGCCAGGACCACCATCTGGTCCTCTTCAATACACAGCTACTACTCAAGACAGCGTCTCGCTCCAATGGAATCCACCACAGGACGATGGAGGCTCCGATATTACCAATTACATTGTCGAAGTTGCTGATTTTGGATCCGAAAACTGGAGACAGGTAGATTAATATAAATCTTAAATACAAAAATGTGTGAATAAGAAATTGAATTTTAAATTGTAATTTTTTAATATTTTAGTGTCCTGGTTATTGCCCAACCACGCACTTCATTGCTAAAGGCCTTTCGGAAGGCAAACGTTATGTCTTCCGCGTGCGTGCGGAGACAATTTATGGAGTTTCTGAACCTCTTGAAGGCAAGCCTGTTACTGCCAAATGTCCATTCGATCCTCCAGATGCACCCAGCCAACCAGAAATTCTGGGATACACACCCAACAGCTGTACCCTTGCATGGACTCCACCAACTAACACCGGTGGCAAACCTATTACTGGTAGGTTCATGCATACATAAAAAGTTTTTCTAAACATATAATAGTTGTTTTCGATACAAGTGCGAGAAGGTGATTTTATCCTCGTGTGACCATTTTTGCCCGAGCAAAGCAAGGGTGAAAAGGTAACAAGAGGTTAAAATCACCTTTTCGCTCGTATATCGAACAGTATTTTTGGATGCGACATGTACAAAACTTGATTTAGCGCATGCATTTTTATTCAAACGTGCGCGAAATCGAGCTTTGCGTATGGGGTATCAAAAAAATTTTTAATAATTTTAAATAATTTTTCGAAATCTTAAATCATAAACACTATAATTATTTTTAAGCTACATGTAAACCGATATTTTTACAGGATATATTGTTGAAAAACGTGAGCGTGGAGGTGAATGGATTAAGGCTAACAATTATCCAACTCCGAATACAACATTCACTGTGCAAGATCTGCACGAGGGTGGAAGATATGAGTTCCGTGTCATTGCTGTAAACGAAGCTGGACCTGGACGTCCTAGCAAACCAACTGAACCAATTACAGCGGGTCACCAAAGAAGTATGTTGCGTTTTTCTTATTTAAATAAAACGTTAAATTTTTACGTCGAGCTAACAAAAACTATTAATATTGCAGCTGCCCCAGACGCACCAGAGCAACCGAAACCAGACCGCGTTACCAAGGATTCTGTCACCTTATCGTGGCGTCCTCCGCGTAACGACGGTGGTGCTAAAGTCCGTGGTTATATTATCCAGCAAAAGAAGGCTCGCAGTGAAGATGACTGGGATGACGTTAATGGTGTTCCAGTACCAACAACATCGTTCACTGTACCACATCTTACACTTGGAGAAGAATACTTATTCCGTGTTATCGCTGTTAATGATGTTGGCAAGAGTCCACCAAGCAGAGCAAGCAATCCAATTACAATCGAAGAACAACCGAACAAACCCATCATGGATCTCGGAGGCGTACGAGACATTACTGTACGTGCTGGAGAAGATTTTTGCATTCATGTACCTTACATTGGTTTCCCAAAACCAGTTGCTGCTTGGTACGTTAACGATGTTCCTATAGATGAAGAAAGTGACAGACGTGTGCACCTGCAGTTAGCCGATGACTATGCCAGGTAAATTTCATTCAAATGTTTTTAGGATAATAAAAACACTCGTCAAATTAAATACCTAACATCTGTTTTTACAGCCTCGTCATGAAGAATTCGAAACGTTCAGACGCCGGTCAATACCGACTTCAACTCCGCAATTCATCAGGGTTCGATACGGCTAACGTTAACGTACGTGTCTTGGACAGACCTTCACCACCTCAGAATCTGCGAGCTGACGAGTTTGCAGGAGATGCTCTTACACTCTTCTGGAATCCACCTAAGGATAACGGAGGTGCCGAGGTTACCAATTATGTTATCGAAAAGAAAGAACCGAGATCGTTCGAATGGGTGAAGGTAATAACCAAAAATTAATTTTTATTACAGTGATTGTTTAAAATTTTTTTAATCTAACAAAAATGTAAAAATCTAGGTGAGTGCATGCACAACATCTACTTTCGTCCGAGTTCGCAATCTTGCTGTGGGAAATACGTACGACTTCAGAGTAATGGCAGAAAATCAATACGGAACCTCCGAACCTGCCACAACAACTGATCCAATTAAGGCTAGGTATCCATTCGATCCTCCGGGTGCCCCAGGTGCACCTCGTGGTGTTGAAACAAGCGAAGACAGTATTACTATTACTTGGACCAAACCTCGCCACGATGGTGGTTCGCCAATTACAGGCTACGTAATCGAGAAGCGATTGATCAGCGAAGAGAAATGGATTAAGGCAACGCAAGCCATTGTCACGGACACAACTTACAGGGTGCCCGGACTCATTGAAAATCATGATTATGAGTTCCGCGTAGCAGCTCTAAATGCTGCCGGTCAAGGACCTTGGAGTGCTGGTTCTGATACCATTCGAGCTTGTGCGCCATCTGTTGCTCCTAAGATTACAAGCGACCTCAGCATTCGCGATATCACCGTTATTGCTGGACAACCATTTACCATTACTGTACCGTTTATTGCTAGACCAAGACCAAGACCAAATTGGTGCATAAATGGTGAAGATGTCGTGACTGATGATAGGATTAAGTTCGACACCAATGACATTGAAACTCAATTCATCAATAAGAAGGCTAAGAGATCTGATACTGGTAACTACACGATCTATTTGACAAATGAAGTTGGCACGGACTCTGCTAGCTGCAAAGTTCTTGTAGTGGATAGACCATCGCCACCATTAGGACCTCTGGATGTAACTGATATCACGCCAGACACTTGCACGATTTCGTGGAAACCTCCAAATGACGACGGTGGTTCTCCGGTTACAAATTATATCATCGAAAAATTGGAGCCTATTGGAATTTGGACCAAACTGAGCAGCTTCGCCCGTCGCACTTCCTACGATGTCTTTGGTCTTGAACCCAACAAGAAATATAACTTCCGTATAAGAGCAGAGAATCAGTATGGTATATCAGATGCATTGGTTGGAGACGAGCCCATTACAGCTAAATATCCATTCAACGTACCTGATCCACCTGGTAGACCACGTGTTACAGATTGGGATTCGACCAGCATTACAGTTGCGTGGGATAGACCTGTTTCAGATGGTGGAGCTCGCATTCAAGGATACAAGGTTCGTTGAAAAATTTTAATTTGAGCTTATAATTTAATGTAAATGATTTATTTTCTTTTTAAAAAAAGACCTGTGGTTTCTTGTGAAAAAGACAAATGATTTCACATGAATTAGCATTTTTACGTGGAAAATTCAACTAGATACCAGTGAAATTGACCTATACGAATTTTATCTGAATTTTCCATATGAAAACCCGCAAGCTTTTAATATAAGAATCTTTAATAGAAGGATCAAACGATAAATAATACTAATGAAAAATATCTTTTTAGGTTGAATTTAGAGATCCTGCTGACGACAACACATGGCGCACAGCTAACGATTACTTGGTCAAGGACTTAAACTACATTTGTTATAATCTGCTCAGCGGACATGAGTATGAATTCCGCATTCGCGCAAAGAACGCTGCAGGTTTAAGCAAACCGAGTCAGACATCGACACCGTTCAAACTTAAGAGCAAATGCATGGTACCTGATGCGCCACAGAACCCACAAGTCATCAAGGTTGGTAAGAACTACGTCGACCTGCGCTGGGAGGCTCCAGCTTCTGATGGAGGTAGCCGAATTACTGGCTACGTTATCGAAAAACGTGAAATTGGCAGCGCTATGTGGATCAAGTGCAATGACTACAATATTATTGACCTTGAATACACAGTATTACATCTCATTGAAAAGGGTGACTACGAATTCAGAATCTTTGCTGTCAATGCAGCTGGTCGCTCAGACCCAAGCGCTTGCACCGCACCTGTTAAGATCTGCGAGGTCGAGGGAGGCGAGAAACCTGAAATCATCAGGTCCCTACCATACTCTCAAGGAGTTGCCCTTGGAAAGACGCACGTACTTGAATGCGAAGCTACCGGAAAACCAATGCCTACCGCCAGGTAACTTACTTTGATTAATCAAAATAAAAACATTTAATACAATTTCAAAAAAATAATTGTTTAATGTTCAAGTAAATTGTACAAATTTTAAATCATATTTTTAGAAAATATATATTGAAGAAAAGAATTTACATTAAACAAATTTTTTTTTTAGGTGGCTGAAGAACGGACGAGAACTTACAATTGGTGGTCGCTTCAGAACGGAATCTTTCGATGGAGTGTTCCGACTAGTAATTGCCGAGGTTTATGAATCAGATGAAGGAGATTACTCTTGCCAAGCTACAAATGCTGTTGGCTACGCCAGTACAACTGGCAGATTGAAGATTGGTTCACCACCGCGCATTGATCGCATGCCAGAAGACTTGTTCTTACCTGAAGGCGAAAATACTAAGATCAAAATATATTACAGTGGAGACCAGCCAATTACTGTCACTCTTAAGAAGGATGGCAAGAAACTTCCTGAATCCTCAGATCACCTTAAATACACTGTATTTGACGATTACATCATCGTGTTTATCAAAGAAATTAACAAAGACACGGATGCTGGCGCTTATGAAGTCCATCTCGAAAATGAAAGCGGTAGCGTTACTGGAGTATTCAACGTTTACATTACTGGATTGCCGGGACCTCCACAAGGTCCATTGGATGTCTCGCACATCGATAAACACACATGCACATTGAACTGGCACCCACCGAAGTTCGATGGTGGTCTCAAGATCACACACTACGTTATCGAGAGGCGCGATATTACTCATACCCAATGGATTACTATCTCTATGTTCGGTTGCAAGGATACGACTTACACTGTGCAGGGCTTGACCGAAGGTCAAGAATACCTGTTTAGAGTGATGGCTGTCAACGATAACGGCATGGGACCGCCTCTTGAAGGTACGAACCCCATCAAAGCAAAGGCGCCATTCGATCCACCAGGTCCGCCAGGGACACCAAAGGTTACCCAAGTCGGCGGAGACTTTGTCAATTTGTCTTGGGAAAAGCCAGAAACAGATGGTGGTGCGAGAATCCAAGGTTACTGGATCGACAAGCGCGAGATCAAAGTGCCAGAAAGCTGCTGGCAACGCGTTAATCCTTCGATTTGCCTGCCAACTCAGATCAACGTTAGTAATCTGATTGAAGGTCGTCGCTACGAATTCCGCGTCTTCGCACAGAACGAAGCTGGTCTTAGCAAGGAATCTACGGCCTCGACATCCGTCGAAATCCGTGATCCTCAGGCCGCTAAAGCTCCTGAAATCCTTAAGCCTCTGCCAAAGACCCTGAACTGTGCCCAGAATCACAACGCCAACTTCAAGTGTATTATTACTGGCGTACCTGCTCCAAATATTTCTTGGTTCAAGGGAGCACGCGAAATTGTCAATGGCTCCCGCTACAATATCTATTCTGAAGGTGACTGCCATAATCTCATTGTGCACGACGTCTTTGGTGAAGACGCAGATGAATACGTTTGCCGAGCAGTTAACAAAGCAGGCGTCAAGTCCACTAAGGGTGAGTTGATGATCATGACACCGCCAAGACTGAATGTACCACCAAGGTTCCGTGACACGGCCTTCTTCGATAAGGGACTTAATGTAGTAATTAAGGTTCCGTTCACTGGCTTCCCCAAACCGAAGTTGCAGTGGGTTAGGGAAGGCGAGACCATTGAATCCGGTGAACATTACGATGTTCAAATTACCGACAGACACGCAACTCTTACCATCCGGGACGCTAGTAAACTTGATTCTGGTCCATACCGCTTGACTGCTGAGAACGATTTAGGTCAAGATTCAGCAATTATCAAGATCCAAATCAGCGATCGCCCAGATCCACCGCGCTTCCCTGTTATCGACAGTGTCGGTCACGACTCGCTCGCTCTAACTTGGAAACCACCGGTATGGGATGGTGGAAGCAACATCACGAACTACCTTGTTGAGAAACGCGAACATCCAATGGTAACTTGGATTAGAGTGGGCAGCACGCGCGTCTGTTCAATGGCCATACACGGACTCAGTCCAGGGCACCAGTATGACTTCAGAGTCTTTGCAGAAAACGTTTACGGACGTTCAAATCCAAGCGAAGTAACGCCGTTAGTCATGACCAAGGGCGAAGCCAAGAAACGGCGCGAGGAGCCTAAATGGAAGTACGACATTGATCCGGTCACTGGCAAAAAGATCCGAGGACGCAACGACGAAGACGTTTGGGACTACGACCAATTCGTTTCCGATATCTACGATAAATATGTTCCAAGGCAGCCTGTCGATATCAAGCGCAATGTTTCAGTATACGACCGCTATGACATCCTTGAAGAAATTGGTACCGGAGCCTTCGGTGTTGTCCATCGCTGCCGAGAAAGAGCTACCGGTAATATCTTTGCTGCCAAATTCATTCCTGCTCCCCATCCAATGGAGAAGGAACTCATCAGGCGAGAGATCGATATAATGAATCAGTTACATCATCCTAAACTTATTAACCTCCACGACGCCTTTGAAGACGATGAGGAAATGGTCCTTATTTTCGAATTGTAAGTGTTGGTTTTATAAAAATTAAGTTTTCTTTCTACGCATGCAATTTATTTTATGAATTCGCCGTTTGATTCACCTTCTTTTACGTATTCTTTCAGCTTATCCGGTGGTGAACTATTTGAGCGTATTACAGCCGAAGGATACACAATGTCTGAAGCAGAAGTTATCAACTACATGAGACAAATTTGTGAAGCTATCAAGCACATGCACGAAAGAAACATCATTCATCTCGACATTAAACCCGAAAATATTATGTGCCAGACACGCCAGAGCACGAACGTAAAACTCATCGACTTTGGACTTGCCACTAAATTAGACCCCAACCAAGTAGTGAAGATCAGTACAGGAACAGCCGAATTCGCTGCGCCAGAGATTGTCGAAAGGGAACCTGTAGGCTTCTACACAGATATGTGGGCTTGCGGTGTCCTCGCTTACGTTTTACTAAGCGGTCTTTCGCCATTCGCTGGCGACAATGACATTGAAACTCTTAAGAATGTCAAAGCTTGCGACTGGGACTTTGACGAGGAAGCATTCCGGGACGTTTCCGAAGAGGCTAAAGACTTCATCAGAAGACTACTTGTTAAAAATAAAGAGTAAGCGAAATAAAATCATTTATGCATACATTTTATGCATATAATCATTTATGCATAAAATTTTATTAAGGCATTTTATGAATAAATTCTAATCTAAACGTTTGATTTATACAATTTACAGGAAGAGAATGACTGCTCATGAATGCTTAATGCATGCCTGGTTAACGGGAGATTCTAGTCAGAAGACGAAGGAGATTAAGACCAGCAGGTACATTAACTTCAGAGATAAGATTAGAGCTAAGTATGATGACTGGAAGAAATACGTACTGCCTATTGGTCGGTTAGCCGAGTACTCGTCACTTAGGAAACTTTTGATAGAAAAATACCAGATTCAAGATACGACATTCGGTAAGAAAAGCTACCTTTGCCGATGGCACCCAAAAACAATATATGTTTAACGGGTTATTAATTGTTCATTGTTTTACTGCAGACCGCCGTCAAGCCGCTCCCAGATTCGTTATCAAACCTCAAAGTGCCTTTGCCTACGAAGGACAAAGTGTCAAGTTCACGTGCCGTGTAATCGCGATAGCGCCCGCAGTACTCACGTGGTACCGCAACAATCAGGAATTGAGGCAATCTGTCAAGTTCATGAAACGCTACATCGGAGACGACTACACCTTCGTCATCAATAGGGTGAAATTGGAAGACAGAGGAGAATACATTATCAGAGCCGAAAATCACTACGGTTACCGCGAGGAAGTTGTATTCTTGAACGTCCAACGTAAGCGCGGCATATTTTCTACTGCAAATCCACCAATTAGAGCATATTTTAACAATCGTAAAATTTACAGCTCTACCGAAAGACGTTGCACCATACAGACCGGAAGCCTACCAACCAGTCCGCAAACGCGAACCTTTACCTTATCACTTCTGGATGGAAACAAAAGAATCCGCGCCAGATTTCACCTTCCTCCTCCGTCCTCGTGTCATGCAAGCTCGAGACACTTGTAAACTGTTGTGCTGCTTGAGCGGCAAACCGACGCCTACAGTCAAGTGGTACAAAAACAACCAGGAGCTTTCCAAATTCGAGTACACCATGACCAACTCGGACGGCGTCGTCACGATGGAAATTGTTGACTGCAAGCCCGGGGACAGTGGAAAATACAAGTGCGTTGCCATTAACTGTCACGGTACCGATGAGACTACCTGTGTAGTTATTGTCGAAGGTATGTTCGTTCGCATGAGCCTTTTTGAACGATTATTTTAGTATGTTTTATTCTGTGCAATTTGTATTTTCAATTTTAATGTAGGTTCGGGAGAAACCGAGGAGCAAGAACAATTGGCCCATGATCTGTTACATTCCGGAGGTAAATATAATGCCTTCAAGTTTGCATTATTGACGAATTTTATAGTACTGTAAAGTATAAAACAAATCCTAGTCCAAATCTTCGATTAACATTATTTCCTAAAATAATTTTTTTCGATGCAATTAAATAAATGTATTTTGCAAAAATTTGTAACTAATAACATTTTCTATTTTAAAAGGTTCTAAAATATAAAAAAATATTTTCAGAACGACGATTCATTGAGAAGCCATTGAAGCCTGCTCCTTACCAACCAGTAACAACGACTCTCATTAGATCAACACCTTATTCGGCATTCAAACCTGGCCACACCCCAGTGGCCCAAATACCAATTAGCGAGCGTGAATTGCACCGAGTCACATTACCAGAAGCTCCAGCGCCAGTACAGCCACCCAAGCCAGCACCTGAGCCAACGCCAGTCAAGAAGGAGCCTGTCGCAGAAGAGCCAGAGAAACCAAAAGAAAAGAAGGCCATTAAGAAATACGGAACCAAACTAGACGCGACCGGAAGTCCATCTAGATCGAGAAGCACGACGAAAGAACTGATACGTAAGTTGATAATCTCAAACTGCAGTCCGTTGCTCTTCAAACTTACATAGTAAAAGAGCAAGGTATAAACAGAAAAAGTTTTTTAATTTATTCAACATTCCATTGTTAAAATTACAGTAAAACGTTGAAATTCATTTTTTTTGTGATTTTTTATTAAATATCTCTGCTTATTTTAAACAATAATCTGACTTCCGCAGCAACCCCTGACGATGCAACGATGGGACCGCCGAAGTTTACCCAGCAGCTCGAGAGCGCACTGGCGATCAACGACGGTGCGAGACTCGAACTGACCGTGAACGTCGAGGGAGACCCGGAACCACAGGTCACTTGGTTGAAGAACGAACAAGTCGTCAGCTCGTCGGACGTCGTCGACTTGAGGTACAAGAATGGAGTAGCGTCGCTGACGATTGCCGAAGTCTTCCCGGAGGACGAAGGAGAGTACGTTTGCACGGCCACCAACAGTATTGGAACTGTTTCTACGACATGCAAATTAACTATTAATCGTGAGTGTCTTTAATATATTTAAAAAATTGTTTACGTTTAGAAAGAATTTGAATGGATGTCGCGTAAAACTGTAAGCACGGGGGAGTAAGCATCATATCCACGAATCTCGCCTGATGATAATTTTCTTTTTCATTTTGAGATCCACTTGAAAATCGAGACATTTCCGATGTATCTTATCTGATTTTCGTTTAATTATCATGTAAACTTTTTTAATAGGGATGGGCGATTTAATACAAGTGATGCAGACAAAATTCAGTCAGACTTCACACTCGACGACTCTTTATACTGAATTATAAATTTTAAATCTAACTACAGTCTAAAAGCATCTAAAAAACAAAATTCTGTTTAGAGTAAAAAAGAAAATCTGATTCGTACGTAAGCACTAACAATAAGGATAAACTTGCTATTACAGCGGTGGAAAAGGCCCCAGCACCAGCAGCAGTAGAAGAAAAAGACCACGCCCCGCAAATAGTCGATCACGTAAAGAGTATGGTGGTCACGGATGGTGACGCGGTGACGCTGAGCTGTCGCATTATCGGAGCCAAGAAATTCGACGTCGTTTGGCTGCACAACAACAAAGAGATCAAACCGAGCAAGGACTTCCAGTATACCAGCGAAGCCAACATACACAAACTCATCATTGCCGAAATCTTCCCCGAGGATTGCGGCACCTATACGTGTGAGGCGTTCAACGACGCGGGCGAAAGTTTCTCGTCTTGTACGCTGAACGTTCTCGGTGCGTGAAGTTTCATTTCTTCCTCGTCGAGTCGCGTTCGAGAATTTTTTCTTAACTTTTCCGCTTTCTTCCAGTTCCAAGCGAGGAACCCAAGAGCCCGGTGTTCAAGACATTCCCGCAGTCGGCGACAGTGACAGAAGGAGAAGCCGTCAATGCATCGTGCCAGTTCGATGACGCGCCCCTTAAAGGTACAGATTTAGCCAACATTCCCCGAAACAGTATTCATTTTCTACATTCCAATTTCCGTACTAATCTTGATCAGTTTAGTCGCAGCACGCATGTAGGCACAGTGTAAGAGTTACGAGTGAAGCGAAATATTTTAATGAAATGTTTTCCTTACTTTTTCAACAGTAACGTGGCTGAAGGACGGTAAGCCGATAGACGAAAAGAGTAGCAGATACCGCTTCAGCAAGGACGGTGAGACTAGTTTCAGGTTTGGCATTAAGGCAACCGCCGCGGAGGATATCGGCCAATACACGGTTCAAGCGGTAGGGAAGAAAGGAGAGACGAATGCGGCATTTTCTATTAACGTTATCCCGCCGAGCGAAAGTGTCTGAAGAATTTAATTAATTAATTAACTGAATAAACAATGATCATTACTATGTACGCGTCGTGCGCACGTACTAGACATTACACTCAATGTATTGGAACGTTTTTTTATATTACACTTTGTTGTTGACATCATGCTCTAAATTGCGCACGTGTGATTCGACGGCGACAACGATGAATTCAAGCTCGGCAAGAGCCTGGAATGATTATAAATTTGCGCGTTTTCGATTTGTTTTAAATTTTGTCTAATTTCATTTAATGCGCGTTCTAATGTCAATGTTAGTTTTTTTTTTTTTCACGACGTTGATCGCTTTGGGATATAGCTGCAAAATAATACTATATAATTATCCCCGTTGAGCCGCCGTCAATCGAAAGAAACGAATGATGTGTTACATTATTATATAATAAAAATAAATTATGAAAAAATAATACTCTGCCTTTTGTGTTTCATCACCATATTCTGCTTTATCAAGGTGTACATACTTATATAGTCACATAAGTTATCATAAACGTTATTTTTAACTATATATAATTCATGAATTTTGTTCATCTGTTATTAATTATAAAATTTCAAAATATGGAAATAAAAAATTATTGTACAAAAATAATTTTATGATGTAGCTTCTTACTTCATGTTATTTTTAAATAAATATTTTAAACTCTTATTTTTAATAAAATAATTGATTCTCTAAATTTAGAATCTAGTTTCTCTAATTTCATATGCTTAATCAATCATTTTATCTATATCAAAAGCGTAGAAAGAAAATGAATAAAAATGATAAAAAGTAAAGTTAAAATAATTAAATTTTTAAGTACTTTTTTAATCCGTTTTTCGTAATGAGCTAATGATTCATTAAAAAAGTTACGTATCTTTCCAACTTTCAAAAATAGCTTATATTTTGAATTATAGTTTGAAAAGAACTATTTTTAATAAGGTATCCTCATAGGTGATTCGTATAACAATGAAAAATATGTGAAAAATGTAAAAATGTTCAAAAGATTTATTGTAATTTAAATACTTATATTTCTAGCCTTAAATATTTTTATATACATTTCATACAAATCTTTATAAAACCAATTGCATTTTATTCTGTGTATTTTTCTATAGCGTTTTAATGATTTCGAATATCCATTAATGTTTTGAAGCCTGTTACGAAAATGAATTTTTTATTTAGTGTAGATGAAAAAATCCATGTGCACTCATTTTTGAAGTTCAATAAAAGATTCCCAGTTCTCTTTTATGCATTCTTTAATATATACATGTGGAGGAGAATATCTTCCTATATATTCGTATTTTTGTCAGAATAAGATTTTATACAAATTTATTTTTATTCTTATTTTCTTGAAAACCTTTCCAGCTCTATTTTATATATTCATATATTTTTCATTTCTTTGTAACAGTTTCAAATTGTAAGGCAACTAAAAACTATTTAATAAAAAGACCATTTTTAGAAAAAAATTTATAAAATATTGTAAATGTTTCTTTGTTTAGCAATTACAGCTTACTATAATTAGATTTTTCTATTTTCAAAGTTTTTTAAGCAAATCTTTTGAATGCACTTATATATGTATATATATTTTCAGTTATATAAAACAAGATGGAAGATGAACATTTTCTGGAGTTTCACCTTAAGACTAGCTTCTATACAAAATGTCCTAGATAATTTATTATCTCTCAAACTTTCCTTAAATAATAATTTCATTACTAATCAGTCTGCAATGGTATATTCCCTCTCATCCAAACGTGGTTTTGATTTTGGAGGATGTGTAATTTCTTCAACTTCTTCATTGTCTGAAGAACTAAGAGATCGTTTAGTTATTCTTTTCGATGTTGTAGTTTCTGTGGCTTCCTCTTCACTGTCTTCATCACTACTGGTTTCATCATCATTACCATTTTCATTATCGTTGTTTATATTATTGCGATTTATAAGAGCAGCATTTTCAGAATCTTTAAATTCAAGAGGTCCACTGTTTACATAAAATCCACCAAGAACAGTTGTTACCTCTTCAGGTACAAGCTCATCGTAAGCATCTGTATTATCGATAAAAGAATCACTTTCATCATAACCAGCACCTAAGTCAACATAATCACTCTTTTTTCTATTTCCATATTTTGACTCATAATATCTTGCAACATCTAGAATTTTCTCATCATCAGCGTCCTCATCAAATGGATTTACACCATTAGATACACTGTTTTCATCTTTCTTTTTATCTTTCCGCCTCTTCTTTTCAGAAGATTTTAGAAGGTTCGAATAATTGAATTCTGGAAATTTTTCTTCAGTTGATTCTGAAAGATTAAGCACAAATCTAAAAGAAGGTGCTATTTGTTTAGCAACTAATGCTTTATCTGATTTTTTTGCTGGTTGATTACCAACATCTGCACTTTGCAGTGGAACCCGTTTTATTTCTGCCATTTTCTTAATCAGTAATCATTAACAGCTTTCTAAGCTATAACAGACATAAAAATTTTAATAAATAATTACTAAAAACAATATGTTTAAAATAACGTAAATGTAGATTAACCTTTTTTCACTACTTGTTTGCGTAAATTTTTAACAGAATTAAACATCACTTTCACGTTTTCCATAGATCCATAAAAAAGGCTTGTTCTGTGGACCGTGAAAATAAAAAAAAAAAATGTTATTTACAAATTACACACAAAAAACAATAAAAGCTTGTCACGTGTATAACAAAAACTTTAAACCTTGCTCTCTATATATAATAATAATGATAATCAGCTGTGTCGATAAACCAGAACACTTTATGATCATTTAATGATAAAAAGGCTCGTTCTTTAAATATATAAATATATAAATATAATATATCTACAAATTAGAATCTTATTGCAACAACTGACGCCGATAAATTGTTATATATAGCTGTGTCCCATTTCAGTATAGTATTAGGCGAAATAATTGTTTTAACACAGAAGTGCAGACAAAGATTGACTCAACAATTATTTTGAATATTAAGATGATGTCACTGTACCGTCTTATAAAGATGTAAGTTATTAAAGGTCGCTTTTTACAATTGGCTATTTTCTGCCAATCATTCTTGCAAAACAATAATACCAAGATTATTTTATGAAGTGATTTGCATAATTTTTTTTTAATAAAATATTTTTGTACCTTTCAGTTAATTTATTTCCGTATAAATTGGTGGCAGCAATGAACATGTCCTTTAAAATATTCACACATTATTTTATGATTATCTGAATAATATTCTTATTTTTTAATTAAAAAAGGTAATATCTACAAATATCTACAAATCAGCAAGTGGAATATGCTATTGCGAGTTTCCGTTTTGTTCCGCGCGTCTACACAAGTCAACTTGGCGCCAATTCGCTCAATTCTAAATTTTTTTGAAACTAATTCAGATTTATTTTAGTAAAATTATCTAAATAATTTTCCTTAAGTAAAAGATGTAAAAAGTAAACGAGATGATATTCTCTAATAGATTTTAATGAACTTATAATTCTCAATACCATATAAATTTGTAACTAAATAATCAATATTTTTATGAAAAAAAAAAAACAATAATCTATATATAATATCATTATAGTTTTACATGAATGGCGTACAAAATTTGTAAGAAAAAGAAAATTTAATAAATATACACGGGCAAGGTGTGGTTTGTACACATAAGAATCCTACACATATTAATTGTACACAGTTTAGCATTGGTGAAAATTATATATAGATATATCGAGCTATGCTAAATTGTGCACAA
>JAWWEM010000001.1:1827892-1847210 GCA_035582935.1 Ormyrus thymus
TATTTTTAAAAATTGTCAGACAGCAGCGATGCCATCATCGGCTATTGTCATTGAAATTTTGGTTAAAAATGAATATTTTATACGCCTCGAAGCAGAAAAGTAGGCCTATTTCTAAGACCCGGCTTCGTGCGCGCACAAAGCGACCGAGCGACTCGTGACTGTCCCTAATTGCTTCACTTCGGGCACTCGGCGCGTTTCAACAGAATAGATACACATTTCGGACTTTCCGACGGCACAAAATACACCGGGATCGTGTGTCCGAGGCTATAATTTTCTTGCTCAC
This sequence comes from Ormyrus thymus, assembly GCA_035582935.1. Taxonomy (NCBI): domain Eukaryota; kingdom Metazoa; phylum Arthropoda; class Insecta; order Hymenoptera; family Ormyridae; genus Ormyrus; species Ormyrus thymus. Next base: position 1,828,176 of record JAWWEM010000001.1, read on the forward strand.
TTTGTTCGCGAAGGGCAGAGCTGTTTTCTCCGTCCAATTTGCTCTCGTGTCAAAATGCTCTATTGATTTTCGAACTAATAATGGAAAAAACTAAAACTATTTTGTGTTTTTCAGGCTACAGTTTGTTTTTTTTTTCAAAAACCGAGCATATTAAGTTAAAGCGTTTTCGCTCTTCTTTTATACGTGTAGTCTGAAAAAGACAGCGTGAACCTTAAATAAAAATTTATTAGACATAATTTATTGCTTTTTTATTAAGCGACCTATATAAATCCGAATAATTGACGAGTCCGTAATTTGAAAATTTCTCAAGATATCTCTATTATTGCCACGAGCGATTACGATCAAAGTGCGTAAAAATTACTGTCGGATCATCCCCGCGTAAAAAAGGCGCGATGTAATTCACCTTCAATAATAACTCGGGCACGTGACTCGCGAAGTCGTGCCTGGAGGCAACGCCGGACTACGAGGCTGCATCGCGCGAACGTTAAACGCGACCGGAAAATCGATTTTCTTTTTATTATAAGTTGTCTAGACAAATTACAACCTTCTTGGAAAAAAAGATTTTATGCTCTTTTCGAGATTTATATTATACGAGCGTTCGAGTAAAACTAAAAGGCTTAGCTTTACAGCTACTTTCCTGGCTCATTGAGCCGTTAATCTTCCAAGTGTATCCGATTACCGTTCGAGAGCGTGAAAGTATCCAAAGTTAAACAAATTTTTTACGATTTTCTCAGGCCACGGCGTAACAATCTCTGCCTTTGTAAACCATTGGTAACGATTAAAAGAAGCGTATCAGTTTCTCAAAATGTCCCTTCGTTAGAAACGAGGCCCAGCCGAGCAGCTCGGAGCGGTATAAATAAGGGCTCGAAGAGCTCGCAGTACCGTTGCGCTCGCGGAACGAAGCGACCCGCACCTCGCAAATTTGGAAGTCCGTCGAGATTTCCGAGGCTCGTCGTCGTGCTCTACTCCCCCCTTTCCCTTCCGCGTGACTTGCCGGCGGCGGCGGCCGCGGCAGGTGCGCCGCGTGCATCGGGCCACAAAAGAGCGAGAGACTGCCCTTTTGCCGAGGTAAACCCACCTGCCGATCACGTGGCTCTGCTCCTTCTTCTCTGCCTTCTTCTGCTTACTCGGCTGCTGCTGCTGCTGCTGCTGCTCCTGCTATTCGCGCCGCTACACGATTTCTTTTTCAAGAGCGATTCGTCTCTTTCTTTATTTTCCTACCAGAATTGCGTGTGTACTGAGGCTCGCTTCAGAAAACCATTTCCAGGGTTTACAACTTTCTTAAAGTGATGAGTTTCCGCGCGAGGATATTGGCTGCTACTTCGTCCAACGAAATCTATTGGGAGTTTACGTTGACTTGTGTTACACGGAAATAATAAAAGCACTTTTTTTTTAGAATTTATTTAAAAAACTTGTTTTTAGATTTTTGAAACAACAACGTAGCAGTAAGAAAATCGGGGGAAGAACGTCCAATTGACTGGATTTCCTCAAAGTGCTCGATTGCGAAGTTTTCAGCAAAAAATCCCTCGTCGAAAGGAATTAAGGAAACGAATTTTGTGAAAAAAGTCCAGGGAGCAGAGGGATTTTGCTTATCTACGAACAGTGCCTCGCACTGCTCGAGTATCCACGCCAATCACTTCTACGTGACTTCTTTGCAAATGTCAGCAACGCGCAACATCTGCGATACACATTTTGCAGCAGAAAAGAAACGCGATATTTAAAATACCATTACAACGAAGCAATAATGATTTAATTTCAGAGAACTTAAAACCCGCCAAGCTTTTTCGCTCTCGCTCGTCTAGCTTTTCTCGTCGCTTCACATCCAGATTGAGGTTCGATTAACCGGCTCCCGTCCAGTTTGCAGCCCGCCCCGCTTCGAGTTTCTTCTTTGCGGGGCGTTTTATTTTTGGATCGCCGGCAAGGTGAGTAGCGTTTTTCCTCGCTCAAAGAGAGCCACTCGACCGACGGCTCGCGCGCGGCGCGCACTTTGGAAAATCCTCTCGCTCGCCTCGGCGGGAGGTCCCCGCTCGCGGCTTTCGTCGAAATTCGTTTTACGATGCCGCGGGTACAATTCGACCGATTATGTAAGGTGGAGAGGAGAGAGAAAAAGGAGAAGGAGCGCATCGTAAATCACGCGGCTGAGCATTGAGCTCGTTCGCTCGTGAAAACAGAAGCTAAAGCGAGGAGAGGAAATATTCCTCTCGGCCGGGAGAAGCCCGTGGAATACTCTCCGACTGGAGAATCGCTCAATTACAGGGCGAGCCGAACGCAAGTCCTTCCAATCAATCCTCGCGCTGTGTTCTCTCGTTTTCTCCTCCTTCTCGGCTCTTGAAACTGAGAAAGCTAAATAAAGCGAGAGGGATGAAGTCCCTTTTACTGCTCGGTGAATATTGGGCTTTGTACTTTCTCGGATAACGAAATCTTCTTTAGCAAAGATTATTATAACTTTCGCCGCGTTCGTTTCAATTACAAGCTTGACAAACGGATTTAGAGGGGAAATAAAAAAAGCTGCAGCACGCGAAACTCCGACCAGAAGAATCTTTTTCTCGGCAAAGAATAATTTTTTTTTTCCCTCTTGGCTGGTGCAAGAAACTCGAGTAAATGTAAGAAGCCCATCGAGGCGGTCTCTCCCGTAAATAGAAGAAAATAAAGCGAGCACTCGCGCACAACGGGCCACGAAAGAAATAAAGGATTAGGAAAAAAAGAAGGAAACAAGAGCGAGAGCGAGAAAGACATTTGTCCCGAAGGGTGAAAAAGAGCGAGAAGGAAAGATTGAAAGGAGTCGATGGTAATCGAAGAAGCAGCAGCAGCAGCAGCAGCGGCAGCAGCAGCAGTCGAGGATCAAAGAGGAAACAGGAAGGACGGAAGGAAGGAAGGAAGGAAACGAGCGTGGGACGGCGCAAAAAGGAAGCAGAGCCCTCGAGAGGGAAGGGGAGAATTACTACGAGTAGTTGCAGATCTTGTCTGCAGCGGCGTTTGAGGAGCAAAGAGAAACGAAATAGAAATTAGCGCGAGCCGCCTCGGATCGAATTTCCTTGGGCTTGATAAGGGCTCGAGCTTCTTTTCTCTCCTTATACTTTATTGCTTCTTTCTCTCGGAAATAAGAGCCTCCTCGAGTCCCGTCTCTTTAATTCGTCGAGCCTTGAAATAAGATGTTTTTCATCGTCGATGATTCGTCAGCCGCTTTCTCGGCAGCTGCGAAAATAAAAGCAGAGCTATGCCGAAATCATTTTTCGAAAAAGCTTAAATCGAGCGAACGCGGAGGGACTATTAAGACAGGAAGCGCAAAAAATTTAAGAATCGCACGCGCAAACAAGCGCTATACCGAGAAGGAAGTCCGAGCATAAATGAACGGAAGCGGCGTCTCGTTCGCGCGATAAAATGTCATTCGCACAGCAAGTCACGCTCGTCCATCAATGCATTATTAGCGCTGGAAGCGCAGCCGCAACCACAATGCGGGAGTATTGTTTGCGCTCAATTGAACTCGAAGCGGCCATCATAATTAGCTCTTACGAAAACACATATCGATCGGATCCTGTAACGCGAGATAGCTCCAATTTTGACGGTCACTTTTTTTAATCCCGGCGAACCTGCATTCGCGAGCTAAGATTGCGATCTAGGTCACTTTTTATGCTTCTGAGAAAACCGCCACCTCTAATTATAACGTATCCCCGCAATTTTCTAGTTCCTGTGGGTCTGCCGACGAATTTAAAACGAGGCCAAATCGATTTTGCTCTACGCTCCATTACTTACATCGGCGCCTTGTTCATACAACATATATTTATATATAGATGGATCGGTCTATGCTAAATTGTGCACAATTAAAATGTGTACAATTTTTATGTGCCTGAACAATGCCAGCTGCCAACGCCCATACATCTACCTCCTTCGTTTATTACGATCTAATAACAATGTATAATACTGACAGCTCTCGGCGCGTCCATACTTTGTACGTAAATATTTTCACAAAAGTTATTTTACCAATCTTCCACCGCGCGCGAGAGCGATAAAGTAAAAAGATTCGACGTTTTTTTCGAAATTGATTATTACGCAGGCGGGAGAAATGATCATCGTCAAATTTCCTTGACATCAATTGCAGGTGTACACTTATCACCTTACAGCATATTATCGGCAGGTAATCGACGCAACGGCGCGTGTGCAGATCGGTTTGATTTATCCCCGCCTAAACGCCTCATCAATATTCCCCGCGGGAAAAACGTAAAAAGTGCGTAAATGCCGCTTAATTGAAAGATCGGCGTTGTAGTGCCGGAAAAAAAAAGAAGCAGGACCGAAAACGAGCGGCCCGCGCTTAGTATAATAAAGGCGATTAGGATCGCGACAGCTGCCCGTCAAAAATAATGCACGCACCTTGTGCACGAGCTGAATTTGTCACTTTTATCGCCTGCCAGAATCTGCCGTAGCTTCCGGCGTAGCTTTGCGCTTCGCAAAACCGTGAACGCGACGAGAGTCTCCGCGGTCGTCGAGTTTTTTCCCAGCGCAGCTGATTGCCTTCGAGGGCACAGCTCGCGCCCACTGCCTGTATCAATAAAGGGATATCGTTTTGAAAGCAAGCCCGCCTTCAGATCCGACGGAGGATCGGCAGAGTAAACCCAGCGACTGCAATCTATCCCCTATCGCGCGCTATCCTTCTCCCGGGGAATGCAAATGGGCGCGGAAAATCTCAAAGGAGGCGGGCGGCAAGAAAAATACAAAGACGGAGGAGCGCGCAGGATCGTCGCTTATCTTTGGCGAAATTCACGTCGCCGTCGCCCTTCGGGGCGTCAACTTTTCTCTCTCCGGTCGCGAGAGCTAGATATTTATGTCCCGCATACTTGGCCGGGCTCGCGGCGCGCGAGATAACGCACGCGCGCCGAGAGCGACGCGAACACCTGCGCAAACTCGGGGCCGCCTCCTTCCCGTCCTGAAGCAACGCGATCGAGCGCCGTGTTTTTGCTTTAAAAAACATGCGCCTCGGCTTTATTTATTGTTGGCGAGAGCTTCTTAGACGCTCTCTCTCTCTCTCCCCCCCTCTCTCTCCGGTACGTGTCGCCCGTAAAATTGGCGAGAACTTACGGATTCAACGAAATTCAGCTGCTTTACGGCGCGAAAGGTGTTCGCGCACAATGCAGCCCGCGGGATTGTTTATTTTTCGGCGAGGCTATAAAAACGCTCCGGTCGCGAGCGCGTGGCTCTTAATTGCAGCGGCTAGTTCGGCTTAGTCGAGGCGGCAGCTGCGATTCCGAAGGCGTCGATAAGCTGCGGACGAGCGCGCCTTATTCTTTGCTAAACATCCTGCGCCTGTCGCACCTCGCCTCTCTTCCAATACGATATATGTATTACGTTATTCTCGAATCTGCAAGTTAAATATTTTTACTACGTAGAAATTTGTTCTTGTCAAGCCTATAATATCCGACCGTTCGTCGGGGGAAACTGGAAATTAAATTCCGGAGATACAAACGGAGTGGGGAACACGGCGAGCGAAAATAATTGAACGAGCTCGCTAATGTAGAGGGCGTGGCCCGATCGCGAATTAAAAGCCGATCGGCAGCGACGGAGCAGATAATGCAGAAATCGAGAGGCGTCATATAACTGTCCTCGTTCCTCGTCAACAGGTGCTTTCTCTCTCTCTCTCTCTCTCTCTCTCTGCGCTGCCCGAACGTGCGCCTATTATTTTCGCGGCGTCTCTCTCTCTCTCTCTCTCTCTTTGCTCGCTGCGAACCGCTATATTATATACGACAACGTGTTGTCAAAAAATAAACAAGATTAACAGTTTAAAAATTGTGATTTATTAAAAAAGCATTCTCTGGTAGAACAGGACTTTACATGCTGTATAAAATCAGTCGGACACGTTGCTTGCGTTATACAAAAAGTCAGCGTTCTCGAGCTTGAGCGATTTTTCGACAGCTGAAAATAGAAATGATAATGAAAACGCACTTGGTCAGCTTGTTCCGAAAGCTAAAATTCAACACAGTCCTTACGTTTTGATCGAAACAACGCGCGAAACTTCGCCGGATTTCGTGAGCTTTAAGAGGTACTGGAGACTGCCATGATCGACTCGACAGCGTCGCGGACCAACGGGCACCTCTACCTCCGGGCCGGCCGGAATCCGCACTAGGCGGCGCTTCTCATCCGAACTGACAGTCTTTGACGCCGAGCTGGATAAATCTTTTTCCGACGACTGACTCTGTAAACGAAAATGAAGTTTCCTTAACGCAATTTGCTGCGAACGTCGCTGCTTGAAGAATTTAGCTTTTTAAAAACTGGCGTACCCGCGAGCGAGACTTGCGATGTCGTTTCCTCGAGCTTCTGCCGGCCTTCCGCTTAACCTCATTCTTTGATTCGGGAACTTTGAACCAATTCTTCACCGCGTTATGGTTCTCGTCGAGGCAGCTTTTTATCGGCCACGGCAGATCGGCGAATCGGGCAAGTTTTCTCGGTGGTTTGACGAGCGGTCGCATCGGCAGCCGATGACAAGTTTTGAGTTTCGGTTCACGCTCCTCGAACTCGCAGTCCAACATCCCGCGCGCTACTGGTCTCTCCTCCGTGTCGCGAAATCGAAACAATAATGTCCTTACTGCGCATCAGCTTGAACTTGCTAGGACGTTTTTGTTTTGAAGTGTCCAAGAGCGAGTGGAACGATACACAGTGTTCAAAAAGTATATCGACCCGATCAGCCCGGTTGCAAACGTCCTATAAAATCCCATAAAAATGGTGCAGAAGCCGCATAAAACTTCATATTCTATGTAGTTTTTGCATTCGGTTTTATTGTTTTTTATAAGTCCTTTGCAATCAGGAGTCCCACAAAACCTTAGCCACTTTTAAGGGAATCAGGTTTTAGACTTAAGGTTTCAATCTGGACATAATTCCAGTCCGATACTTTTTCGACACTCTATATTTTGTTCGAAGGGGTAGCTTTAATTTAAAAATTAAGCTTTCCCTTTAAAAAATAACGCAACTGCTATAAAATCTGCGTTGCAGCTGCATTATGAGAGGGCATTATTTTCACCCTCGGCGTCAGCGCCAATTCTTCACGTACCAGAGAAGCTAGCGTAAAAATGTCCTAAGCAGCGCGGGCAAGCGCGCGAATAAAAAGACGGGAGTCATCGGAAAAGCGAGCCAAAGGAGGAGCGTGCAGTGCACCTTCGGAATGTTTCTCGGCGACTAACCGGGTCGCAGCTGCGTCAAAGTATAATAAGCGACGCGCGGAGACTCTTCCGCGACAGAAAGAACGCGAGGAATTGGGAAAACAAGCGCCGCCCGGGATGCATTCCTCTCGCTCTCGCGCGACGCGCGCTCGAAAGAAGGAAGAGACGGAGGAGAGGCAGCATTTTTCCCCTAAAGCGAACTCTCGGCTGATTACTGACCCACATTTGGCTTCGCGGCAACAAAAGCTTCCATTTTTTTTTTCCTTTCTTCCCTGAGCTCCTCTCTTTTAAAGCGGTATAGCGCAGCGCGGTAGAATCGGACCACAATGCAGGCGAAAATTATCCGAGCAGCGTGTAGTTAAACAGTTCCGCCTTAACCGTTTTTGCAGGAGCTTTCGTCGGGGCCGGGGGGGGGGATTTTTCGCGGTGCGATGATCGCGGAGAATACGTTGGCAAATTCGAGCGCATCGTTTCCATTTTTTTCCGAGGGCTGGGATTTAACATTTTTTTTTTTTTTTCAAATTCTCTTTTATTTTAATTTTGGACTAGAATAATTGTTCCAATTTCACGCTTGGGATAATTACTGTGGAAGAGTTTTTCAAAGTTTCTGGGTCTATTGTAGTGCAGCATCTATAGTGTGATTAAATCGCAATTAACTCATATTTTAAGAATGAAATATTGTGGCATCATGAACGCGTTAAATCAGAATATTAAAGTTTTTTAAAATTTTAAATTTTTCGTAGCATTAAATTTTTAATAATAAAATGTAACTCTAATAGTTAAAAAGAATAATTAACTTATTTTAATTAAATTGAATTATTTATTAAATAAGGTGTATAAAAAATTAATTTAATCCTTGCAAGCTTGAAACAACCTATAGAGCTTGTGCAAGTTGCACAGGTATTCTCTCTTCTATATCTTGCTAATTCTCGTCAACCAGACCCTCGTCGAATTCGCACTTCTCTGAACGTCACCCGAAAACTCACTAGTCGACCAAATTTTCGGGGTGAACTTTACTTGTCAGAATTTCATGGAATAAGTCGCTTTCTCATCTAAAACATTATACTATTTATTTTAAATATTTATTTTAAATAACATAATATTTAAAATATTGACATCCAAAATGCATAAAAGAATTTTTAAGTATACAAACGTATTCTTTTTATTTAGCTTAAAAAATATATCTGTTTTCACTTATTTCGAATTATTCTTTTTTTTTTATTTGTAATATATAGTAGAACGTAAATTTAATAGATTTCGTTTTTTGTGACATTAACCGATCGAAAAAAAAAGAAAAGAATAGATGTCTTATAAGAAGATTAATACAGTTAGTCGTTGTCAAAACTTTGGAGCACCACTTGATGTTCGAAGACATCTTTCTTTAAGAACGCACTTATACCTCGACCGCAAAACACTTGCAATTTCGTACTAGGCAATATATTCATAAGCACTAAAAATTATGGATCTCAATAGTGACACAGTCCTGTGCTTGGGGATTTCTCCTTTGCTTGTACATACCTCTGCATAATGTGCATACCATCATCAAAGTTTTGCAGTAAAACGTATTGACAACTTTTAAAACTTCATGACGATGCTATAAATCTATGCGTTATACAATTCACACAATTCAAACAGTATAGAACAAACGGAGAAGAACTATAATAATGATTATATAGTAGTTAACTATTATTATTCTTAGCTTTGCTATTAATTATACAGTATTTATTTTTACAGACTACAATAGCCTACATAAATACTGTAGTAACGGGGTAAAATAATAGTTGATCTATGTAATATCTATACTTTAATCATTACTACGGTTTTGTTTCGCAAGGACTACTATATTCCGGTCTGAAACCAGCAACTTTTTTAGTATTTTTTTATTAGTATAACCAATCAAAACTATAAAAATATTTAGTTTTTGAATTTTTAGAGAAAAGAATCATCATAAAAAACATCAAAAAAGGTTATTTTAATGAAAAAAATATATTAATTGTACTTTTTCCAGACTGAAATTCCCGAAAATATAATTAAAAAACCCGATATGGATGCACTGCTATATAAATTGGACAGTAAACCCCGTTCATATACATGTATACTGTTTTAGGGAGAAGAAGAGTAACGTAACAAGACGCTGGACGTGCCTCTCTCGCAACTCTCGGGCGACTCGAAAGCGGCCTTCGAGTTTAACGAAACCAATTTACGGGACCTGTACTGAGAGCAGAACTCACTTACAGTTCATTATCTTCCGTCGGAGAATTTCAGAGAGGAAAGAAGATTCGCCAATCGTTTGTCTCGACGGACAATAACTATACAATCTTTGACGGCTGGTACTGCCCTCCTTTAGTTCTTTCGCTTCAGATTGGAGTTATCTTCTTTATACACGAAAATATACGCAATGTTACAAGTTCGACCTAAATTTAATCAATTATTCGTAACAAGAATTAACAGCACAAATACCCTGGTAGAAATTGAAAACATTTTCATAGCATTTTTTGTCCAGTTTTTCATAAAATACTCCATAATTGGCCAATAAATGCTAAAATTTAATCTCAAAGCATTAAAAATGGTTTGATTTCTACTAGGGTAACCACTATCTAAAATATATTGAGATACAGTACCTCCATAATTTTTTAAAAAGAACAGCCGTAAAACAAAGTTAATTCGACAAAGTTCCAACGCGAACAAGCTTCGCAGCTCGAATCCATAAAAACTTAGATCGAAGATCGTCCCCGCGAGAATTTGCCTAGGGCCAGTTACAAGACCACAATCGCCGCTTGTATACAAGCGTATACGCGGCACGATCGATATACCGAACGCGCGAGGCTGCGGAGGGAAAGGGAGCAAAAGGTCACGCAAACTATTGTCCGCTTTTTACGCGCCGTCATTTCGATTTTTCATCGATGAAACGCGTTACGCGTTGAAAGTGGCTGCTCGATCGCTGCTTAACTTTAGCGTAGCTTAAAAACCGCGACCTTCCAACAGTTTGAATTGGGATCGACAGTCGGTTTTTGCATTAAATTTGCGGGAAGGCATCGATCTCGAGCTCGGCGCGGGCTTATTAATTACGGGCTTCGGGCTGCGCTTCCGCGGAATGAAAATCTCGGCGCGACGGGAGCATAAAAGCCACGGGGAAGTATATCGGAGGCGCGATCCTCGCAAAGTGATTTTGACGGCCAGACGTCAATACTTGGCGGTGCGCGACGCGCGGGAGATTAACCGCATAGCATCCGCCAAATGGATTTCCCGATGCGGTAATAAAGATAGCGTCAATCTGATCTTTCCGCGGGAAAAATGAACCGGACCGAGACTGAAATATTATCAGCGTCTATATATGATGAGCAAAAAACTATACAAATTGCAAGCGCGGTATTATTCTTAAATATAACAAAAAGAATTGATACAACGCCTGCAAGAAGTATGTTAAAAAATGCAAATTTTTTCAAAATATATTTTGATGAATAAAAAAAAATTGCTCCGAAATCTCGGTGCTCTCGATCTGTATCGTGATAAAAAAATAAAGGAAAAAAGCTGGTACAAGGGGTGCTTTGACCCGCGATCGAATGCGCGCCGCGCCCTGTATATATATATATATATAAGTACATCGATCGACATCGAGTAAATAACATTGCGATCGACCGATCCTATTCAGTTCTCGAAGGTAGAGAAGAAGACGTGCCGCAGCGTTCGACTCTGCGATCGAGCGATGGAAAATGGACGAAGAACTCGGAGAAAATGAGGTCTGGAGAGAGAGAGAGAGAGATAGAGAGAGAGAGAGAGAGAGAGGGAAAGAGAGAAAGAAAAAAAATGAGATGATTGAATGAACATCGGAAGCCTGCAGGAAGATGTACATAGATTTAGATCTCTCCGTCACGTAAAGTTTGAAACTTTTAGTTTTAGTTTATTGCAAACATTTTTCATATGCATATAACGATGAATTTGGTAAATTGAATTCATAGCCCTTTTCAATAATATATTTTTGTGTGAAAAGAATTTTAAAGAATCTAAAAGAATTTGTATTGCAAATTACACATGTACGTAATAATGTTTACAAAGTTTATCAACACCGTTTTAAGTCGTTAACAGAAAAAAAAAACACTAACGTGAATTTGAAATTTAGATTTAATCTGCGTGAAATACGGTATACCAGTGGCTTATAAATATTTTTCAGGGAAGAGCCGTATATTGAATATTCTGCGGAAAAATGTAAAGGGAAAAGTAAGATGCCGCATAGTTTAATGGAGGAAAAGTAGAACGCAGGGGGCGGTATATAGCGGCGCAAGTAAAAGAGCTTGGGGAGGAACGGGAAAATAAGGATCGGAAGAATAATAGGCGCGCGGTGTGCCTGCAGATGAAAGGGTTGCTGCACCCCACAACACTTTGCTATATATATTTTCCAGCCGAAGCTTTCGCAAGTAGCTTCAATTCTTTATTAAAGACGGCTCCTCCAATTTTTAAAATGGCCATCGTCATCATCCGAAATATTGCAGTGCCTTATGATTGTTGGCAGAAAACCTTACTTGAAAAAGAAGGAAAAGTTATCAGAAAAGATAAATAATATAAATTCGTTATTCAAAGACGCAAAACTTTTATTCGGAAAATGAAAAAAAAAACTACTTCATGTGCCACAGAAACGTTTGGGTAACAAATTAGTTGCGACCGAAAAAGCAGCCGCGGAAGCGTTTAATTTGTAAAAGACAGGAAAAATGTCTCATAAACTAGAGTACTAAACTACAGCAAACAGACGAGCAGTTGAAGCTTTGTCTCAAACTTTAACAAATATGGGCCAAAGCAGAAGAGGACCAGAGGAGAAATTTGAAACACTCTGCCCGGCGAGCTTCCGCGGGAGAGCTTTAACATTTCGTAATTTCACCGCTGACATACATGCCGCGGCTCGTCGTACTTACACTCGAGAGTTTTCTAATATCGCGCTCGGCAAGATTCCTCCGCGTACACGTACTTATTTCGATAATCCGGGACGAGGCGACTTGCGGGCGGCGACGTGATATTTTTCAGCTTACCCCGGCTTACGCGAGCCGCTGCTCGCTGCGGCTCAAAGCTCGCGAAAACTCGTTCGCTCTTGACGCCGGCAGGAAGCGAGTGCTTCTTTCACGCGGGTTTCGTCTGTTATAATTGCGGCTTTGGTATTATCCTTGGGGAACGGCGGCGAGCAAGCTCTACCGTTCCTTTTATGCTGGAGTTATTTGCAGTTTGGGAATAAAAAATTATGTCTTTTGTTGGTCGTTTTAATTTTACTGGACTTTCTACAAAATCGTAATTATTAAAAATTTGCATTACATTTCAGTTGATACTCAAAATTCTTAATTTTATCAATTCAAGTAGTAAATTTCAATTTTCAAGGTAAACTTCCTTCCTTATCCTTGTTAACTTTTAAATATGCAATTTACAGAAGAGTAATAAAAATTATAAAATGCATACAACGAACTGATCAAACGTCTTATTATTCTAAAAAATGTATTGATGAAAATAAGAATTATGAAAAAATTATTTATTAAATTTTGTAAAATTTATGCCACACAAGTAAACAGCTTAATCTAAATGTAAATTGAAAATGATTACTATTAAGTAATTATGATTTTAGTAAAATTAAAATACAAATAATGCCGGATCTTGATGATAAGTGTGTAATATATTGCAGCATACGTTGTTCAGCGTGTTCGAACAAAATATTTCGAGTTACATTTCGATATCGTAAGTGAAAGCATTGCTAATTTAAAAAATTTTCAAGAAATCAACGTAATTAAGTTTTGTTTTTCATTCAATTTTAAAGTGTAAAGGCTTATTAAAGGTTACCGTTAACATTGGTTAATTATTTTCAAACTCCCTCTCCCTCCAACAGTAAATCTATATGAAATTGTTTAAAGGATCAACTAAGTCTTAAAAGTAAAAATTAGAGAAAAAACAAAAAAGATTACACTGTTTTCTTGACTTTATTTGTATTTTTTATCCTTTAGGAATATTTTTACTCGTCAGGTTTAATAAGATATAATATAAATTATTTTTTAAAGGATCAAAATTGTAATAGAACTTCTTTAAATTTGAACTTAATGTACTGTCAATGTACGCTTAAGCAGTTCATTTTTTTATCAAAACTACAGAAGCATAAGAATAAAAGTTTTATATTTGTTGTCATTATCAATTAAATCTTTAATATTAATTAGATAAATATGTAATGTAAAGGTACATTTCTTTTTAACGGCATTAAATAGTATTAAAAAAATTATATTTTATTTAAAAAAAAATATAACTTTTTAATAAGAATGATGAAAACAATATGTAATAAAACTAATTTTTAGTAAACATAAAAATTTTATGTACTAGATGTACAAAGCATTTGTTATTGGCAGGAAAGTATTTCAAAGAGATTTGTGAAAAAAAAACTTCAATATTTTGATATAAAACTGGTACTTTATTTATTGAAATACCCTATAATATATATTTTTATCCCTGGTACATACAATTTGTTCTGTGTTTTGATTGAAAATTTTCACGAACACATAATAAATCATTTAAGAGATTTCCCTCCACACAGTCTCATCAGAACTTTGTTCCATGCACTTTTATAAAGCAAAATAATAACGCATCATAAATTAATCAACAAACAATATCTTCTGATTCTTAAAGTATTTCTTATTTAAATAAAATATGCATTTTTAATAATATACAATTAAGAATCTTTAAAAGATTGTTTACACTTTTTTCAAAGAGTGCAGAGTTGCTTAATATACAATATATTCAAAATTTGAATGAATAAAAATATACTTAAACTTTAGTAAAAAAAAGTAAATATACAAAATTTTTGTAAATTCCGATCAGTTTATGGAGAGAACTCCTTTAAATAGTACATATACACATAAATTATCAAGAAAATTTAATGATTTATCTTTTACCTAAGAAAGGAATCCATCTAAGCTTGTTCATTAATAATAAAAAAAATAAACTACTCTATAACTTTTTCTTTAAGGAAAAGCGCTTACTTTTTCATATCGAACCCGCACAAGCGCTCAAAAGCTAATGCAGTCTTTGAGATTTTTTCCGCAAAGATTAGACATGAAAATTTTTCAAATAAACTTTTTTTAGTGTCGAATAAATATAATTTATATAACAAAAAAATTCAAAATTTTTGTCACAGTTTTTGTCGACTGTCACGTAAAGTTATTCACCAACAAGATTGATAAAAAAAAATGATTACATGATTTTTTTTTAATTTAGAATACCTTACGCTCTCGCAATTACTTTTCCTTAAAAGTAATCTAATAAGCAGTAAAAAAATATAGATCCAGGGAATTTTTATCTTTGCGGAGAATAAGGCGTTCCCTGCAAAATACCGTCTTACCAAATATACCATGTTCAGCACATTTGTATAAAAAAAAATAATGCTCTAGAAAATATAAATCACTATTGTAGTGTCAGATCATTGTCTTGCATTATGTTCTGTTTCGAGCAAACACTCTCGTACAAGGATCCTAGCATGTTGAATTCCCATTTTAAGGCGCTCTGCTGCACTGCGACTGCCAGCATAGGATAAACGAATGTCTCTGCCAAGCTCCTCGATGATGACAAGTAACTGAGTGTACTTGCCCTGACCAGGCACTGTTGGAAAGTTTATAGAACTTGATGGGCTAGCCTGTGCTACCTGGAAATAGTAATTTAAAATTAGAAAATTCCTTAAATAAAATTATTTACAAATGAAATACCAAATCAATATTTATTGATACTACTCTATTGCTCAAACTGCTGCTGTATAAAAGTGAAGTAATGAAAATTGTAAGGTTATTTATATTTTTTAGGTTTACATTTGGTTTATTAAAATAATTAAAATTTGCTTAAATATAAAACTAAAATTAAAGTTGTATTAACCCAACTAAATGTAATAAAGAATTTGAAAACTGGACATACTAATTTTTGTATTCCGTTGAAGTAAAAAGGTTGTAAAATCCTTTGCCAAGGTTAAAAGCATTTACCTGGACGGTCTGCACATTTTGCAAATTCCTTGGATTTGGCACAGTGATCACAGGTTCAGGAATCCTTGGAATTTCTTGCACTTTTTGTTGAGGAGGTGGTGGCTGGGGCTGAGGTGGGTCACTTAATTTTGTTATAGTAATTTCATTAAGTTTTGCCAACTCAGTTAATTTTGCCATTTCTGCCATTTTAGAATACTCTGGCATTTTGGTTATATCATTTTGCATATTTGCCATTTTGATCATTTCATTCATTTTTGTTTTTTCATTCATTTTGGCTATCTCTTTAGCCATCTCATTAATTTGAGCTATTTCATTTAGCTTTGTAATATCATTATACTTGGCCATTTCTGTCATCTTTACCATTTCATTCAACTTTGCAATTTCATTCATTCGTTGAACCTCATTAATCTTGGCCATCTACAATATAAAACAAAATATAAACTAAAGGTTATGGTTGAAAAATTCAAAAACTAAAACAGTAAAATACCTCATTCATTTTGGCCATTTGTGACATTTTCATCATTTCATTCATCTTTGCAATTTCATTCATTTTGGTAATGTCAGTATATTTCGCCATTTCAGAAAACTTTACCATTTCATTCATTTTGGCTAATTCTGACATTTGCATCTGCATCTTCATGTACTCTGTATTTTTTGCATACTCTGCCATTTTTTCCATTTCATATCGTTTAGCCATATCTTGTGACATTTTATTGAATTCGGACATCTTGCTGAATTCGGCAAGCTGTGCCATTTGCACTATATGCTCGGGAACTTTGCCTCGCTCCATCATTTGTTTTAGTTCTGCAGAAATCTTGTTCATATTAAGCTCTGACATTTCAGCTATAGTAGCTGCATCGGGCATTTTTGAAAGTTCTGCTATTTTAGAGATTTCTCTGGCTAGATTTTCATCCAGACAACGCTTTTTCTTGGCACGATGCCTAGCCATTCTCTGAGCCTCCTGCATCCTTCTCAAGGCTGCCTGTTCCTCGGACTCTTTACTCCTAGAATTCTTCATCCTCTCCGCAGCCAAGTACAATCTTAAATTACGTTCTTCTAGCGTTTCTGACATAAGTTCAAGAGCTTGTGATTCTTAAAAAGAATTTTTTTCCCCTCCTATTTACCTGAAACATCAATCAACTATTTGTTAAAACAAAGCAAACAAGAGGGCAGGCTAAACTCTCTTACCTTTTTGAGATAAGCTTCTCTATTTGTTCGAAATTGAAGGCAACGTGATTCTTATCGGACGAGAATTTGTCGAGAGCGAAATTCATGTTTTCTGCCGAAGGCTTCAACAATAGAAACGGGCGAATTCTCCTCAGGAAGCAAGTATTATAGTCCGTGTCTAGCGCCGAACCACCTGCGTCGCTTTCGCCGCACAGTGTTTCACTCTCGCCGTCTCTCGGCGTCTTTCGCACACACTAAACCGCTAGAGACTGTACACCGACGGCATTTACATCAGAGCGTCGCCGCGATTTTTTTCAAATAAGGAACGTGCGCCCCCTCACGCGACAGCGCGTACTTCGTCGCCGCCGCTGTTCTGCGGTTCTGCCTGCTGCTGCCTCCGCTCTGTGTGGCTGTCTGTCTGTGTGGGTGTTACGTACGCACACGTAACCCCATCGGCGCGCTTTTCTCCTCTCTCCTGGAGCAAAAAGGAGACGACACCGGGACTGCGAGCCAAGCTGTGAATCCTGGGGCGTCTTGGTAGGTAAGCGGCGACAGAGATTTTCGGCGGAAGCTACACCACTCAGCCGCCGGAGGCACTTTAAGGAGGTTCGTTCGACGGACTACTTGCCAAAGGAAAGGGGGGAGAGAGCGAGATCCAGTGTTCTCCCCTCCTCGGTAGCCGTGTCACTCTCTGCCCCTCCGAGCGGCGTTTTTTATTTTAGATTTTCCTGTTCGCTTCGGAATAATTCGAACTGCGCACGTGACTAGCCGCGTTCTTAATTTTTGCAGCTACTTTCGTGAGCGCGCGCCTCTGAGGTACACGCATGAAGGAGCGAGAGCGATAAGCCAGCGACGCTCGATCGCAGAGACGTCGCCACCGCCGCGGTTCGGGAAGGAGATCTCGCATAAGTTTCTAGAATTGCGTGTGTATAGATTGTTCCTTGAAAGGGGCTGCCGATCCGGTCGATAGGTTGCGTCTTTGCGTGTGACGTGCTTCTAGCGCTCGCTCCCTCTCTGTCTGACTTTCGCGTTTATTGACCATAACCCCTTCTCCGGCGGCTGTCTGTGTGGGCGCGCGGCGCCTTAGCTCGCGATTCGCGACTTTGATTGTGCAGGTGTCTGCCTATATACACGTATGCGGAAGGAGGAGGTTCGAAGGAACTACCTATTGGCTCCCTCGAAGACGCCGACGGAGGAGAAGTGCCGAGCCAAGGCGGCGTCGGCGGCTCCACTTTCTTATTCTTTCCTTTTGCCGTTATTACGCACCGATATAGATATATAGAGGATAGATGGAAGCCCGCACGGACTTTTTTCTTTTCCGTTCTTTTCCCTGAAACTTCTGCCTTTTTTCCTTTCATCTTGCTTACAACCTCTGCGAGAATTGATCGTCAATTTTTATAAAAGAATATTCTAGTTTTATTTTATTTCTTAAAAAATAGTATAAATAATCATTTCGGGATATTTGTCAGAAGAAAATACTTGTCGAAAAGCGTAAACATCTTTGCTTCATTTTAGTCATTTTGAATTTTCACCGTAGCATTTAAGTGCCGACACTTTCGGACGCTGTCTAATAATGCGACAATTTTCATTTTTATACCACTCTGTCCAGGTCGAATGCTTGCGGGACGTATACAATCACGTAGACACTGAATGTTATAATTTAGCTCATTCCAGCTGTCTTCAATGTTTTGCATAACCATGCTCTTTGATTGCGGTGGTAAACTCCCATTTCCTATCAAAATCCATAAGCTTCATTCAATAATGTTTTTAAATAATGAAACGTTTCGTTTAGTAATTATTAGAAATATGTAACAAGCATGATAATTTTTATTATACACAGAAAATATAAAAGAATTAGACAATATTGTAAGCTTTCTTGGTTTTATGAATTAATAAGAAATTGTAAGTGGTATATTTACTATGTAAGCTTGAAAAAATTTTTTAAATCGATATATAAAATGAAAGTTTGCATTATATATAAAACGTAAAGTTCACATACAAAATGAATTCCATGCTTTTAACATAGCGTCCTATGAAATATGTCAAATTATACTGCAAAAATATTGTATTTTAATTACATAATCGCGAGAAATGTTACATTATGAATAATACTTGACAATTTCATAAATTCGAAGATTACTTATTTATATGT
The DNA here is from genome assembly GCA_035582935.1 of Ormyrus thymus. Taxonomy (NCBI): domain Eukaryota; kingdom Metazoa; phylum Arthropoda; class Insecta; order Hymenoptera; family Ormyridae; genus Ormyrus; species Ormyrus thymus. The sequence goes on from JAWWEM010000001.1 coordinate 1,846,625, forward strand.
ACTAATATCGTGTATTATAATTTTTTTATACGAACGATTTGATTTTACACTCATTTTGAAAAAGGTGTCTAATGTGCTCTTGGGAATAAGTTCAGTTTCAGTGTAGAAAAGTATTAGTTATTCTTTTGAAAAATGTATAATTTAAAAAGTCTTACCCGTCATTTCTGCACAATTCGCTGCAGTAGACTTGGATAAATTTTCATGATGTTCAGAATGTGGAGGGACAGTTTCATTATCTCGCAAAACATCTGTAAAATCATAAAAACATATACGGAATTGAGAACTCTAAATAGATTATTGATATAGACAATATTTGTAAAAATTTGATATAAAAATTTATATCACAAATTATATATAAAGTCAAAATTTGAATGTTGCCTTTTTCATTAGAATAGATAATGTAAATAAAATTACTCATTATGTCTTCAGGAATCAACAGTTCTAAATATGTTGCAGTATCTGTAGGAGTACATTGTTGATTTGCAGATTGTTGCGAAAAACAATCGTTACCACTTTGTAGGCAAGCTTCATCTGTAAAATGTTAAAATTTTTCTCAAAACTGCTTTCTTCTTCATGTAAAAAAAAA
>JAWWEM010000001.1:1854157-1913663 GCA_035582935.1 Ormyrus thymus
CGCACGCTGCGCTGAGGAAGCCAAAAACCATCATAACGGACCGTGTAAACCACTTCGTGAGTGACCGGGACGTAACAGTCTCATTAGTTCCATAAAAACTATTGCAAGGAAATATAAACGTTTACGGAAAAAATGAGACTATTTTACCATTTTATATTATACGTACCTACGAAAATTTACGCTATTTCTTTATAAAAATTTGATGCACTAAAATAATTATTAATTTTAAGATTTTTCATCCTTTTAAAGTTTTCAAAATCTCTAGTAAATGCGTGCATACATTATAGCACAATTTATAAGAGAAAAAGCGCGGTCGAAAACTTTCTTACGGAAAATTACTTTGATTAATTTTTTATTTTATTAATTAGGTTATATTTGTATAAAATGTAAAATGAATCGCTAATTATCATTATTCAAAATATTTAAGGTTAAATTTTAATCGCAAATTATTGGAAAAACCCCAATTGTGTAAATATTTTTATAACAAAGGCTGGATATTCAGTGAATAATAAAATACAGTATTACAGCAAATGGAGTGAGAGAATGATAAAATGAGATTTTAAAACTGATCTAAGAAAAGAAAATACTTATGAGCTTGAGAAATATATATAATAATGAAAATACGATAATAAGATCGTCGTTTGCTGATGCTTTCTTCTCAATAAATGTTTAAACAAACGCGCACGTATAATCGTACGGCCTTGTCCTCCAATATTCACTCGCGCTTCCCTCCTCCTATCGAAAAGTGACTTTCTGTAAAATTTGAACAGCATCAGCGATTAACATAATTTATTTTCAAGAATTTCCAATTTTTTGCCGCGAACTCCTGCTGCTATATATGCGTGATAAACTCTCTGTGAGCGCACAGTCTTCTTCCGTCTATTTATCAGACGACTATGATATAATTCTTCACCGAGGATTTATAAATTGTCACGGAGAAGTTGAAGCTGTTGTAAACGATAACTCCGCGTGCGGCGATCGGCGGTTATCCTAAAAGAAATCGCAGTCAATGAGCCTCGAGTCATCGAGGAGGGCGAGATAGTTCTTTGAAATTTAGCAAGACGTTTAAGGGTGGAAAATAATGCGGTGAAAGTAGATGCAACGATGTTTGCTAAGAAATTTACATTGATAAGATCAGCAGACGCGGTAAGTAATTAAAAGAGAAAAAAGTGCGGCATTTTTCCTTTATTTAAAGCTTCGTCATCGAACGGTCGAGATTTATCGGTTCTCGCATTAGGCTTTTTTTCTTTCTTGTAGTACACGAAGTTTACGACTATTTCAAGCAAAAGTGATAATTATGTTTTGTGAATAAAATTTTGATAGTACCACTCGGCGGGCTACCAGTTCGACAAACATCTCTCTCCACCAGTGATTATTTTTCCCCGAAAATAATACTTACTTTTTTCAACATTCCCAATCCGCAGCGCATCTCGCAATGAGGCACTAATAAGTTCAATGAACTTTTATAATGTTTTAAAAGGTCTTTTTAAACCGAGCGCAATAAACGTTGGCGCGATACGGCTTGTTTATAGTTTGTCATTCGGAGCTAGGTTCGAGCGCGTGCACTCGTCGTGATCTCTGTCAAAATGAAAGGCGCGTAGATTTTGCGTTCTCTAAGCAGGCGAGATTGCGCTGTTTATGTTTTAATTCGTTACGAGATTATTGTAATTAAAGGCGTTGGTTAAAATAAAAAACATTCAGAACTTAATCTAATCTCGTTATTTTTGCGGGGAATTATCGGAGTGACGTTAAAGAAATTATTAAAATTGCTATTTTAAGCAATATAGTTTTGTGGAATTAGATCGTGCGCTCGTCTGAAATTGAAGTCTTTGTCAAATAGTTTTAAAATGAAATCCGAATTCAAAATTTGGATTTCAAATAACCGTATTATGTATTAATAATAATTTAGCCTGCTGGCAATTGATTCATTGTTCTGAGTCATGTGTTTTCTTTCCTAAAAATTATTGTACCAAATATTGTACTAATATCTCGGAATATTGAACATTCTTTGACTCGAAAAGCTTAATGAACTGAAAGTAAGTGAGTGCAATTGCACGATAACCGATATTTAAAAAGATTTCTTTTTATTTTCATTTTCTGACGTCTTTTTCCTTTTCACTTATTTTTCAAATTTTCGTATGCGTTTCGAATTTAAATAAAACAACAAACTCGAAATTGGGTAAGAAAAATATTTAGAAAAAACTCAAACATTTCTTTTAAATTATGAACCAAATATTTATTATATACAATACGCGTGGAATAAATTAGGCTTTCTCACCATTTGATGAACTTCGTCTGAGATTCTTCAACGGACACTTACCAGGAGAGTCTGACTTGGGTCACGGATTTCGCTCGAACGTTGGTATATGTTTTCTAATGTTAAAATATGAAAGAAGCCGCGTGCGTTCGGCCGAACGCTCGATTTTTCAAAAGTTAGGAGCCCTTTCGGCGAAAAGCTAAGAGAAATCGATTTTTGTTTAATCGCATAGAACTTTTTAACTGTTAATTGTAGAGTATTTTAACTCCCGGCATTTGATGAAGATTTTTGGATGTCTTTTTTTTAACCGATAGGATTTGATTCCACCTTTCAAATGCCGGGAGTTAAAATACTCTACAATTAACAGTTAAAAAGTTATATTTGATTGAACGCACGAGACTGTCCTGGTTAGTCTTGACTGACGATAAGCGAGTCTTTTTAGTTGCGTGCGATATTAATGACTTCAAGATTACTTCTAACCGAAAATTTTTTGAACAATTATTTAAAGACTTTCTGTTTAATCGTCACGTTCAAAACGACGATTAGTTTACTTTAACATGAATCGACCCAACTTTTTATATAACTTGACACTTGAAAATGCATATTACCATTCGTTATCATTTCAATATAATTACAAATTACCACAAGAACATTTCAAAAAAACGAAGATACATTAATTAAAGTTTACCTGCGTGCTAATTTTTTAGCTTGTATAATCATATGTGTTTTAGAATGGAGTAGAAGAAGGTAGGAGCGGCATTTTTAAATCCACCAGAATTAAATTTGATATAGTGTGGTTTATATTCTCCATGATGGGCCTTCAATAGTGCACGCAATCTTTCAACAAGTTTTTATCAATAAACTTCTAAAAGAATCGTGACATTAATCTTTACGAAGAAGTGATTAACATCGAGAATGACGGATATCGCCGTTCCAAAAGTATCTGAGAAAGATGAAAAATTTACCTCGGAAAAGCCAAAAGGTTCGTTATTTTACTGGTGACAGTGGCACACTTTTTAAATTTACGTATTTAAAATACAGTGTCCTTTGGAACAAGGCACCTTCAAGTCGTGCTGATGGCCTCGAGTTTGATGATCGGCTACGCGATGAATCTGTCCTTACCGGTCGCCGTCCTAGCGATGACAGATCCCAAGATCGAAAATTCCAATTTCAAGGTAAACCTTTCAATCGCCAATGCTTTATCGCTCGATTTCACGCCAATCTGCAAAACTTGCCCTAAACCAGCAATTACGATCTTTCCAAAGCATTACAATTGGTCGCCCTCCGAGACGTCGTTGATCTTGAGCTCCTTCATGTGGGGCTACGCAATTTTCCAGATACCCTGCGGTTACTGGGCCAAGACACGGAGCGCCCAGAAGCTGTTCTGCATCGGACTGTTACTCAGCAGTATTATTAATCTCAGCCTGCCCTTCTTAACGTATTACGGAGGCTGGATTGCTCTGTGCACCGGCAGAGCTTCGATTGGCCTCTGCCATTCTTGCTTCTCCTCCTGCACGCACACTTTGTTGTCGAAGTGGGCACCGCCTGAGGAACGTTCTAGATTATGTGAGTAATTGGCGGAGCTTGATTCGCTTGGTGACTAAAGCTTCATTTATTTTTTGGGAGTCAATCAGTTGCGTTCGGCTGGAAAAGTTTTGTTTAATAGAGTGAAAGGAGGAGACGTCATTCGAGTAAATTTTATTTTGATGAGCGATGCTTAAGTTTGATTTGAATAAATATTTTATTAAATCGTAAAACTAATAATTATCCAGCTTGTGCATAATGTAACTATTTGTACTTTATTTAATTTCGACTTTCGCGTTAACTGATTAACGTATATAGATTACAGCATACAGTTATATAGAACCAAAAGATTTAAATAAAATATTTGAAATCTCTCACAAACCAAGTAATTGCAATGTGTTTCTAATGAAATTTACGAAGGTACCTGCGTCACAACTGGAAGCGTCCTCGGTGCTGTTTTTGCAATGTCACTTTCCGGATTAATCGCATCGTCCACTCTGGGCTGGCCGGGAATATTTTTCATATTCGGCGCGCTCGGCCTACTTTCAAGTATTATTTTGTTTGCATTCTTATCGGATAGTCCGTCCGCCCACAAGAATATTTGCCCGATAGAGAAAGAATTCATCCTGAACAGTTTTTATCAAGTGAAAAATCACGTCGAGCTGGATGTGAGTTCGAAATTCGTTTAATTTACTTTCAAGGCGGGAGCTCGAGCGTAATCGAGAACGTCTGTTTTAGAACAAAAGCCCCCCCTGGAAGCAGATGTTTATGTCGGTGCCAGTTTGGGCTTTGATCATCACGGAATGCGGATCGAACTGGGGCACGTTTACCTTGAACACGGAAATGCCCCTTTACATGAAAAATATCCTCAACTTCAACATAGCGGAGGTTCGCATAATACGTCATATTTTAAAGTAAGCTGTGTCTTCAAACGAGGGAGAGATCCTACCATACGCTTTCCATTTCACTTTTCAGAACGGATTGGTCTCCACTCTTCCGTACTTAGCAAACTGGATCTTGAGCTTCTTCTTCAGCTGCTCAGCCGACTACATGGCAAGAAAAGGCGTCTCGGTGAGCAGAGTGAGGCGGATCTCGAACACAGTGGGCATGTGGGGCCCCGCCCTGACCCTCGTGGCCCTCTGCTACGTCAGCACGGACAGCACCACCTGGCCGGTCGTTTTGCTCGTCCTGTCGGTCGGCTTGAAAGCGGGCACCGCCAGCGGCTACATTGTCAATCAAATCGATTTGAGCCCGAATTTCGCCGGCAACATTTACTCGATTACCACTTGCGTGGGAGCTGTCGTCAGTATACTCGCGCCTATCGTGTCCGGCAGAATGGTCCAGGACGTGGTAAGTGCATTTAAACAGAAAGCTTTTGTTAATTGAAGTATTCGTTGCAAAAATTTTAATGCCCAATGCATTGATTCTGGAAAAATATTTATGGCTGCTTTACTTAATTTTAGAAGGACGCAAACCAGTGGCACTTAGTATTCTATCTTACAGCATTCGTATACTTCTTCACAAATTTGGTTTTCATTATTTTTGGAAGGGGAAAAATTCGATCGTGGAACAATCCTGATAATAAGAGTAACATCAGGAGTAACATCATCACTATTTATGATCCAAAAGCAATAAAAGCCAATCCATGATTTATAAATACTCTAGATTAAAATTAATTTTACTTGTAAATACGATAATTTTTAAATTATTTTTTTTTTTTACCTCTAATGTTTTATAAAGTATTAATTCAAGATTAAGCTTATAATCAATGTAATTATTAGTAAGAATATTATGTAAATCAATGATATTCTTTTTTATAAACACAATCGGTGCCAATGAATGCATTGTGCAATACACTGCCCATAATGAATAAATAATTTTTCACAAAATTTCGGCATACTTTATTATCATCGTATTATGTTATAATTTAATATTAAATTGCAAAATAAAATATTGCATCGAGCTATATATTTTATGATTTTGTTGAGTTCATTAACTGTTAATGGAAAAGATTAGTATAATTAATTCTAAAACTTATGAAGATAATTACATTTTACCGGAAAAATGCGGGTAAAAGCTCATTTGATATTTATACTATTGACGCGTTAAGCTCGGCGATAAGATTTGGGATGTAAATAAGTGGCACAAATGTGATATATTGCAATACATAATCAGAAGACTCAATTAAAATTGCGCGCATAATTATGATTGTAATTGTTAAAGATTTTAAAAAACTAAATTGTTTCTTCAGTAGGTCAAGAAAGGTAGATTGTATAAAAAATTTTGATGAATTGAACTGTTTATTGAACTAATTTAAGTTGTGCATCATAGTTTTCATCATTGCCCTGAAAAAGAGGCCCTCATTCTTTCATATGCGCCAGAAGAAAAAGATCAAATTCACGATCTGTATTTGATGTCGACAGACACTTAATTCTTTCCCTACGTTAATAATCTAAGGACTGGTTATACTTTATAATCTGCACGAAAAACTGAATGTGTTATATGTATTTATTGCTAAAACGCTGTAAAATATTAAAAAATTTATAATAAAATAAATTTTTACGGAATTATGAAATTTGAATATTAAATAAAATTCTTTCAGGGCTTGAATATAAAAGTAAGATCAAAGCAATTTTAGTGTTTAAATTGGGTTGTTAGTATTTTTTTCGAAAAAATCTTTTATAGATGGCATATAAAAGTTGCAATCTTCCACTTTTTCTATATTTTTTAAATTTCTAATTCAACAAAAATGTTTCTTTTTTTTATTTTAATTGATAAAGGGTAACATTTTTAAGTGATGGAACGAATGACGAAGTTATTCAAAGAAAAGAAAATAAATCAGATTTTCAAGAATTTCAAAAAGACGCGCTTCAAGGTAACCAATCACGGTAAAATTCTACTGCTCCGTTACAGCTGTGATGGAACTATAGCTATAGCTCAACTTATATGGCATGAGAAGATGAGAACGTCTGCAACTCTGCACTGTACAGTCGGCATTGAGAGCAAATGAAAGAAGTTCTTAAAAGTATATTAAAACTTTTATGTCATTGTTCAATTAATTTTTGTAAATGTTATGAATAATCTTAGTCTTTATTACCTCTTAATTAAAAGGCAATATAACTTTATTGAAGTGTTAATATGAAGTTCATAAACAGTAATTTAAGGTTAGGGGAAAATTTATAAATTTTATTTTAAATTTCTGTCATTAAATAATATATTTACACTAATACATAAAAATAAAAATGTTTTTGCAGCTAGAGCATTTAAAGATTTCTTTAAAGAACTATTCAACATAAAAATTATGTTTAGAATGCTTTGCATAAGACTATAAGCACAATATATTATAATCTTGGTTTACTTAAAGTAAACTTGAGATTCAAAGCACTTATGAAGAAAACAATGTTTAGAAGAATAATTAAATGTTATCAACCAATATCAGCAGTATCTACAGTATACAATTTATGCAATAAGAGAACTAGCAAGATTCAAAAAAATGTGAAGCTAGATCTATTACTTTCATCAAGTACTAAAAGATACTTTAATATTACATCTTTATTACAAGTTAGTCAACAAAACCCAAAAGTGAAGAACTCAGAAGAGAATGATGTAAAAGACATTAATAGTAAAGAAATAGATAAAAGTGAACAAAATGCAAAAGACAAAGTTGAAAAAGGAAGTCTTGAGATAAATAATGAAACCAATGAAAAAAGCAAAAAAAATGTAGAACAATCAGAAACAAATGAAGGTAATAAAACATCTGATAATGAAAAAAGTAAAAGGCTAAGAAGAGATAGTATATTTGGAAGTGAGATGATTTTACATTCGTTTGCAAATACCAGACGAAAAGAAAAAGAAACTTTTTTGGAAATCCTAAGAAAGTACGAAGGTGAAGCTGGAAGAAAAAGAGATCGTGTTCCATTTATTTATGCTGCTCTAAAATATATGAAAGAATTTGGTGTAGAAAGGGATTTATCAGTTTATAAAATGTTGATTGATATTTTTCCTAAAGAAATTATGATCCCCACAAATCAATTTCAAACAATGTTTATGCATTATCCGAAAGAACAATATTGTTGCACATTTATATTAGAACAAATGGAAGATAATGGAGTAATACCTGATCCTGAAATGGAAAACCAGCTTTTAAATATTTTTGGAAGGCATGGACTACCTCTTGACAAATATTGGGGAATGATGTACTGGATGCCAAAATTTAAAAACTTAAATCCATGGCCGGTTCCTAAACCCGTACCAGATGATCCATATTTATTGGCAGAACTTGCTTTACAGAAAATATCTTCTGTTGATGTTAAAAGTAAAATATCTACTTTTAATACTACTGACGTTGAAGATTCAATTGATAAAACTTGGATTGTATCTGCAATGTCTCCAATACAAAGTGAATTAATTGAAAAGCATGATAAGAAGGTTCCAATATATGTGGAGGGACCTTCTAAAGTTTATGTAGCAACAAAATTAGTGGATTATTTTACTTTACGGGCTGATCCCCCACTAAATCGAAAATATCCAGATTGGGAAAAAGATGGTAAGAAAATATGATTTTGTTTTTGTAAAATAAGATTTTTCAATTAGCTGTTTACATAAAAATTTTATTTTTCATTTCTCTTTGCAGATGTCGACAAAATAAGGAATCCTTACTTGGAAATCAAATCAACTGAAGTTATATTACCGCCGTCAGTGCATGAACAAATCGATGCAACGATATTAGCTAATTGCGCTACAGGAACATCATCAAAAGATTCTCTTTTATCGTGGATTCGATGTTTGCAAAAGACGAATCCTGCATTATCTGAAATTCCTATTGTTTTTACCCTTCGAAATTATTCTGAAGATGAAAAACTGTATATTGCAAGTGACGAGAAAAAACAAGTTTCTGCTGAAAATTCCAACAAAGACAGCGACGAGAAAATCTTATAATGATTTATTGAATCAAATATAAGCAGTGTGTAAATTGAATATTTTTATCTCGCCAACTGCACTTTGTATAAATACATGTATATATGATCATCTTACATTTGAAAAAATTATTGTTATTTGCTTTTTATTTGAATTAACATTTATATAAATTGTTAGGTAAATTAATAAATATTATAAAAAGTTCTAATTATCTTTCGAATATTTTTAATTTGATTTAATTAATAATAGAGTAATACAAATTTAAATTGTTAGTTACTTAAATTAACTTTTTCAAACCGTTGCAATCTACTTTTGTCGTAACCAAAGTCTTCGTTATTTATGTGCATTTTAATTATTAGTACTTTTATCGCAAATATCAATTACAGATTAGCATCAACGCGAAAATATAAAAAAATAACTTTAATGGGAATTTAAAAAAAAAATAAATAAATTTAATGTAACGTGTGTCAAAAAGATTTCGATAATTATTCATTTTAAAATTATTTCTCTTTGCATAATGTAAAGGAATGTCGCCTATTGACAATACTCACGAACGAGTTGAAATAACTTCAAAACTAAAAAAATTCCGTACCGAAAATAAAATGGAGCAGCGCATTACAAACACGGTTGATTTTCCATTAGCTCCTCGACGCGATAGTAATCTATTCGAAACTGAAAATTCTCAATGGTTCAATGAGTTTCCGGTCGCGCGACGCCTGACGCTTCGGTTCTCAGAGCCTTAACATTCAAAAGCATCGAAATTTTCTTCAGACGTAGGCCTGCGATGCATTCGCTCCGCATTCTTTAAACTGGCGAGAGGTGCTTCGCCTCAAATAACTACCTCGGTTCACCTGGTTTAAATGTTCTTGTTTGCTGTGTAAAATTTCGAAATTTGTATAATAACTTGTAAAATAATTTGTAAAATAACATTGGACTTGTATTTTGATTTTGGTGACTTTTAATTTTTGAAAAGTGTTTGCTATTCCAAATGGGGAGGATAACAGCAACGTGTAAGATTTTATAGACTTTTACACTTTTATTTCAATTAATTCGTTTAAATGGTTACTATCCTATTATATACTTAAATAACTCATCACAATGTCAACGTATTAATCCATAAAATAAATTTTTTACGATAAATTTAATATTGTCAATAATTCTGAAAGCGAATTTTTGTTATTTTGATAAAACATCAAATATTTTTACATGTAAAAATGTAAAAATTTATATATAGTTTATATAATAGTTCGCTATGCAGAAAGTTTTCTAATAAATTAGCCGTGAAAAACATAAAAATTTTACATTAATATATGGATAGCGCTAATTTAAAAGGAATTAATATTTAAGCAAAATAACCCTGGTAGAATTTCCAGCATTGAAAATGGTCAAGAAAATAGTTAATAGATAAGTCCCGTGGCTATTTAACAGGTCGCGATGAAACGCTTTTTATCACATGATTTCCCTATTAAATGGGCTGATAATGTTGTTTCTAATTGACATTGGCTATTAAATAGATAAGAAAGTTATTATTGTCATAAGAAATATATCCTAACATAAGAAGATAAGTTTTACCTTGTAAATATGCAAGAAAAAATTCCACATTTTAAATTGCCAAAAAATTTTATTTTAATAGGTAAGAACTGCCCTTTCTACCAGGGAATATTTTGAGCGCAAAAAATAATTTTGAACGTAAAGAAACTTGAGCAAAAGAAGAAAGTTTTTTCAAAGTACATTTTTACTTCTGAGATGTTTTCCGTTCTTCTGAATGGAATTCAAAATTTTCCAAAAAGAATTTTAACGGCTTTTTCAGTACGGTACCCGTACTCCTCGGAGATATGCGCAGGGAAGGAAAAGTTTTGGGTAGAGTAATCTGGGAGATTAGATTTGAAAGTAGCCTTTAACAATATTCACTGTGCGTTAAGCTCTTGTTTGTCTAATTATTTTTTTTAATAGCTAAGAAAAGTAAAAATTTCTCAAACCTTTAATAAATTATAATTTAAATTAAGTAGGATTAATTTAAAAAAATTTTGTACAAAACAAGTCAGCCCAATATTAAAGGATTTATAAAAGTGGTCAATTTTGGAATTCGGAAATATTTTAATTTTTAAAAACACCTTTTTATCATACTTTTAATAGGATTTATTAGGTGATTTAAAAATTAAAATTTAGAAAAGTTGTTCCACAATGTCCAAAATCATAATTAAGAAAAATTAAATTAATTAATTTTGCATCCATATATGCAGACAAAATAGACAATTTTCGTATATTTTCTTTTAATACCAATTGTTCTTAATATTCTTGCTTGCTTATTTTTAATTAATTTAATATCTCAAGTAGTTAGCAGATCTCGACACTTCAAACAACTTCGAAAATTTTCCAATACAAACACCCAGAATGGCGCTATTTTTCCCAGCTGCAGTCATCAACCTTCTCCATACAAGGTAAGTTTAAAGAGTTGGTCGAATTAGCGCACGGATCAAGAAATTCATTTACATCGCGTATATAAATAAATAATCATGAAACAGTTTAATATTTAAATGAGGTCACTGAACTTTATGATACAAGCCCAAACATTTCATTTTGATTTTGGATATAAATAGCACATAATCATTATTAATTACAATACTATTCACGTATTGTTCAATACGTGAACTCAAAAAAAAAATAATATTAATTTCTAATCCTTCAATTCAAATTTCTGGTTTTTTTCCGAATACTTTGTGAGTAAAAGATTGCGCATTTAATCATTTATCACCTTTATCCGAGAAGCCGTCAACGCTCAGAGTCAAAATTCTCATCTCCACGTTTGAAATCATTTTAGGGTGCCAGCTACGAAACAATCTTGAAGTCCAGAGAAACGACCGTGACGCCAAGTCAGAAGCTGTTTTACCAAAAGCCCTTGCTTCTGCACGAAGGTCGAGCCCAGTGGCTGTGGGACCACACCGGCAAACGCTACCTGGACATGTTCAGCGGCATTGCCACCGTATCCGTTGGCCATTGCCATCCGTGAGCGTATTAAAAAAGCAAAAATTCCCTTCCCCGCAACGCGCAAACGTAACCATTTTTTTTCCTTTTCTTCTTCTTCCAGAAAAGTGGTGACGGCGCTGTCGGAGCAGTCGTACAGACTGGGCCACACGACGGCGATCTACCTGCACCCCCGCTACCACGAGTACGTGGAGAAGCTGCTGGCGACGCTGCCCAAGCACCTGAGCTGCGTGTACCTGACGAACAGCGGCTCCGAGTCCACGGAGCTGGCCATCCAGCTGGCGAGGCTCTACACCGGCCGGCAGGAGATAGTCGGGCTGAAGAACTGCTACCACGGCGGCACCGGAGTCGCGGCCGCTGCCACGGCCATGAGCTGCTATCGATATCCCGGTATTGCGCATCCGTCCGGACACATTCATGTGAGTGTTTTGGAAAGGGGTGGAGTGCAGTTGAAGGTGCATTTACTTTGTTTAGGAATTGGACGAAAATTTTATTTTCCGTAGTCGTTTGAAACGTAGCATTGGATTGTTTTGCGGTTTTTTGAATATTTATGGATTGAGATTCGGCGTGCCAATGTGGTCATTGACTTGTTTGTGCACATAACTGCGCACAATTTAGTATCAACATGTATATATCTATATACAAATTTTATTTTTTTTAGTATGATAAATTGGGCACAACGTTTACGTGTGCGATTCTTATGGGGATAACACCATGCCCAAAAATAGTGCGTTCTTCATAAAAAATTATAATAATCGATTATTTTTACAAAGGGTAAGAGTGAGTCATAAAAAAAGCATTCAAATTCAGTCTGGTTAATATGTAAAGACGAATTTAAATCTTGCTCGCTATTACGTATTCTTGGAATTTCCAATAATTAAACTCTCGTGTTTCAAGAAATAAAAGAATCAATTCAACCAATTTTCGAATCAGTTTATATTATTCAGAAAAAGGCTCTTAATTAAATTAACGAAAACAATTAAATATCAAAGTGACGTTATTAAAATAATCTCCTACGATGATTGAAAATATTTTTATCGTCTATCGTAAATCCGAAATTTGTTCCCCAGGTGACGAATCCAGACGTTTACTTGGGCCCGTGGGGCGGTTCTAATTGCCGAGACAGTCCAGTACAGGTGAAGAGCAGAAAGTGCAGCTGCGGCAAGGGCCAGTGTCAAGCCGAGGATAATTACGTGAAAGATTTTCAAGACACCTACAACTCCGTCATACCATCCGACGGAAAAATCGCCGCTTTCACCGCCGAGAGCATACAGGTAACACACACAATCAAAACCCCGAAACGAGCTCCGCTCCCTCAAACACGAACGTCCGTTCCAGGGCGTGGGCGGCACCGTGCAGTTTCCCCGCGGCTACCTGCGCCGCGTGCACGAGCAGGTGCGCGGCAGAGGCGGCCTGTGCATCGCCGACGAGGTGCAGACCGGTTTCGCCCGCACCGGCGAGCACTTCTGGGGCTTCCAGGGCCACGGCCTCGAGCCGGACGTCGTCGTCATGGCGAAGGGCATCGGCAACGGCTACCCCCTCGGCGCCGTCGTCACCAGGCCCGAGATAGCCGCCGGCCTGGCCAGGGCCAGCTACTTCAACACCTTCGGCGGCAACCCCGTCGCCTGCGCCGTCGGCTCGGCCGTGCTCGACGTGAGCTCTTTTGCGTTTGCGAATGCGAAGCTTTTCAGGAGCTTACCCTTTTATATACGTTTTGCTTGGCAATTTTGAAGGAAAGAAAATGTCTCGTTTTTTTTCATTCGAGGCGATAAGAAAGTAAAGATCAAGATACTCGCGCGGTGGAGGCTTAACGTGAATACGTAACTTGTTGTGCAGACAACGCTGCGAAATCGTAATAAATACCGCAGCCGTGATGGAGCTTAGTAAAGTCGCGTGTTCGAATTGAGCCAGGTTCCGGCGAGAGTATTAAATTACTAACAAGACGCTCAACAGCGAAGCAGTATCATCTTTTTAACGACCGCCGGGGCTCTCGCGGCGGAAAAACGGCGATCCGAGGATCGCGTGCCGCGCGGCGCCAATCGGGGGCCCCGCTTGAATTATTCATCCGAAGGCGTTCGTCGCTTGACCTGAGCGCTCCGCCGAATTTAATGATGCATGCGAGATATAGAAGTTTCTATTTTTTTTTTCTGCTTTTCTCAAATGCATGAGTTTCGTGAATTATTCACATTGTCGAATAGGAAGTTGACAGAGGATTTCTTTTTTTTTGCTCGTTTTATCTTGTTTTAATTTTTTTTTTTTTTTTTTTGCAGTAAACGTTAAATTAAAGCTTCTGTTTTAAGACTTGATTGTCTGATTTGATGTAGATAACATTCTTTCTATTCAAATTTATACTTAAAGAAGGGCTGCATTTTATATAAGTAAAATTATTTTTATTCCAAGAAGTAGCGTGTATATTATCCAGCTTTTATTTTTTTTTAATTCAACAATAGACATTAAATTACTTAAAAACATTTTATAAAATAAACTTAGGTGATCGAGGAAGAAGATCTTCAAGAGAATGCTCATAAAGTCGGCACTCATTTGCTTCGAAATTTGGCTACTTTAATGGACGAATTTCCAACTGTAATTGGGGATGTGCGAGGCAAAGGTTTAATGATCGGCTTAGAACTTGTTGCAAACCCCGAAACCAGAGAAGCCCTACCGGCTGAGCAAGTAGTGCAAATTTTCGAAGACCTCAAAGATGCAGGCGTTCTAGTTGGCAGGGGTGGAGTCAAAGGAAACGTAAGTGTTGCGCAGCTGTTCATTTAATTATATTTTATTTGCTGTAAAATAATGATTTATAATTTAAATAAAATTTCTTACAGGTCTTTAGATACAAACCGCCTTTATGCGTAACGAAAGAAGATGCAGATTACGCAGTGGACAGTTTAAGATCAGTTCTGAAAAAGCATGAAGCGAGTCGAAAGTTTTAAGCAAAGTTGTTTAATTGAAAGTGACTTATAATAAACTAAATAATTAGGCTAAAATTTTAACAATAAAGCGCAACTTAAAAATGTCCTACTGTTAGACTTTAACGCACATGGATTATACCAAAGACGTTATTTTTCTACAAGAATACAAATTTTTTCTTTTTTAAAAAAATTTATTGCCATACAATTATTAGACATCGATATTTTACAATTTTCTAGTGTAACTTTGGTTGTTAGTCTAGATCAATCCAATTTACATATAATTCCACGCCTGTATTAACGTAGCTCATTTTTTTAGTTATTTCTTGGTTACCCAGCGCCCGTGTAACTTTAGAGAGCACAATCCAATAGGCATATCACAAAATCAAACGTTAATTCAATAACATACACGTTACGTATAATATTAGTAAAAAATAAATTATATTTCTTTCCATACATAGAAATTGATTTGTCTTAAAAATTATGTCAAATGATTTTAGATGTAATACTTTAATTTCGATATGAATGCGGTTATTTTGATGAAAATAAAAGCATCTAGCTGTGGAAGACAAGCAGAACAAAAATATTATATATATATATATATATAATAATTGTAAATCAAAATCTCTTAGCGTTTTACGTCCATACGAGCATTTGTTTAAACGATAAGCTTGTCTGATTTTTCAATATTACATTATTAGTACATAGAATCTTCATTACAACTTACTTAACGATATTTATAATATATATTACAATCTTGTACAAATGCACCGTCGAATTTATACATGTCTCCAAGGTTTTTACGTGTATGTAATAGTTTAGTCTTTTTTACAATGGATTTGAATCAGTTGAATATCTTACATTTTTTAAGATATTCATCTTTGAAATAAATAAATAAAAAATATTATTGATAAAGAAACTGTATAAAAAAAATCTGTAAACTTTTATCTGGGAAGAAGTAAAATATTACTTGCAAAAAGCAAATTACATGTAAATGCAAACATCTCGGGTTAAATGCGAAATATGAGAGATGAGGTATATTGGCACGTTCTTGGTTCCAGTCCAGGGCAGCAAAATTAAAAAAAAAAATGAAAGAAACTTAACTTATAAATATTGAAAATATTTTCATAAACACTATAAGGAAATAGTATCTGTACAGAATTCAGATATATTAAAAAGAACTATATATAAATTAGTCTTAATGATTAGATTAGTTAATACTTTTTTCTGAATGAACTTCCCATCGATTATATTACTTGCTTTAAATATTTTCAACTGATATAATTTTCTTTTCAATATACCTGTTCTGTATTTATAAACTTTGCATCTTTGGGAAATAGCAAGTTTTGCCATTTTTGACAAAAGGCTCAAGCTATTAAGTTAGTAAGTAGAATTTTTGTATCTGATGAATTATCAAGAAAACAATGCGAAGATTCTACTGATGCAAGATCAGCTTCTAGTAGAGCAAGTTGAAGCTCTCTTCTTGCTTTTTGAACAACATATACCATCAATGAAACCCCAATTAAAATCTGTAAACATGTTAAATTTTTTACTTACAATTTTATAAACTTGAAAAAATATAAAACTTCATGGTATTTAACAATATTTATGTACCTGAAAACAAAATACTATATAACCTGTAGCAGCAGTAGATCTATCTTCCAAAACATCTTGCATGGATCGTAAACTGCTTCCTAAATAAACATTTATTAGTTGGGCAGGTAATAATCCAATCGCACTAGCTAAGTGGTATCTGAAACCACCAATTTTGCTTACCTGCAAATTTGAATTTGTAAAATAATAATTATGCTTATTAAAATTATAAAATCTTTATACTGACTATACTTACAGCAAAAATTGTATTCTGCAAGCCAAATGGTATCGGTGTGAGTCTCGTAAACAGTACAACCTTAAATGCTTGTGGACCTGAAATGACTCTGAGTATTGCTCTTGCAGTGTCACTTTGTAACAGTGCACCAATTGGCAAACTGGAAGATAAACCACTGAGGACAAAATGAGCAATGGCAATACCTAAATTGGCTGACAATACTACCATAGCTATACCTTGCATGATTCCAAAAAGGTATCCACTAGCAATAATTAAAAATAAGTAGCCAATGACTATAGGAAAGGAGACGACAGTAAACAGGGCAATCATGATTATTGTGACTATCCATGTGTTTTGATTTTCAATCCAATAAAGCAAAATTTTGATATAATCACGACAAATGAAAACTATAGCTCCTAAAAATGCTAGTGTTGCCATTATCACAATAACATAACATATTGAATTTGAATTGATACAACTTGGACGAATAGCTGCTGAATTTTTTGATGAACGAATTCCAGCTTCTACACTTTCTATGCTTATCACGTCCATTTTGAATTAAATGGAGCTGTCTAGCCTATTATAGAAAAAAATAAATGCATCAATAAGAACATTAAGTTATTTCTTATAAATTCTACAGATTTAAACTCAGACACCTACCTTAAAATGCTCTGCAAACTGTAATTTTTTCCGAGTCATGAGCTACTTCTGTAGTCTAATAATAAATAACATTTTGAGCAATTAGCTTTCGAAATATTGTCGAACAAAGGATGTTCATTGTGCGTTCTGCATCTTTGAAATTATAAATATATTCGTTTCTACTCTTGCATTGCATAACCTGCAAAATGTCGATCTCTTTTAAGTTGTGTAGCTTCCTTAACTTTGTTAACAAAATTAATTCTTTGCAACAAAATATAGACACTTTCCTTACGAATCATTGAATTACGTTATAATTATCAATGACTTTTCTGTGCGTCATAAGTAGTAAGTTATTTTTTCGTCTTCATTATTTACCGTTTGACGTGCGCACGGCACGAAACTATAAGATAAAGCTTCGCTTACAATGTATTTAGAACATTGATAGTTTGCAAATCTAATAGATCTATATCTATCTATATATGAACGGGTAAATTTCAATAAAGGTTGGTTTACGATTACTTTTTTAAGATTATTTTATTTATTTATAATTACTTTTGAATTCAAAAACTTCAAAAACTTCTTTATAAAATTAGAAGTTTTACAATTATTAACGATTTTATTTTCTGAAATAAAATCATGTAAACCATTAAAAGTTTCCAAAGGTTTTACCTATATTTGTACACAATCCTTTCAAATTTCTGCCACTATGCATATACATTTATAAATTTTTATTTTCATTGACAAGGAACACTTTTATACTCCAGCAGAAATTAAAAACGTAAGAAAGTAAAAAAAAAGTATTAAAAATGAAATAAACTACAAAACTATTGAAAAGTAGTTCTTGTCTTAAAAACTCTAAAAAATATTTATAAAAATTTTAAAAAGTTAAGAGTAATAAAAAGCATATGAACAAAATAAATTGTTAGAAGACGTATTTTTATTTTAAAATTGTATATTTTCGCACGTTTTCTTACGCTTATAATTTCCACTAGAATAAAAGATAATTTAATATAATAAAGAATAGAGATTTTTTTAGTTTTTTAATTATAGAAATTCTAAGTCTAAATCTGGAGACGAACCAGCAAGGGTCGACAATAAACGTAAAGCTAGATTACGTCGCAGCGTATGCAATCGCTGATCAACTCCATTAACTGCTTGAGCTAAATTTTCTACATTTCGTCTTGAAAAATTTACGCGATTAAGTTCTGCGTTTCTATTTGCAAGTGTTTCGAAACTCCTATTGTTTGGCGCGATTTCTAAAGATCTTCCTAAATTTGAATCTGAATTAGTCCTTCTGACATTTGATTGATTAAATGCATGATTTGCATTAATATCCATACGTCTATTATTTGAAATGTTAGGTATATGTCTACTGTGATTTGCAGGCGGATGACGTCTTGACCAGTTTTGATGCCTTAAAAAATCTCTGTTATTATTATTATCTACTGATCCTATATAACTATGAAAAATATTTGGTACTCTAGAATGATAAGAGATATTTGAGTTTCTACTTCCATGATGTTCATTTGTCGGAGCTTGACGCCAATCAGGTACTGAAAAAGATTTAATTTTAATTTAGCTTTTATTTAATGTCAAATTAATAATGATAAAAATCAAGAATTTAAATTAGATTTACTATTCCAAAAGCTAGAAGGTCTCTCAGGTGGGGTAGATAAATGCGCTACAGGGCCTAATTGTCTTCCTGAAGGTGATGTTGCACTTATATCAACTAAATATGCTTCAGTTCTTGAATTACTAAAAATAGAAGAAAGTGGTCTAGATGGAGTATTTGGAATTTGTATATTTGAAGCTTGTACGTTCGGAACCTGTCCACTTTGAATTTGCATATTTGGAACTTGTACACTGTGTACTTGTACATTTGGAACTTGCCCAGCTGTAACTTGTACATTTGGAACTTGTCCACCTGGAATTTGTAGATTTGGAACTTGAATGTTAGATCTTGAATTAAGAGGTTGTACAAGTCTTCTATTTATGGAATTATTGTTAAAATCTTCATTGTTATTACTATTGTTACCACCAATACTATTAGGACGTAGTGGATGACGATTCATTAAGAAATCTCTAGCCTGCTGATGAAATGTATTTCTATTTCTTAAACCTCTAACTCTTAAAAAGTAAGATTCGACTCTGTTATTTGTAGAATAGATATTTGATCGTTGAGTTTCTCTTGGTATTAAATGCCTAAATCTGTCTAATTCAGCCATAGTCAACTCTCTAGCATCTGAATCAACTCTGTAAACTGGAATTTGACTGTATGGTTGTCTTGGTGGCGAAATTACAGGACTTGGTTGTTGATTAATTATTTGATGCATATGTTCCTAGATAAAAATAAAAACAAAAAATTTAATTTAAGAAAAATGCATCACTTTACACATTCTTTAAGATATCATTTCTTATACTTATTTACCTGCAAAGAAATTCGTTTAGAGAAATCTGTTAAAAGTCTCATTCGCGACACTACATCATCCTTCTTTTGCTTCTTTTTTTCAGGTTCATCTTCATTTTCTTCATATTCAATTTGTGGTACAACTTGTTCATCTTCAAGTTCTCCAACAGCTAAAGGCACTTTAAAAGTAGCAATTATTGTTGTTAAGGAATCAAGAACTTCTATTGCTGTTAAACGTTTACTTGGTTGAAGAACAAGTAAATTCTTTATTAATGATATCATTCCCTCGGATACTCTTCCATCACTTGTAAAGAAAATACAAATTTAAAATATAAATTTGTTCAAAATTATTAAAATGATTAATTGTAATAGCAATTTGCATTTCTTACTTGGGCAAAAAATAATTAGCTGCTTTAATTTTTGTAAATAATTGACTTGGAGTACTATCATAAAATGGGAATTGTCCAAATAACATTGTGTATAATACAACTCCTAAAGCCCACATATCTGAAGGTTTTCCTAAATATGGTTTTCCACATAAAACATCTGGTGAAATATAAGCTGGAGATCCCCTTTGATCTTTTAATAAATCATCTTCACTAGATAAATGTTTTCCTAAACAAAAATTAGTAATTGTTACCTGCAAAAAAATAATTTTTTATTGGAAGTAGTAAAAAATTGCCTTAACACAAATATTAAATCAAGTTTAATAGTATAAAAAATAAAATATCTTACTTTTTTTGTTCTACGATTTACAACCAAATTACCTAATTTAAGATCCCTGTGTACTATATTTCGATTATGTAAACAAGCAACAACTTTAACAGTATCATAAAATATCACAAGTGTTTCTTTTTCTGATAATTTTTTTTCTTTGATAACATAATGCTGTAAATTAAGTAGATCATCATTGCATGGATTTGAGTCATGACCTATTAAACAATCTAGGATCAAACATAATCTTTCTCGAACTTTTCCTGTATACACAGATCCTGTTTCTGTAACTTTTTCCTCTAACGCACAATCCTGTAAAATAAAAAAAATTGAATTATCTTATTTCTGCTAGTATTATGCTTCATAATATAGAAAATAATTTTGACTTTTTTCATTTTTATTTTACAAACCTTAAAAAATCCATGATGATGTACAACACCTTCTTGATCTTGCAATAAATCCAATAAAGTGTATTCTGAATGTAATAACATTTTACCCTGTCTGTCATCTTGAGTTTCAAGCTCAATCTTATCTTTTAAAGTTAACATTTTAATTGTATAATATTTATCAGTCCCTTCCATTTTTGCCAAACATTGTACAATGCTTTTGACAGGCGATGTTCCAATGCTTGGTCCTAGTATAAAAGGCCCAGCTTTTTTAATTGTTTTTGAAGAAACAGGAGTTCCACATGTTGGAATTTCAGATCTTGAAAATCTTCTGGAAGAAATTGATTGTGAATTAACATATCCCAAATGATTCCTTTTTCTGGCAAAAAAATATCTGCTCTCTGAATTCTCAAAATTTTCAAAAGGCACAGATTCACATTTTGGCAAAGGTATATATTCATTTTCTTGCTGGTCACTTCTTTCTCTTCTAAGAGGTGTAAGCGATGGGACTTCACTGTCTTCTGATGCTTGATTTGGTACATTATCTTCAGAATCGGTAGGTACCTCCGAATTACTATCAGGATCACTGGTGACTACTGATTCATTTACATCAGGAACTGGAGGTGCATTCATGATTTATCAGAAGATGATAAATAAGATAGATATGTTAATAGACGTACGAGACACTTTTCACAGTACAGCTTTTTCGCCACGTAAAATAAAAAACATCGAAATAGCTAATGTTTCTCTAGCTGATCATTTTGAAATTTATTTCGAGAACATTGACAGGTTAGGAATAGTACATTAAAAACAAAAACAAATACTTATTTTATGACTGGATTGTAACATTTAAAAACAACACACACTTTATTGCATTTTCATTAGTATTTTAACGTCCTCATCGTGTGCCCTACTGTACGTAAAATCTTTTCTCGATTTACGATTTTGACAAATGAATGAAAACAGATACGTCATACGTGTAGCGTGTACTGCTGTAGGCATCAGAATGCTTTTGAGACAACTTGCAGCTGAATTCAGAGTGAACGAGGCTAAGCTGACGTCGGAAGTATATCTATATATTGAACTATGTATATAGGTATACTTTCTATTTAATCTCATTTATGTACGTCCTGAAATTGGCTATACGGTGTCCTATGATAGGGGCCTTAACCTATACCTAATAATAAGCATTTTGTCCAAGGAGGTCCAATACAAGCACGTCCACCTCTTCCACCTCCACATCCATATTGGTATATATGCTATGCAATTGCTATAAACCCGTCAACAACAGAACCAGCTGCTGATCTCTTGTCGCTCTCTGTTGACGATTTGAACGACGAGCGGCAGGTATGTCAGAGGATCGATGGTAAAAGCTTCCGTGGATTCCATAGTCCCTCGTTGTCAATGCAGATTACTGCACTTTTGTTTACGAGTGGTATTTAAATGAGGAATATTATGTTTAGATTATTTTTTGCTTTCGCGAAAAATTCTTGATAAATTTTATAAAAGACAATTATTTATACTGACTGTATCAAAAACTAATATTAGCAAGAAAAATATATTACTTTTCAGTAGATATCATTTCTGATCAAACGAGCCCTTACAAGTCTCTTTTAGCAACGAAAATACTCATTGAAAACATTCAACTGCATTTTGACCTACATAAAGACTTCCATCTGGCCTCGTTTAATTAGAATAAATTATATCTAATTTTACGTACTTTGCTTATTATAATTTTATCAATTATTTCATATTATTCTTTGCATTTTTATTCTTAATTTTAGAATTTTAGGTAAAAAATAGAATTAACGTAGAACGTTAGAAAATACACTTTATTTATAACTTATATTTTTCCGATTTTATAAATTTCTGTTATTTAGATTAAACTCATGGTACAATAGCCTAATGAACAAGCACAAAAACAAATGCAACGATTAAGTTTACAAATTGCAAAAAGCATAAGCCTCGTGCACGAAGCACGATGCTCGATTGATAAAATTTTATGCAAGGACTGCGGCTAATCGGGCAAGCGCAGCACGTACTCTCGAACTATCCAGAAAACGAAACGGCCAAGTCGCCTCCGCCCGAAACAACAAGAAAGATAAATAAAAATGAATAGAAAGTGACTGTAAGTAGATGGACCGTAGAAAGTGATTGTACGAGGAGGTTGCATAATTTTTGGAAGATTGATTTCGGTGAAAAGAGATGAAACCCTGCATTTATAATAACATTTTTTAATCGTAAGCATATATTTCCGATTAGATTTTTTTTTTATTATTTTTGGAGATTCATTTTTAATGTAGATAAATTATTACGTTATTTGAAGAATAATACCATAAGATCGTTTAATGTACGCAAACATTTCTTATCTCTCGCTTTTTTGAATAAGTTGTTTATGCTGTAGTTTCGTTTTGTTTTATAGAAAACAATTTAAAGCTAAATCTAATATAATATATATAATACTCACCTTATATATATCATTTTCTATTTATAAAAAATTACACGAATATATAAATAAACACTGGTATTTATCCATTCAGCAAATTAGTTAAATTATTATTCCCGTAAAAAGTAAACAAAACGTGTCAACGGTAATAATTAAAGGCATAGTATCATGCACAACTTGAGTGCTCTATTATTATTCTGCATGCTTGCTTGAGGCTATGCATTAAAAAAGGCAACATTATAATTTGAGTCAGTGACCTCAGAAGTGCCGAGACCCATTGGAGTAGTAAAAATTAATTGATCGACGCTGAGTTCGTAATTGAAATTTAGCCATTAAATAAAATTTTTCACGGAATTAAAAAGCAAGTAAAAGAATCGGCAACATCGAAGCTTTTCAGAAGATTAATGAAAATATCGTGATAATTTTCGATTGAAAAAAGGGGCAATATTTTCGCCAAGGTATGTTAATCTCATTAGATCCTGAAAGTGTTGAAAGATCCAGAAATAACTTCCTAAAAAGCAGTAAAATCTCGAAAAGGCGTAAAAAAACTTTTCTTTTCACAAAACAGTCGTTACACTCGGTTCATTACGCCAAGCTTCCATAAAAATGACACGACAGAATCGCATTTCCATAATAACCGCTCTCCAGCGTGAAAACAGAACCGAGCCGTCCTCCTAATGACATTCTCGCGAGAACCCGTGCAATACCAGTCCTGCCTCGCAATTTTCCTCGAAATTACCCGCGTCCTCCCGGCACGACTTTCCCGTCCTCCGTCTCCGCGCGCCTCCACGCATCCTCCGAAGCCGAAATCCCTCCGGTTCTCTCGCGCAAAAGCGACGAGGCGCTAACGAGCCGCCGCGGCGTGCCCGACTCATTAGACCCTCGAAACGTCGTCGCGCGTCGCGCGCCGCGCGCCTCCCGCGCGCTTCCGCGGGACTTTCAAAGCCGCGGTCGCGCGTCCCCGGGGCGCTTGTTATTCAGGCGGGCTCGCGAAATAGCGGAGCCCCGAGCCCACGACGGCCGAATAAGATATGTAAACTCGCGGGGTCTTCTCTCTCCGTCCGAGGCGCGGGAAGAGCGAGCGTGGGCAACGGTATTATATACACGCGCGCCGGGGTAAAACGGTAAAACGCGCGCGTGACGAAAGCCGTCCCCTTGCTTTGAAAAAGTATAAACGAGATAGAGAGAGAGAGAGAGGGACGCGGCGCCCGGAGGAGGAAGGTGGAGATCGCCGGTCCCGACGTCGCGCCGCCGCCGCCGCCGTCGAAGCGCCAAGCGGTCATTAGTCGCCGAATCGACGCGCGCGCGAGCGCTGCTATTGCCGCTGCTGCCTTCTTTCTCGCTCTGGGCCCGCGACCGCTGGCCTTTTTTTCTTCGGGGGGAAGCTGAAGAAAAGTCGGAGGCGGGCAGGTAGAACGCTGAGGGATCTGGAGGCCGGCCGAGAAGTTATGGCTTTCCGAAGGGTGAGTTGGCTAGCTCTCTTTTTTTTTCCTCGGGTTTTTATGGCGTGGCTTTTTTTTTAATACCGTATATACGCTTTTTTCTGGTTTACGACGGCAGTAGTATAAGTTTTCGTTGAGTAGCTGAAATTTTAGATTATAATATGAAAGCTTAATACATTTGCTTTTCGATCCGGAATAAATGTTTCTGAATTAAAGAAAGGTGCTTAGATCTTTTATTATCCCATAAAATTCATAAGCAACAACATACTCATCTCGCTCGTTCTCTCTTTTAATCACACCTCGAATAACACCTTCTCCGACAATTGAAGCAAAGCGCTACTTTCCCCAGCAGCAAGAATCGCCGCTGCGCCTGGCGCTCGCGCTGCTGACCCTCGTCCAAGTCGCCCTCCCCGGCTGCTCGGCGGCGAAGGGCCCGATCCAGGAGGCGATCGAGAGCGGCGCCGCGGCCGACTACAACAAGGAGGACTGCACCTGGCGGCGGGGCAACGATCGGGACTCCTGCCCGGACCCGGACGTCCACCTCTTCCTCCACACGCCGGGCAATCCCCGGCGGAAGCTCGACCCGAGTCACGTCGCCGACTGGCTGAGGCAGGACTACGACCCCGCCAAGGAGAACGTCATCCTCGTCCACGGCTACGCCGGTACGGTTTCGCGATCGGCGGCGCGCTCGCTCTCCCCGGGTAATGCGCGCCGGCGGTCGTTTCGCGGTGACTCACGCGGGGATTATTCGCTATTGCGAAAGGTTTAATGCCGGTCGTTTTTTTTTTTTTTTTTGCGAGGCTTCGCGGGATATTGCTCGCGCGCTCGTTGGGCCGCGTTTCTAGGATCTTGGTAATGGTGGTCGCCGCCGCTGGGCGAGGTAGGATTAACGTTGAGCAATCGATTTGCATAAATTGCCGTTGGAATTCCCGATTAAATATATTATTGTTCCCGCGCAAGGGAATTCCACGTTTTGACGAAGGCCGGCTCGTGGATCGTATAGGATTTTTTTATTGGAAATGATCGATAATGAAAGAAGCTTCATGAAAGAATAACGAGGCGCAGGTGCTCGTTTACGGGGGAATTCTTGAAAGGCGATATTTTTTACGACAGACGTTGACGTTTTTTCGTATACGTATGATGATTTCGACTCTGTTTGGGTTGGAAAGTTTTATGGTAATTTTGATTCAAGCGCAAGAAAGAATAGGTCTTATTATTTCCTGGTCTAGTTATTCCTCGGAACCTTTAAGAGCTATTTGCAAGTCATCATCTAATACAAATGTCTAATTTATGCACCTTTCAGCCCCAAAGTTTAGAAGATAAATTTGTTGCAAGTTATATAGGAAAGTTTTAAAAAAGTGTCGCCTGGGGCTTTTTAGAGATTTGTTTTTAACGTCGTAGCCGAATATTGCGTCAACGCAAACCGATTATTACACGATTATATGAATGATTATTGCATACAAAATAAAACTCGTAAATAATTCAGCTGGAACGAGTTTCCTAAGTACAAGTATAAAGATCGCGATAAAGTCGTCGCATTAATGCCAATGGTATCGCAGATCACTTACAGCCTCGCATTCTTAATAAGCAGACGCGTCGTATTTCTCGAAAACCCTGTAACCCTACCTTGAATGCAACAGGTGGCGAGGACGCCCTGCCGATGTCGGTCCTCCGCGACGCCTACATCCGCAACGGCAGCTACAACGTCTTCCTCGTCGACTGGGGCGCCCTGTGCGAGGCTCCCTGCTACCCGGCGGCGGTCTCCAACATGCGGCCCGTCGCCCGCTGCCTGGCCTCGGCCCTCACCGCTCTGCGCAACCACGGCCTGCCCGTCGGCCGCACCAGCTGCGTCGGCCACTCGCTCGGCGCCCACGTCTGCGGCATCATGGCCAACTACCTGCTCTTCCGCATGAGCAGGATCGTCGCGCTGGACCCGGCGAGGCCCCTCATCAGGCCCGGCCTGGTCAACAGGCTCGACAGCGGCGACGCCGACTTCGTCGAGGTCATACACACCAACGCCGGCTATTACGGTGAGCGGCAAGCGACCGCCCGCGAATGCTTGAGCGGGAGGGAGCGCGACGGGGCCCTGGAACGTTTCTTTTTTTTTTTTTTTTTACTTCGGTTGATAGAGCGATTTAATTGGGCGGGGAAGCGCGAGGGTAATTGAACGGGTAATTGAACAGTGGCTTCGTTTAGGATGATGGGATGGTTCAGATTGATTGGCGCTTGGAGAAATCGCGGTGCTCGCTGATTTTAGCTTGGGGGGATCTGTAATTTTAGGCGTGCTGGGTAAAGAAACGATTTATTACGAGCTAAAATGTTTGTGATTTTGCGATTATTCCGTAATTAAACTTAATGTCACTAATTAATCGATTTTGAAGGCTGACTTTTACTTGGAATTTGAACATTTATTACTGATTTAAAATTAATTATAAATTATGACAATTCGAAAGTTCAATCCACTGGATTGTACACGCATCAATAGTGCAACGATATGAACAAGCAACAAGTTTTCACTTTTTGAAACGTATAATTCTGCGCAATTACCCCACGAAAACGCATAATTTATTTAATTTCTTAAAAATAGAAAGTAGTATACATTTTTCTCTCTTCGGCGCGAAACTGTCAAGAGCTTTCGACACTTTTTATACTTTGTAGTCCGCCACACTCTTCACGTTCCGCCCAAAGTTTCGCGTGACAGAAATCCTGAGAAGCATATACAAAAAAGTCTCGTACGTCTCTTTCAAGCCGCGAGAGCAAACAGCAAGTCGCTAAACTAAAAGGCAACTTTCTCCGCTCCACCTTCCAGGCGAGCTCGGCAAGGCAGGCCACGTGGACTTCTGCGTGAACGGCGGCAAGGTGCAGCCCTTCTGCGAGAACCGCACGAACCACCAGCTGTGCAGCCACGTCTGGGCGGTCTGCTTCATGGCGCAGAGCGTCGACGGCGCCGGGAGGATGCTGGCCGAGCCCTGCTCGAGGCGCTGCCCGTCGGGGCCGAGGATCGCGCCGCGCCTCGGCGAGGTCATGCTCATGGGCCAGCACACGCCGAGCGGCTCGAGGGGCTCCTTCTGCTACAACAGCTACGACCCGCCGTACTGTCCCGGGTACAACGACGGACGCGGCGACGAGAGGTGCTGCCTGTGAGCGGGGGTGGGAGGGTCGAGCGAGGAGGAGGGGTTGAAGACGCAGGGTGGCTGCGGAAATTGAGTTTTTCATTTCAATTTGGGAAATGCTGTTTTCGGGAATGTTTGCAATTTGTAGCTTTTGATTTTGTAAACATGAATTTTTTTGCACCCTCCTTCTTAAAAAAGGAAAAGAAAAATTAAACAGGAATTTTCGCGTGACTGTTAAACGTGAAATTTACAATAATGCTTCGAAAAGAAAGTTTATCTATATTTTACTTTTCGAAGGATTCAATAGAATTTCGAATGAATTTTTATAAGAAAATTCTTCTAATATTTATAGCATATAAATAACAAACAATGTTATGTTGTAATAAAAATTTATTTATAGAAATTTGCGATAGAACAATCACTCTTTCGCAATAAAAAATTGTATATTGTATTATTGTAAGAAATTATTGCTCAGTTTTTTGAGTAACTTTTTATGTATTATTTTACTTAGAATTAAAAATCATTATTATATATACATTAATAATACGATAATAAATATTTTTCTTCGCTTATACTTCGTGGATCTTTAATTCAACAATATTTAACAAATTGATAAATAAATTATGTAATTAAATGTTTAATAGATTAAGATTATAAAAAGTTTAAGTCATTATTGACGATAAGAAAGAATTATTAATTTTGCGTTTATTGTTCCAGTATATTATTGTTATTTATTCATTTAGATAATTAAAAAAATTAAAAAAAAAAATAATTAAAGTATATCTAGTATAAATTTTTGATTGTAAATAAATAATTTAAAACTAATTGGTTGACGGAATACCTTATTTATTTAATATATAAAAAATATCTTGTTTTAAATCATTTTGTACATAATTTATTGATCATTATATATATATATTTCATGCACTGCAGTATTTAAACTAATATTTATGGAGCCGATTATTGCATAACCAGCATATAACAATAACAATTTATATTATTTTACAATACTGCATGCCTCGTACAGTTTTGTTTTATTTGCTCACAGTTTTGCTTTATTTACACGTTACTCACAACTTACCAATAGAATTCGTGATTTTACGAAATCATTTGCTACTTTTAGAATTATTACAAAAACTTCTGTTCTGTATCTATATGTAAACAGTTAAATTATCTGAATGTCAGTCATATTTAATATTATAATACAGTACAATGCGTAAATTAAAGCTAAATGTATATGTACAATTATTAATTAAAATTTTGATACTAATCGAATTCGTATGTAATTTGCAAGCGATTAGTGTCAAAATTTTAATTGATTTACAATGGCAAGTAGTAGAATCACTTGTATTAAATACACAATTTTCGAATTAACGATGATCATAAGAATAATAGTGTTATGAAACAAAAGTGAAAAGTGATGCTAATTTATAAAATTTTGCTTATATAATAAGTATAAAATAATTTGTATAATACAAATTTTATAAAGCGTTCAGACAGAATTGTTTTGCAAAGTTTGTATAAGCCTTTAATAATTTTGATTAAAAAATGATTTGAAATATTTCAATATGAGATTATTCATATTTCATGTCGTCGATTTCTCCGAGTCAATGTATAATTAAATAAATGGAAATTTATTTCATTATTCAAAGTTTCGGCATTAAAAATCTAAGCAAAAATGTAGAGCGACTAAGTTGTTGAGTTTTATTTTGAAATTCTGAAAATATTTCTTTGTATTCATAAGAATTGTAAAGTAAGATAAAGAAATTTAAAAAAAAAACTGGAACGTCGGTAACCGCGCATGCCGACAATTCCCATTTTTAAATACAATTCATAATGATACAAAGATCGATGAATAAGTAGCATTATTTAATAAAACACAATAATTTGACGAGGCCAAAAATTCCGTAATATTTGTACAACACAATACAATAGAATACAAAAAATTAAATCTATATTTACATTGTTTGTATTATGTCATCATAAAGGGTGCGTATTTACAACAGGTAATGCATATAGTAACAAAACTCATTTTAAATCAATTTTAATCACTGAAAATAGTTTGTCTTATATTTACTCTGATAGAAAAATAAAGCTAAAGTTGCGTGCGGAGCTAAGTAATTTTTACTTGAGTTTTGGGAAACCGCTTTGCCCCCACCGTGCAATGCGATTTGGTGAAAATTTAATTCTAAATACTGCAGAGAAGCGTCGTAAATGGTGATTTGAGAAGTTCAAAATTAAAAAAAAATGCACAGCAACCCTGGTAGAATATGCCATAAAGGCAGCATAAATAGAGCATCGTTAAATAAGGAAAAAAATCCTGGTGGAATTGTTATGAAGTTTTCCTCTAATTTTAGAATCTAATTTCAACTGATTAGATAATAAATTAGAAATTAAAAATCGATAGATTGCTATCTATAATTTTTTATGTAATTTAGACCACAATTTCAGCTAAAAATGGATCCAATACACGTTAGCCAGCGAAAATGATTAATTTTCTACCAGGGAAGGTTTGTTTATTTCAATTTGTTTTGTCCACTAGCTTGGGCCGTAAAAGCCGTTGTTTTCGGTTAGCCTAACTTTATTTTTCTATCAATTGAATGTAAAAAAATGCACTTAATTGCCTAAAAACGATTTTAATCTTTTAATTAATTTTCTAAGTTTTTCATACTAACTAAAATCACAACAAAACTCATCTATATACGTCGAAAATATATATAAAATACCATTTTTGGTAAGACTTAAACATCTCCTAACAACTTATAATAATAATCATGTCTACCCTAAACTAATACCTATACTAAAAAAAAAAGAAAAAAAAAACGAACTAAAACTAATACTATAAATTACACGACATGTAATGGCGCAATTGGTTCTCTCGCATCATCGAGTTGTGCATGTGAAGGGCAAACTGATAGTCCATGTTGCTGTAGTCGCTCGGGGCGAACTCCGGCGAATAGTACATCGACTGGGGCTGCAGCGTCTGCTCCACGAAAACTTGCACCTCCCTCTTCGGCTCGATTCGCCGCTGCTCCTCCTTGTCCGAGGTCTCGTCCTCCTCCTCCTCCTCCCCGCAGTCGGCCCAAGGCCTGTAGAGCCTCGGCCTGACCTCGGGCTTGGGCTGCAGGGGCGGCGAGGGATTGCTGCCGACGCTGCAGGTCTCGTCGATCTCCATCTTGATGCGCTTCTCCAGGGGATTGTCGGCCTCCGAGTCGGAGAAGGAGACGGTCTCCTCCTCGAAGTCGTCGTTGTTGTTCTCCTCCTCCTGCGCCGCGCATCCCAGCCTCTGGCGCTTCCTCTTGCAGGAGCTCTGGCCGGACTCGCGGAACCCTTTGGCGAACGGGTTGTGGTCGATCTTCAGCTTGGTTATGTTCTCGTTCTGGAAAAGAGGACGCGCCGATTCATTATAAACGCTTCTGCGCAGTCATGCGGATTGATTTGTCAGCGTGTGGTCCCGCGGCGCGTGCTTCGCTTTGTTTGACTGTCGCTTCGGTTGTTTAGGACGCTCGGGAGGGAGCTAATGTTGCCAATGTTTGTTTGCTTTTGCTTAAGCAGCTCTTAATGACTGGACTTGAGGAGCTCCGGGGTTTAATAAGGTCTTGGAGGACCGCTTCGAACGACCGACAGTAAAAGGCGAAGGACACCGAATTTTCGACTTGTTAAAAATAATGCGAGAAGTTATCCTTACTTGATACGCTGTGACGGCGATGAATTCTGTCTCCTTGAATACGACGCATTTTCCTGGAGTAGTGTAAAGATCCTTCACCGAGTTGATCTGCTCGCATCTGATTATCCATATTCTCGGAACGTACTTGTGCATCGAGGTCAAAAGTACCTGAAAAGCCCAAAAAGAAACAAAAAAAAAATGAAGACTCGAATTCAAGACTCGCTGCAAAGAAGTCGATTCATAGAAGAGAACGGGGCGAGGGGGAGCGAGGCCGAGAGTTTTTGCTCGCCGCTCGTACCGGGAAGAGGAGCAGCCGGCGAAAGCGGGTCCCGAAAAAGTGCGCCGCGGCGACAGTAGGAATTTTATTAAAATCCTAATTGCTTTGCGGAAGACGTCAAAGGGGCCCGACGCCGGCGCCGCGCCCCCGCGAGTCCGAGACGCGATTCCCGAAAAGCAGGCTGGCGCGCGGCGCTCCACCCGTTCCCGGAAGCCGCGCGCAAGGACAGATTAGGAGGCGCTCCGCGCCGTTTCAACTTTCAAGTTCGCTTTTTTCTTTTTTTAGTAATCGGCCGATGGTTAAAAAACTCAAACAGCTACGCTGCTGAAAGAAACGCCGATCATCCCCTGAAAGAGAAAGGTGAAAAAAAAAAGAGAAAAAAAAAACTGTCAACCATCGTCCGAGTCCTCGTCGACACTCCTCGCCGGAAGACCGGTAACCCAACCTCGCGACCGCCCACGCACCTCCCCGAGGGTGGGACGTCGTCGCGCGTCGGCGCAAACGGGACACTTGACACATTCCCCGACACTCGCGCACGTTCGCCGCAGCTGCCGGCCGCGCGCCCCGAAAGCTGTCCAAACACGCGCGCGCCCGCCATATACCGATCGCGCAGATTTCCCGGGCCCTTCCGCCGCCGGGGGACAATGCGCCTCTTTCAACGCGGCGAGGCTCGAGATACAAGGCTTTGTCTCGTTCGCCGGGCGGTCGGGCTGCTCCTCTTCGCGTCGCCTCTTAGTTTTTATAGTAATTTATGCCGAAGGCTCGTCGGATCGGAAAACGTTCCCCTCGTCGGCTCGAATGATCGGGCTCGGCGCCAAAGTCGCCCGGGATCTCGGAGCGTCGGGAAATCTCCCGCGGGGCTCGACTCGAAGAAGCTGACGCGAGCTTCCGTATCTATGCAGATCTGCGAGGGACGGAGCGTCTTCGGAGCCGAGGAATGACAGACGCGCGCGCGTTCCCGCGCTCGAAAAGGGTGCATACACGATGCGCGCATAACGAGCCGCCCCGGCCGCGCGACAGTGATGAATTCATCCGTCAGATCGACGCGCGCGCGAAGGGAAATGCACCTCGGGCGCGCGCGTTTCTGGAACGTTTGGTATCGCAGCCGGAGAAAATAGAAGAAAAAAAAATCGAGGCGCGCCGCGCGGCACCTTCCCGATCCCGCCGAAACAGGTGCCCCGCACCGACGCCGTCCCACCTTTAACAAACATAACGCGTAACTCACAGGGGCGCGGTGGGTGTAGCCCCGGCAATTAAATCCGCAGGAACTCGACAGAGAGCCGAAAAAGAGCATCGTCCGTAAGGTCTCGGCCGCCCCTCGCCGTAACTCATGCTAATAAGCTGCCGGGTGGGTGGGGAAGCCCGCTCCCCGGGCCCTTACTTACGTTCTGGTGCGGCTTGGTGATGTTGTTGGTGAGCTTGAGCTTCAAGAAGCTGATGGGGCTCTGCATCCAGTGGCTGCCGGTCGCCGGGCTCTCCGGGTGGATGTAGATCCGACGCTCCGTGACGGGCTGCGGCTCCGCGGGACCGGCCGTCATCCAGCCGCGTCGGGACTGCGTCTCGCCGCCGCCGCAGACGTACTTGTGCCTGCGACTCGAGGACGGCAGTATCTCCATCAGCACCGTGTAGCGCGCTCGGCGCTCCAGGCCCTTCACCGACACCTGCACCGTCGGGAACATGCGCCTGGAACAGAGAGAAGACGAGGGAATGTTAGGAGTGCCGCTGATGCCGATGCTTCCGGCGCGACTCCTGAGTGGAAACGTATCCGGCCCCGATGAGGGCCGGAGTAATTGGGGGCTGCTTTTTGTCGAGGTGGTCTGTGATTAGGGGGCTCTCGGGAGAGCGAGTTTTTTGGAGCTTGGAAAAGACGAAAAAGTTGAGGATCTACTCGGGGCCCTCGTACTGATTCTTATTCTAGAGAGGTGATGCGTTATTTTGGGTTGGAAATTTCTCGGATAATTGAAGCGAGGAAATTAATAGTAGTGCGGGGGACTTACTTAAAAAATTTTGAAGCAGCTCAAGTTTATTAAATTAATAATTAACCATATGCAGCCGAGGACTGAGGAATTCACGATTGCACCTTCAATATTTTCACAGCTTCGCTCGCATAATAAGCACTCAATTACCCTGTTTGCATTGGACGAGGAGGCTAAAAAATCCAAGTCCATTTTTCTCCCCGCGCTCGTCCCTTCGTTAGCCGCGCTCATCTCCATTCGTTAACCGCGGCGAACTCCCTCCGCACCTGACCGCGCCTCGATTTCTCAGGAACGAGCGCACCTCTCGGCCTGGCGGGCATTGCGTCAAAACCTAACGCGGGGCACATGCCGATGACTCAGAAAATGCGAGTAGCGCCGAGCGCAGAAAATGACGCCTCGTGAAAAATGACCGTCTAACGAGGTCTGCCCTCCCATATCCCTCTCCTCCTCTCTCTCTCTCTCTCTAGCGAAGCAATTAAAATTTTCGAAAGCCCGACGATTTGCCTAATGGCTCGGCGCCACTCGTGGCGCCTGCGCCCTCCGCTTTATCTCGCCAGCGACTCATCCTCCCGCTCGGCCGAGGAATTTCCGGCCCCGAGGAATTTCCAGCGCGAAAATCCGGAGAGATTACGGCCGCGCGGCGGACGAGCCACTCGGCGAGAGGCACGTAGGGAGCTCCGGTTTTTCCGGGCTTGTGCAGCGGCCGGCGGGCCTCCGACACGTGCTGCGACTTTCCCGGGGATGCGCGTGGCGTGCACTGACTTTGCGCGCGCCGGGATTACGTATGCTTCGGAGATTATGGAGCGCCGGATCTCTCGGGGAGACGGGCGGGAAGAGTGCGCTGTCTGTGTGTGCGTTAGCGGGGATTGCCGATTTCGAGCAGAGCGTTAACGCCTGGCGCAATTTTTCGTACTCGCCGCGAGAGTTTTCGTAAGGAATTCTCTACCGTCTCGATAATCTCCTCGATCGCTCGTCCCTTCCCGTTGAGAACTTTTGTTTCTCGGCAGAGACGCGGCTCCCCCCTAAGCATGTTTGAACTCGAAAATAATTATCCGCGTGTCCCTAATGAACAGAAAATACCTCGGGGCCTCGGGGCAGGGCGTTCTCCGAGTTTTTAACCGCGTGTTTCTACAGTGACTTGCAAAAGGAGGCGAAGAGCTTTTCGAGTGCTCCCCCTCCCTCCGCCGTAATGCCCGTGTTTTGCCAAAGTCAAGAGACCGAAGTCGGAAAAACCCTGGTGGGCGGCTGGTGACGAAAATAAGCCGAACAAAGGCGAGTGGAACGAGAAGGGATTAGTACTCGTCTTCGCCAATAGGCGTTTTCCTCCCCCCCCGGTAATTATGTACTTTTCGAGGAGAATTCGATTCCAACCGAAAGATACGGGGCCGCCGCCTCCTCGTTCCGAATCTCTTTTGCGCTCGATCGAGGAATTTTGTACGAGTATTCCGCGCCGGGCAGCTGTTTTAGCGACAGTCCCCCGAAAACGTGCACACGTCGAAATCTCGGTTCTCATCGAGCGGCATTAGCAGTCCGCCTCTCCCAACAATGACCGGTTAGAAAAGCCGTGCTCGAGTGGTCCCGGCGCTTAGTCCCGGGCAAAGTCAACCCGCGCGCGCGGGGGGAAAAACCCCCGTCGTCGACAGAAGTAGGGCACGGGAAAATCGCCGACAAAGCCAGGTCCGAGGCGCCGGGCGACTCCGTCGGTCCACTTGCGTGCAATCCTTTGATGCTATCGCTCGGCGAGCGCTCCTGCGCAAACAGGGCCCCGCCGGCTAATCCCGAGAGTCAAGCCCGAGAAGTCAAGTTCGCCGGCCCGCGCGGCCCCTCGTTTCCCGACGATTTTTCCCAGAGCAGGGCGACAGCCGCCCCCGTCGCTCTGGGAGAGGCTGTAATTATATTTGCTCGCGCCTTATATACACGTGTTCTCGGGGGATGCTCGGGATTCTTTCGTCGGGGACCCCGCTTTTGCCTTTAATGACCTGTGCGTGCTTGCAGAGGCGAGGGACAAGGTGCCCCCTGCTCCTCTTTGTCTTTGTTCCCAAGATGTTAATGTGTCGGATGATTGTTCGAATGTTAACGGCGGCGTTTATTGTTTAAGTGTGTAAGCTTTACAGGTAGTTCTATAATTAATGGCAGGATTTGAAATTTTTTTATTATTAAATTTTGCCGCATAATCAAAGTAGAATGAATAAATTCACAGTACAATTTCGAATAGATAATATTCGCTGTAGCTTTCAAGGAGAATCCTTGATAGTTTTCACCGGGGCTCATAAACAATAACGGGTTCAAAATCCGCAACCCGCCGAGCTCCTCAACTAATTCGAGAACAAGCCGTACAGCGCGAAACCCTCCCACCGTCGACGACAATCAGCCGCAGGAATCAGCAAAATGCCCGTAGAAAAAAAAAGGAAAAACCAAGGGCCTCCCCGCCGGAAAATCCGACCGACTCGCTCGGCGACCGGCGCCCCGCGCGGCAGCCGTGCAAGCGCGCAGCCCGTCGCAGGAGCTGCGCGCCCGGTGGAAAAGGAGCACGACGAGGAGGAGCTGCCGGCGCGCGGGGGCCCTCTGCGTGCGCGTCGCTCGCGGAGAATGCGAGATTAGGGGGGGGAGGGGGAGGCCCCGAGTGCATGGCGCCACCGCGGGGAGGGCTCCAGACTGTGACGACTCGACTTTTCGGCTGCGCCGCCTCCTCCTTCTCCGCTCTTTCCTATCTCCTCGGCGTATCGCTTTCTCGGCCGAGAAAGAGAGAGAGAGAGAGAGGAGCTACCGGGCACAGCCTAATCACGGGCATGACGAGGACGAGTGCCGGCGGCTTTCGGAGATACCGAGATTACGGAGGCTGGCAGCGGCGCGGCGCGGGCTTTCCTGCTTTCCACGTGGATTTCGGCCTCCGGTGAATTACGGCCTTTTTAATTATGAGGAGGACCGGGCTCTTGTGGAGAATGCCGTGCTCGATCGGTTGTGCGGCTTGTTAATAAGCGCGGAGGGGAATTTACGACGATTTCCTACACACACCGATTTTTCACGGGAATTTTTCTTTCCATTCTCATCCGTTATACCATTTGCGAGAGAACTTGAAACTTTTGACGCGCCAAGAACAAAGCAAAGCCCGGACCGAGCCTCGAAGATTTCCTCCTTCCTCGAGCCCGTCCCGACAACACGCGACAGCGTACAAGTGTATACACTAACAGAAACAGGAGGGCCGCCGTCTCCTCGGGGTTTCGGCGCCGCGGCTCTCCGGCGGCTCCTCCTTTTTTCTCTCCATGCGCGCACGAGCATGCACGCGTCGATTCGAGCCTTTGATAAAAAGAAAAAGGGAGACAGAGAGAGAAAGAGAGAGAGAGAGAGGAGCCGGGAAGAAAAAGAGCGTAAAAGAGGAAGATCGCGACGAGAAAGGGCGCGTGCGGCCGCCGAAACACGTGTAGAGCCGGCCCTCTTTCTCCCCCGGCGGAACTTACTCGAAACAGATGCGAGTGTGACGGAGCGCTGCCGCCGCACGGACGATTTGTTAAGCGAGGCGAGTGTGCCAGCGCGCTTTTCGGCTAATTTCGATTCTGCCCGCAGCAGTTGGACGCGAAAGAGAGAGAGAGAGAGCGGTCCAGAGCCTTGATTCGGGGACCCTTTTGCTAAGTCAATGGGGGATGAACGTCGAGCTCATTTGGCTCTCGTGAAAGGTGTATTTGCTCGGGCCGAGTGAATTTTGAAAACGCATTGACTGCGTTGATTTTTATTGGCCGTCCATCTGCGGAGCCGATAGAAAAAAAAAAGAAAGGCCCACATCTCGAGTCGCGAGAGTCACTCGAAAGCCACTAAAACAGCTAATGCACAATGTCAAGAATCCCGACTTTACGACGTCCGCCTCGTTTCCGGCGGAGCCGTGCACACAATGGCCCGCAGTCGCCGAAGATCCCGCCTAGGAAAAAAGGCTGCGCGCACCGCCGTTTCCGCTTTCGCGCGCAGGGCAAATGGAAACGTCGCCCGCCGGGAGCACGTGGTGCTCAGGTGGGTCGGGGAGCCTTCCTCTCTCTCTCTCTCTCTCCCTTTTTTTTTCGCCGCTCGCCGTTATAAATCACGCATCGCTTTCGCAGGCCGATCATCCTGCGAATCTGGCGGTCACGTGTCCCGGGCCGGTCTCGCTGTTGTGACGAGTGCGGCGCGCGCGTGCGGCTTTCTCATTATTGCCGAGCACGTGGCTTTCCTGGGGGACGTTGTACCTCGCTGCGCGCCGACATGTGGCTTGGACAGGAGAGAGGGAGAGAGAGAGAGCAGGGGCTATTGTACTCTTTTTTCGCGCGGGTCGGCTGAGTCAGAGAGCTTATCGGAAACGCTCTTTTTTCAGGAGCCTAAAATAATCACTTTCGCGGACTTCCGACGGACGTTACGTCGCGATAAAACGTTATATTACCGCGAAACGGATAGCGAACGGTTACGTCCGCCAGTTCCGGCCAGTTATCGATCTTGCGCAACCGAGCAGTTTAATCAGGCGCTCGCGCGCCTCTTCCCTCGGATTCTCCGATTAAAGCGTCCCTGCACCGACCGCGAGCAGCGCGGACTCGCGGGCCTCTTTTCATCTTCCGGCGCGACGATAATTTACGGCTAATGTACGCCGGCGCGCGCGACGGACTCCGAGGTATAATAATGCTCCCCCCGAGCCGCGTCGACGATCCCGAAATTGAGCGCGAGCCGCGGGGAATGGTCGGATTTACGTAATGCTCATAACGCAGCAGGACATCACGGATTTCTTTCGATGCCCGGTGCTCCGACGCCTCCTTTCCCCGATGAGCCGCGACGATTTTATTTTTCACGAAGCAGCCCTGGGAATCAGGTGGAATATGTAAATTCGTCCGGGCGGCGGGCTTTTGCGCCGAGACGCCGCGCGCGCACGGGTTTTACGTTCTCAAACGATCGTTTGATCCTCATTATAGATAACACTCTTTTCTCTCGGCTCCGAGTGAAGTAGGAAAGTGCTGTTAAAGACCCGCGTGCCTTTGGTAGCCGCTCGATACGACTCGGATTCTAATTATACGATGCAAATCACGAGCGCTCGATCAATTTTCGGCCTTCGACGACTTTTCTCCAAGCCGGAGTTTCGCCTCGACGGACGAGCCTGCCGCTCGGGAGGAACCTAACAGGGCCATTTTCCGCTTCCTGATTTACAGTAACAGGAGCATATCCTTGAAGCACTCCCGCGCGCCCCTCCGAGACCCTCCGCCGATGGGAAACCCCGTCTCTCCGGCCGAAAGGAGGTACATCGGTGTGTATAATATATCTCGGCGAAAAATCGCCGGCGAAAATTTACAGCCGTCTCACTTTCCAAACCCATTGTCCCTTAATTAGCCGTGAAATCATAAGTTCAGAGGGCCACGGGCTTATCCGCCGTTCGATCTCGTCGCAGCGGCAGCGAGTCCGCGCGCAACCTTTCCCTTCCTCTCTCTCTCTCTAATGCGAGTTGACGCATCGGTCCGTTCGAGGCGAAGGAGGAAGAGAGAGGAAGAGAGAGATAGAGAGAGAGAGCGAGCGTCGGTGGCGGCAGTCCACCTAAAGACAAAGAGAAGAAGTTTGAGGCGCCGTCGTGCCGGACCCCCTGTGCGCGTGGGACCTCGACAGGGCCCGCTGCTATATTACTGAATATGATGTATACGTGTGTGCGTGAGAGGCGCTCGCCCGCTCGACTCTTTTTTTCCTCTCCTCCCGATACGTCAGTGCTTCTCGGGCCGCGGCGACTCGGCGTCGTCGCGCGAGCCAGGATACGTGCGTGTCTTGTATACAGTCGGGGCTCGCTCTCGATCGGCCGGATTCTCGGCGCGCGGCGCCGGACGACGGAGGCGGCACGGCCCCGGGGCCTTTTTTACGCCGATGATTTATGAAAAGAAGAAGAAGAGGAAAGAAAGAGAGGAACGGACGGGCGAACGGCGTCGCGATTCGCCCGCGGGATTCCTTTTTTCTCGTCGGGCCGCCTTGTAATTTTTAAGCGGTTTTCGCGCCTTTCTCGCGCGCGCCGATTCGGCGGACGGTCTCGTTAAAGGGGCATTTTTAAATGCTAATGCTTGCTTCGAGGAGGGGCTCCTCGCCGAGGTGCGTAAGAACTCGGATTTTTTTTTTCCCGTCTCCCCGAGGCTCGCCCTTATTTACGGTAGCCCTAAACCGAGACGGAAAAGTCCCCTGTCAATTCTGTAGGAAGATGCACCTGAAAGCGGCCTCGAGCGCGTCCAGAAAAAAAAAGGAACGTGAGAACGCAGCTGAAAAGCCCGGCGAGAGATCTCTCATCTCTCTCTCTCTCTCTCTCCGTTTCACAGGCGCACACCGAGCGAGAGAGAGAGAGAGAGAGAGAGAGAGACAGCCTTCTTCACAGGTCCGGTGAGCATCCTCCGCGAAAAAAGGTACTTAGCCCGTCGCCGAACAATGGATCAGCGCCGTCGAGAGCGGAGAAGCGCTCAAGGGGCGACACTTGCCTCTCTCTCCCTCGGCGGCCTTTGGGGTATCGCTTACGCTCTCACCTCTCTATGCGCCGCTTACACGAGCCAGCAGTCATCAGATTATTGTGTGCGGCCGCCGACGCTCCGGGGCATTATGCAGCGCGGCTCCGTACCTGAACGGCGGCCCGACGGGGGAGGGGGAGCACCGCTCCTCCGCCCTCTAATGAAGAGCTCGGCTTATTGTGCGCCGAAAGGGTTTTCACCTGCCTGGCGCGAGATCTCCCCGCCCCCCACCCCCTCCGATTAATTGCCCTGGGAGGAAAGATTTGGTCGAGCTAGCTTGCCTTGGGAAAGTCGCGGCTCGGAACGCGTGCCGCTCCGAGCGGCGAGCGAGTGCAGATTTTACGAGGCGCACGTTTCGCCGCGTGGTGTTTATTTTTACGCGCCGGCGCGGCTATCGGAGCCTTTAAGTGCGTAATTTATCGCGGTTGGCGGGGGGATAAAAAACGTTAGAAATATTTACTGCGGCTTACCTTCCCGACTTTGTGATGATCATTTCCGTGGTTTCCTTGTGGAATTTATGCCAAAGATCCTTGTTTTCCAAATCGATCTCGACGTCTTCTTTCAGAGGATTGACCATCGGCGTCTGCATTGAAAATTGAGCTTGTTCGCCTGCAACTAAATGAACAAATGCGGATTCCTCAGAAACGAAAATTATAGACTTTGCTTAAAAAGACTTTTTTTAGTTAAAGTATTATATAATTATGTATTCGAGGCTGAGCCGCTCACTGTTTGCAATGCTGGAGTCTGGAGTTAAAAATCTATTTCAGAGAAGTTACACGGTAATTATGCAATAATCTCTATTAGTCACTGATGACCAAATAAAATTATTACTACCGTTTTCAAGCCAGGTGTCTCCTAAAACGTAAACGGCAGTTAAGGAACTTACCGCAGACCTAATCCTATATTTGTTCTACTTATCTGTCTAGAAGCCATCTATCGATTAGTATAATACATCTCCAACAATTTATCTCTTCGCAGGGGACATCGTAAAATTTCATTGAGCAAAATCACTGGAACTAAAATTCGACGACTTCGGCTCCCCGAAGTTCGAGAAATCGTAAAATTTTCCATTTCACGCGAGCGGACAAGCTGAAGTTAATCCTTTTGTGAAAAGTCCCGACGGAGGAAACATTCCGCCGGCCCTAAACACTCGTCGAAAACAAAGCGTCCCCGTTACCGCAAGTGCACTTCCTGTGCGCCCTCGCCCCGTCGACCCCCGCGCATTATTTACATAAGAAAAATCAAAGGAAACCGATCCCGACGACCGGCCGGGCAGGCGAGGGATGGCGGAAGCTCGTCGGCGCCGGGCGAAAATTTGCGGCACAATGCCCCCCCGCCCGGGGGACGGCCCCGCTGCTCGCGAGAGCGGAACGAGGTGTCGATGGCGGATTAACGGCGGGCCCCTCGAGCGGCATCGGAGAGGAGGGCATAATTGACCGGCGCTAACCGCGGGGAGGCTGTGTGAAACCGAGCCGAGGACGAGGAGCGCGCCAGGCATGAGATCATCGCCTCCGCGTCCTCTTCACGGCCGCTAGATAACGATTGTCCGGATCGCTGATCGGCGGCGCCTTTCATCTGCCGCCGCCGCCGGCGGACGGTCTGTCGCGACGAGTCGCCGCCGCCCCGGGATTCCTTTACGCGGAGAGAGAGAGAGAGAGAGAGCCGAGTCTGACAGAGACTCTTTCCCCGAGATTTTTGACTATTCCTCGGGGCTTTTTTTAATCGAGCGTCTTCGGGGCTCGATTGATAATTTTAGGAGCGCTTTTCTTTCTTTGCTGCGCAAGTATTTTTGGAGCGGGTTAGAAGAGGGGGAGGGACTAAT
This sequence comes from Ormyrus thymus, assembly GCA_035582935.1. Taxonomy (NCBI): domain Eukaryota; kingdom Metazoa; phylum Arthropoda; class Insecta; order Hymenoptera; family Ormyridae; genus Ormyrus; species Ormyrus thymus. The sequence continues at coordinate 1,895,946 of JAWWEM010000001.1, forward strand.
TTACTGAAGCGCCTCCGAGGCAATTAAAAAGAATTGACTTGTTGGGGGCCGAAAAAAAAAAATTGGAGCTATTACCTTGCATGTTTTAAAAACAAGCCGCTCTTTCAGGACTCCCCTCCGCCTTCTTTCGGGGAACCTTCGCGTGCTTTCGTGGTGGTCTTTTTACTCGTCTTGGCCTCTCTCTCTCTCTCTCTCCTTTTTTAATTGGAGGCGCCCGTTTATCTGGCCTGGAAAAACGCGAGGAATTCGAGAAATGCGTCACTCGGAGATTGAATCAACCTCTCGCGGACGCCGGAGCCGAACGGCACTGAGAATTCGCACCTCCTTCGCTTTCCCGCGGTTCTTGCGAGTTCATTCGGGACGTCCGATTCGCGGGGGTTAATTTTGCAGAGCGATTTTCGGGAATCTAAAAGACTCGGCGAAGACGAGCGCCCGCAGACGGCGGCAAGTCGGCGAATAAAAGAAACTCGCTCATCTGGCCGAGGAGCCGAAAGTCAAACAGTCCGCAAAGTGGCCGAAACGCCGGGACCGAAAAAAAAAAGGAGGGACTTTTCGGTCTTGGGCAAATATTGCCTTCTGTATTATTATAGAGTTCGGGCTGGGCAAAAAAGTCAATTCAATCGTCGGCTGCGAGCGCGACTCCACCTCCGCGTAACGGATGACAAACAAGACTCTGGGAATGGACGTGGTAAAAATCTGGGCTTCCGGAAACCGCAGGCCGCTGCAAATTGAAGCTCGTTAGGAGATCGGGCCGCCGCTGTTATTGTTTATTAGCTTTGAAATTTTTGAGGGAATTTCTCGTTGCAAAAATAGTGTTTGCGTTCGCAAACGCGAGAGGTAAATTTGCTTCCTTAATTTAAAAATAGAACGTATTGTGCGCGCGGAATATTTTTTTTTTAGAACACACTTCACGACTGGTAAAACTTTTTTTATTACACCGTAAAAAAAGTTGCATCAGCAGTACTACTCTTACCTTACCTTTTGCGCGCGATTGTTTAAACACGAAAAGTGATGCAAATCGCCGTGTCTCCGCGTATATATTACCGGCTCCGCACTAATCCATTCAGTAAAACGAGTAACCGTCGCTCAACCAATTCTCCAAGTGCCTCCGATCTACTCTCGCAAAGATGCTCAAAATCAGTTCATTCCTTCTTCTCGCCGGTAAGTACATATCCCAGCAATCGTTGCCAAAAATAAGTTACTCTCCAGTCGCTAAATTGATTCTGCTTCAGCCTTGGCATGGACGATATTCGTCATCGACGCGGGCAAGCCTCTCCGACCGGTAGACGACGACAGCGACGACGACGACGACGACGACGACGACTGCGACTGCATCGCGCCGTTCACGCTGTTCCCCGTCTGCGCGAGCGACAATCAAACTTACCCCAGTAAGGAGACCATGCTGTGCCACAACAAGTGCGAGGGGACAAGTGAGTCGACATTTGGTTTTTTCGCAATTGATCATTGCAGGCCGCGATTTGTTTTGATTTTATTTTGACGCTTATATATATTGGGCGGACCGTTTGTAAATCGAAAGTTAAATTGCAGAATTGATCGTCGTACGTCTGGGAGCGTGTGCAAATGAAGATTTTATTAACAAGAGTGTCAACAAACTCAAACTTAGGCTCAACTGATGTCGCGCAGTCAATAAGTGAATCTTTGTGTGTAAATATTATTCATTCATGTGCTCCTTTCATTCTTAATTGTAATAAAATATAGTCAATGAAAAGAATTATTCTAATTTTCCCTCTCGAAAATGTACGCGGAGTCGTTGCTTCTCGACTTTGCATATTTGCATTCCTTCAACGAGGCGGCCGCAAGACGATCCTTTTTCCAAAGCAGCTCGTCGAGAAAACGAATTAATCTCATCGGCACTAAAACACCCAAGGCACGCAAGTCCGGCGAGGAGCACTCAAAAGCCAAAAAAGCCGCAATCTAAACGACGCATCGTAAACCAAAAAAGTGAAAAAGAAGCCGAAAAATTAAAGCGACTTTCTCGCTTCCGTCCGACTACCGTACGGTCCGGCGCCTCCTGAATTTTTCATCGCCCCTCCCTTATCTGCCCCGAACCTGTTGCGCTCACGGGGGAACTCCCGAATTTTCCGTCACGTCCCCGGGCCATCGCGACGAGCGAGGAAAGCCGCGACGACGCGGCGAGTCGTCGTCGTCGTCGTCGCGCGAGCTTTGAGGCGGCCGCCGACTGCTTTCGAGACGCATCGGGAGATAAGCATCGGGTCTCCGTCCCCTCCGGGCCCCGGGAGGGATTTTTCCGAGGCTTGCGGATCGCATAAATTGGCTTTCCTTTACGGTAGCTAATTTCCCGGCGACCGCACGGCGAAACCCGACGCCGACCCCCGCGGTTAGGCATCTGCCCGCCAGGGACACTTTCCTTTTGTCTGCGAGACTTCCTAGGAACCCCCGAGCACTTATCTGATGCTTGTAGCGACGACTGCGTTGACAACTCTGACGTTTTTTCGCGCTTTTTTTATTCATCGGTGCCCCCTTCTCGTCGGCGGCTGGAGGCGAGTTTTAGTTTCGAGCTCGACGCGATGAAGGAGGGCTTAATTTTTTGCAAGGTGCGGTGGAACGGTTGGTAGTGTTTGAGTCAATAGCAATTGATTCGTTTAAAAATATAATACGATCGATTCGTAAAAGGTACCGAATCGAGAAGTTTGGCAGATTGTAGGATAAAGTCAAAATTTGAAAAATTCTATATCTCGGCTTCAAATGAGCCTAAAAAGTGCTACGTTTCTAGATTTTACACGAAATTGATTTTATTAAGTGTTTTGAAACAGAAGTATATATTCAATATTTTTTATCAAAAAAGTCAAGATGATGAAAAATAGATTTAACAAATCCATCAATATTTTGAACCAATTTTTCTTCACCGATAGGGCCCATAGTCAAGTCTTGGCTTTTTTAATAAAATATTGAATATATTCTCATAAAAATAATATGTTTATATTTCACTCTCGATACGCGAACTCAATCGACAATCCTTTTCATTTTGCAAAATACTTTCTTCGACACTCGAAACAATGCTCTGTTTTATTCAGGCTCAAAGGCGCTGCATATTTATAAAAATGCATATTATTTATGCGACATTACGCGCCTGTAATAAGATGTAAACAACAATAAGAGCAGGCGGTAATTGAAAAATCAGTTTTTTTTATGACAAATTTGTCGGACATTTTACTGTAACACAATTTAATTTCTAATAATAATCAAATAATATATAATGCATTTTGTAAGTAATTATGATGAGTAACTTTCAGAGTAGCTGGGACGTTCTCTAAATTTTCTTAGTTTAGTTAGAAAGCAAGCGCTTGTCAATAATTATGAGTATCAGACTAATGAGTAAGGGTGTAATAACGAGATGTAAACATCGATAATACTTGTCAACAGAATCTAATCAACCACCGAGCCAATTTCACCTCGTTAAACTGTTGCTCACACAAAAGCATCCCGAACCACTCATTCTCCAAAAGGCATAGAAATTTCGAAACGCATCTGCCCACTTAGTCACTCGGCGTCCACTGCGTCGAAAAAACTCGCACGAGAGCGAGAAAAAAAAAGAAAAAAAAAAGTCCACCACCGAACGACACTGCGAGAAATCAAAGAGGACGAGGCGACCGCAGCTCATCTTCGGATAATGAGTGGTTGTCGGCGCGAGGAAGCGGGCGGCCCTTCCGGCGCGGAGGCCGAAAAGACGAGCCGACGACGAGGTGCTTATGAAATAGCGCTCGCCTCCGTTGCGCAATCGGAGGCCCGAGCCTCGCGCGCGCCGCTAATCAAGGGCGGGAATCTTTTTTACCAATTTCACGGCGCGGCCGCGAGATCGAGCGGAGCCGCTGGCGAGAGATCGAGTGGAGTATTGGCTCTTGGCCGGAAGCTGGTGAAGTAGCGGCGACGAGGGCTGCTCGGAGAAGCGGTTTTTGACCGGAAGGAGTCGAGGACCTTGTGGACAAATGAAAAGCGTGCAGGTTTGTTGGTTTGTTTGCGAAGCTCTTGGAGACGCAGAAAGTCGTTGAATTGTTATAGAAGCTACTATTGGCATTGGTTAAAAAAAGAATGCCAAATATTTTAGCGATCTTCGCCAGACTTCGAGAAACGAAATTCCAGCGACTACCTCAAAGTTCGAGAATCGCACCTTTGCGCACTACGAGCGAGCACGAATTTCGCAGACACTTTACTTGGGGGCAATACTTTTGCATAGTTGATTCGTGACTCGCGCGATTGTCACTCGAGCGAAACTATCAAAGTTAAAAAGAAAAGAAAGGACGTTATTAACTTATTATTGTTCCAGTCCATGTAAATTTAGACAACACACATCACTGAACTTCAAACACCACTTTTCACAGAATCATATTTTACTAAATTAAAAAAAAAAAAAATAACCTAAAACTTAAACCTGCCACTAATTTTTTTATCTAAACCCTAGTTAAGGAAGCCACCACAAATATAAGTAAGTTGCAATACGTACGCGTGTGGTAGCGAAGCGACAAGTGCCTCTGCAAAAGCGCCTGCTGCAGAGCCTGATGGTAGTGCATGTAATTCATGTTCAACGTCATAATCGGGACGCACTCGGCGCTCTCCTCTCCCGCGAAGTCAGTCCCCTCGTGCCGCGATCACGCCGTCGAAGAACATCCAGAGATCGGCGGACGCCGCGCTGAAGATCGGACGCAGGCTGCGCCTCTGAGCTCGGCTCGACGGTCACGGATACTGTGGGAGGAAGGGGCCCGGAGTTTTAGTATTTATATACCTGCGCCTCGGAGGACTGCATCGCCGGACTGGGACACTTCGGGGGAAAGGAATGGGAGGGCTCTCCGCTGGAGATCGGATCCCATTGGACGATACCGCCATCTTTGAGCCCCTCTTCCGTGCCAGCCACCAGGCATCCATTCGAACGGCGTTGAGGATGCTTCTTTCGGAGTGCTGATGAACTTTGATAAACAATTTGGGGAAAATGGTAATTGCGCGTTGAAAATTGCGGCCTCCCGGCGTGAAATTCAGCTGCGCTAATTAAATATTTATTTTCGCTTTCGGATTTCTCTATATTTTACGTGGAAATATTAATAAATAAATATTACGTAAATAAAATATCTATTGTAAACACATTTTAAACGTAATACAACAGTGTAGTAATGAATATTTAAAATGATCGGATTTAGATCAAAATAATGATATATACAATATTCTGCAATTAGAAGCTCGTTTGTACTTAGATTAGATGTGTTCCGACGATAGCGACTATCTTATACTTTTAAAGTGCAATTACTTGAGATTTTGTTGTGGTCAGGATGCATCTTGAACTGCATTTTGTTGGATTTTGGCCTATTTGAACGATAGATTGATCACATTTTGCGAGGCCAAACTTGTAAAATTAGCTCATTACTTTAATATTACAATACGAAAATTTCCAATAATTTAAGTTCAATTAAACCTTTTGTGTCTAAACCTGGGAGGTATAGGCTGACAAGAACTTTTGGAAATAGGATAAAACCACACAGTGTGCAAATACGCGTAAAAAAGTATAATTTAACATGTCTTTGCAAACATGACATTAATGGATTAAGTTAAATTTTTTTTAATTCCAATATCAAATATCGAACGATTTTTGATCATCAACTTATTAATCTTAACATTTCATTTGTTGCCGACGATTTTCAGCGCTTCCTTTTTCAAAAGTGTACCAATAATATCCCTTTCCCGGGCGCGAAAATCAACGCAAAACAGACACGACCATCCGTCAAAGCGTCAATACCCGCTAATGAGATTTTACCAAAGGGGTATTACCCTCAGAAGCCATCCTCGGCCCTGCAGGTAGAAAAGGCAATTATCCCCCATTAAGTACCCCGAAGTGAGCGGCGAGCTGCGCGCCGCCCGGATGCGCGCGGCTCCGCGCCGCCTCAATCCCGACTTGACGCGTTTCCGCGGATACGCGTCGGCGGCTGACGCTGGCAGAAGCGAAAAGAAAGCCGCTGATCGAGGGAAGAGGGGAAGTGGACAAAGTGGCCTTTACGATTCGCTTCCCGTCACGCGACGCCTCCCGGCCGGCGGCGATGCGAGATTTCGCGAGCCGAGCTTCTGCCGACAGATGCGGTACCTCGCGGGCGCGCTTATTGAGATGGAAATTCAGAGCCGCGCGAAGTGTCCGATGCGAGACGAGCGGAGATTTTAGGATTCGCTCGGTTTTCAGCCGGATTCGAGAAAAGAGCTTTCGCAGATAAATTTAATGATTGAAGCAACGAAATGCACAATTTTTTACGAAATTTGAAAGGCAACGTTATGATTTGAGAGGCAAAAAATTTAGAATCCTGACGTTAAAGATTATTTACAATCGACTTAGTTTCGGAGAAATAAACAGGGCTCTTAAAAAGAATCCAAGCAAAGTAAACCACTCGACTGAACTAACTTATACACCTCGGAGAAGAAAATATACAATTGCAATAACTAAAAAACTTTCGAGATATTTACCACTTTATGCTTGCGCATTAACGAAAATATCTGTTTCCCTTTCGCAATATGCAACTGCAATTAAATTACGAAGCGAATGAGGAATAATCTATGGATCGGTAACAAAAACAGAATTTCGACAAAATCGGACGATTCCCCGCCTCATCAATACCCTCCACAGGTGGTCCCGAACAATTAGCAGGTACGCTACCGGTACGTTCAAGGGCTTCGTCAAAAATACTCGAGCAGACGCTCGGCTTCCCAGCAGCCCGCGCGGCGAGCTCCTCCTCCGGCCGAGCCCGTTTTCACACGACGAGAACTCGGCGCCAATTACTCCGCCCCGCACCTTTCCAATGTCAACGTCAGACGGCCCCGATAAGGTTATTAAAAGACGGAAAAAGAAGTAGGAGAAGAAAAAGAAGCCGGTGGCTCGCTCAGCCTCCCTCGCCCGCGACCCACTCAGGCCGTCGAGAGGGTTAAGGAGCCTCGGCAAACAAACACCACACCGGCGGGCAGCAGCATCCACTTGTGTCGTCCCATCGAAGGCGAGACGGCAGGCGGCGGCGGCCCGCAAAGCGAGTGGATTCCCCCCCCCCCACCCCCCCCCCCGCTCGAGAAGTGCGGGTGTTTACGCGGGCTTTTAAGCCTCCTGTCGGGAGCTCTGGCGGCCTACTTCCTGCCGCTGGGTGTCGAGATGAGATTTTCCGACGCCCCGAGATTCTGGGCGAGGGGGGAGGGCCGAGGGCTATCGCTCGATCGGGTTCGCTGCCTCCGGGAGCCGAGGGCGTAATTGTTTCTTCATTTTCGACGCGGGACAGTTGGACAATGTTCGGCTCCGGCTCGCGGGGAGAGCGTTGTGCACCTTCGGGATTCGGAATTTGTTCGAATTTGATAGTTTTTTTTTTGGTAACGAAATAAAGAAAAAGATCGAAGGATACGAAATGCTTAAAAAATATGTAAGAAGGGAGAATTACTGTTTTGGAATTCAAAAACTTTTTTCTAAAACATTGTTGGCACTGAACGTCAAAGAAAACTTCGGCCGGGCTGCGGCGAAGCAACAAGTGGTGAGCTCGCATTCGTTGAACGAGCAAGAGTGCCAAGCTCCAAAAAGGTGATCGAGTGGGTGGTTAACGCGCGACAATCTTTTGCCCTTTACGAATCAAATATTAATTGTAAAATTATACAAATGTGTTTTTTCCTTCTAAAATTTTTTATCAAAATACAAATGCTTACGAATAACGTCAAAGTCCAAACGTGCATGTTAATATACGCAAAAATTTATTACGCACGCAGTTGTGCATAAATAATTCTTTCTAAAATATTCTATCTTTCGGTTTTATCATTTTCTAATTTTACAAAATTATAAGAAGAGCGCTGCTAGCAGTGCCGGCTCGGAAAAGATAACAACCCTTTAGCAAATAAATGCCGTTACTCAACACTCGCATTAATACCTACCGAACCGACAACACCCCGATATCGTTCTAAACAATCAAACTTTCGAAAAACCCCCGCGCAAGATATAATCAAATCTCGCTTCCCCGAATCCCCCCCCCCCGGCGGCAATTAGTCCTCCTCTCGCGGCCGCAGCATCCCCGAGGCAGGAGGGCGTCGACAGGAAAGAGCCGAAAGAAAAATAAAGCCCCGCCGCCGCGGCGATTACCGCGGCGAGGAGGATTCTCGGCGAAAGGAGCGGCACGAAAGCAGCGCTCCGCCGCGACTCGTCAAAACAATCCCCTCTGCAACCCCGCGACATGTGCGCGCGGGCGTGCGGGGGCAGGTTGCAGCCGCACGTGTTTATTTGTCCCCGCGCGCCTCTCAAGGCCACCGGGAAAAGCGGAGGACAGAGGAATTCCCGGCGAGGCTTTTCTTCTGCTGCGTGAAATGTGTGCTGGCTCTTCTCCACCTCTCTCTGCACATATATATATATATATATGTGTGTACGAGGCTTTTGTTTGGACAATGTGTGTTAACAGGAAGTTTAGAGATAGCCGAGCGCAGCCCGAGAGATATCCTGCAGCTTTTCTCGCGATAGCGTCCTTTCGACGAGCACCGATATAGTTGCTTTCGAGTTTCGGGCTGATTCAGCGCCGTTCGTCGAACGGCGCGCTTATCGAAGCTGAAGGATCGTAAAATAATTTTCTCCTGGCTTTCGTTGATGATGTTCTCGAGTCTTGTAATCCTCGTTCGGATTTCGTTTGATAATCGACGTGTTAAATTCGAATGGATTTTGCAAAGTACGTATTTTTATTTTAAAAATTAGAAAATAAGCAATTTTAAAATATACTCGTGGACGAAGTAAAAGGGACAAGGAGGGGAAGAAGGCAGAGGGGACGGAAAGTGCAAATAACACGTTGTAGTAATTAAGGAGAGGCTGTTCTGTGTGCGTATCGGATCTCAGCTCAAATATGAATGGGAAAGTGAAAGGTCCTGTTGATGACCACATTTTAAGTGGAGGTAAAATGTATTGTTCATTTAAGTTTTATGATGTGATATAATAACTAAGCTAATTAAACGTGCAATTACATAATCAAACTAGTGTAAATAAAGAGTGAATAAATATAATGACACGCGCACATGTATACTTTAAAAGTAATTATTACAAACAAATTCGAAATGCAAAAGCAGCCGAAATGACACTTGTAAAGCATTCAACAATTCCGTGATAAACTGATCAAGAGGCAGAACCCGACTTAAAAGTTGAGCAGCTGCAAGGACTGCGAGAAAACTCGCGCGCCCCCTCCCACGTCTCCTTTGCCACCAGCAATTCGATCATTGCCTCCTCCGATCACGAGCGGGACGTAAAACACTCGGCGGCTTCCGGGGGAAGCCAATCGCCGCGCTTTTCGCGGCTCGCGGCCACTTTGAAGCGGCCTTTTGCGATGCACCGCAGCCGCTATCTTTCTCCCCTCGCCTTTTCTCCTCGGTCGCCGCGGAGCTTAGCTTTTGTCTCTTCTGTCCCTGTCCTCTTGGCCCTTTTTTTTTCTTTTTTTTTATTTCTTCACGTGCGCCGCGCTGATTGCGCTTTGTCGGCTCGCGCGACCGGCTTCCTGTCGGCTCCCGTCGCGCAATGGCTGTGATTGTTGCAGCGTTGACATCACTTTCAGGAATGACGCGCGTCTCTCTCAAGTGCCGCACGTGCCGCACAATTGCTCTTTTTTAAGCGAGGTCGGGAATTTTAATTACGTTTTGGGAGAAAATGAGCAATAGTTTGCTAAAAAGCCTTTATAAATGCAGGCAATTTCAACTTCGAAGAATTGAAATTGTTCACATTCATTTATATGGGAAGTCATATTTTTTTTTTTTAAATTACTAATTTAGAATTTTAGAATGAAATCTAAATCTAAACTTTCTAAAATTACTATTTAGAATGAAAAATTATTATTGTTCGATTTTCTAAATTAAAGAAATTAAAGAAATAATACTATTATGTTTACATAAACAAGAACAAAAAATAATTGTTCTCAAATAAACATTATTTTATTAATATGTTAATGAATAAAATAATTTATTTAGTAAATAATAAATAAAACTAAAAGTTTAACAATTTTCTTATTTTGTTTTAATTATTTTAGGTGGAAAAAATACAATACATAAACATAATTTTTACGTGTAGCTATGATTTTAATAGCATTAAACAAAGTACAGAAATTAACAGTTAAATCTCGTAAAGTTATTTGAAATTCATTTTTTTCAATGCCAATGTCGGCAGTATAATAAATTTCGTACGTTTAACGCATTTTTTCATTCACTTTTTATAATTATTCGTTATATAGCATATTGCCGTATTTACAAACAGTACTTTCTTGAAATTACATTGTATGAGAACAGGTATATACAATTGTAGGTGAAAAGATGTAAAAGACTGAAAATAATATAATGCGTATACGTATGTTCGTTTCACCTCACTATATTCCGTGTAAACGCCGCTTAAGAAAATAAAAATTTATAATATAATTGAAAACGACGTAAAATACACATCTTGCGAACTTGTTCGTGAAATACGCTAATCGCTATATAACGAATACAAAAGATGTTTGGCTGCATGCGAACTATAAAAAAATTTGTGTCGCGTGCAGTACATAAGTAAAACATCAGTTTTTTTTACTCTCGTCGACATCGATTATCCTGATGAGCATTACTTTATTACTTCAAGATGCTTTTCATTCGTATTTTCTAATTCGCTTGTATATTTAAAAAAAATGCACAATCAGGAAACAACGTTTAAAAAAACCTTAGCCGATTACTCTTCACTGGATGTTAATATATACTCTCCGAGGCAAGACCTGTGTTCACCGACTAGATTGCATTATTATTTTAATAAACAAATATGTTTATTATTAACGCTTTGATTGTTCTCTCGTTCTTCCGTGGAAGTTTTAATGTAGAATTGCAGTCTTAACTCCAAAGATGAGAAAGCGACAACAACCTTATCTTATTGGCGGTGTAAGCGTTTCATTGAGGGGTCGTTTTGTTGGGTTCCTAAAAATTACTTTTCCTATAAAATCCCTAATATTGTCTTGATAGTCATTGTCGTAATCGTCATCGTCATTGTCGCTGTCAATGCTGTCATGTATCAAACGCGAGCGATACTTCCAGCGATGAAATGTGCTGAAGACTACTCGACTAAAGTTAGAACGAAAATTGTGAACAATAAAGTCTAAATAATGCAGCGTCTCTCACGTGAGCAACGTATCATCTAATTCTTCAATCTTGCCTTCGGGTTGAGAAATGACTTTGCGCAACACTTTACTAACTACATCAGACAGAGATTCTCTTGCACCAACATCTAGTAAAGCCACACAACGCTGAAAAATCATTATTAGATTAATTATTCGCTCTATTTAAATTATAAATAGGTACAGTTTAAAATAATAATACCTGATGCTCCTCGTCTCCTACTCTTAAACGTAAAACAGCAATTAGAGCTAATTCACTATTTGCCTTAACATAACCATTCTTCTCTTTTGTTCCATTAACCAGCATGGGCAATAAGGATTTTAGTAAATCAGGTGCCATTTTTTCGGGAGTTACGTTTCTTGCAAGATGAATGCATACTCTAGCAAGTAATTGTTTAACGTCGTTGCTGTTGTTATTCATAGACTGGAAAGGATAAGTTAAATAAATTAAATAATCTTTTTAAACAATTATAAAAAGTTTTGATTTTACATACCCGCACAAAAGGTGTAAGAACAGCTTGAGGTACAGGCATGTCATTATTCATTAAATATTGAAACAGGTATCCGCAAGCACGTACTCCATTCATAGCTATTGGAGTTCTATCAGCAGCTAAATATGATAAAATTACTTTGCATACGCGATCTTTTTCTTTCTCAGTATAAACAACTGTTGGAGCTTCCTTCAAAGCAACAAACAATGCTGCCGATCGACCGTGCTTTAGCACCCAATCATCATTGACGTTATTACCTGCAAATATTATTTATTTAATTATTAAGTTTGATTTAAAAAAAATTGGAGATGACTAATTATAATTACTTTAAAAAGAATATTTGAACTTATAAAAATAAAGTATTCTAGTAAGATCGTTACATGTATATATAAGATCAAAAATAAATTTTAACTACGAAAAACCCAAGTCTGGACGTATTCAGTTGAAAGCTGCATTAAGTTAAACTTTTTGTGCAAAAAAACTGATTCTTAATTGCAGCTGTTAGACGCGTAATAGATGTTTGTGATAAATTGAAGAAAGTTGGAAAGAACATGATTATCATTTGAAGAAGCATAATTATGATTTGTCATTTGATGTTACGATTCTCATGACCTTCGCAAAATATTTACTGTTTACAGTTTAAGTGAAAATGAGTAAACATAAAGAAATTGAGGACTGTGATAAGAACAGTGAATAGTTTCAGTCTAATCTCCGAGGCTGAATCTCACTTAAATTCATGATTTGGTTCAGTCTGTATATTAATGTAAACATTAAAAATCCCGAACTTGTATCCGGAGTACATGAAGCGCAAGGAGGTTTCTAGATATGATAATCGTTCGGAATAAACTCTAAAGTTATACAAAAATCCGTGACCGAAATCCAAGTATTTTTCTAGATTTTTAGGACAAGAAAAAAGTTAAAGTATATTTTTAGGTTTTCTAGAATTGTTTAAATTATCTTAATTAAATTGTAATGAAATCATTAATCCTAAAGTGTAAGTAAATTAGTGGAAGAATCACGAAATTAACTATCTTATCTTAGGTTAAAAGAACTGTGTTGGTGGAAAAAAATCTTTTTTACAATTTGTTTACGTACTGTTTCAAAAAATTTTTTATAAACGAAGAATATTTAAATGTAATTGTATAAATAAGATAAAAAATAAATTTTAACTTACATAATACGTGTTCGTTAAAAGCATTATTAATCTGATCAGGATTCAGGTATTTAATAAGCGCCCCATAACATCCAGCTACAGCATTTCTCGTGATGTCTTCTTGATGTCCTAGCATATTGCTCAATGTATTATACACCTGCTTTTTCATTGGTTCAGACATTTTATCTCCGGCTGGTGATATTACACCTCGTAAAGCGTGCAACATAGTTTCTCTAGAAGATACAAAACATCGATGTTTATAATTTTAGTAATAAACGACAGTTTTGCATCTTACCTAATTGCTGGATCATCGGCACTTTTCACACCAGTGTGTAACTCCGCAAATAATGGATCTGCTCGAGTATGGATTACAATAAGATTACTCAATGCATAACCAGCTTTCAACCTGACTTGTCTGTTATTGTCATTTAGTGCTTTTAAGAATGTAGTTTGCAGTTGCGGTAAGAATTGTTTCAGCATTACTCCAACCTAATTTAATTAGTTTATCAAAAATCTATTCCCAAAAATGTTTTAAAAATAGATTAAATTTACATACTTTGCCGAGTAAAATCGCTAAAGTTTCAAGAACTGCGGCTTTAACACTCCAGTTAAAACGATCTCCGAGAATACGAATAAGAGGTCCAGTAATGTGAACAACGCTGGGTTGCAGTGCCGAGGCACTAGTCAGACGAATCACTTCGCCCAAGCCTTGAGCTGCGTGTTCTTTAGCTTCTGGCATGCCATTCAAAATAGCCTCACGGAAGATAGGTAAAATAGGCGTGATGCCTTTTGGAAGGCAAAAACCAGGTAGAAGATCTTGACCTTTCAGATCAGAAACTGCAAATCGAACAGCTTGACGAATATCTTGCACGTGTGCAATTTGTTGGTCCGATCCAAGAGTCTAAAAATAATAGTTTTTTTTTTTAGTTTAAATAAATTAATATTATACATACATACATTTATTATATATATATTAATATCAAGTTGTAAAAACCATTAAGTTTTATAAAAGTTACCTTAGTAACAGCAGTTAAAGCTTCCCAGCTCATTTGCAATACATCCTTGTCATCGTCAGTGAACAAATGAATGAGCCCACGTAATAATTGTGGTACATATTGACTGTAATCGGCTCTGGTATCCCTGCAGAACGCACACAATAATGTTGCTGCACTCCTTCTTCTTGAAGGATCTTCAGACCTTGTAGCTTCCATTAATTGATCCATAACGGTTCTAACTCCAGTCTCATCAGTAATAGATAATACCACAGCTTGACAATACTCAAGTTCTTGTAGCTCTTCGGGAGTGCCTTGCGCGCTCGACAGGGCGGTCAGTAGGGCCGGTAAAATTTTGTGCAAAAATCTAATAATAAGTTATATTAATTATAGCAACTTCAATACGTTTTTTAACAATCTAATGTTATTTTTTAACAAACCTTGTAAGAGCTTCGCCAGCGACGCTTGCTAAGATTGACAAAGCTTTTGTATTAACAGGTGGACTAGTAAGTTGAGGAACAAGGTATGGAAGGACAACACGAGATTTAATAGCCATGACTTGTCGTAGACCGTCCAATGTATTTTCAGCCTCAGCTTGATCAGGAGAGTTCAATTGCGTCAACATAGCAGGAAGAATATCGTCTAAAGCACGAACTCCCACGGTCGAATGAAGACTGTCGAAAGTCTTGGCAGCGGCTTGACGTACTTCAGGTAAAGGATCACAGAGGGCTTTTCTGAAAAGATAAATATTTGTAAAAAATTTTTATTTTCAATTTTATTTGTGTACAAATACAAAAGTATGGTTTTCTTACCTAACTGTAGGAACAAGACTGTTGACGAATGATAATACCATATCTCTGCTAGTACTGGCCATAATTTCAGACAATCCAATACATACACCCTGCCTTTGATCGGCTTGTTCGCTTTGTAAACCTCTTTCTAAAATCGGTATAATTTCAGGTAATACTCTTTCACCGAGCTTACGTACAAGATCTCCCAAAGTTCGTGCAGCCACTTGTCTTTTATCAAAGCTTGTACTAGCAAGGCAACCCAAGAGAAGACTGAATAAAGTTGGCAGAATTTCCCTAAGGGTGCGTGGCGTATTCGTTACTACAACCTTCCAAACGTGCAGAGCTGCTTGACGAACCATTAAAGCAACATCTGATCGACCCATATACAATCCAGCAAGTACGCGATTTCGTCTTTCAGCACCCAAAGCTTTAATGATGGCAAAGTGTGATTGTTCTGTACCAAAGTTATCATCTTCACTAGCGGTTTCAGTAGACATTTTTCCGGATACGCCAGAAATTCTGTACAGCAAGTCACCCAATAGTTGAACAGACGAATACCTAAAATAAATCAAATTTAGTTAATTAATTTAAACCATAATTTTTTAATTTACATTTTAAGATTTTTAAACATACCTAATACGCCAGTTATCATCGAATAGACCCCTTTCTAATTCAGGTAACAAAAGCATAATTGCTGAGTCGGCATACAGAGTAACAATTCTTTGTCCGGCTCGAAGTGCAGTTTCTCTTACATATTCGTTCTCGTCAGCTAAAGCTTTTAAAATAGGATTAATAATTTGGCCAATGTAAGGTGTAAATTCTGTTGTGAATGCACTTGGCATATAAATAAACATCATGATGTAGCCGTCCTTGACGTGAGGTGCAATATCTGTTCGCTCTGCTGTACTAATGATCTCAGGCATAAGTTTGTGCAATTTCTCGACACCAAGGCCACGCACCACTTCGGACAAACCTTGAGCAGCTCCCGAACGGTCGACGCTGCTTGTCTCAGAAGTAAGGGTCATCATAAGCCAAGGCAATAAATCTTCGAAACTTGACTCACCCATGCCTCGAACCATCGCTCCGAGAGCACGAGCTGAAACACTTCGTACCTCTGGCACTGGGTCAAGCAAGCTCATTTTCAATCCTGGAATAATCGTCGGTAAATAAGGTGTTAAATCCTTTTGATCGGTTAGCGAGTACATATTTCCGATAATTTGAGCTGCCATTTTTCTCGTTTCCGTGGATCTGTCCATAAACGCTCGCTGTACAACAGGCATAATCAAGGCAAGCGAGGGTGCATCGATAAAGTGCACAAACTGTGTGTCAAGAAGAGTTTGTAAACAAGTAGCTGTTTTCTTTGACGGATCTTGAAGAGCTTTCAGCAATACAGGGACAATGGCTTGAATTTCAGGATTACGAATAACACTACCAATGACCTTTAAAGCCTCTGCTCCAGCCTCCTGTACTTTTGTGTGAGAATCACTCAAAACCTCAATAAGTTTTGGTACGATACTTGGCAAACAGCTAGAAAGCTGTTTAGGTGCACAATACGCCATGGCTCCAAGAAGTTCAACGGATCCTTGAATAAAATTTGAAAAAATTAATATGAAAATAAAATTAATTTCCGTTTGCAAAATAAACAAATTACAAACCAGTCTTAGTTCTCCATGAATCTTCTTCTAATGCAGCTAAAAGACTAGGTAATACGAGCTTAACACCGTGGGCCGAAAGCTTACTCATAACGACTCTCGCAGTATCATCGGTTGCCGTTCTAACATACTGGCTTGAATCACCAAAACAAAGCAACAAATGAGGCAGTACGTGAACTATGTAAGGTTCAAACAATCTGCCCAGCATCGTGCAGAGCATTTCAAAAGCAAAAAGTGCTCCTTCTCTATGCCTATAATTTTTCTTATCTTGAATTGCATTAGTTAATTGCGTCATAATATCCAGTTGTTTCAAAGCTAAAATTCCCATACCCTTGATGAGACCAGCTAGACCGTATGCTGCTCCTTTGCGCTCACCATATTTGTCAGAATTAAGTAATTGATGCATGAGCTTTTCAACAATTTTTGGTGCATCATCCTTGAATGATGGAACTAGATGTGGCAAACAGTTAGCAACGGCTTCTTGCACCTGTTGAGATGGAGTGGACAGGGCAGCTATTAACCTCGTTACGATAGGTTTAATTCTTGGATCGTCTTTATCTAAATGCCGGGCAAGAGAACCCATTAAAATTACAACGCTTTGCTTGATGCAGTCGAAGCTTCCAGTCTTAGGCGCCTTATCCATGAATTCTTCAAAAACGGGCAACAATGACGTGATATTGTCTTTGCCGTGCAAATCAACAGCAGAAACTGCAGCAGTGAACATTTCAGTCCTAACTGCCTGGTTACGGTCACCCAAGCCTGTCTTTACAAAGAATTGAACTAGTGTTCGGATTGTATCTGGAGTAAGAAGAGGTGCAAATTGGGTTAAGGCAAGAGCAACACCTCTTCTTGGTCCCCAAGTATCAATAGGTTGTTCAATGATACGACCAAAGTCATTGAGCTTGGGTGGAATCATAGCAAGTTTAGCCTCATAAAGAAGAAGCAAGCGCTCCAGGATTACGGGCATCAATTGTGGATCTTGAGTGAGCAATTGAGCAAGTGCACAAGCTGCTGCTTGTTGTACAGACTCTACTGGATGGGCAATATCTTGAATCAGTTCATCACACAAAACATCAGCATTCGCGACCAAACCTATGAGCAGAAAAAATAAAATATTTATTAAATACTTTTATACTAATATACTAGGGGGGCTTCGCCAACCCCCCAAAATTTTTACTCAAAATACAGGGACAAAGATTCGAAACTGCAGGAATTTATCTAAATAAACCTCTGTTTTCTCATGGTCAGCTATACATGGTTATTTCTCGATCAAAAAATTGTAATAAAACTTTTATTCAAAATGATAATACCGAAAACAATGTATGGAAAGAAGTATTGTAAATTAATAAAACTATTTCTACAACTTATACTATTCTTACTTATTTCTAATACTACAACCAACTATATTTGCATACTACAGGCCATTGCTCCGCCAAACAGGGGGCTACACCCACCAACCCCCATATGTTTACTTTACATTTGAATCAAAATTTATATTCGAATATAA
>JAWWEM010000001.1:1913763-1925589 GCA_035582935.1 Ormyrus thymus
GGGCAGAGCTTTGCCCTCCGGGCCATCCGTAAGAAAAACAAAAAAGCGAAAGCTCGGGAGGGCGGCGAGGGAGAAAGTCCGGCTGGCGCGCTCTCTCGCTTCGATTTCCCGGGAGCTTTCGCTTTCCCAAACTTTCGCTCGCCTTCCGCTCGCCATTATTCATCCGGCCGATATTAGCGCTCGCGGGCGAATTAATCATTGTGTTTTTTTTTGCGCGCGCGCGCAATAATAGAACAATCAGCGCGGCCGGGCTCCGTCAATTCGGATTTCAACCTCGCTGGACGGTATTATCGCTTTTACGCTGTCCGTGATTAAACCCCCTGTTTGAGGATTTTCCCCGTCTCGAAACTTTGCCGGGGAATATTATCCTGCTATTTATTTGGCGTAGAATGAACTTGTCTCTTTACTTGGAAAAACGGGGGACGAAGCGGCGCGGGAAGCGAATATAAGTTCCTCATCTAATTATACGAGGGAGCAGCGCGGCAACAAGCAGCGGCAAGTTCTCGCCGCGGAAAACTCCCGAAGAAATGATCGTCGCACCTCTCCTGGCACTTAATAACCCTGTCGCTAATTACGAAAATCGAATTCCCTCCTTCCTCGGGGTAAGAAAAAGCCCGGCAGCCGAAAGCGGGCGTGGCTCGGCGCTAATCCGGCTAATGGCCCGGCGTTATTTTACTTCTCGCGGTTTTCCCCATTGTTCGCCCGCGAAACTAGACTCCCTTTAATTAAGGAGCCTCTCGGCCCAGCATCCCTTTCATTTTACGCGCAGGAGACGCATTGGGCTGCGCCCGAGTGGAAAAAGCCGACCGAGCTTTCCTTGGTCAGCTTGCTGCCGAAGAGTGTCAAAGTTTGCTGACGCGGTCGACACGCTTTTTCTTTTATCTTTTATGTGTACGCGGACGAGCTGAATAATTCATTCGGCAATACTCTGTGTAAACCACTGGAATTATACGCTCGAGGCGTGTTATCTTAACGATTTTTCATTCAAATACAGCTGAATAAGGAAACTATAAATAAAATATTAAGCGAGCATAATGTGCTTGTGCCGTAGTAAAAGCGAAGGTCGACTATAAATTTTTTACGACGACCTACCACTACGATTGCACCTCCAATGTCCCCTCGACTGGTGAAAGAGTTTTCAAAATACACTCAATTACCCGCCGCGGAAGCCAAACATTTTTCAAACATTTGACATTATTACGCGTTTAACCCACATTTCCCCGAGTCGCCTCGCGCTAATTGCAACCGATAAATTCAAACTCCAGCTTGAAAAAGTGTGCCCCGACGAGTCTCACTTCGTCGTCGAAAATCGATCGCCCCGTCGAAGCCTCTTTGGCCACCGCAAAAGCCTCGGAAAACTGGAAACAGCTTCTCAAAGGCGCGGGGCAAATTGATTCGGCCCCGATTCGCCTGGGAGCTGCTTCGAAAACCGCCGGCGCCGCGCGAGTAATTTTAACGAGTCCCCGATTAAGCAGCTCGGGCGAAAAGGCTTTCGCCCCCCCCCCCACTCCCCGCCTCCTGGTGTATCTCCGTCTTACTTAGCGAGTCTCTTGCTTTGGTTACAGATGCTGCCGGTGTCGCCGAAGATGCTCGAGCCCCGAACTAATTACCCGGAAGAAGCCCGCTTGAAACTTTAGACAGCACCGACTACGTCGAGAGCACGAGAGCTCCCCGGGTAAGTGAATGCCGCGCGCGCAGATGTGTATAACAGTATGTTCCCGGATAAGCGCCGGGGCTGATTGTGATGGATTTACTCTCCTTGGCTTCCCGAGAATTAGACTCTTTATCAAATTCATCCCCCCCCCGGGTCCTTCGCGAGGAACTCAGGAGCGTTTATCGAATCGAAGGCACCTATATGCTTTTAATTCTCTAAGCGCGGAAAACAGAGGCGATTCGGCGAGCGGGTCTTCGTTTAACATTATCCTTCCGCGCGATTAAACCCCCAAAAACGTGCGTAGGCGAATATCCGGTAAGCGGCGTCGGGGCTGCCTTACTTCAATTCGACGTCGAGAGCTCGAGCGCTTCATGTACTTAGGATAATCGGAGCGGCAGCCGCTGCGCGGATAATCCGCTCGACAAAGGCGAGCTCGAGGCTCTGCGTGCAAGTGCCTTAATTAGGGGGACGCCTATAAAGGCTCTCCCCGGATCTCACTTTCGTATTGTCTAGGCTCCACTTTTTACGCGCGATATGGATCGAGAATCAGCGAGAGAGCTCCTCCGCGGCTAAATAATCTTCTCGCTCTCGATGTGCAGCCGAGTTTTACATCAGACGTACGAGGAGCTAAACCCGATATTAATTAACGGAGAAAACGATACGCCAATTTTGGCATTTCCATTTGCCGCGTCGCTTCCGCTGCAGTCACCCACTCCCTGCTTTTCCTTCGCTCCCTTTGGTGATGGGTTTTCTTGCCTCGGGGGTGGATTCCCGATAATTTCACGGAATCCAGAGATAGATTTTACCGTGATGCGCGAGTCACTGAGCGGCGATCACAGGATATATATTCCGGATATGCCCCGGTGATGGGAGCTTGCTTGCGAAGCCGTTCGCCCAGGCGTGTCAGTTCATCGGATTAATTTAACGGGCAAATCAACTGACGTTTAACATTTATAAATCGAGCCGCGCTGATAACTGCGCAAATAACTTTTCAATAACGAATTCCCATCTGCGCAAACAGAGAGACGTCGAAATCCGAGCCGCGACAAGTTTAGCTCGGCCGCGCTAATCGTGCGAATGCCGCGCTTGATTTCGGGCCGCCGGCTCTGTTTACACCGCGGCAGCAAGCAAGGGCGTCATATTCCCTTCGGCGGCCGAGCCCGGAAGAAAAAAGGAGGAGTTTTGCCACCGGGCGGCGGCGGCACGTGCGCCCGTTCGCACGCGAGGGCGGGAGAGGGGGAGAGAGAGGAGCGCCGTCGGGCCGCGATTTCCGCCTGCGCATTTTTTTACGCCCTCCGCCGCTCGTAAGCAGGTCGGCCGGGAAGGAAATTCGGCGAGGCTTGTATATATAGGCCTCCCTTTACTTGACGTACGACTTGGGAAATTGTTTTGCTCCCGAGCCGTTACGAGTCCTCGGCTGTCGACAGTCCGCCCGGTTATTAAGTCGGTATATTTTATCAATCGCTTATTGCTGTGCGTGACTGCTTGGAGTAATGTACGGTAACGTTTTTTCATCAAAATTCGAAAGCGTACACAAGGTCCATAAAGAGGTCGATATCGCGGCGCAGAACGAGAAGTCATAAAGGACTAGCTAATGGAAAGAGCCGGCGACACGTCACGTGGAACTCAATCATGTCGAGATAGTCGGCCGCGGGAGCATCGCTGCGTTAGTCAATCTGGCGCTCGCGACCATTATCTAAGCATCCATCTACAAATCATACGGGGGGAGTATACGCATTCGCGATCGCGACAAAAGCCTCGAATTTACGAGCGGGCGAAGAAGGACTGTGCGCCGCGAGCGAAAAAAAAGAAAAAAAAAGAAATAGAACTCGGAAAATTTACGAGGCACTTTAGTTTTGACGCCCTCCCGCTCGGAATATAACCCGGCGCTCTCGAAGTACCTATCGGACGACAATCGATTATGGCCGAGCTGCCCGGCTGCTTTTCTCCCAGCGCCTCCGGCCACTGCGACGCGCGAGTATGCGAGACTCCGGCCGACCCTCGTTTTCTTTTTCTTCGGGGGGGAGGGAAGATAAGCATCTGGTCCGCGCGGATTTCGGAGGTGCGTCGGGAGCGCGATACGACTTGGGGGGAGAGAACGAGTTTAAATGTATGCGCGGGACGCCGGATACGGGGAAGATAAGCCCACGGCGGACACTTTTTCTTATTTTCTCTCCCTTCTTCTCCTCGTTTTCTGCCTCGTTTTTTTACCTCGTAATTAAAGGTTCCTTCTTAATTACGCGCAATTTACGCTAATTACACTAGCGCTCTAAACGATTTTTGAGAAAAATTGCTTTCACTGTAGATCGAACCCCAAATTTTTACGAGCGAACGTCGGATCAGCTTTGCTGAAAACAACTGAATCGGGGAATTGAATTAGAGGTAGTAAAACAGTCCCTCGGCAATCTTAATTAAAAGTCGGGGGTACATTCTCAATTTCACGAATGCCTGCGCCCGGCAAGAAAGCAAGTTCTGCCGCCTCGCCGCCAGGTAGGAATATAAGAAGACGGAAGTCGAGCCAGGAGCGCGCCAGAGAGGATAATCTTTTGTGGCGGCGGAAAAGTGAGGCCCAGGTCTTGGTCGTCTCTGCGTCTCGGTGTCAAATGGGGGAGGGAGGAGAAAATACGAGCGATCGTAAATTTGGCGCGTCCTATGGGAGAACGAGAGCGACTGCACGCGCCGTGAGAGGGATGAAAAGCAGTCTGTATAAACCGGATGCCGGCGAGTCCTGGACGTCTCCTCGGACGACTACAATTCCCGAGGAGAAAATGTGCTCTCTCCGCTCTCGGCTCCGAGCGCTGAAATTGCCGGCGCCGTAGGAAGGCGCCCTCGTACACCTCCTGCTAAGGACTCTGGCAATTTCCGCGCGACGGTCTGTTGCGCGAAAATATTTTACCCCTGCGGTGTCCGCCGGGAATTTTCAATTCTTTTCTTTCGCTTCGACGACTAATTGCGTCTGACACGACTGAAAGCGAGACGGAGTCGGCCGATAAAGGATGATTCGATTAAGCAAATTCGGTCATTCGGGGCGCTCCGACGACCTAATAATTTGGGGAGGAATTCCGCAGACGCCTACCGCTCTCGGGTAACTAAGCAACGACATCGCGAGCATTTTTATCCGGTTTTACGGCGGCTGTTAAATCCCCTTCCCGAACTTCACCTGGCCGGAATTTACGTGCAAACGAGCCTTAATTAAAAAAAAAAAGAAGGAGCGGGTAAAAGAGAGAGTAGATAGACGGCGGCGGCGGCCCTTTAAAGAGTTCGAATGAAAGGGAGGCCGGTTCTTATGCGTTCGCGCGCCGAAAGAAGCGAGGGAATCGCGTCGAGATGGAGCCAAAATACTCGAACATTCCCGCGGCGTTCGCGCACTTTATCTCTCGCGCGCCACTGCCTCGTCCCCGTCGTCTTCTCCCTTTTTTCCGGGGGTTTAAAGACAGGCCTCTCCTGGCTCTTTTTTACCTTTCTTCTAGACGGGCGAAAAGTTTATCTTTGCGCCGGTCCACAGACGCACACGCACACCGAGCACTACCCTATTTAAGCTCCGGCTAGACTTGGCCTGCCGCTCGGCTTTTCCCTCCGCGTCCCGAAAAATATTGCATTTATGAAAAGCAAGCGGCTGATAAGCTCGTGCCCCGTTATTCCGGCATATACAGCCAGGCCCTGTTTTCCCTCCCCGAAAATCTGCATGCGGTTTATATCGAACGCTCCTCCTCTTCCAGCAGCAGCCATCAGGATGTCGATGAGCGGTAGCCTGATGGGCTACGAGAACAACAACGACCTGAACCAGGCCAAGTGCAAGAAGACGCTGAAGGCGCTGCCGATCGTGACGAGCGTCAACTCGGCGGGCGTGACGACGACGGGCCTCGGCAACGGGGGCATCGGCGGCGCCGCCTCGCGGCCCTGCCGCAGCAACGGCAAGCCCTCCGCCCTGTCCGCCGGCTCGTCCTCGTCCTCGTCCTCGTCGTCCTCGAGGGGCCACCGCTCCGCCTCCCGCAAGCGGGAGTCCTGCGGACGCGGACACGTCAACAGCCTCTGGTCCTGCTGGTACGGCATTCTCGCCGTCGCCTTCCAGGCGTACATCGCCGTGAGATGCACCAGGCGGTTCATCGGTGAGTAGGCGGATTTGCATTTTTCTTAGCGCCGTTCAGGGGGAAATATTCTCTCCGGGGGTTTTACGATCCTGGGGAGTAGCTTGTGCTTTACGAGGGACAGATTTTAAATTTACATCCCGTGTACGTACCTGCAGCGCGCAGAAAGTTTCAAGATGACATCAGCCCCACGAAGCTGCGAATTCATGCGATGAGTTTTTTAAAGCCTAATTCATCGAAGCCTCAATTTATGGATTCGGGAACTGATAACTTTTCGTCGCCTGAGAACTTTTTTTCTTCAGCGCGCTCGCGAAAATATTAAACTCCGCGCGATGAAATTCGGTAAAAGTTGAAAAAGACCTACACGAGTATCTCATATCTTCCAAATTGGCTTACTCCGCTGCAAAGCTAACTCACACGTAATGAAAAAAGCCTGTGTATCTCTCGAGTAAAGCATAACTCAGCAGTTATATCTTTGGGAGCTTGTTGCAAGATTGCGCAATAAAGCCACACTCATAACTAGGGCCTAGAGAGACTAGTCGGCTCTCCTTGCCCCCCCAAGAGCAGTCAGACTGTTATACACACAGAGCTCCTCCGTACACGTGAGCTCCGCTCGCAGCGGAGTCGCCCAGACGCGGCAATGGGAGGTCGTTAGTCGTCGCGAGGCAAAACGTAACGAAAAGAAGCGCCGGGCGCTGGGGGGAGAGAGCCTTGAATTACGAGGCCGGGCAACTTGGCGAAACGCGCAGACTTAATTAAGCCACGCTCAATTAGAGGCTGCAGGCTCGTCGCCGCGAGCTGGAGAGGCGAAGAATTCGCGCGCCGCCCCACCGCGGAGGGAATGACGGATCGTCGGCGCGGCTGCGCTCGACCGAGAGCTCGCATAATATCACGCGTCCGTTACAGCTTACCTGTCGCTGCCGTGGCCGGCGGACGCGCCTCCGCCCAAGATCGAGCTGCACGCGTGTCTGGCGCTGGCCGGGGCCGGGGTGCTGCTGCTGCCCATCCTCCTCGCGGCCGCCTGCCTCAAGCTCGGCAACCTTGCCAATGACGGCATCAAGCTCGGCCGCCAGCTCAGCACCTGCAGCCGGGATCCGCCCTCCTCGCTGCTCAACAACAGCCCCGACGCCGGTGAGTACCTCCCCGAATTTATTCGTCTCTTGTCGTTACGGCGCGCGTACTCACGTTTCGCCCGTTCGCACAGGTGTGGCCAACAACTTGTGGAGACACGGGGGCCCGACTGCGGCCTTCGTCCACCTCTGCACGGCCATGTGCTTCCTCCTGCCGTCCCTGCTCATGGAGGCTCGACTCATACACGCTGGATTCCTGCCAAAAGGTAATTTTCTCCGTCTTTCGAGCTGGAACAAAGCCTTTCTTAAAGGCACATCGAGCTTGAGCTTTTAAAGGATTTTGCACGGGACGTGCGTTTTAAAATTTTTGAGCGAAGAAAAGTATTTGTTTTCTACGTCTGTCTGAAAACACGGGTTCAATAACGTTCGATGAGAACTGATGCTGCAAAAAGTGAGCAGCCGCCCCGGGAACAAAAGCAGTTACCGTTACGCTGAAATATACTAGCGGCCGTCGGAAAATAAACAAACGCAGACGAGTACGATCTTGAGCCCGGGGCGAAAATCGCGCGGTGCAGCTTTGTTCCGGCCGTTTCCGCGCGCGCACGAACACACCCATATACATACACGCGGAGGCAATTGCGCGTCTCGTCTGCTCTATAATAAAATAAACGGCTCTTTCGCGGAGCGAGAAAGAGAGATCGCTTTCTCGTCGGGGAGCTCTAAAAGCCGCGACATAAAAGCGAACTCGCGACGGGCCCGGCCATTGTTTCGCCTCTAAGCCGCGACGAAACGCGTTAAACGGCAAGCCGCGACCATCCGAGCTTGCGAGCCGCTTCCGCTACTCCCTCCCCCGGAGGATTAAACGAGTTGCGAGCGCGCTAAAGAGAAGCTTCGCCCGCCAGCCCCTTTTTTTTCCACCGAGCGTCTAATGAGAATCGCCCGCGACTTTTTCGATTTTCTATCGGAAACTGGCCTTCCCCGCGCGCGGATATTCCTGCTCGTCGGAGCTCTCTTTATTTTCGTAAGCCAAACTGAATTTCCCCGGCGATACGGAGACTTGTTAATAAAGCCCGACTAACATCGGCCTCGCGAATCCAGCTGCTAAAACGCAAAGTTTACCAGTCGAAATAACCAGATAATCCAGCTGCCTTGGGGCGCTCGCTCTCGCGTATCGATCCTTTAAATCCGTCCCGGAAATGGCAAGTTCGCTCTCTCGCGGGACGCGGCAAATGCAATTAATTATCGGGGCCGCCTCCCCCCCCCCCCCGCTCCGGCTGGAACCCGCGCAGCGAGGCAGGATTTTCGCGGACGCGCGGTTTAACTACAGCAGTCCGCAGCTCGGACGCCTCGATTAAGGGGACGCTCTCTCGGCCGACCCTCGCCGCGCGTATTTTCGAACGGATCCGTCGCTACGACACCCGGTCTACATGCGGCCGAATCGTTGCGGATTAATAATTCCCGGGGATAATGGCTCGGCGAGCTTTCGCGCCGAGTGGCAAGTTTTGAGAGCGGGAGCCGCTTGCCGCCGCTGCTCTCGGCTTGTGCCGCGTCGAAACTTTAGATTCGCAGGACCAGTCGAGCGAAGCTGCCTGCAGTTTTCCGCGGGAGCTCTCTCGCGGAGCTCGCGATCGAATTTTCGGCGGGAACGTCGAGCCGGCAGTATCGGCGACCGCGGGAATTAAGAGGGTTCGTACGCGTGGCCGTTAATAGCGGGCTGGAGCCCGAGAGATTCGGCGGTGGGACGCGGCGCGATGCTCGCTCGCGCGCCACTTTGTCGTAATTACGACCTAATGGTCGGCCGACGTAGACGCGCGTCCCCAGTCGGATACACGCGCGAGCATTACGCGATATTAACGTCTAATACGCTGATTCACAATCGGCGTACAAGGTCTTTGCCCCGCAGCGAGTTCCCAGTCGGGCTTAGGTCCCGAGTTTCCGGGATTTCTCCCGTTCGCGCGGGAGGCTTTGCGTGTGCGGTTTTAGCTTTTGAGCCCCCTGATTCTTGCGGCGCGTTATGGGGGGAGATGAGTTAATTATCGCCGTTCTCGAGCTTTGAAAAAATGTCGAAACAGTCTACTTATTTGTCTGCGAAAGGCGCTTATAATTAATCGAATGAAGTTTGACAATCGGCAAGACAATGGCAGTTCCTGGGGCGCTTAAAACGAGAGAAGGAGGGGGGACACGAGAGGAAGCTCCTTCGGTTTCCTTCTGCGAAATATAACGTCGTCGTAATTACGGGATAAGGAGTTGCCGCGCGGGCAAAGTGCTTCGCGATAACCGGCTTGGCAAGAGAGAGAATGACTTGGCCGTCGAACTGCTTCCAGCCTGAGACTGACTGCGTCGAAATTAAAGAACGCTCTCGTCTTCTCCGCTAATAGAATCGAATTTCCTAGCCTCATTGCTGCGATTAACGTGGTAGCTGAACAAGTATTTGACGGAGTTTTTTTTTTAAAACCGTTCGGACGCTTAAAAGAATTCTTGCAAATCCGAAAGGGTTGAAATTCAAATTTACAGCAGATTAAATAACTCGGCGGCGCTCTGACGTAAATCTTAGGAGGAAACGATCGAGCGAATTCTTTCCCCTCTTCAAGGAAGAGGGGCAAAAACGGCCGATACTAATTTCGGACGAGAGCCGGAGGAGACACAAATCCCCTCACGCCCTTTTTCCGGGTCATTGACTCCATTGGCTCGGGTCATCAGCGAGTAACGAGCGAGATCGAGCCGATAAACCGAGCGAAGAACACGAATCCTCGACGTCGAACCCTAAGAGATCAAGCTCTCAGCCTCCCGATTCTTTATGTCATTCCGCGGCATTTGTCAATGTGTATACACCTTTTACGACCCAGGCTAGGTCATTTATTTTGTAGTCCATCTACTTGTCGGTATTATAGATTTCATTTTTATTCTCCCCTTAAATTAATAAGGATATCTGACATTCGAGAAGTATCGATAAAGGTAATGAGCTAGAGCTTCTGTAGAAAAAAAAGAAAAATGGATCACGAAATAATGCTGAGATAAGCCGGAGCGCGTTAGGGACCCTATTTCTTTTTGTCGCGATTTAATATCAAGATCGGAGGCCGAGCTTGCGAAAAGAATATATATATATATATATATATTCGCGGAGGCACAGCAAATCCAATTGGACGTCCGGCAATAAAGGTGAGTCAGGGCCCATTAGAGTTATTGGCCGTGTAGCGCAGCAGCGGCAGCAGCACAGCAGCTTACAAAGGCGCATCTGTATTTCTCCATCCGATCCGTCGAATTAACTTCCGAGCCTCGCCGCTATATACCCCCCTGAATATCCGACGAAGAAAGACGAGCTGATTTAATCAGCTCGGATACGAATGAAGCCGAGAGACGCGGGGCTAATTCCGACTTCTTTCAAGATTCATCAAGTGCCGCGCGCGGGGGGATAAAACGGATTTTTCAAATTATCGATCCTCTCGTTTAACCTCGGTTATTAACTTATTAATTCGAGCGGCGCGCTTTCGAGGACCTGCGCGAAGGGGGGGCGGGAGGATCTGATTAAGAGCTTTCCGAGCATATCCTCGCGTAAGGCAAATGGAATTGCAAATACAGTTACGCGTCTTTCAGCCGCGCGCGGAGGAGGAAGAGGAAGAGACGGGGACTGCGATAGTGAAACAGGCAGACACATTCGCACACGAGGGGGGGAAAGCTGCGCGAGTAAACACGTTTCGCGCGTAATGCGAGGCATTAGCTCGCGAGAGGCAAACTACTGGCGCTACTACCAGCGGCAAGCAAGTGGAGTGGCTCCGACTTTGGTCCGACGCGAGCGCGAAAGTCGTGTTTGCTCTCTGCTCTCTCTCTCTCTCTATCTGTGTGTGCTCCCTGCATAGCTCCTCTATTTCGATGCGATTTCCTCTCGTTCTGCGCTCCCGTTTCGGTTTTCTGCCTTTTCATCAGGAGACTGCTGCCACTGCCTTCGTGAAAGCAGCGTTTTATGCAACGACCGAGAACCAATATCATCGTCTTCTTCGTTCTGTCGTCAATGTCCTCGAAATGAACAGAGCAAAACGCCGGAATCCTCGACCTAAAAATCACGTGAAATTCGCGGATAAACTCTTATTAAACGGCCGATCGAGATCGAAAAGAAAAACCTGCCTACCTATACTATTTCATCCGAGGAGACGCAAAAAGTCAATGACAATGCAGTATTGCGGCGCCGGCAGAAAATAAACTTCCAGTCGTCTGGCCGAGCGAGATTTACTCCACTTGGACTCTTTTAATTACAGCTAGTAAATTACGCGCCCTCGGAACGGGGGATACGAAATGCGTTAATCAAGTGCTCCGTACATGAAACGGAAAACTAATATAAGCCTAGCCGTTTATCGGAACTTTGTCAAGTTGAGGATATTGTGCAGAAATTATTATTTCTGCAAGTAATACAGTAAAATGTTTTACGGCGCGAGCGTTAGGAGCTACGAGAATTCATTGCTGCGGTATGTGTCGAGTAAATTGCCAGAAAGTTTTGCTTTAGTTTGAAAAATTAATGTAATTTATACGGGGCCGAGTCATAAATAAGGCGAAAGAGAAAAAATGGGGGGAGAGAACGCAGTTTACAAAAGCTAAGGGAAAAATAAACTTGAACGTCAACCTCCTCTTTGTCTTCTTACATCTTGTTCTCCCTCTCATTGTCCTTTTCGCTCTGATTTCTTGCCGGCGTCTGTTCTTTCAACTTTGTCCAAGACGTCGAGGAATAATTAGCCTTGAAAATACTGTTTTGAACTATCGCGCTTAATTTACTTCTTAATTGTTGGCTCACTTGAAGGAGCACTCATGCAAGTCGTACTTCAGTAATTACAACTTTATAATGAATAGATTCGTATATTCGGCAGTTTTATTAACATTACGGCGTATTACCGACTCTGCTAAATCAACCAAAATGTTGCTTCCCAAAGCTTACTTAAGGGGGTTATATACCGAATAAATTTCAAAAAATCAATTTTTTTTTATTTGACTTTTTGATTCTATACTTTATCCCAAACTTAGAAAA
>JAWWEM010000001.1:1925689-1939422 GCA_035582935.1 Ormyrus thymus
TGTCTAAGACCCTTTTAATTAAGATCTTATTTGTGTTCACTGCTGCTCATTATTCTAGACCTTCTTCTTCCGTCAGCTTCGTAAAGATCCGTCATTCAGGTATCACATTAGTAGCTTCAGAAAACGATCTGCGGGGTAAAATTCAAGAAAAAGCAGCTTTCGCTCCTCTTAAAAGCCAGATCGAAGGCAAAGTTCGCAAAAGAAAATCGATGCTATGTACTCCCAAGTCGATAAGTCAGATCAGCCGATCCGGGTCCCGGACCTACGATAAAAAAGCATCATCCTTGCACTCAGCTCGCGGCAAGAAGCCTGATTTAAACATGCAGCCGACGGGCGCGCGCAGAGGTGAGAGATCGGGTTAATAATTGATGGGGGCCGCACGCCATCTCTGGGAGGGCGACCACAAACCCTTCAGGCGCAGACGCCGCCGATAATTATGCGCGGTCGCAGAGCCCCCGCCGTGTGTGTATACGTCGTCCCCGGGGATGTCACTGGCGGCAGGCCGAATTTTTCCTCGGCCGACCGGCCGATAATTATTCAATCGAGATCTCGTCCTCCCCGACGCCGATAAGCCGGGGAACGGGGCACTTGAACCCCGGCGATTTTACAGCGCGCTTCTCGGCTCGGAGGGAGGACGCGGAGGAGGCTCTCCATTAGGGCGCGACCGGCGGCGATCCCACGCGTTATTAGCCAATCCCGAGACCGAGGTCCCCTAATCCTCGCGAAAGCTCGCCGCTCTCTTCCTTTATTCTTTAATTAATCGCTTCGCGGCCACTGGGCCGTGCGCCGCGATATACGCCGCGCCGAGCAAAGGGGCTAAGCCGGATTAGGCGAGGATTTCGCGGGACTCGGCCGTCTGCTCTCCCCCCCCCCCCCAGGTTCTTTCAACCTACCTACCGTAATTAAAGCACGTTTTTACGCCGGCCCAGACGCAGCGGCGACACCTCGCTCAAGCTGTCCTTGCTCCTTGAGCTCGAGGATTCTCTCTTTATTGGTACAAAGCAGCTTGATTGTGAATGATAACGAGCGATTTGAACTGGGAAATTTTCGCAAAGGCAGATTAATAACGATGACTCGTTGCATTCGCAGGGAAAGAGAAATTTCTCAGACGCTCGACGGCAGAGAAGCGTCGAGCCTCGGCTCTCCTCGCTCTTTTTCATCTCACGCTCGCTTTAACCGAAGTCTTGGCGCGCGCGACTGTCTTAAGGGATCCTCGCGATATTTCTGACGGGAAATTTTTCCGCGGAAAGCCGGAACACGAGCGAAGAATGGACGAGAGTGCGCGAGCCGGGAAAATGCAAGGGGAAAATGCGGCCCTTTGATGGCTCCGCGCCGCGCCACACGCAAGCTCGCAAGCTCCCACGAGACTCAAAGCGCGAGGAGAGAGAGCAGCTTTTTTTCTCGCGGTATTTTTGCAAAGGCTTTCCTCGCGCTCTTTCTTCTTCGTCGTCGTCTTCTTCCGACCTCGCCGATTCTTATTCCCGAAGTAACGAAGCGCGTTTCGAGCCGAGAGAGTCGAGCAAAGTGCGCCCTCAGCGACGAGGCGAACGTAGATTTCGCGGTCGATCCCGGCGATGGATTTCTTTCGCGGCGCTCTACATTCTTTAAGTCCTCCCGTTTCACGTTTCTCCAGTCTTCTGTCTCCAATTCGCGGAAAAGAGCAGAAATGACGAATGTGCTGCTGGTCGATTGCGTATAATCAGGAAACGCGAGTCGTAAAGCTCGGACTCGTGTCGGAGCCGCTTTTACGCATTCTGGGAAAAAATTCGAGTCGTAAAAGACCTGCATTTACCGCTGCGGCGGCTGTAATGTTATGTGTATACAAGAGCGGCAGGCTGGAAATTTCATATCGTACCATTCGGTTTGGTCAGAAAATAGAAATCCTTGAAACTTTGGGAGCGGATGTGAAATTATGCTGCACGTCGAGAGTTCGCTGCTGGCTGAAATGCGATTAAACCGCGTGTTCTATTAAAAAAATTCTAAATAAACTTCCCTTTTAATGATGCGGTTTTAAAACATTCTGCTAACAGATATAAAATTAATATTTACATCAGCCATGAAATATATATAGCGGCTGTAAATATTTTACACCCAGATAAAAAATTTGCTATCTTTTTACGACGCTTTTTTCGCAACTTTTTTGAAAATAAAATATACAAAGTGATGGAAGCAAAGCTTTCAGAACAGAGTTTGCAAATTTACAAATTTGCGCACAAGCTTTTAGTGCAGTTTTTGCGTTCTCGGCATTTTAAACATGCTTTTAAGGATTAATAATGTAGAAAAAATGATAGTGCAAAAAGCTCTAAAACCGCGACAAAGGAAGCAAACAACAGATCGATAACCAGAATTGAGTTGCATTTTCAAGCAACGCGACTAGGTTATTACTAGGACGTTATCGGCCCATTCGCCGCGCGCATTTCCACGTACATATACGAGCGAGCGATCGCTCCAATCGAAGCTACAAAGGTGAGCGCTCGCGAGATGCAATTTCCGTTACCGCAAATAGAGAGACAGGCGGCGAGCGGGCCGCTATTTTTGCTTTTCAATCGACGTGTATACGTCCGCCGTGCTTAACATCAAAAGAACAAATTACGCCCGATTCGAAAACTAGCGCGCGCGCGTCTGTTTGTGGACGGGCCGCGATCTGTGTATATACGCGGGCCGCTTTTATTTCGCTCGTCGGGCAGAAAGAGTTAATGAAGGGTTGCCAAGTGCGCAGCGAAAGTAGACCATGCTCCCTTCTCGCTTTTTCTTTTTTTCTGAATAAGCAAAGCGTTTGTTATTTGGAAATAATTAAAAAACAGCGGGAGCGCATGGTATTACTCGTCCTTTTCGTTTAATATCCCTGTGGAATGTCCCGAGCTTCAGCTTTCAAGAGCCATTACCCGGAGCAGCTCGCATCAGAGGCTCCCCTTGCACTCGCGCCACAGGGCGAGCTGATAAAACAACTAAACCACACAGTCCCCGTAAAAAAATACAGCCGGTAAGACACGCGAAGAGGAAAGGAGCAAAGGATTCCCCCAGGACCGAGAGAGAGTATTTGTTCGGGCCACCAAACGCGATATCATCCAATAACCGTTTCTTCTCGTTCGCCCGAAACCACGCACTCCTATCCACTTTCGCGCTCTCGCTCTCTTGCGGCAAAAAAGTAAAAGGAGACGCGCGATCGCTCCGTAATTCAATAACGCGCGTCGCCTAGAGAGAATTTCGAGCTTTCGACCGCGAAAACGCGATTATTGCCCGGATTGGTTTTCGAATTACGGGGGGATTTTGAATAAAACAATTCTGCAGCCCGACGTTGACTGATGCTTCCAGAATTATCCGACTTTTTGCCACTTCGCCCGAATTTAGCGCGAGCCGTGCGAAATTTCTTAGAATTGCGAAGCTTTAAATTTAGATAATAAGGAGAAAGAATAATGCCTACGAGTTTGATTAACGAGGGTAATTTTAGCACCCTTTATCCTGACGCAGAATTGTCATTCGAGCTTAATGCCGGTCACAATAGTATCTATTATTTTTAATCAGTTGGCTCAAATTACGCGATCAGTGGATGCATTAGTAAACCGCCGTGTGCCGGATTCCGAATCAATGCCTACTCGCAGAAATTTAATTATCGTAATTAGACTAATTACAGGCCATTAGCCGACATCGGTGCCTATATACTAAATGAACGTCATTTTGCGCTTTTTCGGTCTTATTGATTAGTCGCATTATGCGGCTCCTACAAAATTTCCCGTTTCTTGCATTTTTCTGAAGCATTAACGACCCAATGATGCACTTCTCTAAAAATTTCGACCCGCTCAACTTTTCCTCAGAGGCAATCTGGCGCACGGACTTGGACTGGGTGGTGGTGCACCGCGATCGACTCGTGGTGCTGAGCTTCATGAACATCCCGGAGAACATAAGCCTGAGCCTGGCCCAGCCGGGCTACTACGGCACGGTCCAGCCCTACTTCGACGACGAGATCGACGAGCTCGTGAACGGCAGCAGTGGCGCAGCAGACGCGTCCTCCTCGCCTCAGCCCACGAAGCTCTCGACGGTCTTGCTTCCCTCGTCGAGCGCGAGGACGAGTCCACCCGCGACCTTGAGCAGCAGCGGCGAGACGGACGAGGACACTACTCTCGATCAATCCTCCGCGAGGTTTTCCGACTCGTCGTCCGTCAGTACGCCCGTGAGGTGGTCGTCGCCGTCGTCGTCGTCGTCGTCGACCTCTTCGTCGCCGGCGTCCCCTCAGCTCCTGACGTCGACGGGGTCGGCGGCATCGCGGCGGCCGACGTCGAGGATGAACGCGCGAAACGTGCACCGCAATCGGCCGAAGGCCAAGAAAAATTCACTGGCGGCCCGGCCGCGGCCGACCTCGATCGCCAACGGCCTGGGAGCGGGGAATATGAGCGCGCAGAGCTTGCCGCTTACGTTCAACAGCCTCGCCGACCTCGACCACCCGGAGACTCTCAATCTGGAGATCGACGAAACTAGTAAGTGTCGCATTTTTTTTGGACAAATTACTCTTCCTTTTGAAGTACAATATCGTTAAAGTATGCGCAATCTGATACTTCAGGTGCAGATTACGGGCCGATCACTCTGGAGTATCTGAATTACGCGGTCGCCTTGGGCGTCTATTCCGTGAGATACCCGGCGGTGTTCTGGGCGAGCAACAAAGCGCTTGGCACGATCTTCAGCATTCAACTGGTCGCGAATTCGGCGCAAAGCCTCCTGGCTTACGCCGGCATGTCGGTCCTCTATAAAGTGAGTTTTTCCTCCATCCCGAGCAGGCTTTATTCGGGCAGATTTAAAAAGTTAAGCCTGCACTTTTAGGTACAAGTCGTGGGCCCAATGAAAGCGTTGCCGCTGCTGAGACATCGACCCTTAACGACCAGCAGCACGTTATCGAACCTCTTCGGCGATCGGTTTTTCCTCTTAAATCCCCACGTCACTCTCGGCATCTTTGCTCTCTCGTCCCTGCTGGTTCTCTGTTCCAGCATGGTGATGTACCTCTACGCCTACGGAAGGTGAGATCCCTTTGACATAGATTGCTTTAGGCTACAGAGACGGGCGGTAATAACCGATCGCGTTGGCAGGTTCGCAGCATTCCTGAACCAAGAACGCGAGCGCCGCGTGATCCTTTCGAAGGACACTCGGCAAGAGGACGCCGGCTGGGCTTACATGACCCATCCGGCGGCTCTCTGCCTCTTCCTGGCCATCGCCATCTGCAGCGCACCCCTGCTCTACGATTACACGGTCGTGTACCGCGGAAGCTTGGACGGAGCCATCCTGGCCTGCATCGTCGGCACGATCCTGCACCTCGTCCTGTGGCTCGTCCTCTGGGTCTTCCTCACCATCAAGCAGCGCTGGACCTTCAAGCTCCGGGTGACCATTGGCCGCGCGACCGTCAGGTCAGCCAGGTCGGTCAAGCTCGTCACCGACGTCGACCTCATGAGCGGAAGAGACGACGACGACGGCAGCGGCGCACCGCTGCTGGTCGTAGGCAACGGCAGGACCTACACGGTCGCGGAAACCAGCCCCAAGAAAGCTATCATGAGCGTCATTCAGAAGGCTGCCATGGAACGTAAAGCCAGGTCTCAAGGTAAGTCAGGCTCGCCTCGAGAGAAGGAGAGCTGCCGAGAAGCGTTTTTTAACGTCATTCGTGACAGCAGGCAACCCGGACTTGATGGACGGAGACTCGACGGCGGCCGACGGCGACGAGCAGATCTACTGGCTAAGGCCGAAGCTGAGGCCGTCGCCGGTGCAGGGGACCGACGCAGCGGCCGGCGCCGCCGGCCAGGCCAACGACAAGGGCTGGCTGAACAAGAAGCTCAAGCAGAAAGTCACGTTCAACGACCTGCCTAGTACGTCAGGCTCGCGGTAACTACTCCTACTCCCTCCTTTCTTGGTGTCGTTGTGTCTTGTTCTCACTCTTGTTGTTTTTAGCTCTTATCACTTGCCACGCATTGTCTTAACACACTCACGAGTCTGATCATTCTTGTGTAATCTGCCTGCGCTTCACTTAATTTTTTCGATTTACCTGTCACCTGCTAGTATTAACCGCCACCGCAACCGTCGAATGCATTAAGAAAGACTACATTATGAAGCTTTAAAATTCAAAGCTCAAATCACTTGTAACGTAAGCAGTTTTAAGGCTTCATTTTTTTTCTGATTAATTATTAAAATAGTTATGTATCATACACTTTAAAAGCGGAAGATTATTTGAATTGTAAGCGTCTAGTCTCATTATTTTGTAAGAGCATTAGATCGATTTAATGAAACAGTGCCTTTACCAAAAAACCTCCTTATAGATACTATTTTTAAATACGCAAAGTTATGTAAACTATACATATTTAGAGAAATAGATCATTATATTAATTAAATGGTATCGATAACTTCTTTACTTTCTACTTATTTTCTTTAAAAAAATGTTTGTGTTACTGTAGAATAATTAGAATGTATAAAATAATAATAACTAATATTATATTTAAATTTTGTAATAACTTGCACGTGCAACGGATGCACTTTCCGATTAATAGCTTGATATGTAAGAACCAGGCTAGTTTGTAAATACATACGTACATATATACCTGACTGTTTGTTCTTAGTTTCTGCGTAAGCGAAATATCGTTTGTGCTTATACATATATACGTTCGTCGCCGGCATCATCATCCCCCAATGCGAAACTCGGTTCGGCTAACTTTCGAGCAACATCGAAGCCATTAACATCCCCGGGCGCTTCCTTCGTCTCTCCTTGGACGGATATGCAGCTAAATCGAATTTCGCATTCAAGTCGATTTCCAGTCTCCCTCTCCCTCCTCAATTGATGCGTTCACCCTACGCGTCTCGCCCAAACTTATTCAATAATATTCCGTCATCTCGATTCGCTTTCCAAACTTTAATTAATGTGCTTTTTTTCCCTAAAACTCCCCCGGCTTGCGTCTGTGCTGCGTAATTAAATTTGTTCGCGCACTGAGAAAAAGTATCCAGATACGTCAGATGACTTTCTCAGTTCGCACGTTGACATTTGTTTATTGCATTATTATTTTTTCATTTTATTCAAACGTATCCATTATATTTGGTTTGTAAATTTATCAATAAAATAAACTTGTATTCATCCACATACACGGCTTTCATTTTTTATTTTTTAGTATGTAAGTAGCATAGTAGCATGTTCATTCGAAAGAATGTAACTTTGTCAAAATTTTAAATCAACGTTTTGAGTAGATTTATTGAAAAAAACAAAGGTCGATGTTGTCGGAGAACTGGTGGCAAAAAGACAGACTCTGCTCTCTTAAATTCTCGGGATCCATGGAGATCTCGCTGAGACGAATCTTAAAAAAAGCACCTTTTTAAGGTCCAAAGGGACTTGACTAACCATACCTTGATGTTTAGTAATAAGGGAAAAGCCAGACGAGGCGTCACTGATGGTGGTCCCGAGGACGATGGAGACTATGCAACACTACGTGAGCTTCCGCTAGTGACAGCCCACGATCCCGCCGACGACTCCGCCTCCGAAGAGAATAAAGTAAGTTCATCCTTCTAGCGGTACGCATTCAGTTTCTTAATATTGCAAATATCGAAATCTATATTGACTTCTTTCATTTAGAAAATCGTTAGAATTTCTCAGTCATTCTGCAAAAACGTAATCTGTAATTATAGATTCTCATTTTCACGAGTTTTCACTTTTTTGAAAAAAAAAAGAAACGTTTCCTCTCTATTGTTACAAATCAAAAGTATCGAAACTTTTCATTTCAAATCTCACTTTTTTGCACATTTTTATTTTATTTGAAATTGAAAGAAAGTTGCAGATTAGACGGTATTAAAAAATAAAGATATTTTTTAAGTAAATACGATTTGACCAAGTTGATCTGACAAAGTACAATTGCTTTCTACTTTCAAAGCACTTATTATTTCTTTGTTTATTGTTCTTGTTCGCTCTAGCAGTGGGGAAGATGGCTGTCGCCTCATAGGGACGATTTTCCAAATTTCACGGATGTAAGAGGAGCACGCTTTGTTTAATGAAACTTTTTATTTTACGGCTTCTTTTTCGCTTCTGATAATTTTTCGTTTGGCTCTAAAATCTTACTAACAAATGCGCTTTCTTGCTAACAAATTTAGGCATATGTGTTTGAAGAATTTAAAAGAATTTATTAACACTAAATATTTAAAATACTAAAAATAATTAACCTAATTAACATTTATTGCATGGATTTTTATTTTAATTTTGATTATTTGCCTTACTGTTTATTTACTGAAACATTGACATTTTCATGTATTTTATTCATAAGCTCGGCTTAAATTAGCATTAAACATAAGTTTCAGATTTAGTCGCTCATTCGTTCTTGTTCATATAGATGTGAATTTTTACGCGAATCTCACGCTTGGCCGTATTTGTTTTAAATTGTTTAGAAAACCATTCATAACTCTATACAAAAGAATTGTTTCACCATGATTTTTCAGTTCATTCAATTTCTCTCACTCATTTTAGAATTTATTTAGCACAATTTATCAATCATTTCGTACTAGGCGATCATCCACCACACCAGACAACGTATTTAGACAGTCAACGCATATCACCATAGTCGTTTTCTTAATCATTTATCACTTGATCTTTAGCAACGTTCGATATCTCACCAGTCGAAAGAAAGATCGCCGATTCCTCTTTGCGGAAATCTTTCTTTCTTTCGACTCCATAATACATTTGCACGAACCCCGAATGAGGACAGAGAACTAAGAAACGTAAATCGCAGCTATTGGAGTGCGTGAACGACGACCAAGTGACGTACTACGCGAGCGGCAACCGCGACCTGCAGCCGTCCGAGGGGGAGCCCTCGCCGCTGCTGAGTCCCGAGATCCTGCCGGATCCTCCGGCCTCGGCGATCTGTCAGTCCTCGACGTCGGCGGCGGCCGACGTGCTCCCGCTGCCGCTGCCCCCGCCTACGCCGACCTCCTCCAACGTTCCTGAGAACGGCGCCGTCGCGCACTCTTCTACTCAGGTAGAGTGAGAGAGACCCGGACGAGAATGCCCGCTCCCTTGTCGACAGTGTCCTTGTTTCTTAGGCACAATATTCTATTGATTATGAAAAACACTCATTGAAATTGAAGGTGGTTTCTGTAAACAAGCAGTAAATTGACCGTCTTTGGTGCTTTGAATAATTGATTGGTATCCGGTCTAATTTTCTAATACTTCATCTCCCTGCTAGAAACGCTTACCGGTTTCACATCAGAATTCTGCCGGTCAGCTTTCTAGCAGGGACGTGAAATTTGAAGAGTTTATGTTTGGTAAAAGGGTTTCTTATACTAATATGGACTAAATGGACGAGGCTAGAATAAAAAATGCGCTTCTCTTCGCAGACGACCAGCGGGCAAACTCCCCGGTGCCTGCGGCGGGCCGACTCCGGCATGCCGCACGAGGAGCTGACTCCGCGGTCCGACTCGTCGCACTCCCCGCCCCTGGACGCGGTGAACAGCACGTCGAACGGCCACTGCAGCGCCAGCAGCACCAGCGAGACCTCCTCCAGCGGCGTGCACAGCAACGCCAGCAACGCCAGCAACGCGAGCTCCCAGCGGCGGGCCAACAGCGTCGAGGACCTGACGAACGAGCCGCGCGAGGAGCCCCAGTGG
This sequence comes from Ormyrus thymus, assembly GCA_035582935.1. NCBI lineage: Eukaryota > Metazoa > Arthropoda > Insecta > Hymenoptera > Ormyridae > Ormyrus > Ormyrus thymus. The sequence continues at coordinate 1,935,299 of JAWWEM010000001.1, forward strand.
CGCAGCTGCTCGCTCCAGCGCGGCACCCAGCCCCCCACCTCCAGCAGCGGCGCCGCCCCGGCCAAGTTCTCCGTGAACCCCGGCCGCGTCATCGCCAACCCGGCCGCCAGCTACGCCAGCAGCGCCCAGTACGCGAACCACGCGCCCCTCTACAACGGCGACCTCGGCACCGCCGTCGTCGCCGGCTGCCCGGCCGTCATCCTCGAGAACCCCAACGAGGCCACGGTCGTCATCAGGCGCAAGACCGCCCGGCCCAAGCTGCAGGACCCCGGCAGCCTGAACGAGGAGCCCTTCGGCCGCTCGACCAACATGCGCATGACCTCCTTCACGGAGAGCAACGACCTCCGCGCCATCCAGGCCTCCTCCGCCACGCTGCCGCACTACCCCACCCAGCCGGTCGTCACCTACCCGCACTGCTCCACCATGCCCCTGCCGCACGCCTCCAGCCACAGCAGCAGCAGCATCGTCGGCGGCACCAGCATGAGCGGCTCCAGCGGCAGCTGCGGCTCCGTCCCCAAGCACCCAGGTGAGCTCCGTCCCCGAGCACCCGGGAGCGATTCGAGGACCCCCGCTGACCGCCCCCTCCCTGCCGCAGGCAACATCCTGGGCCAGCAGCAGCCGCCGCCGCCGCCGCCGCCGGTCCACGGCATGGTGCCCAGTCACACCACCCTGCCCTCGCACCACAACGGGGTCAGGCTGATGCTGCACGGCGGGCCCAACCCCTTCGTCAAGCGCTTCCCGCCGGTGCAGATGTCCGGCGCCGCGGGCGCCCAGCCCTGGCCGGTGCTGCCCAGCCAGGCCGCCCACCACCACCACCACCACCACCACACGTTCCCGCAGGCGCCCTCGGCGCAGATGAACGGCCACGGACAGCAGGGCAGCGGCCAGGGCCGACAGTCCGACCGCGACTCGGCCAACTTCTCCATGGCCAGCAGCGGCGACTCCGACACTTGCCTGCCGCATTAGGCGAGCGGGCCCGGGCCTTTTTCAAACGTTCTCCTTCGACGGCGAAATTCGCCTTCTCCATTCTAATCGTTTCAGATAAACTATCATAATGCCAATGATAAACCACTTACATTTATCATAGGGGTTTTAAAACATTCTATCCAACGTACGCATCTCTAATTACGTATCAAAGGCTTTTTGAACTGGATGAAAATACTCAGTTGTTAAAATTCAATCTTCCTGTCGCTTCGACTTGAGGGTGTGTTTGTGCAGTGTCATTGTTAAGGCCAGAACTGGGCATTCTTTGAAATTTCAGTGTATAAATTATAAATATTATAATTTAATAAGCAATTCCTTAAGGTATTTTAATTTTATCTTAATTTAATGTTACACGATGTAGTATTGTGTGTTGAAATGTCTCCTATTACCTATTGTATCGAAAGCATACAATTATTTAAAAATGTGTATTTTTCAAATAATGTTCAGTTTTGACGGTGAAAATTTTTTGTTAGTTGTTGGCGTTTCTTTACAATGTAATATCAGAAGTTTGATTGTTCTCTAAGAAATGCAAAATTGCAAAGCTATGAAATATTATTGATATTTTTCATAGCAAGGGAAATTGAAAATTCGATCTAGTGATGATCTTGTAAAATAAAAGTGATGCTTCATAAGTATAAAGATTGCAATGTAAGAAAAGAGAACAATGATGCTTTAGCGATAACGTGATTTTTAAAAGTTGACAAAGCTTTTCAACGGTGTATAAAAAATAAGAAGCTTTTTCAACTTTGGGAAATGCGAAGTTTAAGTCTAATATACTGTTCCTGCGGAGGCTCATGTTCGTATACATTATATTCTCCCTGAAAGCTATGCTTGCCGATTTTAGCTTTCGGAAAAATCTAAATTTCAAACGCAGCTAAAAAAATAATAAGTAATTCGTTTCCGCGATTCACGGCACTCTCAGCTATGAGGATTTGAGACTTTATACTATACTAAGCAATTATTAAAAAAGACTTGATAGGAGAAATACCAAACAAAAACGAACACATATCGAAAAGGAATATTTTCCTTGTTTTCGATGCAATACTTTATTTCGAACATATCTTACACACTTTTAAGAATCGAAGAATTTTTCCCTTTCTCGCGATGATGCAAAAGTATCGATGATTCGCAGAAAGCCTTGATGAAAAAAAGCACACTCAAAACTAAAATAAAACTACGCCACTGTTATTTAAGTAATCTACATAATATTTATATCGATGAAAATACTGCATTCATCTATCGAATGCGAAAATTTAGAGGAAGGAAAATGGAAGTTTTAAATATTCTAATGATCATAACGCAATCATTGTGTATCGCTCTCTTATTAAGGTTCGTGCATAGTTAAACGACACAAGCACTTTTCGCTTCTTTGAAATTAGTGCTTTTTGATCATTCGTGTCTCATATTTCCCGTACTCTTAAGAATGGGCAACCGCCGAATCAATCTTGATAATCAAATCTAAGCGAAACATACCAAGCCGAATTGCAAGAACGTGTCAACGGATAAGCGAAAAGTACAAGTTTTCAAAGTCGTCAAGGGAGTTTGCGTGTCGAATAGTGAAAGTAGGATAAGTAAGGTACCGAGTCGAGTTTTGTACGTAAGCCCGAGAGAAAAAGCTTTTTCTACATTCAAGGATAAGAAAGGACCCGTTGTATATTCCGTTGCAAAAATACCTCTGTACATTGCTATAAGCACCAGATTTATCAACTTTGTTTCGAGAAAGTGTTTTATAATGTTAGAGTAATTTAATATGTATATAACGAGCGCCGTTATCTTTTTACCGTATTTGCCACTATCATTGGGCATTACGAGTCTAGATTGACCGGTAAAAAGATAACTTGCCATGTATGTGTTCTTAATTTTAAGTACGTTTGTAGTGCTCACTGAAAAATTATTTGAAAAAGTTTCATAGATTTATCGAAAAAATCTTATAAATTCCTTGATTGTATCTTGTGATTTTATTGGATTTTTTTAATCTAAAAAGTTGTGAGGCCTTTTTTACAAAAATTTTTCAGAATGCAGCTTGTAGTCTTTAAAGATGAATTACTGCCATTTGTTGACAGCATTTAGAGATCTCCATTTGCGTGTATGTTTCCGTTGCCAATGAGGAAATGCTTGATTCTCGCACTTTCTCAGCAATTATTTTCGCTTCTTTTGTAAATAAATAAATTGCATTTGCGACGATGAAGTGCAAATGAATCCTGATTGAGTGAGAAGAAAAATAGGGAAATGCATGCTTTTACAGGCTATACTATTAAGTATTTAATCGCCGTGATTGACGAAAAGAAAATTAATGAATATTGCGGAGTTGCAAAAGTGCTACTTTACCTGTAGAGTTATATTGCATAAAAATTCATATTCTTTATATTAAAAGGTCATAAACTTTGCTGACTCCCATTCTAGTACTTTTCGCGATCCATTCATCAAGAACAAGTACTAATGGTGGGAAGCGAGCGAGAACATCTACGATAAATGTGTTAGGTATAAAAGAAAATATAAATTTTTCCTGCGACGTGTCTCTGTTGAGGGAAAAAGCTCGAATAGCTCGAATATAGATAATCTCCATAAGCTCAGTGATGTTTGGCGTAGAGTAAACTCGGAAAACGGAAAACGACCAATAAGTAATCGCGAGCGGCAGCGCAGAGCTACTCATCAAAAATACTCGTTATGCCGATCGTACATATCAACTACAAAGGACCAGCTCGAACGATCTCTCAGCGACAAAGTGTGCAAGAATTCAAAGTAATATGCGATACGACTTAGTACTAGGAATGTGCTGCAACATTCACGTGGGATTAGACACAAAAAAGGTATTAAATAGAAAAGATCAACACTGGATTCAAATATTTTCGGCGAAAATTCAAACTTGAGTCTAATTTCGTGGAAGGATCATAGAATATAAAGTAATAGTAGAATAATTTCGTTAGCAATTTTTTTTTTCTAAATAGTAAATTAAACCAATGAATCTGTCCAGTGTTGAATATGTACCAATAGTTGTAATTCAGAAAGGAAAGTCAGGGGATTTGATCTTAAAAAAAGCGACAATAGAAATGTTAAAATGCCTACCTCGAAAATCGAGCACACCTTTATCCTCATCATCTTTCATCATCAATCATCATCATCATCATCATCATCATCAT
>JAWWEM010000001.1:1943548-1966627 GCA_035582935.1 Ormyrus thymus
CCACTTATTTCTAACAGTGTACCAACAATAAATAACAAAACAAAAACGCGAATTTCAAAGAAATAAAGAAAGCGATAACAAACTGTAACAATGTTGTATTGCAATTGTTTTAAACTGAAAAAGAAAACGTTTCGTTTAAATATAATCACTATAATACTTACTCTACTTTACTGTTACGGTTCAAACAGTAACGGTTACAAACCGTAAAGAATTGTCATTCTACCATCTTTAATCCATTATGATGTAAAGTGATTTGAAGCTGAAGAACGTAAATTTTGACGGCTTTTAACCGTCAAGTCAACGTACGGAGTACTTCATGGTCTGGAGACGAGGGAAAGGTATTTATTTATAAAAATGGCGGATCAACTACTGAGAGAATTGGAGGCTGCTGCACAAGTTCTTTTAGTAAGTTTTTTCTAATTAAATATTTTAATATTTAAGTGCTTGGTTTAAATTAATCTTGCAAATTTTTATTTTTGAAATATTTACGAAGCCACGATGTCAATAAATTTAATTCTATTTTTGCACATCCTTTTGCAGGTTATATTGTCTTTATCAAAAAATGTTTGTTTTGGTGTAGAATTTATAAAAAATTTTTTACCAATTTTTGAATTGCGACAATTTTTTTAACGCCACAAAATTTCATAGCTTACAAAACTTTTTTATTATGTTAGTTTTAATAATATTTGCACAATCAACAAATAACATTTTTGTTTTTCATGTACTATTTTAACTCCAGATGTCAAGGTGTCATTGAAAATTGAAAAATAGAGTCTATTATCAACACTAGTAGAAACCTTTATAAAATTCAAGACTTCTAATCTATTCTAAAAAATTTATTTATTTTTTTACACGTCTTACTTATTTTATTACAATACTTTTTAGAATATTTTTTAGTTCATATCATTAAGCAATCAATTTACATTTCATTTATTTACTAACAATTTTTGTAGTGATCAAGCTAAAAAAACGTATGTTTAAATAAATTGGTGAACGTAAGAAAATTTTGAAGTTAATTAAATTACATAATTCTTCAATTTATAAATTACGTGAAATTTTTAAATTAATTATTTGGTGAATCAACAAATTGTAAGATAAAGATTTGCTTTTGGTGAAATTAACTTTTTCAATTTCAATGCATCTTACAATTAACATGTATTACTGTAAAATTTTTAAGTAAATAGCTGAATATAACTAAATGAGATTAATAAGGACCAAAGACAATAACAATAAATTTTAGATGTTGATGGTATACAATTTAATAACAAATATTTTTTCAAAATATTTGTACCATATAAATATAATATAATTGCAAACAATATAATATAATAACAATATAAAATTTAGTAATTTCATTAATTAAATAAATAATTTGCTTGGAATCTTCTTGTTTTTATACTACAGGCTCCACCAAATCTTGTGACTGCTGAACAACGACAATCAGCAGAGGCAGTATTTTTAAATTTTCGGTTGACAAAATCTCCTTATCAATTATGTCGAGAAATTTTAGAAACTACTACAACCGATTATGTCTTATTCGAGACTGCTGGAGTAATAAAGGCTGCCTTGATCAGAGAATGGTCTCTATTACAGCAATCGGATATCAAATCACTTAGGCAATATCTGCTTCACTTTGTAATAAGTAAACCTACTTTGGCCCTTTTTGTTAGGGAAAAAATGTTGCAAGTTATTGCTATTATGATAAAAAGAGGAAGTATTCAAGATTTAGGTGAAGAAAGAGAGGAAATTTTGGATCAAGTTGAAACGTTAGTTACTAGTGGAGATATGCCTAGGGTAAGGCTAAAATTTTTTAAAACTAATTAGAAATTAAATAAAATTTTTTTGAACAATAATAAACACACATGATAATATTTTTTAATTATTTTATAGCAATTGTTAGGTTGCAGTATAATGTCAGCTATAATGCAAGAATATGCAACAACAGAAAAATCATCCGATATTGGATTAACTTGGGAAATGCATTTTAAGGCAAAAAGGCAATTTGAAGTGACATCATTGAAAAGAATATTTAAGTTTTGTGTTCAAGTACTTGGAGAATTGAAAAAAGCTGAAATATCAGAAAATATTTTACCATTAATAAAGCATTTACTTTCTATTTGTGAGAATAGATTAACATGGATTCATGTTCATGTGAATCATATCCTTTCAAAATTAAAAACTTTTAAATCAATTTTGACTTGTGAGATTTTGATGATTTTAAAAAGATAAATTTGTTTACTATATAATTAGCACAAATTTATATATAGTACAATAGTACAATTGATTGATAACTCTACTAATATTTAATACCTAGTAAAACAATCAGTCTGATTCTACATAGAATTTATATAGATTTAACTTGAATCCAAATAAATTTATAATAAATTGCACTGATTTTTTCAGCTTGAGCTTTGCATGTTTTAAAATGTAACTGTTTGATTTTATTTATTATGAAATATATTAAATATTTTTAATTGTGCCAATAGCAAACAAAGTTATTGTTTAAATTTAATTTTTGATACACAAAGATAGAAAACTTATATAATTGTGTGTTAGAAATTATTAATATAATTAAAGAATTATTCCTTAACTCTACTGTACGGTTCAGAAGATATTTTGTTCTAGATCATATTCTGTCAGTTTCTGAATCTGAGAGCAATCCGTCACTCCAACTTTCGACTTTCTGGAGTGATATTATTCTGGATCCAGCTGTTATAGATCTTTTTTTTACCGTCTATTGGAAAATTAGATCTAACCCACAATTGGCACACCATGCAAGGACCTGTATAGTGCAATTAGCTAGTGTTAATGGAAAAATAGTATCAAATGACGAAGTGAAAATGCAATATTTGACTACATATGTACAGAGTTTTTTGAAACTATTAACTAATATTGAAGTAATTGATCAAGAAGCAATTGGTTTTGCTAGTATATATAGGAAACTTACACTATTTCATCGATCACGAATAAGTAAAATGCCAGAAGAACTGTTAAAAACTTTTATGGAGCAAATGACGCGATTGACTTGTTTATTTGCAGAAGGAGCTTCACAGGAGGAAGGGGTGAGTTATGTTTATTCAGCTTCACCCATTAAACTCAAAATGTATTTCTATATGTATAATAAATTAATGAAACATTTTTTAAAATTTTAATAAATAATTAATTTCTAATTGTGATTCAAATTTTAGCTATTAATTTTTTGAAAACTTGAAAGTAATTAAGAGAGAGTTTTGTATGTTAATTCTTTTATCTTTTAATAATATTTAATCAAACAGCTTTTATTTTTAATAAAAGTTGTAAATTTTTTGTGATTTATTAACAAAAAAAGTAGAATACTAATAGTGAGATATAAAAAAAATTTATAATATTTTAAAATTTATCTCTGCATGTTAAAAATAGATAAGATTGCAAAAAACGCTAAATTTTTATTATTTTCTTATAAAAAATGCTTAATTGTTTAATGTTTAATTCTTGTATGCTTTTTATTTCTTACAATTGCACGAAAATCTTCTTAGACTTTTTTAACATTTGATTTTGATGTATTTTACAAAATCTCATTAAACGTATTATATTTAAGTTTTGGAGTAATTTTTAAGAAACTAATTTGTTATTCATAATTTTCAAAAGTATGATACATATTATAACTAAATGCTTTAAATTAAAGATATTTAATAATTAAGTGCATCTCTTACTCTAAATTTACAAATAAAGGATTTGAAAATCGCAATATTAATTACAAATATTTCATTCCACTGGAATGACAGATTTGCTCTTTATTAAGTTATCATTAAAAAAAATTCAACACTAAAAAGTTGATAAAGTTAAGTTAGTATTAATATACCATGGTTAATAAAAGTATTTGTTACTCATGTACTGTATTTAATGCTTTAGATGACTTTCAAATTTCCTGTGTAAGTAATTTTTCAGGAAAAACTGAATATTAAGCATTATAAATTAACAATATGTCAGTCTGGACCAGGAAAAGACGTAGTTAAGTAAATTTTTATATGTTTGAGTACATTTTTAATCACTTTAATTTTCGTTTGAAATCACAGCTTGAAAATTGGTTTTATTGTACTTAGTAAAAGAAGTTGTTAAAGTATTGTTTTTCTGCATTTAACCTACTGAAGAATCATTGCTTAAACTTTATTTCTGTAAATTATGGCAAATTTATGTTTTAATTAAAAACTGTTTGATTAGAAGAGTGGTATACCAATCACCTGTATGATTATCAGATCCTTTATCAAGAGTTAAATATGAATATGCTTTTGAAGGACACTTTTTTAAAGTATCAAAGTTTACTGATAAAATACAGTGACCAGTTTGTTAAAAATTATGTTTTCAAAACAAAAATTGTTACAGATGTGTGCGGATGATTGCATGTACATGGAAGCTTTCGAAAGTTTTTTGGAAACTTGGTGCTCATTGATAACTTTTGGTTCGGCCTTCCCCGAAGATTTCATTCAGCGTTGCTGCATTCAAGTCTTTAATACGTACATGCATTGCCGTTTATCACCCCCAGATGGAATACGCGGTGCTAGTAAAGAGCAGGTAGAAGAAATCGACGCTAACGAGGAGAAAGATTGCATCAAGTTCAAGAATCAGCTTACAACTATTGGTTCTTACCTTTTTACTTTTTTAAATTTGAATTTTTATTCTTCAAAAAAGTTTTTAATAATTCTACTTCAATACTTTAGGAGAATTGGGTAGGCAAATCCTGAGTTATTCATTGCCGTTACTTTCTCGGATACTCGAGGATCGTACGAACAAATTAAAGGAACAATTAAATTGGTTGGTTGGCCAGCCAACGTCGATGAATGCATCAAACCTCACTTCAATTGAGAATCTTTATGAAGATCTGTACTGGCTAGTACTTATTTCTGGTTATCTATTGTGTATGGAATCCAAGAGTGAAATATCGCTTGTGCCTAGTAAGATAATGCAGTACAGTATGGAGCAGGTACAGTAAATCTGTATAAACATTTTCTTTATTTCTTTTAATTTTATAATATCGTATTTCTCACTGCTTTATAATGTCTATTTAATTTATAATTACAGTATTTCAAAAAGAAACAAATTGAGAATCATGTGTATTTTTTATATTTGTAGGCAAAACAAGGATCAATGGATATAAATGTGACCCTACAGCTACTGGGTTCACCTCAGAGCAACATAACTGACATAAATGGAGCTGAACAGTCAGCAGATCATGTGATTCGTCTTATTGCTGCAGTATTTCGATTAAGTGAAGTTGCTAAGATAACTATGAACTTTAATGCGACACAACACTTATCGCCCGAGCTCTGTAGCACAATAATTCGATTTCTACAATTGTGGTCTATCAGTTATCTTACACCGAAAGAGAATGATTATTCAGAGTTAAGTACCACTTTGGTACAGGCTTTTGGCGATGATTCACCTGGTTGCACGTGGACAGTTAATTTTATATTTGAAAAAGTTTTGTGTAATATTAATGCTTTTAAAGGCGAGCCTGCACTTATTCAAGAAGCCATTAAACTGCTTATCATCTTGGTAGAATCACCAAAGTAAAAAAAAAACAATTCCTCCTTAAATTTGAATACATCTTTTTTTAATATCCCAGAATATTAAAAAAATCGAAATATGTAAATTAAATATGTATACATTAATTAGCATGAACTAATTTTTTTACAGAGCTTCAATCGTATTGAAATCAGAACATTTTGGCAATCTTGTTGAATTAGCGACCAAAGGTCGAGATCTTCCACAAGCTGCTAAGCGTGGTTTAATGAAAGCTATAATTAAAGTCAGTAACTGCATAACTGAAAATGAACGACAGCAATACTATAATCAGATAATTCAACCTCTACAAAGCCGTTTTAAAGAGATTGTTTGTCACGCTGATTTCCCAAATAATTATCATCAGGAAGAAATACGCAATCAGATTATTGATATTCTCGAGTCTTTGATTGGTATTAATCACTCATTACAAATTTTTTAACTTTAAAAATGAAATGAATTGATTCTCCTGTTTAAGCAAATAACGATTTTTATTAAAAAAAAAAAATGATCTACGTTAAAATTGTCTTTGTCGGTTTCCGAATTCTTATTTTAAATTTTCAATTTTGCCCTTAATTTTATTCAACAATTTTACTCTTCTGAAATTTAATGAGAAAGTGAAATTTTCTACTAAAATATCGGCATTTGTCAAATATTATTTATTGTTTGCCAAAACTCGAAGGATTAATTACATAAGAGATGTATTGAAAATAATTTTAAAATTAGAGGAAAATATTAGCGATAATATAAAAAAAAATATTTAATATTTTTTAGGAGTTTCTCAAGGATATCTTAGTGATACGGTGTCCTTGATTTGGCAATATATATGTCCAGTACTATCAGATTTACCACGGCTACTAGCATTATATCACAATTATCAGCAGATTGTACAGCTCATACTTGAGCTTTTCTATGAGTGTTCGGATGACATGATATGTTTCCTTAAAGATGTTTACAACTTCTTTCAAATAAGTCTGCAAATGATGGAAGTAAATAAAAATCCTTTTATATGAGAAACAATATTATTTTATTAAATATTAAATACTATCTTTTTATTTTCATTGCACAGGAGTACGCAAGTTGCAATAAAAACCGACTAACTACTGATGCGACAGCAGAAGAAGATACTTTTCAAGAGCTATTGATACTTATGCAACTCCTGACAAATTTTTTGAGTAGCTTTGTGCACTTAGATACAAATGAAACGCCAGGTAACGAAAATAATCAAGATCACGCTGCTAGTTATATTCACATCTTCCTTTACGGACTTAATATTGTTATGCCTATGATGACGATAGATTTACTCAAATTTCCGCCTTTATGTTTAGAGTAAGTTTTACAGCTCAGATGTGTGAAAAATGGTCTTTTTAATAATTAAAACGTTATTTTTTTTAAATTGTGTGAATTGTATATTTTAGGTATTTTAAAATGCTAACATTTCTCTGTGAAATGTATCCAGAAAAAGTTGGCACCTTACCTCCACCATTGTTGCAGCAATTATTAATGTCAATAGAGTTAGGTTTATTTTCGTTTGGAGACGAAGTCACAATTCATTGTTGTGATATTATTAATGCAATGGCAAGACACACTCATAATCAAATTAGTAAAGGTGAACCAAAAACTCATCTGATGGCTCCTTTCTTAAATGTACGTATTAAAAATATTTAAAAATTTTATTAGAAAAGTAGTTTAATGCTATTTCTACTGTTAAAGGTCTTGATGAATCTCATTATAAATCATCAAATCAACGCGGATTTAATATCGCAAACAACTACACCTATATATTTTCTGATATGCTGCTATCAGGAACAGTATGAGCAACTTGTACAGAGACTCCTTGCTGAACAGTCAGATCCTGTAACGATACAAAGGTTAACAGAGGCTTTTCAAAAACTCACTGACCAGTTATATTTTAACGGCTTACGTGCGGATGTGCTTCAATTTCGACAAAATTTTGAGAAGTTTATTATTAACGTTCAAGGCTTCCTTATAGTTAAATGACAATTGACAAAAGTTCTTTAATTTGCAGCAGAAAATATTATAAAAATTAATATTGAACTGTGAAAAAAAAAGATGTAATTGTAAATGGATATTATAGAAAGTAATATTTGTATAGGCTTATGTAAAAATATTGATCAAAGAATCAAAGTACAACTTTTACACTTACTAATCATTCATGTGCTAAACTTTGTTCAACTTCAAAATTAAACAATTTTGTATTAATGAATTTTCCAAATTTTTGGAAGAATGCTATAAATTCTCAAAACTTTCTTCAAAAAGTAATTTTTTAAGTAAATATTATTGATCTTTGATAAATCGAAATTTAGAAAATACATTTAGTTTACTAAATTTAAGGCAATGTAAAATAATTTCGAAAAATCAATCTATACGCGCATTTTCTTACAGTTTGGTTTCATTCTTTTTTACAAGTATGAAAATGTATCGTAAAAAAATTAATTACTGTAATTATAAAAATTAATATTTACTGAATCATGATTGATGTTTAAATGCAGCTGCTAATTTAATAGATTAAGTAGAAAGCTATGCTAAAAATGTTTATCGGGAAAAAACATGTTACAGCTTAATAATGAATTTAATCTTTTAACATCACAGTATTTATTAATTTTTATAAATACATTTAAATTGTAAACATATTAACAATTTTAGAAATATTACTAATTTAATTCAACACACAACACAATCACAGATTTAGTAAATAAAATCTGTTTTATAAGAGTTTCTACTAAATCGCTGTAAGGGAGTGAATTCGTGATATTAATAAATTTACAAGTGAAAGTATATTGTACCAAAAATTAACCGACTGATGTTTGAGTTCTGAAGCTCAAAATCTTGCTCTCATGTTAATAATAATTCGTTGAAAATATTAATACATTATTCAGTTTACAACGAAACCTACTTAAAAACTTTTCATCGCAATAGAAAAAATGTATATATTTTATGAAAAGACTTTTTCGTAATTTAATAAACTTAAATACTACGTTAATTTTACATTTTCCATTGTAAATAATACTGATATTTTTATTAACATAAGTTGTTTAATGAATATTAGGGTAAGGTTATTAAAGAGATCAATTAGCAAGATACCAACAGTAAATACCAATTTACTAGATAATATTAACTAAATAGATTTAAAATCCGAATAGGGCGAAATCATAAAGTTTAATTTTCATTTTCATTATTTCTATTTTAATACCTTCAATGCAAATATGAACCATTAAAAGAAAAAATTGCGTAAATTTTACTTTTAAAATAGAAAATTTATCTCTCAGTTTTGTCAAGGATGTATCGAAGATGTTAAAAAACTGAAAAAAGATTGAGAGCTTGAAGAGTTTATTTAATAACATTAGGCGCGATGTCCATATTGCTATACGTATTAAAAAAGTAATAAGTTTAATTAGCTTGTACTGATATTTTTATAATATATAAACTATGTAAAATAAAAAAAAGATTGATTTATGTACAATAATAATATTATTTTTTTCTACGAATTTACGCACAAATTTTATCTTACATACAGAATTAATAAACATTTGTTAAAATTTACCACGAGTATATTAGAATTTGTTGTAAATTTAGATTATTTTTGTCTATCTATGAAATTATGCAAATTCTTCCTATATACTTGATATTTGTAAAAATATTCATTAAAAAATTTTGTTTGTTTATTCAGCGATTTTGAAAGGAAAAAAATGTTGGTTTTGCTGTGATAAATTTAGATTATTGATTAATAGTTTTAACATTGTATGAAAATTTGGAATTTTTTGAGAAATCAATTTGACAAGTAAAATAATTAATTATAAATCATTTTTAACAGAATAAAATAATTTAAAACATTGAAAATCTTAAATCTTAAGTAAAACTTTTAATAATTAGCCATTTTATCAACACTATCATAAAAAAATTTTAATTGATTAATTTTCATTAATTCTTATGTATTTCTTTTTCAGCGAGTTCACTCCCTGATTAAGTATCTTTTATTCAAGCGATGAACTAAATTTTTTAATTAAGTTGAAATTTTATACTTATGACTGGGTGAACATAAAATAAAAAATATTATTTTCGCTTATCAAATAAACGTAAGATGCAAACACAAATAATGTACACTTATGTTTATCAACTAGTCATACCTGTGATCTTTAAACAATGTATAACAGAAATTGACTTAAGTTTTATTACAAATTTAAAGAAAACTAGAGGATGAAGTTATATTTTTCATAAAATTTATTTTTAACCTATTAAGGAATTCAAAATTCAAAAGTACTTTTTAATTAAATAATAAAATATCTCGAGGTCATTTCTGCTTGTGCTTATCTTTGGATTTTAAAATTTATAAAATATTTTAAAATTTTTCTTTTAGAATAAAATGGCCACGTTTATGAAAAAAAAGCTTTATACCTTTATGTTTATCGCTTGTAATCATAAATAGGTGCATTAATAATAATGTGGATATAGTTTTTTAAATAGTATCTCCAAGAAATGGTTCAAAATAGAAAAAAAAAACTATCTTCATTTGTAAATAAAATTTTTGAATAATTGCATTGTAAGTTATATGCTTACAAATTATTTTCTTTAAACTATTATATACGTCATAAATATATTGCGTGCGATGTATTTCGAGATATTTTTAGTGATAACGATAATGAAAATCTTCAATCAGAACCTTCAATTACTTAATTGTATAAATGTAATTATTTCGATTTTAATTAAAATATTTTTGTATGAATAAACATATTGTTTTCTAAATCTAAAGAAATTTCAATTTATTGTACATAAACAGCTATTTTTTTAAGTACTGATTTTTATTTTCTATTTTCTTTAAATCGTCGTAATTATATAATGCAATATTCTTTTTAGTAATTAGAGGTTCTTTGCAGTTTGAAGTAATATCAGAGTGAGAAATATAGAACAAATTATTTTAACTAAGTAATTTGGTTTTGCATATAAACGAGCATAAAATTAAATGAGTCTGCTTTTTTAAATGCTTTTTTGGATAATATTACTGTGTATATATATATAATATTAGATGTGCAGTTTTTCATGCAAAATCGAAAAGATGAAATAAAACATAAAATTGCAGATCCAAAGTTTCAGACTATTATTTATGATGAAACGAAAATATTTGATTTGGATGAATATGTGAACAACCGTTATATTCTAATACATGTACGTTTGGAATATAATATAATATATCGTATAAATAATGTATAAAATACATTCGTTTGGTTGTTAGACTTGCTTTTTGAAAAATATTGCAAAATGTCATATTTTTTAAATTTACTATAATGTTTATCAAATACTTATCACTTACTATTAAATTAAACATATTTTTAAATTTTAACATACTTTTAACTTTTCTTATTCATTTGTTACAAGTTTTTAGTGAATTATTAACCTTGATTTCCATTTTCCTTTTTAATTATTGAAAATTTCGAATAAAAAATTAATTCTCATCATTACACTGTTTTGTTATTATATTTAATTTGACAGTTTTTCGTTTGTGTAAAAAATTTTAAACGAGTTTTTCTTATTCATATCGATCGATTTCGTACTAGACGAAAAAAATGGATTCTTTACTTATTATTACTGAAATAAAGTGCTTATAAGAGAGTCATCCTTGTCTACGGTTTTCTGTATAAAATTTTCCATTTTTAACTTTTGGAATAATAATCTTGCAAAAATGGATAAGTAAAATGTTTACGCAGCTTTTTAGTTTTATAAATGGGCCCCCTAATACTGCAGACAGTTCCTTCCGTGTGATGATATGCTGAAGAGATTTTTTTCGTCTAAATACAATGTTAACAAGTTTACCATCTTTATTGATTTAAAATGTTCCAAATTTAGCGAACGCGTGCATATTTTGTTAAAAATTAAAAAAAAATCCGCTTAATCGATTATTAACTGCATGCTATAAATTTTATTATCAACGCGTTATTTCGTTTGAAATTTTTTAGCACTTTAACTACATTATCAATAATAACTTGAGAAGATGACGTTAGTTTGCAGAAGAAGAATATTTCTAAGTTTAAGTATAAACATCAATGTATAAATTAGATGATGAACGATATTCTATTTGTATGTAAGAAGATTCAAGGCAGCTATTGGTCCATTGCAGTACAGAAAGGAAAGAATAAAAAATGAATTACTGCTGTTGAAAGGTTATAGACGTACGTCACTTTATTTACATTTTTTATTTATATACACATAATAATAACTTACGAAATAGTCCATAGCAAAAAGCTGGTTCTTGCGATAAGGCGCTGTTGCGGTATTGTGTCGTACATTAAAGTGCGGGTTTTAATTCTTTTTTTCCTCTCTTCTCATTATCATCTGCTTTTATACTCATAAAAGATCGCACATACGTACATATACGTATTATAAATGTTTTTTTTTTTTTTTTTTTGAATTAAAATATCGCGAAAGCTTATATAAAAAAACGCACGATATTGTATCAGTGCGAATAAAAAAAAAAATGATTTCATATATTGAAATGCTATATACATCATTGTAATTACCCTCTTCGGGGTTTTGCTCTTTTCTTTAAACTCTCTAAAGATTTTATTGTGTAATTCGCTTAAAGCTGCGGTCTCACTTGATTATTTTCATCATCTATTGGAAGGTCTATATTGCTTATCTAGAAACTAAAGTTTCCAGTTTCTAGGACATATAAGTCTAGCGTGCGCTGCAAAAGCATTCTACACGGACACATTCTACGTACGGAACATTGCGCGGTTAAATATTAAAAATGTGCGCAAACATCCTAATCCCCCGCGGTGAAGGTTCGCGTCAACTTGTTTGGATAAGCTCCTATATATTCTATCGGGATTACATCGAAGATTAACTTTTGCAACGTGTATTAAGATCAGCCGCGCACAGGTTTAAAAAGTAAACTGTCGCAGCGACCAAAAAATCTTTCGCAGATCTTCTCGTTATGCTTCAGAACTTTGCTGACGTTTTCTAATATTATTATGAATCGCGCAGCTTCAGCAAATGAGAAAAACGCTCTACGTCTAATAAAAAATTCAGACAATTCCATTTCTTAAACGTTTGTTTTCGAAAATTTATTTAGTATGAATTGACCATTTTTCCGGCCGCCAGCGTCGTTTCTTTTTATTTGTCTCATCACCGTCCGTTCGTTTCTCCCTTTCCATAAGAGTATATAAGATCTCGTAACGAGATCGTGTGCGCATTTCCTTCGTTACAAAAATGCAAAATTATAAATTTCGCTTGCGTAACCTTGTAATAATGTATACGTATATATTTATATTTAATGCGCGTAGCAAAAATTCCTTGACAACTGCCCGCGCGGGGACGTCGCGGCGCGAAATTCACTATGCGGTAAACTAAATTTTTAATAAATTACAACCCCTCTCTCTGCTTTAAAAAAAATAAATTGCACGAAAATTTATAGCGATCTGCGCCTTCGAGGTTATTCTCCCGATTGCCCGTCGTTGCGGCTGTGTATATTGCGGCGTAGCCCCTCGCTCTCCGACGCTTGGAAACCTGATCTCTGACGCGAAGAAAGAAGAAACAATCGAAAATTTTTTATATAAAAGTCTGTATTAAAAGCAGTTCTATCGATTTACAATATATTGATTGTCGGAAAATGCCTCTTTTCTCCCCCCCGAGAGAGCGTGCAAATTTTGCTAAGCCTTCTGCGTGTAATTTCTAAAACAGTTCGTCGGTTTCCAAGTCTTCGGTCGGACGCGAAAGGAAAAGGAACGAGGGCGGAAAGAAGAGGAAAGAAAAGGCGCGACGGGCAGATTCGGTGCGGCGTAATAACGAGTGTCCCAGCTCTGACGGGACACCTTAAACCTCGAAGGCCTCGCGCTGCTACGCGATCATCGCCGAGATGGGGCTGAAGCGCATGATCTTGCTGAGCAGGATCCAGGCGACGGAGGAGAGGGCGGACAGGGTGACGCCGCCCCAGCCGAAGTCCATGCTCCAGGAGTTCTCGAAGCGGCGCGCCTTGAGGATGCCCCGATCGACGGGACCGCCGACGACCCCGTCCTCCGGGCCGTCGACGATCAGTCGCGCCGAGGCGCGGTCCTGCGAGCGCTTGCAGTGGATTATCGTCAGGGTGAAGAGGGCGAAGGTCGCTGGACAGAAAGAGGAAAGAGGTCGCGTCGAGTGCCGTGTGCGCATATCGGCCTGGGAGCAGGCCGTTCGACTGTCTTTACCTGCCAGCAAGTACATCACGCCGGTCACGAGAACGGCCGATATCTGGTGTCGGCAGAGCCCGAAGAATCCGACGAAGACGGCGCAGCCGAGGATGATCAGGCAGACCAGCGAGCAGGATATGCTCAGATTTTGCATTCCTGAAAGCGTCGGGTGTTAAATGCGCACTCGGGGAAGAGGTGCAAGTGCTCCTTCAGTCGGGATGAAAATTATTACAATTTACGACAACAGACGTGCTGCTAAGCTTATATAATAGCAAATCTTTAAATATTTCACAGCAAACGATGCAGTAAGCGCAAAATTCAATTAATCAATTAAAGGGTCAAAAGAGTTACTTCGTCGCTTACGATTCTGCCAGGCGGCGCGCATCTCCTCGTGGGCTTCGTCAGGCGTCAGGTAATTGATGCACCGCTCCTGCGGGAAGCCGAGTTGCGCCAGCAGCTGGATCTCCTCGTCTGCGAAAGGAGGGGGGCGGGGAAAAAAAAATTATCGGATATCGGACGTTTAACGACGCCGATCAAAGAGGATGTCGACCTCTCCACTCGAGCTCCGAGTGCCGCCAAAGTGGCCCTCTCCTCTATTCCTACGCCGACTCGTCGTTCGCGCGTCTTTTGAGCGTTCTGCAGAAATTTCCACAGAAGCCAGAGCGCTCGATTGCCGAAAATCAGCTCTCGGATCGGATAAGAACAACACGTCGATAATATCGACGCGCGCGAAGAGGCCGCAGGAGCGATTAGCGAGGAGGAGGTGCAACCCCCATTACGCAACTCCCCTTCCGTACGATTTCGAGCCGCCCGTATGTGTATCGTGCACTTTGAGCGCCGAGAAAATCAATGCGAAAACCCGCCGGCGGAGTGCATCCGTGTCTGGCGCGGGCTCAGGAAGCCGTTGAAAGCCTCTCCGATATGACGAAAAAATCGATCGCCGAGAGAGAAAGAGAGTGAGAGACCGTCCCCGACGTGCACGCGCCGCGCAAATCTGGATGAATTATAATATGCGCGCCGTCCCCCGGCTCCGATTGCGCGATCCCGCTCTCGCCATTTCTTCATCACCCCGGTGCCGATCGACCGATGAATGTTATAAAAGTCGAGGGCAGCGTCAGCCGAGGCGATAAATCAGAGCCCCGACGCGCGTATCGGGGAGGAGAACGATCGGAGGCGTCGCTCCCGCGGCTCGCCGTGGCAGGCATGTACAAGTAAATGGCGACGTGCATGTAACGAGGCGGGACGCGCCGGCAGGATTTCGCTGTCTTCCCGATAAAAGGCCGCGCGAGCAGGGGGGTGGCGGGAGGGGGGCCGCTCGCCACACGCTCGCGCGAATATCGGATGTAACCTAGACCCAGTGAACTCCCGGCCGCGACGGCGGCAGCGCGTATCGATCTTTTCCCTATATATCGTCGTCCTATCCCGAGTCTCGTCTAGTCCCGCTCGCGCCGCATGCACACATGCACACCTCGGCGCGCAAAGAGCCGCTCGCCATTTATTATTAGGTATCCCAATTACTCTTCCCCGCGCGCGCGCGAGCGGCTCGGCTCGCCTCCGCCGTTCGCCCAGATGCGACTTCGATCTTTTGTATCCGCGCGTCTTCGTTTTCTGCCGGCTTGCCGTTCCTGTCCCCGGTAATCGGTGTATTTTTAGACCCGTCGCTGGAGCTGACGTCTGAGGTTACTCCAAAACGATTTTCCAGGCCAGCTTTGATTGTTGCACAGAGACGGAGATTTCTTTTCGGATGCGCCGCTGGCCCTCGTTATTTCTTGTGCGCCGCAACTATTCTGATTAGATGTCTAGCCCCCCGGGAAAATACAGTCGTGCGAGATTTACAGATTATACTGCGCGGAGGAGCAGGATTATGCTTTCTTGTAGTCAGAACGCAAATGTAACGGGCACCCGTGTACGTTATTCTTATTTACGGTATCATTTGTTGTGTCGCGTGTGCATAATTGCTATTTACATTACCCTTTCCAACGGAATCGGAATTCAACAAGATTCAAAGGATCGTAAGCATGTAAGTAGATTCATGCCGAAGGTAGTCAGACCGCGTCGTAAAATTCTCGGACTGCTTTTATACAGCGCAATTCGTTCGAGCTCGTGCGCGCTTGTCACGGTTTTCGCATGGAAAGTTTGAAAAGTTATGCGCTTATTATCGCGAATGTACTCAGAATTGAAACACAAAATGGACTTCATCAGAATGCATCGGTATAGATTTTAAAGATACGCGCGGACAAAACGGAGCAGTCAATTTCGTCGGTTGCGAGCAAAAACACCCTTTTCAGCTCGCTTCGCATTTTCTCTCGCGCCCATCCCTTTATTCAGGTTTAAAAGCTGCATCTGCACGAAAGCGGAGAAAAAATTCCGATAAAAAAAACTGATTTTGAACCTTATCGATTTCTCAACGACTTCGCGGCCAATCCTTTGAACAATGAAGAACCCTTACCACTTGCGAGCTCGCTAAAAATTTCCTTTGAAGCCAGCTCCCGTCGAGAGACGGGTTCACCACAAGGAAACTTAACGCGCGCTCGTAAATCCGCACGGTACGAGCTCTCTATTTCCTTTTATCGCTCGCGGGCGACGCGCGCGTGCTCGTGCGTCTGGCGGAAAGATTGACATTGCAAAAGTTTTGGGGCGCGGAGGTGTGAAGAAAATTTTCAGCGCCCGAGGCTCAATTGCGGCGCGAATTCCCGTCGGGCGGAGAAGCGCGAACGAAAATCAAACGAGCACCCCTTGGGATGGAGGTAGAGGGAAGTGGAAAGCAAGGGAGGAGCCTACGGCAGGCGGGTTATTCTCGATTCGCTCAATCTTTTTGGGGGGTTCATTTGAATTTCGAAAGAAGCTGATAAAGAGCGAAGGAAATGATGATCCGGTAGAAAGGTTTTTTTCAATTAATTTTCTTTAAGATTTGTACAAAGTACAAATATCCGAACAATCTCTTTTTATGGAAATTGGCCGCAAATCAAAGTTTTTGGGGAAGTCGAGTGAATTTCCTAAAAAGTCGCCTCAACCAAGAAGTGCTCAGCTCTTTGAAAAGGTAACGACAGATCCATTCATTGGCGACTCGATCGGAATTATAATATATGAAGTAGGTCGCGAAATCCAGCTCTGGATACTTGGCCCAATTTCTGTCTAATTTCATCCGGCTCGCTGAAGTTCCCCCTTTCATTACGTTGTCAGCTTTGTCATTTCAGTGAAGTTCAACTATTCCTTCAAACTATTTCTTTGGAATTCAATTACTCAAAAGGATTAAAATTGGAACGTTTATTAAGTTTTTTGTGAATTAAGGGAAGGTAAAAACATGAAGCATTAAAAAAAGTGCACTATTGTACAGCGTAAATTAACATATACATTTACGGTATGAAGAATATGATTGTGAGAATCGTGAGTAATTACGAAGTTAGAAATAGTTATTCCATTTCTAGATGTGAAAATGATATATACTTTAGAAATTTTTCGTCCCTTTTTCTCCGCGTAATTATAATCTTAATACCGACGGCCACGTTTAAAAAATATAAAGGTACACTTCGCGATGGTTAAAGTGCACAAATTAACAGGAGCGAGCAATTAAAATTTCTAAATCCTGATTACTCGTTGCGGGCCGCAAAGGAAGCTCTTGCACTTTTAATGGAAGCTCGTAAAAGAATCTGCTCACGTTTCTTGCTCACGTCGATATATATAGTTCGCCTCTCTCTCTCTCTGCCTATTTCTCGTCTGATGTTTCTTCTCCCCCTTTTTCTTTTATTTATGCGCCTCAAGAAAGAAGCGAAGGACGACGGACGAGGGTGGCATTTTGCTTTGGAAATCGAAGTGAATCGTGAGGGGAAAATAAATCGCGCTTAAGACTCGGGAGGTGGAAATATATTATGCATGTTATTGGCATATTCCTGATATATTCATTAATCGTGATGAAATTCTAGGAGGGTTATTAATTTTCATTCAATTCCGACTGTCTGATTTTGAAACATTTATTATGCCAACATTTGGATTTCGATGTTTCAACGAATATCGATGACTGTGCAGACGATATTACCAATTGAGATTTTGATTAAAAAAAAAAATGAAAAATAAAATGTGAATATCAATAAAGTAACCAAATCTGCCAGTATATTTTTATTTAAAAAGAAAAACAAAAAAAAAAAAAATGAGCACACAAGTGGCCTCATTAATAAACGCGGTTGCAGAAGTACAGTTGCGATTCGCGCTGCTCGCGATTGAAAAAAGAATCGCGTCTGGAAAATCTCGTAATGAACGAAATCGCATCTGAGGCACTTGCAAAGAAGCGGCACATCCGCACTCGACCTACTTTTCACGGGCTCCTTGCATCCCCTAAACTAAATACTAATGACGATCGCTCGGAACGAAGTTCAAATGCTCAGAGGATCTCCAATTTCCGGTTGCAAACATCTCTCTCTTCCTCTCTCTCTCTCTCTCTCTCTCTCTCGACGAATTAGGAATTTTCCGCTCCGAGAGGACTCCGAGTTTTCCGCCCGAGCGCTTTTATTGGCTGCTTGTTTCTTTTAAGTCTTTCTTTTATTCCGTTAGCTGGTGTTTTTTTTTATCTTCTTCGCTGCATTGTAATATAACAGTTTCATAATTCTGCTTTTCGGAGCAAAGTGAAAACACGACAAAAACATTCGGCGTGCCCCGGATTCTCGCCGCTCCAAAGACGTCGGTATTGATTTAATCAAAAAGGCGAAAATAAAAATAAAACAAATAACAAGAGACATTGCTTTCGAAAAAGAAGCGCGAACTCGACTCGACGCAATAAAAGCAAAAGGAAAAACTGTCAAGAAAGAGGCGCGCGGGGGACTGAATCGAAACAGGAACGCAATACGGTCCGCGGTAAGGAATTTTTCCAGCTCCCGAAGTGGCGGAGACCATCCCAAACAAAGGGCGAAAGAAAGTGCAGCGTTCGAGCGCGATCTTAGCTCGGGGAGGAAAAGTAAAAGCTCCGCTCTCGTCGAGCTCCCGTCTCTCGGTTCAGGAAACAGTTTCGAAAAATAATGGGCCGCCTCGGGAGATCGACGGGGCTAAAAGGCTTTCCTCGCCAAGCGTCGCTCTCCGCCCTCCCTCCCTTTCGACTCGCCGACGTGCGTCCCTCGGAAATTCCCTCCGGGAAGAGGGTCAAGAGAAGTAAAAGCTGGGAAAACGACAGACCTGAGAGGGAGACGCACATGGTCCAGATGCCCCCGTGCATCGGCACGAGGAAGGCGGGGTTCTGCCGGGCCCTGGAGTTGCCCGCGACGTGGTGGCCGGCGGGCCCGTGCTGCCGATTGGCGAGGGCCTCGAGCCTGCCCACCTTGCCGTCCAGGTACCAGTTCGGGTTCACGTCAGCCTTCTTCAGCGCCTCCTTGTCCCAGTACACCTCCTCCCAGTGGTCCGACATTATCGCCGCGCAGAGCAGGCCCGTCGCTGAAAATTTCCGCCGAGTTTTCATGTACGTGTGCACTGGCTCGTTTGCCTCGTAAGAATTGCACGAGCGCCGTCTGCTCGAGCTGAGCATCGGGCTTGGATAAAGGGGGGAAAAAAAACCCGCGGGGTGTACAGCGCTTTAGGCCGCTGACTTAGATGCTTCATTATCATCTTTACACTGAGACCCTAAAGCCGGTTTAAGATATTCCGAGTGCCGGAGTAGTTAAAACCTACGATAAGTCAGCCATTTCGCGTTACTTGCCAGGCTAATGTTTATTCATTTAATTGCTAATTCAAAATTAGACTCTAAAAGAACTATAAACTTGGTACTAAAGCATTTAAATAGTACATTAATTACTCCGGGCTGTAAGCGCAACGTGAATTACGAGAAGAAATCCTATATTTTACTCGTAAGATAAATTGCGCTTATTGAAGCGAGTAGCGCGGGGAAATTAGCACAAATTTCACATTAAACAAACGGCTAAACGAATCTAATTCATTACTTATGTACTATGAATTACAATATTAAAAAAAGTCTTCAACGACATTTGCTTTTTCGCCGAAAAAAGTCCCGGAAAAAAGGTTCCGCGTTCAGTAAAATATAATTGCACGCTTTATAAATAAACTGCGAAGTTCCGGCGCTAAAAGTTGTCGCTCGTTAACGTTAATTGCAGCCGCGAGGTCAATTATTTTCCCAAAGCCTCGGCTTAATAAAAAGAAGAAGAAAAAAAAAGGCGACCGATCCATGATTCGCGGACAGGGCACACGTACCAGCGCAAGTGAGGGTGAGGGTGGCGAAGAGGAAGACGAGCCTGGGCGCCGGGCTCCTGGGCAGCCTGGAGGGCTCCATGAGCAGCAGCTGCCTCCCCCCGGGCGTCCAGCTGCCGCCGCCGCCGCCGCCGACGCCGCCGCTGGGCCTCCTGGGCCCCCTGACCCCGAACCAGCGGATCTTCAGGACTCCGAGCCTCCCTCCCCGGTCGCCGTCCCTCTTCCAGGCGCGTCTGCTCCGCGGCGGAGCAGCGAGGAGAGGAGAGAAGCTGCCGCCTCGCGGGGGACGATTTTCGGGGACGGAGATGTGTACTTCGGAGAGGGAGATGTGCGAAGGCGGAGGGAAGTCTCTCGTTCTCTCTCTCTCTCTCTCGCGCGCGTCTGCTCCGGCCGAGCGAGGAACGTGCACTGGCCGCGCGCCGACGATTCAGCCCCTACATACGTATACGTACCCCTCCGTCCGCGCCCTCGATGCGAAAGGGGGCGCCGAACTATACTACCCTCCCCGATTCGCCGACGCCGTCGCGTCGCGCTTTTCGCTGTCCCTCCACTGATACCTTAATCCTGCGCGCCTCTCTCTCTCCCTCTGCCTTCCCGCCCCGAAATGTATAATACACTCTTTCGCGGAATTGCGCAATGCACGCCTCCTGCTTGTAGATCCTGATGCTTCCCGGTGCTCGGGAGGGTCGTGTAAGGACTCTGGCAAGGAAATCCGGCAGGAGTAAAATAAACGATGTCGTTCTCGAGGCGACGCTTTTTTTTGGAAAGCTAATTCCAAAGCAGCCGGGCATACTCCTCGATCGATACACTAAAGGTGTAATCGGGATTTTCCATCGCGCGTCGAAAATAGAAGGAATCCCCCTTTGCCGTGCGCTCTTTTCCTTTTAACTCCGGTATTATATTCCAGCAGCTCGGGGGAGATTAAGTGCCTCTAATGAAATTTATCGCCGGGAATGAGCCACTTTCGACGCCGCGGGAGAGCCTCTATCCCCAGAGTGACTTTTTCATCCCTGCCTGTTTTCTGCTTCGTTAAATAGTTCCTTAAGGATGAGACGAGCTTTAGCCTTGTCGAGCCACGGCGCTTCGTTTTTATATGAAAGAAAAATCTTGTTGAAAATTCGAGACCTTATAATTTCAAGATTTCAACCTGATTGATTCAGGTAAGAATTTATTTAATAATATTTGTTGGCAACATGTTTTTTCAAATACGCTTATTAGTATTATTTAAATACGCTTTAAATACGCTTATTAGCATACGTAAATATCTAATTGAAAACATTCATATTGACAACCTTCACTTAACATATATACAAATATATATTTATATCATTAATTTAATTGCATTCATCGGCTGTGAAGCGAATTGAGAAAGACACGTGGTCAGTAAGAAAAAAAATTCGAAACTTCGCGCCATTGTTGTGCAGATTTTCCCGCCAAGATGCGCGCGCATCTGTCGTTCTAAATCGCACATATTTTGCACACACGTTCAGAAGATTTCGCCGTGCCGGTTGTTACGGAAGCTTCGTCCATTCTTGCTACAGTACCTACATACGTTCGCGCGCGCGTCTCTCTCTTCCCTTTCTCGTGTTTTTAACGGATATTTTAGAACCAATCGAGGCGAGCGGTAAGTATCCTGTACTCGCGCAGAGGCTGCTTTTCGTAAAAATAAGAATTATTCGTGCAACAGCTGCAACGTGCTGCAAAGAACACGAAGGTACGAGCAGATTTTTAATCTTTCCCTTTCTTTCGGTCTTTGACCTCGGCAGTGTAAGTCGTTTTCTTATTTTAACATCGTACGCCGATTGCCTCAAAATGCTTCTATTATTGCCTTTTTCATCTAAGAAAATTAATTATCTGGATATTGAAGATTGTTTTTTATAATATATTGATTTTTCTAAGGTAGGACTTGGCAAGTATAGGTTAGGAAGTGTGATACGCGTTTTTCACAATTGTAAGGTTTTTTTTTCTTTATTATTATTATTTATCATTAACCATATGGTTGTTTCATAAACAAAGAAACTTGTTTTGGAAACATTAAGTATTTCTGAGAAATTCTTAGAAGAGAAAGTTGAAGAAGCCGTTCACGGCTTTCAACGTACTGTCTTTCTTTTTATTAACAAATACATAGATTTTCATTTAATCTATATTATAATTTATGTGCTTTATTCACAAAAATAGAATATAAGTACAATAAATTAATATGATGAAAGTAGCTTTTTCATTGAATACTTGAATAGCGGAGAAAAAGGCGCGATTTGTGCAAGTAGCCTGAGTGCAATAGGCGGAGGTACATCGATATACACATGCATGTGCATACATAACTATATTATACGTTAGGAGGACATAGGAGATGTTAGAGTAAAGTTAGAGAATAAACTATACAAGGAATGAAGGTTAGGTTTGTTTACATAGGAAGTATTATCGGAACATAATAGAATTTTCAGTATTGAAATAATGTTTTTTTATTTTAATTTACTTATTTTTAAAAATTATTAAGATTTTAATAAAGATTTATTTATGATATAATTTCTGCTTTAACATTGATTTGTACCTAGAATTGATAGTCAATAAAACAAAATATTAAAGTGTACGAAATGAATTAATAATAAAAAAAATTTATGACAGATGGCCGACGCAGTGGATACAGTAACTTATGAGGACCCAGCAACCGCCATCTCGCAAGGTAAGCGTCACCTCCTGGTGCGCGACTACAGCATGGCCGTGACAGCTCTGGCGGAAGGTTGTCGAATGCTAGCCGAAAAATTCGGCGAAACAGCAGATGAACTTGGCGAACCCTACTTACACTACGGCAGGGCTCTTCTCTTTCTCTCGCGTGAGGAGTCGGGAGTGCTTGGCACTGGTGTGCCAGGTACTGATGAGGTTGAGGAAGATGCCGAGGAGGCTGACGGAGACGAGGAAGAGGGCGAAGGCGAAGAAGAGGAAGAAGCGGCTGAGTAATGTGGATTATTGTCTTAATACGTTAATTTCGAAATTCAACAATGTAATTCATTACAAAAGATTTAAATAACAAATTTAGAACTAATATTTACTATATTTATATTTATATTTTGTGTATTTCATTTCTTTTAATGTTGTACTTTAAACATTATTAATAGAAAAAATAAGGAAGAAAATGGTGAAGAAGCAAAGTCTACTAAAGCAAAAGAAGAAAAAG
>JAWWEM010000001.1:1969367-1992465 GCA_035582935.1 Ormyrus thymus
GACATCGTAATCTTGAATAAGTTTAAGAGCTTCGCCATAATTTTTTCCTGTCGCTAATAAGTCAACAGCTTTATCAATTTGTGAATTTTGAACAAAATATTGAGCGCATTTTTCTATTAAATCTGGATCTGAATCTGCATTTACATCCATTGTTATTAATTGTAAAGCATTGTATTGCTGCGTCTTGAAAGCGAGATCAAGAGCCTTTTTTAAAAGGCCGGCTTTGTGATACAACAATATTCCTTTGTCAACCTGATGCAAAATAATATTATTTTAATTATTAACGATCGGTATTAGAAATATTAAAAAATTTTGATACCTGATCTATTTCCTCATAATACTTAGCAACTTCTATTTGAGTTTGTCTTGGAGCCATCATGGCTAAGGGCCAAAGTTCTTCCAACATACTATTCTCCTTGCATACCCGAATGGCATTTGTGTAAGCTTTTGCCATGGTGTAAAAGTGCACTGCTTGACCGACATTATTGTTCGATTCATAATGAGCAGCTAAATGATAAGCTGAAGCGGCATGCTTTGTTTTATTAACAATATTACAGGCTTCATTCTCACGACCGAAAAAGCATAGTAATCGTGTCATTGATAAAGTATCCTGCGCTTGCTCATAAAGTTTTAAAGCATTTTCCATATCATTCGTAGATTCCGTGTATTGTGCGTGCCAGTTTTTAATTTCTCTAAAAAATGTACAAATTATCACTGTAATAAAACCAATTTTAATACAAATTTTAATTTGAAATATTTTTATAACATACAAATCTTCGGTATTGTTTAAATAATTTTGAAGCTCTCTAGGTGTTCCAAGAAGCATCCTAGGTACTTCAAATCTATGACACTCGGCTTTGGTATACATCTCAATTGCGTCATTTATTTTTCCATCAAGTTCAAGAGCTTTTGCATAATTATAATAGCTCGTTTTTTCTCGAATTTTATTTTCATTTCTTGCTAATTCAATAGCTTCTTTAAATTTATTACGGGCTTCTAATAAAGATCCTATAAGATCTATTCTACTTGCTTCTCGAAACAATCTCTCAGCATCAGCCTATAAAAATGATTAAATAATGATGTATTAATGTAAATAATATCATTTAATATAATATATTGTATAATCTAATATCTGATATCATTTACGTAAAGTTCTAGTTCTACAGCAAGAATTCCAACTTTTGCCTCTAAGCTTAAACTATCATCCTGTATAGCTTCCCTTAAAGCTCTTGCACTTCGTGCCTGTTTCATATGACCTAGACATAACATAGCCATATCCAGCTGCTTCGTTTTTACGCACATTTTAGCTAAACTTTTCCAAACAGCTTCATTCTGAATTGTCTTAATAGCCTGTTAGATTAAAATATTAACATACATTTCATACATCATTAAAATATTAACATACGTTTCATATATCAGTAAAAATACCTTAAAAGCTTCGTCCATATTAGCAACACTTAAATAAAAGCAAAAATCTAATATAGCCCGCTTTGTATTTGTATCACAGGTTTCAAGTTCTTCAAAATCGTGCATTAATAAACGTACAGTTTTATTGCCGCTAGATTTTTCTGAGTCTAAAATAACAATAAAAGGTGACTGAACTCCGAGAAGGCGGCAATTGTCATCTTTCATTGGCCGCACATCTTGCACAATAATACCATGCTCTGAAGTGACAAATATTGTTACCAAAACTACATTTGCCACATCATCCTATAAAAAAACGTTTTTAAAATAATTTTAGAAAAACCGTAAATTGTGTTATTTTGCAACGGTTAATAATGTAAATAAAAATACTTTATCATCAATTAATTCAGTCGATTTAGAATTAAGGCTTTCTGGTCTTTGAGCTCGACAAATTAAAAGTCTTGGGTCGTCGTTATCCCAGCAATGAGCCGTCACTAATCTGCCTTTACATTTTGCAATTCTAAAAAGAAAGGAAATTATTTACTAAAATGAAGACATTACAAAATAGTTACAAGTTACTATATATTTACAAAGGAGATTCATCTTCATTATCAACATCAGAAAAGTCAAATTCATGAATCTGATCACTTTCAATATCCCATACATATAGTATAGAACTTGGCATCAAATTGGCCATTGCTACAGTAATAGAAACGTATCTACAGTCTGAGTTGCATCTGGCCTCAATAATTTCGGCAAAATCGCTAATAGCTTCATAAGTAGCCATTGCTCTTGTATGAAGTTTTGCTTCTCTTTTTCCTAAATCCCAAATTTTTAAAATTCCATTTAATGAAGCTACAGTCAAGTAATGTCCAGTCATTTCCATGGTAATTGGTTCTCCTTCTTCTGGTAAAGTAGGAAGAGTTTGTATTATTGTTCCTTCTTCAATAGACCTCAACTGTATCATCTAATGTATTGAAAATTGTTAAATTATTTATAAATTATTATTTTTACAATATTTATTCTACTAAATAATGTACTCACTTGTGGCGTCAAAATAATCAATATAGCTTCATAAATAAGAAGTTTTTCAGTATCACAGTTAAAACTCATTAAGACAGTTGTAGCTGTTTGTCCACCTCCACTAATTTTATAAACAGCAACATTTCTTCCAGAAGATACAGCGACATAATTTCTACCTACAGCAACTACTTGCACTTGAATATCCGTTTTCAAAGTGAATGTTTGTTCCTCTGCATTGACAGTAGAATTATAATTATAATAGATATGTATACGTTTATATTAATAAATATGCTGCATAAAATATTCAAATTTTTTAACCTGAATCATGCATTTCAATAAGCAATTGCGTAGGACTCGCTTGACTAACACAAACTCCGTCATTATAAGCTGCACACATTGGTTGTTGTTGCAAAATATAAACGTTTGTGACGCAATTTACACCAAGTAGAGGACTCCGAAGTAGAACAGCACCCCAAGTTATTTGTTTTACTGTTCCAGGAATAGAGCAGCAATCAGGAGAACCGGGCCAGGAATTTTCATCACTTTCTATACCTCTAACTTTTCTTTTCCATAAATATATTGTACCTAGATTTGTTCCAGCAGCCAAAGTATCTAAAATATTGTTAATTTTATTTATAAAACTATAGTTTAAAGCATGATAATTAATAAAATAATTGTTACCATTATTTTTACAAAAACATAAACTTGTACAAACTTCTTGTGGTGTAGCTAAATTTCCTGTAGCAGAAGTTTCTGTAGGTGCTAAGACATAAGTGTCTCCAGTGTGAAGATCCCACATTCTCACCATGAGTTCTCCCGTTAAAATAGCAAGTGTGTTAATACCAGCCCAGCATAATGAAGGCCCATTTCTGGTCATATCGATTCTGCCACTAAGTTTTACCTGTCAAATAAATGGAATATTTAATTAATTTTCAAAAATGAAGTTAATGATTGTTAGTATCAAAAAGTAATATCTGTGAACCTTTGTTAATTCTGTAAGGTGTCCAGTAACAGTATCAGCTTGAAAATGTCCAATGTGTAAACCTTCACTCATTATTACAATAGATTCTCTTGTTTGATGGTGAAGTAAGCAATGTAAAGTTGCTCCATCCATATTTAATACTTGAATGCATTGACCCTGGCTGTCAACGTAATAAATAATACCATTCACAGTACCTATGTAGAAAGCATGATTGTCTCGTTGTATGGCAACAGCTGTAGGTGCAGCAGTTCTTGGTCTCCACGAACTAAATAAATCTAAAGCTCTTTCATCTCCCGCTACTGCTGCTTTTGCTAATCCACTTATAATAAAAATTTCTTTTTTTCAATATTCAAATTAAAAATGATAATTTGTTTTTATAAATATTTGCCTCAAACTTACGTCATATCAACAGCAGGTTTTGGAGGAGTAATTTTGAAAGCAATGTGTGTAAATGATTGTTTTAATTCATGATGGAACATTACAAGCAGATGTCCTCTACCATCAATTTTCCAAACAACCATAGAACCAGCTATATCTGCAGAAATTAGTCTACCACCATACTGACTCCATTGTAAAATAGTTACTGGATCTCTGTGTGGAGTAACGATTATGTTGAATTCACCAGTGCCTGTATCACCTGGCCATATCTTTAATGAAAACAGACTTGTAATGGTTTAAAAATATAATTTCAAACTTAATTAAAACAGGTAACTACCCTAAGTTCTCCACTTTCCCACGTAGCAGCCAACCATTTCCTTTCTGGGTGCCATGCAAGAGCTGTTACTTGAGCTACAGAATGCCCAGATGTTTCAACGTCTGGTAAAGGCTCTCCTTGGTCATCAAATATTGTAACGAAACCTCCTTTATCTTGCGAATATGCAGCAACAGCGAGCAGTGGCAAATTTGAATGCCATGCAACAAAGGTACTTACAGATGCTATTTCAGGGTTTTGCACACGAATGTCAAAATATAGTGACATTTTAATGATCTTTAATTTATCTAATAATTATAATTAAAAGACTGTTAACTTAATTTAAAAATTTACATTAATGTAACCATTAAATTAAAAAAAGTGTCAAAAATTAGGATTAAGAACTTCATTTTTTGCTAAAAATTTGATTTCTGAGCAATTATTATTGGTGTCCAGGTGAACAGTGAAGGTAAACAAACAGTTTCTAAGAATGAAAACACCTGCGCGCGCGTTACGATTAACCATGCGCGCGCAGCTTACCGCCAACATAAATTCAAATTCGTTCAAGTTAAAGCTGCATTCGTAATGTATGAATAAGTTGTTAATAATATTCAAATCGAATAATACAATTTCAAAATTTTATTTGTAAAAGGCATACACATTTTAAATTCACATTTATAAACGGTAGACTAGTAAATTAGACGATGCACGTTTGTATTAAAGTACTTCAAAAATTAGTTATTTTTTAATCGACGAATTTGATTTTCTAAAAATACAAGATCCTGAAAAAGAAATGATATCTTATATGTTTTCCTTTAGAACTTTTAATTATATATATTTAAATAATTTGTTAAAATTAATTTATTGTTAAAAAATTGAAAAAATTTTTCAATGAGGTTTTCCCTTTGCAATCAAATGTATTCGTGACAAGGTATAGATTTTTTATATTTTTACAAACCTGACGTTCTTGACAGCGTTTATCTTTCGCGGCAATTTTGAGGGCACTTAGAAATATACTGTACACTTTTTTCCTGAAAATAAATTCTCACGTAGAAAATACTATTTTAATCAAATAAATAATTTAATCTCACCAATTAGAGAGACCACCTTTTCCTGTTAAATTGCTGTTAAATTGCGACATCAGGTTTCCAATTTCATCTTCCTAATCAAATCATGCACATGTAAATATTTAGGATATTTTTTAATTAATCTATTTTAATATTAATATTTATCTTTAACTCTGACAGATTTTGTTTAAAAAAATTGTTTAAAAACAATTAAATTTTTTTGAAACATTTCATATTGTAGACAGAAGCCATTCAAAAATACATGTGTTTTGCCAAAAATTTAGATAAATTATAGTGCAAAATAATTTAAAGCACAGTAAATAATTGAATATATCATTATACATATTGATTAAAAAAATAAAGAGTATTCTTGTAAAAAACGATAAAAAATTATTAAGTTTAAAATCGTTCTGTTTAAACGAACTAAATATTTGTGCAAATTTATAACTTTTCACTATAATTTTCACTCTCTTCAAATTTTAAAATTTTTCGTAGGAATACTTTCTGTTTAAATGGAAAAATAACTTAAATTGTCAAAATTCTGCAACAAAATTAATCGAATTGTATATAAAGATAGAAATAGAAAGAAGTATTAACTCCCGGATCATTTACCAAGTTTGCAGTTCATTTGTTAATTAATGAAATCTCCTTATAAATTAAAAATTATAAGTGAAAAAAACTATCGGAAAAAAATATTTTAAAGAATTTTAAAATAAGGCTAAAAAATTTATCAAACTGTAATTTTACTATCCCACTTTGCCTTGAAATTTATTGGAATCAATCTACGGTTGAACTCTACATATGAAAAATCTCGTTAATATCGCTATGAACAATTTAGGTATACTTTTCCATGCATTCAATGTAATATTAACAACTGATTATTCTCATCCTATCATTAGAAATACTTTGACTATATGAAAAAGTTTCTCCTCATACTCTTGGTGAAGTTTTAGCACAAATTT
The DNA here is from genome assembly GCA_035582935.1 of Ormyrus thymus. Classification (NCBI taxonomy): domain Eukaryota; kingdom Metazoa; phylum Arthropoda; class Insecta; order Hymenoptera; family Ormyridae; genus Ormyrus; species Ormyrus thymus. The sequence goes on from JAWWEM010000001.1 coordinate 1,975,497, forward strand.
TTCGAGCTTCGTTAAATGTTTTTTCATATTCATAATTTCCATTTCATGACTTTCGTTTTGCTTTCTGGATGCTGCATGCATTTTGACTAGATCATCCTTTAAATATTTGTACTGATCAACGAATGAAGAGTCTGATTGTTTTGCCTGTTAGATAAGCATAAAATAAATGTCTATTATAATTTATATTCTATTCTTAGTTCAAATTATGATTTAAATGCATCATATCATAAAAACATTGTTTTATTTTTGCATAATTATTACTTCTTGATTTTTTTTCTCTATTAAATCCTGGAATTCCTTTAATTTTTGATTTAACAAATCAATTTCTTCAGTTTTTTCAATTAATTCATGCTCTTTTTGATGCACTAATTCATCTTTAATTTTTAATTCGCGTTCTTTTTCTTGTAAACGATTTTCAAAATCTAGTTTGATACTCTGAATTTCGTGCTCTAAATTTGTATCGGATATCTTTCTGTCAGGCAGTTCCTAAAAGATAATTGTTTAACTACATTATTTTATAAACTTTTGAAATATTTATTTTTAATATCTTTATAAAAATTTCGTATAAATTATTGATTTTATTTTAAATTGAATAGCGTATTTAATAAATTACTTATTCACCTTTTGCTGATTATATTCTTGTAATTGCTTTTCTACAGTTGCAATTTTGTTATTCAACGTCTGATTTTCAACGCGCGCCTTCTGTAATTGACGCTTCATTTTGTTGAACTGTTCGGTCATTGAGAGTTTGTATTTATCAATTATACGTTGGTGGCTTTTCTCAAGCATCTCTTTTATTTCCAAAAGCTCTTTTAATCTAAATTAAAAAGTCACTTTATTTCTCCTGTTTCGCAATGAGAAAAGCCTTATCTATTTTCTTAAAATGTTACCTTTTTTTCAAGCTCTCAATTTCGGCCAAAAGCTGCTTAATTCGTGCGTGCATGTGTGGGATATCATCTGCCATGGATAATTTCCGATAGTACGCAACTTTTTGTTTTAACTTGTCATTTTGGGTTTCCAGGTCCTCAATGATCGAACCGAGTATCTCGATGCGTTCTTTGTATTTGAGAAGAATAGCTCTGGCATTCCTTAAAAGTTTGAGCTAATTTCAATTGCTTGATTAAATCTTTTAGAGGCTTTGACCTTCGCAAAGTATTTTTTTTTCTTAATTATAAAAATTTTAGATATTTATTTTAATAAGGAATAAAACTTGTTATTTTCTTTAAAGTTTCCTGCAAACGAACCAAACGGTTCAGTAAAGAAGTCAAGAAACCTGTTGTTCTCCGGTAATTCGCAAAAGTTAACGGTCGGCGAGAGCTGGGGTTCAGTTGTGATGTGAGAACTGCGGTCGGGGCTTAACGGCATGCTGTACGTTGGAATTTTAGATCTTCGATTCTGCTGGTCCCTTCGAAGGCTTTTTGACCTTGGCTTTTGAAAGCTTCGCTTCTGCCCGCCAGCACTGGTTTCTGTCAGCTCATTGCAGGAGGAACTTGTCGGCTGTTATCGGATCAAGCAAACAAGTACAGATTTCACAACGTTTCATCATTGAATTTCTGAAGTTGTTCAAGTCAATGTCTTTTAAATATTAATTACAAATAAAGAAAAATAATCAACTGTTCCATAATCTGTTAATTCGAAGCTGAAACTGATAATTGAATAAGAACATAAAGTAAAGCATAAATAAACGTTAACTTATTCCTTAAGGTTGTGTTTATAAAAAGCAACCTAGAACTTTTGAAAAGCAAATGTTAGAAAAGTAAAAAATGAATCGATTGCAAGTACCACGGTACGATGAGACTTGGCTATAGGAATGAGTTTGCCAGTTTCGGGGGGTTTACTGAAAGGGCTATTTAGATAACCCTTTTTCAACTGCTTGTAGAGTTCAAAGAGGTAATCATTTCGGAGGTTGCGTTGGTCATCTGCATGATTCAGACGCTCAAGCCAGGCTCGGCAGAGTCGTGATTCTTTGGAAACCGGTAGTTTTAGTAAATATGGCTTTATATTAGACAAGATATCTTCAAAGCGTTCATCAAGCCCCTGCTCTTCTGATTCATTTCTTCTCGACATCTTATCGCCTGCCTCCTCCCGCTACTTCTCGTTTGCTGTTTTTTATTTTAATCGACTTTTAGATGACATCGGTGGGCAATTTTCCTTTGACATTTCGTCTTTATATAATTATTCTGCTCAAATATTTGGGATTAATGTTTTTTTAATTTCCATGTGTATAATTTTCATGTGATATACATATATATGTCGTATTTTTATCTTTCGCGGAATAAAAACGCAGATCTTCATTTTTTTTTAAAACTATATATTTTACATACGACAGAAACAATGATTTTCTAACACATTTAGTTAATAATGTATTTTTAAAAATATTTAGTCATAAAAAAATAATCTAACTCCTACTATTTAATTTGATTTGACTTTCTGCTGTTCGTTTCAATTTTGTCAATTTTTCTTTCATCGGTTGGACATTCGTTCCGATCCACTCGTCTAACATTGCTGAGAAGAAGACGATTTCCATTTGTACTCGCATGTAATTTTCTAGCGATGATAATTCCAATAACATACTAAAAATAAATCGTTTCACTTAAAAATATTATTTAAAAATTGTGCACAATATAATGTACATGCACGTACTCTGTAAATGCTGGAACAAGACTTTCAAGTTGCATTGGATTTGTATAATTATTTCGAACCTGCCATGGATTCATCCAAGTCAATATTCTATGAAAATAAGTGTTACATAGTAAATATGCGTCATTATATCATCATTTTATCGATATAAATTTATTAATTAATAAATTTTATTTATACTTACTGTTCACTATTTACAAGTCCATGGAATTTTGTTTTATAATTTAGAAACCATTCCACACCTACTGCGATTTGCCAACCTGGGTATTGCAAGTTGCTAGGAATGGGAATTGGTCTTGGTTGAGGTGTTAAATATAAAGGATGATCTATATATCCTAAACTTTTTGCAACTTGATTGTGGGTTTGCTCAGTGTAGCCGTGAAGCCAAACTTTTAAACAAATTGCTAAAGAAGGTAGTCCTGTTGGTAAAAGCTCACACATAGTTGCAAAATGATCATACCTAGTCATACAAATTTTATTTCTCACAAACTATACAATTGACTATTAAATTAATTTTACTAAAAAGAATTACACTCACCTGGACCAACCTGTAAAAACAGTCCCTCTGAATTCATTAACTTTGCTTACATGTGTACCAAGTTCTTCAAGCCATCGCTCGTGATTGCTTATATGATGTCGAATTGTAGGAATGTGCTGGCAAGAACCAGTAGCGCCTTTAAACGCTGTTGCAGTCCATATATTAGGAAATATTGAACTATATTTATCCCACAAATCTATAAAACAAACAATTTTTTATTAGATATGAAAATTACATTGCAAAAATACATGCAATATTTCATAGTTTTACCAGGTGGTAAAGCAAAATTCTCTCTAGCATTGTAATGCCATATCATTGGTTCAACATATTTACCAATATAATGTTCTGTAAATTTAAAGCAAAGATTAATATTTTTATAAAATATTGTTAAGTATGAATAAATGAAAGTTACCATTTAAAATTTGCAAATCTATCGACCTTAACATGTCATCCCAAATTATTATCTTAAGATATGGGTAAGTTTCTTTAACAAATTGTGCCACAGCAAGTACATGTTCAAGAAATAAAGAAGCTTTGCCGTATTTACTTAAGTTTGCACGTTTACTACAAACAGAGCAGAGACCTAAATGCCAAACTTCATCTGCACCAATGTGCAAATACTGAATATCTGGATGAAATGTAACTATTTGCCTTATTAATGACTTTACTAAAGGTTGAGATCCTGGATTAGAAGGACACATAGAACTTGGAAAAGAAGCAACTTCTCTCAAGTTTCTCCACTCATCATGTTTTAAAACAAACTGAAATTAAGATAGAAATTTATTTTATCTGCAAAGATATTGATTAAATAAATATCTTACTTCCATGTGTCCAAAAGTTTGAATCAACGGCATAACAGCTAGCCCGGATTCTCCTGCCATTTGTAAGATTTGGCGAGCTTCTTGTGCAGTATATCCACTTGAAATACTGTTAGGTCCATTACTACCAATTGGTGCAAGCTCTCTAGTATAAGGAAATGTATCTTCCCATTCCAATAATAATCCAGTGGCTCCCCAAGCCCTTAATAGAGGAAATAACTAAAAAAATAATTAGTTTTGATGATTAATATAAATTATCTAGATTTGACAGTTTTAGATCTAAGCTTAACTTTATACGTATAATTTTAATACTTATATTGTAGCCATGTTTATAATTATTCATTAATATATGAATTCACAGTTTATTCATTACATTAGTTATCAAATTAAGATTTTAAACAGAAACAGACAATCACAGTGGATTAGTTTGTAATAAAAATATATTTTAAACACACGTTACATTTATGAAATAGTTAAAATGCGTATTTTTAACATTCACGCGCGCTTTGTAATAAATTTTAGCCCAAAACAGACCTTTTCAAAATAGCTGACCCTAGGAGGAGCTCCTTTGAGGTCTATGTGAACTAACCTGCAATAAAATATTACATTTTCAAATCATGACAATTTCTAAGTTTGGACAATAATATGCCGCAAAAATAGCTTTGAAATCCTTTGTTTACCTATGCGAGCCAGACGTCAGTGCATCCATTTTTACTGTTTACTGTTTCAATGCACTTTGTGAGTCAAATTCAAGGCTGTACTTGTGCAGCGACTGGCGTAGTTGCGTGGTAATTTTAAATCTCGTTGTTTTATTCTAGTTTTCATGAAGTAATAATAAAGTAATTTTAAAAAATTTTTTAAATTCCCATATACAAAAATAAACTGACTTTATAATACTAATAATAATTTTTATTCTGTGTTCTGTCCGCTTTATTTAATCAAAATATGGAATATAATAAGAAATAAACACTATTACTAGGTAAGTACTTAACTTTTATTTTATGCACGGGATAATAAAAAAATTTTAAAAATCATAGTCTCAAATATTTTCAAAATTTATGAATAATTTCTGCTAAACGTCAAATTTAGCCTAAAAGTAATATTATAACAGTTATTTTTGTTTAAAACTTTCACTTACTTCATAAATCTCAAGACCGTAGTTTATCAAGTTTAAAATCTACAAAGCGCTTTAATCCGGGTCCATCTTAATTTTCCAATCTTACATTTCCTGTCAAAAACGGTTAAAAGTATACTTTAACAAAAGTTTTCCAAGCAAATATCTATTGACGGAACGTATGAAATGCATTAAATATTGATAAAGTAAATTAAAAAACTTCATCAAAATTAAAGTGCAGAATATTTATAAATTATAGAAAGAAAAAATAATTTTTCCCTTTGAGTCTACGGTATTGAATTAAATTAAAAATATCCATCGGTAATTAATTTATCGGTAATTAATTTATGAAAGAGTTATAAATAAGCTTCTATGTTGTATATTAAAATTATTATGTACTATTTTTCTGATTTCTCGTTAAATGTAATTAAAAACTTTTATAAATCTAATATAAATATATTAATTACTATTAATGGATTTTGTAAAAAGTGATTGGAAAAATAGTTTAAGGTGTCATAGTTGATGAAACACAATTTATTTAAATATAGGTATATTTTTTATTTTCGCACGTTCTCTTGTCAGCCTTATACAAAATATTACCAGAGTGGCGTAGTTTTCTTTCACCCGCTTTAACGATTATGTTCCCTCTTAAACGCATCAATTCATTTGAGGGGTTTGTTCATATTACAGTTAACGCTTTTTTGTGAACACAGTAAATAAATAAACGCACATCGATATTTCACGCTTGAATACATATATTTGTATTATTTCGCGACACAGAAAGAGTATATAAATGAAGAATATCATTTCGGAATTCTGCTTTAGGATAAACGAAAGAAACGTTGAATTTTGTTATATTTTTAGTTTTGACATCTATTTTTACACACGTGAATTTTAAAACAGCAGAATTAATTGACTATAAAAAAATTATATAAGTTCTTAAAACTAGTCATAGTTCAACGTCTTATCGAGTCTAAAAGACAAAAAAGATTAATCGTTTCTTTCTTTATTTTTTTCATTTAATGTGACAATAAAAAAAGATAAAAATATTAAAGAAAGAAACAAGTAGGATCAACGCTTTTAAAATTAAATCATTATCTCACACTGTGATTCAGAAAAAATTTGCTGGTTTGCAAATTTTCAACTTAAACTAAAAAATAATCTACTTTATCAACATAATCTATTATGTAGCAAGTCTTTGTCAATAAATCGCTCACTATTGCGCACGTAGTCAAATAGTTAAACATGATCGTATAAAATAATTACAGACTTCTTCTCTTTTCCTGAGAATTTGTCAGCAGTTCTTGAAATTCAGTAATTTGCGCCTGAAAAAAAAACTATTTCTCACGACGATTGGCCAACTTAATTACTAAGTTATTTGAAAGTGGAATCGTAGTAGTTTAATAATAATCACATCTTCAGACTTTTCACATACTTTTACTATTTCGACCGTATTCTAGGATTTGTTTATGGTAAAATAGTAAATACCTGAAATGAGAAAAACCCAATGAACAAATTCATTGTATTAAAATACTTTCTTTGCTAAAAAGACATAAAAAGTCAATTGATTCATTCTTACCCTTCGCTATTCAAAACATCTTTTAATCTAGCTCTTGTAATAAGATGATCGTCACACTTAAACCACTGATCTCGTTGCTGCCGAATAAAAGCCGTGTAATGACCAGTTTCTAACGATCCTTCGTGATTTATAACAGCAAACAGTGAATATCTGTAATAAGAAAAAAAAAATATTTTTAATTTCAAGGAATGCATACTACAGTAAAAATGTTTATTTATTTTTTTCACCCTGACATACCTATTATCGCTAAAAGTAGTTATGTCATCACCGTTTTTGAGGAAGCCAGTGGGCGAACTGTTATTGTTGCCATTTCTGCGGTGGGACATGAAAGGCGTCATGTCAAGCTGCTCCGGAAACGAGATGAATGTCGATATTTTCTTGTCTTGAATGCTCGAGTGCTCAAAACGCTTAAGATGAAAGCTCGCGACGATCGGCAGCTGCTTCATTGTCAGTTGTTTCGTACTTTCCTGATAGGTTTGGCAGTTGTTGCATTTGATTTTGGCCGAGGAGCCGAGATGCTCGGCACGAGTAAAACGCTCTAAACAGTCGAGAAGAGAAGTAGGAGCTGCTGACCCATCGCCCGACGAAACTGCTGCCGGGCCCAAGTCAAGCGAAATATCCCAGAATGGATCGATCGTTGTTGATACGCCGCTGAAAGAACAAACAGTTTTTCATTACAATGCTCGCTCTTTTCGAATTGCTTTCAGTGTCGAATAAGAGGACACTCACTTGCACGCTTGACACACGACGTCGCTCTGCAAACCTCCGGTGAAAATCTGATCGATAATGCAATTGCAATGATGCGGATTGTCTTTGACGAGGAGCGGCGCAACTTGAGAATATTGCTCGCAGTGCCTGTGCAGGACGTCCAGGGTGGCGATAAAGAACTCGTGGGCGTCCTGCTGCTCGTATCCGGCAAGGTGACGGGCGTGCGTCCAGATCAGGTGCAGCAGCTTGTGGAGGATCAGAGGTGCCTTATTGCCCGAGTAAAATTCCTGGAAGAGGCTCGACACCTCGCAGACGAGGCAGCGGTTCGGCTGGGGGCAGTGGTGTCGATCGGCGAGAAAGTAGTCGCGCAGCAAAGGTGTGTGGATCAGAGCTTGGACGATGCAATTCATGAAACACGTGCTACCAAGGTTTATCAAGCCTCGCAGACCTGTTTGAAAAAAGGGGCCGGATAATTATTGACCTAAGCTTTGGGAATTCATTCTATAAGTATAATGAGGCGAGAGAGAGAGAGAGAGAGATGCGGAGGAGTGGGAGCTAGAGACAGCTGGGAGCGGGTCGATAAAGCTCGCACGGATTCGTCCAATAGACGGGGAATCAATAATTGTTGCTGAATGACAAGAGGAAGACGCTCACCCACGGTGGAGTTCTCCACGACTCTCCTCCGGCGTGGATTCTTTCTCAGCAGCTCGACCTCGTAGAGCGAGGGCTCCCACGCTCTGTAGAACTCGCCGAGGCTTAGGGACCGGGCCGTCTCGCTCCATTGTGACTTCGCGACGGTTAGAAGCTCGCGGTCGTATACGTAGTCGCCGCATTGGAAGCAGAGGATGTTGCCGTAGCAGAGGTCGACGGCTGCGGGAATATTATTATTTTTTTTTATTTTTACATTAAAAAAATCATTTTCGTTTCTCGAGGCCGACGGGACGCGCCTTTCATTCACGATAATACTTACCGAGGAAATGCTTTTTCGTTTTGGCATGTTCCTGGATGTGGCCCTTCGTGTAGCAGCCGAAAAATATACAGTGCAGGCAGGAGTGAAGTCGATCCTTGTAGGTCTTGCAAGTGTGGCACAGGCAGCTCACGGCCTGGAAAGAAATTATTGACAATTTTTCTGGGAGCCTGAAACCTCGGGCGGTAAACAAATTCGAGATTAAATGGACTTTGCTGATAATAGTGCCGCAGAGAGCTATAAAGCGTATATGGGCACCGGATTTTGCGTTGCACTTTCAGGTGGCGAGGCTTTTGACAAACGGGATCGAGGTCATAAATTCGAGATACCGTTAGAGCGAGAGTAGCCGCGAGAAAGGACCATATCAGCTTGATTGACGAAAAGTTCCAATTTTCCGCACGCGGCGATGTATGCTTGCCCGCGAACCGAATGACGTGTATCTTTTGCTAATCGTTGTTTGCAAGAAAAGTCGATACTGTCCGTTTATCGGAAATACATTTCTTTCGAAGCTGCACACGGCTGATTGACCTATTTAAAGAAAAAAAAAAAAAGATTGCCAAATATTTTCTGCAAGTCCGCCGCAATTTTTCCGTACTGTTTGGCGTTTCATGTATTGTATTTTCTTAAGCGACAGATACGACGTTCGGAAGTTCGAATATTTATTTTAAGAAGCCGTGTCGGACACCTGCCAAAAATCTGGAAATACGTAAGTTGCGGTCGACGAAAAGCTCATCTTTTTGATGGGTCCATTCGACATTGGAAATCTATACATTATTGTAGTTTTTTGTTAATAAAAAGATAAAAGATAAATGACTGCTGAAACCTAAAGATATCTTTCTTGATAGAAAATAGCAATAATTCGGCAATAATGACAGGATAGGCTTAATACATATTAGATTAAATCGTTTTGTGATGCAATAAAATTCTATTACAGGAAACATCTGAGCCCCAGTAAAAGTCCACCAGATTTACGAGGCCTTTAAAATTTTAAACTAATTGTATAAAAAATATCTAGCGGAAAAGAATTCTCCATTCACGTGTCATTAAACGAGAAAAAAATAATTATTTCGTAATCTTATTTGTTAAGCGCGGCGTTAAAAGAGCTAGGAACTTTAAACAAAAATAAAACATAAGTTTTTGCTTGAAAAAAAAATCGCGCAATGTAATTTGCAGATAGAGTTATCCGAGGCCGTTACAAAAAGTAGTCCTTTAAATCGCTGGGAAAAAAGAAGGATCGCGCTGCCCGTATCCTCTCACTGCAACCTAACATCAAAGAGCCAGACAATGCAAAATCGTGTTCTCGTATCTGGGATATAAACTCACCTTCCTGATGCGTGCCTCATTGGACGTGCTCGTGACGAAAAACGAATGTATCACTTTGTAGGGCTGTATGCCCTTGGCTGCCTTGAAGTTATTCAAGTGAATGCAGCCATGGTCACTCATTTCACAGGATAAATAAAAACTGTTTCTCGGCCGCGTACCAGAGGTTGACGCCAACACACAACGCACTTACGGGCCACGACTGGAAGGAGACCGAGGAGCTTGAATCCTTACTTAACCTCCGCGCGCGGCTTTCCTGATGGAGGCAAAACGCTCGACGGCGTCCCCAGGCCGTCCGGACATGGACACTTGTACGCGCGATCAACAAAAAATAGCTCCCGAGGAGAGACACACCGAGGAACCGAGGGTACAACTCTCCTTACACACGCGCTGCTGAGTGTCAGAGAGTGCGACAAGGACAGCCAGACACTAACCCTTCAATGGCTTGGCAAGGTTAGGTTAGAACACGCCGTGGTCCGTGGTAAGCTTAAGCTAGATCTCTCTCTCTCTCCGATACCCAGGGATGCTGTGCTTCTCGTCTCGTCCCTGCTACGCTGCCCAGCTGCTTTTCTCAGCGTACACCCTGCTCTATCGATTGCTTATCACTTTTCCTTTTGTTATCGGGAGGCTGATGCAAATTTTCTCAGTTCGAAGCGCGGCAGCGCCCGGGGAAGAGGGCTACGCCTGACGGTCACTGACAGACTGTAAATATAGGCACGTACACGCATGTGTGCACTCCGCGCAGGTGTTGTTCTGTCAAAATATGCTTCTCAACATTGCATAAAGCGCCCGACTGGGTACAAGCCGCGAACATGCGCACTCTCTCGAGCGCGTGATCTCGAATTATCTCCTTTGCAGAAGCACCGCCTTTCTCACGTTTTCACGAGTCGCAATCCCCTCGAAAATTCACAAAATGCACGCACAACGAAGAACGATCGAGAAAACAGTCGAGCGGAAAAGAGAAAGTTTCGCTATCTCGTCTTGAAGTAAATTTTTACACTCCCGCCTTGATATCTCGAGTGTTAAGACGCGAGAAAATTAATTAGTATTTAAAGACTGGTACGGTCGCTCGCAGTGGCAAACAGTTCGTATGGCGACTCTTTTTCGATTGTCGAAGCTACCGGTCATGACTATTCGCTAAATGAGCCGGCAGGCTGGATGGAGAGTGCTTTCTCTCTTTCTCTTACGCTGCAGCTGCCTCTTTCCTAATGCAGAAGAGGGGGGAGAACCCAGCCGGCTACGACATCTCTCGGTTAAGGTTAGGTCCGTGCAACTGCACGCAGGGTGCATGTGCTTTTATCAAACTTTTATCGCTAATTTTTTTCAAACGGACTCTTTTAATAAGGTATATTGATTTTACTTTGTATTTTTATTCAATTAATGTGACCAATAAAAAAGCGATTATCTGTAGTCGATAAAGTAGAAAGTAAAAATTACGCTAATTCTTTTTTAATTTTTTGTATTTTTTATTTTTTTTTAATAAATATTTAAAAAAATGTTTATATAATTTTCGATAAATTAGTGTTGCTTTTAACACAAAATAAACTATTTATCTATTTTTTATCATCGGAATGAGATTTTACTTTTATAAATACTTACTGTGTGGCGTTAGTGTCATATAAACAATGAGTACTTTACAGTGGCTGTTTTGTACTTTAATTACTAAAGCCAATAATAAACGAATTAAAAAAAAAAGAGTACTTTATAGGTGCATAATAAAAAAAGTAAAATTTTTTATAAAACATTATCATAGCCAATTGTTGTTCATTAAAGCAATATTAATTGACGTTATTTTATTTCCTTAATTACATTAATAACAGTGAAAATTATTCTTTAAATCCTGCAAAAATTTGTTTAAAAAAAAATGTTTGTTGGACTTTCTAATCTTATTGAAAAATTTTTGTAAAAATCTCTCGTAAATGTGCACACGTTAACTCGTGTTAACTTTGTAGTTGACCTTACCGATCGTTTTCTTCAAGTTCTGAAATGCTAGTATTTTGTTATCGCGGAAAATTCTGTGTAAAATAATAATGTTTTAAAAATTTTCAATGATACGTTATGACTATTTTTATAAGGCAATTATTTTTACGCAAAATCTTGTTAAAACGATTTCTCGAGGTAATTAAGTGTAGAATTAAAAATTCTAATTTTCCACAATGCAAAAAAGTTGATCAATAAAATTTTAACTCGACTTTTTAAACCAATATCTTTATTAGGTTCGCTCGCTATTGAGTAATAACTTTAACTTCTGTTGCGCTTCTGAAAGAAATGTTAAAAATAGTTTGCATAATCGGTCTTTTAGATTTGCATGCGAATATCGTTATCGTAAAATTGTTACTTAGCTATGGAAATATAAGTCGCTGTGCAGAGTTAATTAATATTCTGTGATTCATTTATACCTTCCTAATCAACATTATGACATTGGCAATCGAATACGTGATAATTGATGATAACAATCGCAGTAGAAACTTGAGGAGAACCGACAAAAGACAAAGAGAAGAGATGGATAGAGAGGGAAAGGGGAGGAGAGAGAGAGAGAGAGACAGGTTACAAAATTTCTGCAGACGAAATGTGCGCAAAATTAGTCTCTCCATCACGAACGATGAAGTCACCCGCCGTGAATGTACCTGAATACTGTTTTTATCTTCCACTATTCAGTTTCTTGCACTTTTAATATATGCGCTCGTACTCGGTTTTTGTTAGTTTTCTTCTGTAATATACATTTAATGATTATGCGTTTAATTATTAATTGAACTTTGCTTTTCCTAATAGATATGCAATATTTTAATTAATTATTTAAATGTTCATTATACATAACAAAAATATATTTGCAAGGAGAAATGCACGAAATGGAACACATTTTAGACTTTTCATATATAAATAACTTTAATCATCTACGCTCCAATTCTATTTAAGCTTTCTGTGAAATGTAAAATAAATATGAGATCAATTCGTATCATCGTGAAGTCGAACATCAGTAATCTAATGATTAGCGTAGGCTAAAAGGTCACAGTTATCTTTACAGCGTTTATATATATATATATATATATTGTTCGTCAATTTATACGATTCGGAAATATCAATAGCTTAATTTAGTTTAATAAGTAATAATGTTTATTTTGGCTACTTAAAAGACAAATGCTTGAAATTACTGCACGAAATCAATTGAACGTTTGCGCGTACAGATGAAAAAAGTATTATATTAGTGCATTAATTCTAGTCTATGCCAAAATGAGTACACGAAGAAATTATAAGTTAATTTAAATTTAAATAGCTGAAAGGGACTGCGACTCTTATAAAATTATTCAAACACAAAAAGACGTACCATAATAAATAAGTGTATATACCCTATAATTGCGTGACCCTCGACTATTCTTCTGATTCCCTGAAGACTTTTGTGCTTTTATTCTGTAGCGTGTTTTTTATAGAGTAAATTATTTACTTGGAATTATTTAATGTGAAAAAGGCAGACAAAAATTGTTCCTGATAATTTTTTATCAAAGAGGTCAGGCCATATTTTCTTTTCGAAGTAATTGTTGACTTGCACATTCAGAGCAACAGTTGAATCGCATTGATGGGCAATAAAAACGGAGCACCGTATAAATCTCTAAATTGAATTGCGAAACGAGAGCCCAATGAATTTAATTCGACGAACGAATTTTATTAAACTTTAAAGGTGCAAAAATGGAATTCTTCGAATATATCGGCCGTTTTGCGAGTTAACAATTGTAGACTGTAACAATAAAATAAAAAATAAACGAATAATAATAAAAATAACGAATTCTTTTACTTTCAAAGAATAAAGCAAACTCACTTTCAATCATTTGCAACGCATCAAATTGAAAAAACTATGTTTTTTCACCAGCAGGCAGAAAACATTCTTCTAAATTACCGCTAATGTACGTAGGACAAAATGGGATAAATATAAAATAGATCATTACCAGGATACATCTTCAAGACTTTCTTGTATTTAAATGATAATCATAAGCAAAACCTATATAATACATTGGCTTTTCAGCGCCTCATTGGAATCATCGTAAAATTTCATAATCGCAACTTATTATCTCTGCAAAGGCGTTCCATAAACAGCTTATTATGGAACACTCATCGCTGAAGAAGTATATACTCTTGGTAGTTACTTCTCGAGAAAAGGTAATTATGTTAACAAATCAAAACTTTTTCCATCGAGGTCGCTTGCACGTAATAATTTCGCGAAAAAATAGAACAGTGGCATTTGATTGGCAGTGGATTAATGAAAGGAGCGATCAGAGTAAGAAAAAAATGTCTTTGAATTGAAACTAATTTTGTTATTTCTATAAAGTGCATTCCACCATATAAATATAAATATTTTTGTAACAAAAACTTATTGCACGCACATTTATTCAAGTTAGCAATAAAATTCAGCAAAACTTTTTGGAGGACAAAAATTGAAATTATTGAAGTCAATTAGAAAAGGCAAACAAATAATTTTCTAATCAAACAGCTTGTTTTGCCTTCATTTAGTCTAATGAAGGTATCTTTGTTTTATATTTTACTCACATCAGTTCAAGAATTTTTATTGTTGAAATTATAGAAGCAGGTGTGTTAAGATAAAACACAAATGAATTGAAAGTTAAAATTCTTTTTATTATTAGATGTTCTCTATATATCAATGTTTATCAAGCTAACTACTTTATTTTACGAACGTTTCTGCCTATATAAGATAATGAAATTTTTTTATAAACAAGTTTCTTAATGAACAAAACAATTTTCCCGGTGATAATTCTTGAAAAACCTGTAAATTTACTAAATTAGAAATTGTGGCAAACTCATGACTTACCCTTACACTTATTATCTGCAAACTTCCCAATTAAATTAAATTAAATTAAATTTCAGACCCTGCAAATTAGAATGAGAGAAGCCAAGGGTCTCGAGCGGGAGAGAAAGAGAGAGAGAGAGCATGTAAGCGCGCGAAACTGGGACATCGCTAAGCTAAGTAGCTCCGGCTATTGTGCGCACACTCCGTGAAGACGACATAATCGAGAGAAAATTTTCTTGCGCGACGAGCTCTTGTGCACAAATACTTTCGGCTTATTGTCGATGACGATGTGGGCACTCTTGTTTGTTATAGTCGCCGCGCGATGCGCTCACTTTAATTGACCACACACGGGAAATGGGTAATTAAGGGTTGCATTCGTTGCTTTTGCTCTTTTTCCTTCTTTTTCTTTGCCTTGCGGTTGTAATGCAATTAACGGTTGCGTGTTAAAATTTTCAAAAATATTTTGGTTCATATAATAATTTCTTATAAATTTCTTTCCGAGATATGTTGGATAAAACTAATGTAGGAAGTGCAATACTTCTGCTAATTATGATAGTATTCATTTCCTGATTACACTTTTTAAAATACTAACTAGCTTTGTGTCTGCACTAAACTTTATTTTTTATTGCAATACTAGGTTTCAGTCTTAGATGCAACATTTAGATCAAAATCCACTTCCTAGAAGTTACATATTCTTCTTTTAAGTGGGTTTATCTCGAATTGATGTAACATACATTATTTTGTTCAACTGTGTTGGTTAAAGCATTTTTTCATCGGAATTGTATTCATTATTTTTGTTGAATAAAACTACTAGAAAAACATGTTTCAGTGACGTAACTTGGGTGAAGCTCTTGAAAAAAATTAATTTGAATTAACGTTTTTGTGCGCGATAAAAGTAAAAACGTTTCCGCATAAGGAACTGCCGAGAAAAAAATGACGTACATTCAAAATGAGAATATACGTTAGTAATCAAATCCGGCATTAAATCAGTTGTTTCAGAGCGTCAGTTATCATTGCACTGATAAATTTATTAAAAAAACGAAAACTAGAAATTCAAGATTAGGAGTAACCATTATTAAAGATTTTTTTGGACCACTTTTAGGCAAGGCTTTGTAGAGTTATTTAATGAAAGCCAAATGTTCTTTAAGGTATTAAGATTTATTCGTTAGCGGAAGGAAAAGAAAGTTATAAGAAAAGGGAAAGTATTACAGTGAGCATTGAAAATGTTTATATTAACGAAAAACGAATGGAAGTTAAAACAATGATGATTTAAGAGCAATAAATGCATAAAATTGTAAATGGATAATCAGACAATAGGTAGACTCATTGATTTTTATTATAGAACATAAATATTTTTAAGAGGGCATTAAATTATTTCTACAAGAAATCGAGAAATTGCAAGTAGGACGCGGAAACAATCTATTTTGTTGATTGTATTATTTATATTCCTCGATTTGTATGTTGTTAATGTTCTGCTCGAACTATATATCTTATCTATGAACAATTAGTTTTTTGGAGGTGAAAATGAAACATTCACATTAATTAGCTTATAAGTAAAAAATTACTATTTTTTTAAATAACTGTACATCTATATAATTATATATTGTTCTGTGCATGGTATCGTTGTATATAATTTTAACGAAAATCGATGCAATAATGGTACTTTAGATCAATTTGTAAAATGATTTAGTATTGAATTCATTGACATTTGCCTAATAGAATAAATACTGCAAATGTGAATCGTGAATACATTCGACTCGAGGTGCATGCTGGTGCATTTTTTAAGTTAGAAATCGATCGTAAAATTCTGTTTTCACTTTTTTTTATCTTAAAAAATTTGCAATTCTCTCCGTGTTTCTTCTGCATTGTATAATTTCAATGCTATCATATTTTATGTAATTTGATGGAAACAAGTTCTTAAAAAAAGCACATAACTCCTGCCGCAGACATTTACTGTTGAGATTTTATCAGCGCACATAACTCGTTTAGATAGAAAAATCTTCCGGTGTTACAAGGATGAGTAACACGTTAATTATCGAATTCGCGATCTCCATTTAAAAAAAAAACATTATAATTAAAATGTATTTTTAGCTTTGCCGAAGGCGGGTTAAAGAAAACAACAAGAGTTCGTTAAACTTAAAGTACTGTATTTTTGTATATTTTTTTTTATACATTTCTATTGGCGATTATAATAAATATCTTATACTTAAAATAAGACTTTCACTCCGATACTTCACGTCCTCTCGTCGGCAGTTGCTTCTTAAAAGTGCAAAAAATGTATAATATACTTTCATTAAATTCTTGGCTACTTTCAGTGCGGGCGACGGACAGCCGTCGCCGGTAACTTTTTCAAATTCGATTATACAATGTGTTTATTTACTTGACGAGATCGACACGCTAATGCTTCTCAATCTAATATCTTGGACCTCTCTGGCTTTCGGCGCTCGATTCCTTCGTTATCTTTACAAGCGATAAACTGCACCGGTA
>JAWWEM010000001.1:2017380-2039817 GCA_035582935.1 Ormyrus thymus
GGTGCCCGGGGATGCGGGAGGAGGATGATTAAGCCGGGAGCTGCGCGCCGCCCGAGGAGAGCCTCCGGGCTGGCGGGCTATTGTCTTGCGTAATTGGGATTCTCCTCTCTCGAAAATCTGGACTCGGTGGATTTCTAATCTGCGCCCGGTGGATTTATGGCGCTGCTCTACCGACGTACTGGATTGATTGTATCGCGACCGAGTGTAAGAGCGCGTCACTCCATTACGCTGCATGAATAATACACCCGAGTCCTGGATCTAAAATATATATTTCTCATCGCGTCCCACTGGAGACTCGAGCGAACGTAGCATTTAGCGCAAAGTGAATAAATGCGAATGTATTATTTACGGTGCGTATAACTTAGAAAAATGCATCGAAATGAAAAAAGTCTTACCTTGGAAGTAGCTCTTGGTGCGCAGGTAGCTGACGCTGAGCCTGAGAATGCTGAGCCTGTCGAGCTTGCTGAGGATGTTCTGCTCGAAGGGCAGGAGCGAGGCGAGGGTGTCGAGCTCGGCGTTGAGCCTCTCCCGGTGCCTCTTGCTCGGGTTCGACTTGGTCACCCCGTCCTTCTGCGGTGGCTTCAAGCTGCAACAAACAAACGCCAAGCGACGCGCATCAGCAAAAACCGCTCCACTCGGCGGTAATTAGCTTTGTTTTGCCCTCAAAGAGCGAAGGAGAGAGAGAGAGAGAGAGAGAGAGAGAGAGAGAGAGAGAAAGCAGGGCTTAATGGATTTTGTGTCATCTAATAATTAATAGAGTTCTCCGGGCGGCGAGCGCTCATTCATCACGCTTTCTAACCCCTAAGCATTTTAATTAAAGCCGGCACATTTTTACAGGCCGCGTTTTATGCCGCGCCTTTCCAGTCACATCTTCGCGAGTGTGTGCGCCTAAGCGTTTTCACTCCGCGACGCGGCTCTTTTAACCGCCCGAGTTTACTCGGTGGGCTCGCTTCGATCCTTCGCGAAAATCGCAATTATATGATTTATCGCTCGCGCGTGATTTACGACCGAGTCGTGTTGATTAATTTATAATGCGTAAAGGCGCCGCGAGATATTTGGTTGAAATGCTTTTGATATTGAGCTCGTTGCGTTACGCCGATATTTCTATTGAACAAAGTTGATTTAGATCACTCGTTCGAGGCGATAAAAAGCCAGGGGAACATTAACTCGGAGGAGCACGTCAGCATCGAGTTCGTACAGCGGCGGCGGCGATTCCCCACGAAGCATTAAAATTTCGTCGAGAGCATTCATTAATCCGTCCATAAATTCACTCTCCCCCGAGGTATATATAAATGGAAAAAAAGCCGGCCCGAGCCAATCAACTCGGCTCGCTTTCCCCCCTCGAGAAAGCCAAGCTACACCTCTTTGCCTCCGGCCGGTGAAAAACGCTCCGAGGGGGTCGCTCGGACGGGCCGCGTTCGGGGCTGTGGGTGTGTGTGCTTCTTTCCCTTCGTAATAAGACAATGAGCGATACCAAGCTCTCTCTCTCGCTCTCTCGCTCGGGCGGCGCGGTCGATTATTTCGTCCGTTGACAGGTTATATATAGTGCGGCATAAGGCGTATAATGGATCCGCGGGCCGGCTTTTCCGGAAGGAGGGACCGGCGGGGCGCAGGCCAGGTGATATCTCGATATACATCTATCTCGCTCGTGTGCGCGCAGGACGATCCCTATCGGCGCCGTCGAGCGTAAAGGCCTGCCGCCGCCGCCACCGCCAGCTCTCTCTGTGAATCATCGGGGACTGACGCGGCGAGAGAGAGAGAGAGAGAGAGAGAGAGAGGGACGGGCGTAGATCATGGACGGAGTGTGGGTTATTAGGATCTGGGAGGACTGCCGGACGGTTATCACCGACGGTGAGCCGGCGATCGATACGGGATACGGGGATGGGTAATCGCTGTATTTGCAGCCGAGTTCGATTTTTTCGGAGGCTTCGAGGACTGGAGCGATTTGCGGTTTCGAGCCGCGAGCTTGACCAGCGTTGGTTCGGAGCTTATTTACTTTGCAATTATTTAATCACTGCTCAGTTATAATCCCACCACTTTAATTTATCATAGACAATCGATCCAAAGTCCAGCCGGGCTCTTTAAAAAATGGCGAAATCCGTCCGGGTTCGCTCGAAGCTGATAACTTCATCCAGCGGGGCAGTCAGATACGAGAGAGAGCCGACGGGGGGGGGTGGATGATAGCGCCATTTTGTCGAGAGGCAGGGGAAGGCAAGGTCCCCCCGTGGCGCGTCGTTATAGCGATTACTCGGCGCGTATATATTCCGGCCTCGGCGGCGGCGAGCCTTCGAGGAAGGAAGGAAGAAGACGCGCCGCGGCGAGGAAGGAAAGCTCGGCCGCGGACGGCGCAGGCGCCGCCGCGGCCGCTCGATCTCTATAGCGCGGACCACTATGGATTTTCGACTCTCTCTACTCCCAAGATACCTCCTTCGAGACCTTCCCGCCACCTTCTCCAGCCGGGGCTCTCTCTCTCTCTCTCTCTCTCGGCGCCTTCCCTCGATCGCTGCGGTTCTTCGGGACTGGCGGACATTTTTTTCGCTTCGATCGTTCGCGGATATGTCGCGAATATTAGGCTTAATTTACTAAGGAAAGAACGTGCCTTCGTCTGCGCGCCCCTTGAGACTCTCGACGGTGGCTGTGTATTTTTAGCCCGGCGGAAGCTATCTGGCGAGCATCGAGCCCGCTATTAAAAGCCCTCGATCTACTTACAAATAAATGAAGCCCCCGCGAGGGCTTAAATAAACGCCTGACAATGCAAAAGGACGAGGGACAATTTTAATTGAAAACGAGTAGCGAGCAAGATGCGAATCTCCTCCCCGCACACGGAGGTGACTAATGAGGAGCCGCGCGGCCTTATATAAAACAGCTCCGGCCAGATAAAATTGGTAAATTAGGAAGGGACACTTCTTCGCGGAGGCAATTAATCTCGGCGGCGAGGAGCGGCGTGGGGAGGGGCGCGATATAATTAACGCGCTCGCGGATGTATATATGTATTCATGCGATCCGCTCCCGTTAGCCGTCAATCCGGAGGAGGCCGGCAAAGCGTTCCATCGCATCGTAATTGAATTGTACGGGCGCCTTGTCGAAGCGTACACCTCGTTTTCGACGGCGTCATGCGCCACATGTAGCGCGTAACGCATAATGGCGCCGCCGCCACCGCCTCGTCGATTTCCAGACGCGCGCGGCTCGTGGGAGAGTTTTTCCTCCGAGGATCCTTCTTTTTTTTTTTTTTTTTTTCAGGCCCGTTCGATATCGTTTCGCGCCTGGCGCACCGCTTTTACGAGCTGCGAATGACGGAGCTTTTTCATTCGTGAGGGTATAATCGTTGGCTGCTCGGAGCTCCGAGTGGTGTAAAAAGTGAGGATTCTCGGGTGATTCTCGAAGTGTTGCTCGGGAATGAAGATAGAGAAGCGTTTTTCAGAGTAATTTCGTTTTTGTGGCATTTTTCGTTTACTTAGATCATCGAACAGTCAAGTGGACTTATACTTCTCTTGGATAATTAGAAGAATAAAAATATTACATTTATTAGAATTGCAGAGTCGCGGACGGCGAATATTATTTATTTAACATTTTTCGTAAAAAATAAAACATACACTACGGGCACATTCGATAACAGTCACTACGAAAATTTGAGCACCCCGTGCGTAATAGTCAAGCATTAGAAGAAAAACTAGGAATCCCCTTCGATTCCCCGCATGTCCCGGCGAATTCCAGAAAATTTCACGAAATAATCGAAAGGCGGCAAAACGCAGCCGACATTGACTCTCTCCTTCTCTCTCTCTCTCCAACCCGCAGCGATCCGCACTCGAGAAGGGCCAGTCGAGTACAGCAGCAGCGACGGCGGCGGCAGGGGCACGAAATGACCGCTGCTAGCTCAGAATTAATGATACGTAATGTCGCTCTCGTTCGGGAATCGAGGCGGATGAAAAACCACTAATTCCAGTGTGCAGCGGCGACTGCAGGGGCCGCGTCAGATGGCCGCGCGGACGATCGGGCCGCCCCGTCGGAATAACACGTCCGGCCCTGAGGCCCAAAGCGCGCGCGCGCTCCGCAAGCTACGGGCCCGATGAGCTTTCGAATTAAAGTGAAATTAGGACGGGACGCCGCCGCTGGCGCAGCGCGTTTAAAAGCTCGTTAACGCCGCGCTCTTGCTCCCACGCCGCGCGTCCGCGTCGCGACTCCTCCGCCTCGCGCTCCGCTTTATTACCGGCGGCGCTCGGGGGAACGGCTTTCGGGCGAGCTTTTCCGCGGAAAGCGGAGGCGCGCGGGGGACGCGTGTGTTTTTATATCGAAGCGAGGCCGCGAGTGCCGAGGAACAAAGAAAATCGAATATGCTAATCCTCGCCCGGGCTGTGCGCGCCTCGCTCTCGGCGTCCCTATAGACGCGGAAAAAGAATATAATCGTTGCCGGTATGAGTTACTTGATGGTCGTTTCGACGAGAGTCGACCTTTTTCTTTTTCACGTTTCCTACTTTCGTCGGCGTTCCGTCGACTGCTTTGAATATTTAGTCGATGCTTGACAGAAAGCTTTTAGGGGACATTATTTATTCCGCAAAGAAGGTGAAATATTAGATTCCGGGTCCTTGATATGCCGTGCTCTCGTTTAAGAATATCAATTTTAAAAGGAAATTCTCCTGAGCGATTTGCAAAAATCCGCCTGGTACAGCGAAAGAGCAAAATAATAATTGTGTAATTAGCGGTTGGAAAAACTATCGACTGGCCAGGAGAAGCAGCGCCCCGCGGGTTAGTTATACCCACCTCTCTGGAAACTGTCAGGTAAAAGACAATCGATAATAGCCGATAATTACGCGTATGAGGAAGGCCATTAGCGGTCGATAAAAATTCGGCGCATTCCTCCCCCTCGGCAGGAGGAGGCAGATTATTATTGGCCGTTCTCGGGCCCGGCCGGCACTGAAATCTCAAAATCGCATCTCGCGATCTGGCAAAAGAGCGTCTCCTCTCTCTCTCTCTCTCTCCCTCTCTCTCTCTCTCGGACTCGTGGTGCTCGGACGGCGTGGAATCCGCGCAATTAACTGGGCATCGTCCCACGCCCGGCTTTGTTTACGGCTCGGCCGGCGACGTTACTTCTCGCGCATCCTATCGACCATCTCTTCGCTCACTCGCTCCCTCAGCAGCAGCAGCAGCAGCAGCCCGAGAGCTTAAGCTCTCCGCGCACCCGTTGCGTTTTTCTCCGCGTCCCGGAGAGAAACTGAACTAGTTCGCCGGGTATAAATCTGTCATCGGGGGGCATATTATCTGCGATCGGTTTTCGGCGCGCCTCGCGCACTAATGAATCGCGCCCGAGCGGTTTTAATTCCCGCTAAACGCGCGACAATTATAGATTCCGAAGGGGGGGCCGGAGGGGCGGGGAGGCTAATAGAAATGCAAGCGGGATGCTGCCTATAAATTCTCCGCTCGGCGGATTCGGAATTCCGAGAGAAAGAGAGATAAAGGAGCGGACCGGGCTAATCAGTCTTTGGAAACACGACGGAGAGAGCCGAGAACTCAGTCGAGGATGAATTAATGAGGCCGAGGGGGTCTGCGAGAGAGAGAGAGAGAGAGAGAGGAGGAAGATTTTGGGCCTCGTTTGCAGAATATCGCTCGCCGGATCCTTTTTTCAAAGACTTTTTTGACTTATGAATTTTTTTCGATGCGCTCCCTTGCAACGAGTTTATTTAGCAAAACGATATTGAGAAAGTCGAGGTTTGCTCTTTTTATGCTTTCGCGCATAAGCTTTGGTATATAAGTGTATTGCTTATTAGTGTTTATCATAAAAAATTTAGTCAATCGTTGAACAAACTCGCTCGATTACCTGCAAAGGGCACGCAGCATCAAACGAATTTATTCAAAACTGACAGATCTTGAAATCGCCTTGATTTATCATCGCCAATATACCCCGGCCGAACAAGCATCTCAAATTCCTTCCCCCAGTCCCGAAAAAAAGGACGGGAGCCCGGTGTCTGCTTTACGGGTTCATCGGGTGTAGCGCCGACAAGGCAGCAAATCAAAATCGAATTGAAATTCGAGGTGCGCGCTCGGCCTCGCTCGCAGATGTCGGCCCGAGATAGTCGCCCGAGCGCCCGCGGGGCCCCAATTAATTAGCCCGGTAATTAGAGCGGGAACACAGACTCGCTATGCAAATGCCCCCCCCCTAGGAATTGAGACGTCTAGGCCCGCGGACTCTATCAGCGGCGGCCGATCGGCCTGCGCGCCTTCGGTATGAGTCGGCTGTCGCGCAATTTGCCCTCCCGAGGCGTTGCGTAACCGCGCCGACTGCCCTTTGTCCGCCGAGCGAGTCGGGCGCGTTAATTGAAAGCGCGGCGCGAAATTGAAATGCAGCCGGGGCCCGGAACGAGCGCGCGCCCGGGCCGGTGATCGGCGATGATTCAGCCGCGAGATTTCCAGAGCCGGGCCCGGGGAGGAAATGGATGTCCCCGTTGGGTAATTTATTCCGGGGCCTCTCGGGAAGGAGAGACGTGTGCCCCGAGAGTCGTTTAGTCGATTTTGTTTTCTCTCGCGGAGGTGTGCGAGCGTTCGCGTGTGCGTCTGTGTGCGCGGATCGTGCAGCGGCCCCGGCTCGACACGAGACGCGCTCGCGCGGCTTGTAATGGGCCTTTGGCGCGGCTAACTGCTACCGAATCCGAGATACCGGGGCCCGGTGCGAACAAAACGACGAGGGCAAAGATAGCGACGAAAAAAGACACGCATTTATCGGTTCTCTGTCTCTCCCGCTCTCTCTCTCTCTCTTCCTCTTTCTCGCTCTCCTGCGACTCCCGCGCGGGTTTCGCTCGCTTCGGGACCCTGCCTAATGGGACAGACTGATAAACAAACAACGACTGGCAGATTTTTGAGTCACCCGAGATTTTCGATGCCTTATTACGGCCGGTGGAGGAGGTGGAATTTGTCTAGGTTTCGACTCATTGCTTAATTTGGAGCATTCCTTCTTCGTTTGTTCGCTTGATTATCATATTTTTACTTAAAAATTCCATTACACCGTGATTGAAGCGTTAATGATAAATTGGCAGTTTTTTATAGTTATTAATTTTTTTTAAACAATGTGTGACATAATATAATTGACCTGCAGTTTTTTGTATAAAACATTTTTCATTAAAAAATCGATAATCTTCAACTACCCGAAGCTGGAGGAGATGCCGAAGTTAAATGATAAATTGGCGCAATATAAAACATGACTGGCTCGCATTAAACGAGCAAATGGCGACAACGAAGCCGGGCATTCCGGGGTCCAGTTCTCGACGAAATTACGGGAGAAAAAGGCAGATTGCACATTTCTCGCATTGGGAGACGAAAGGAGAGGCAGAGAGAGAGAGAGAGAGAGAAAGAGAGAGAGAGAGAGAGAGAGAGTCCGAAGGAGGCGGAGGAGGAGGCGGAGGAGTGTCGGGTCCCGGTGGAATTATCTTAGGGGCCCGTCTCTCCTTACGGGCGCGGAGCAATTATCCTAATGGATGCAAAGTCGCACCCCGAGCCTCGAGATGGTAATGAATCGATAGCGGCGCATACCAGGAGCTTGTATATCCCGAACCTCCTTAACTTGTTGAGTCCGACTGCAGGCCAGCAGCAGCAGCGAATGAGAGAGGGAGAGAGAGAGAGAGAGGACAGGACTGCTTTCGCTAAGGCCGGACACACGCCGATCGATATTGAACCGAGGCAGTCGCTGCACTGCTCCGCTGCAGACGATCAATCGAGCAGGACCGCAGGAAACCAGCCGACCAGCGCACAGTCGCGGACGATTCTTTTTGCAGGAATTCGTAGATAAAGAGCAGAGGCTCCGGGCTCTCGACGAGGCTCCCGCTCTGCTTTTTCTTGCCTTTCTTGCCTCGCCTCGGGGTTAATGAAAGCCGAAGGGGGGGAGCTAATGCCGAGGTGTAATGTATAATAGAGCCCGTTATTACGGAAAATGGAATTTCGCTCGCAACTTGTTGAGAGTCGCTAAACTTTTCCGAAGCCTGACGTGTAAATTGGAAGATTTTTCTTTCCTGACCGATCGCAAGAAATTGCTGCGAATACCGCCTGCGAGAGGGAGAGAGAGAGAGGGGGAGAGAATGTATATTTATTGCGTGTATGGAGTCGTGTGTAAAGATAATGATTTAAGTGTACTGGGAATTTCTATCTTGCGATGCTCATATTTACTTGTACGGGTATAAAGGTGGACTATAGATTGACTGGCGTGTGTAATGGCAAATTATCTGCGACTACACGCGATATATTGTACAAGCTCGCCGTGTTTATAAATTTATGATCAAGATCGTCCACTCGAAGCACAACCATTTAGTACAGCCACTGTATTTAGACACTCGGATTAACAATGCATAATCCACGAATCTTAATTCAAGCAAATCACTTTGAAATCCAAAGGAGCACAACGGCCTGTCCAACGACCCGATAAAAAGGCAGACTCCCCCAGGCCCTCTTCCCGCCCGTCTCCGGGATTCCGCTCGCGAGGCTGCCTCGCCCGTCGACGCGTTGTTTTCGACTGGCCTTACATCGCCGCGTAAAACTAGCCAAAGCCAAGGCCCTGCCGGGCAGCGGCGCGTGCATTGATTGAAACGTGAACCAGTAAAAGGGTGCAACCCAATCCGCTAGAGAGAAATGCATTTTGTCTGCATGTGTCGCGCGGCACTCTTTACGTAGTCGAGAGGACGCGCGCGGAGAGACCCCCCGACCGCCTCCTCCTCCTCCTCCTCCGCTCGCCTCCTTGCCGGTCGATTCTGCGCAATTGTAGCTCGGCGGGGAGATTTTTGGCCAGCTATTTGTCTCCTTTAGCCGGGCAAAGCGGGGAAAAACCTGCCGGCGGAATCGGGTTTCGCTCCGTTCCAGTGGCCGATTTCGATAGAGCAGCCCGGGCAGTTGTTTTCTTAAGTAGGGAGCGCGCTGCTTTGGGCTACGACAGTCGATTCTCGTCGATTCGATTTCATCGGCGTGATTGCCTCTCGCTGGGCTTGGAACCTGTTGGGCTCCCCTGAATTTCGTATTTCGCCTCGCGAGCCTCCTTTCGGAGCGCTGTTTTGACACTCTCGCTAATTTTAATTGCTGCTCCTCGTGCTTCGCACTCGTTTTAATGCTCGAGCGTCTTTGTCAGCTTGAATAAATAATGCGTTACATTATACTCTTGAGAAAATTCGAGTGAGCGGCTTAGTTTGAAGGCGCCGTACATCTGTAAAACGAGGCAAGTGATTTAGTAATTTCGAGAAGCTAAACGTGTCTGCGGGATCGTGTAATCTGCGCCAGTGGCCACTCGTGAGCATGCGCACTCAATCGTGAAATCGCTCGTTTAGAACGAATTTAGGCTACATCACCGTACGGGTCTTATCTCGCAATCCAAGCCTGCCGCATTCACCGAAAATCATTACTCATTTATGGAATAAGCCCGCGAGGAGGCCTCGCTTCGAGAATTCAAAGCGAACGGCTCCCGGAATTCACGCTTTTCGAACGAAGGAACAAAGACAGCCCAGACATCTTACCACGTGGCTCGGTATCGGTTTCAGCGATCATTAATCGAGCAGGTTATCTAGTGCAATTCTCTACTAGATTATTTTACAGTGTTATTTTACAACGCCTCTACTAACTAACAGTATCGCGAGCCCGAGCCGTCTCCCTCCTCCGCGCCTGAAATCCCATACTCCCGGACAGCTCCGCTCGGCTCGGCCGAGGAAGACCGCGTTCCGATGCGGAAAGAGTCCCATCTAGCCTCCGGCCCCGGGGGCTTTAGGGAAAGCCGAGTCTTAATTTCCTGGTAATCGCTTTGCGCGGACAAGGAACATTTGCGGGTCTTCGGCGCGGCTGCTTAGCGTCGGCGCAGCATATATAGAAAAGCGGCTCGCCGGACGGCCGCTGGTGCTGCTGCTGCTGCTGCTGCTGCTGAGCCTCGCGGACAATATATACGCTCGGATAATCGCAGCTGTAGAGCTGCTGCCGAGGCGGCGGAGAAAAAAAGCGAGCCGTTAGCGGCTACGATCTATTGGATTATTCCCGAAGCCGAAGCCGCGGTTAGGAGGCATCGGTAGCCAAGTTTGTTGGATTCGGGATCATAGTAATCTCGTTTGCCAGCCCTCCTCTCGATCAGCCTATCGTAGGTGGGACAGGGCTGGGTAAACCACGCCCTGATCATTCCAGTCGTCTGCCGGAAGGACGCGGCCGCGAGGGCGCCGATTTTCCCCGGAAAAATCGCGAAAAAAAAGCCGTCCTCCCGCACTTTCGGCGCCACCTCGGCGCTCTCGCTCGGGCAGCGAAAGGCAGTGCCGGGCTGTCCCCCCGAGGCAGCGCGCCGTCGAAAGCCGCGTCCTGGTGCCCTCGGCCGAGGGCCCTCGGGCCGCGGAAAAGCGGGTCCCGAGTCGGCGGGCAGAAGCGAAGCCTGGACAGAGTGGCTCGGCGCCTGGAGGTCGCGGCGACAGGTGTGAGGTTGCGACGAAAGCTCGCAAGTTCGCTTGCCGGCTTGGTTTTGTTCGGAGACCTGGCTTTGGACACCCCTTGCCGGGTTATACGATCATGATCTCATTAGTGTGCACTCTCCTCTAGGGTGGCTTATGTGCCCTAGCCGCAATCCTAGCCGAGGCAAAGAGCCGCGACAAAGCCGGCCTGATAAAACCCGGCTTTCGTGCGGGATTTTAGCCCGAGCGCGGATTGAACGAGACCTCGAATTTCCGTCGGCGGCTCGACGCAGACGAGGCAGAGAGACGGCCGATCCGACGAGCTCGAGCCGCGCTTTAAGGCCAGGCGGAGGAGATAAAACGTACTTAGCGGCCGAGGAGCGCCGACGCCGCCGCGGCGCCGCCACAAGCCGGAGGAGTCGCGCGACTGGCGCAGCGACCGACGAGTTCCTAACCCTTCTGTGCTTTTAGGATTTCTGCCTTTCTACCCGTTAAGGGGAATGAGGCGCCAAGCGACCGTCGCCGTTGGCAATATTTAGCAGAGATTTGCCTCTTCGAATTACGGGGGTAAGAGCTCTGTCGCGGGCTTTGGCGAGCCGGGGAGTTTCGAGGCGTCTGAGCAGAAATTTTTGGCGAAATTTCGAAAAACGTTTTCGCGGGTGGATCAAGTTCTCTCTTCGATAGTTCAAACTGACCGTTTGAAGGCCGTTAATACCAGACCGTGAAATTGTTCGATCCCCTTTAAGAATCCGAGCGGCGCTCTACTGGAAAGCTCAAGTATTTCAAAAAACTACGCACCGCCGCAAGATCTACGACTCTATGAAATCAATTTAATTTACAGCCGCCAAACAAACCTGTAAAACCGCACGACGAGTATCTTTGTTGTCGACGCCACTTAAGTCTCAATTTCCACCAATTTCTCAAGCTTACTTAATTAGACCGAAATTCCTATTACCCTGCCGAGCAATTACTCCTAGAGGCTGAATCTAATTGAGTGCCGTTCGAACCTCGTCATCGACAGCAGTTCAGAGCCAATTCCAGCCCGAGTGCCTCTCAAACCCGAGGCTCCTCAGCAGCGGCGGCCGAGAGAGCAGAAGATACCCGCCGCTTGTTTCCTTGACGCAGTAAAAGCCAACGAGGCTTGGCGACCGCTCGGCGTCGCTCTCGTGGCAGTATACACACAGGGGCGTATCCAATCTATTTGCCGGTGCGCGCCGTAACTCCGCGAAAAGCCGACCATTAGGTCGCGGGTTATGACTTGTTTTGCGCTTTATCGGAGTCCCTCTCCCCCCGCCCCGTCGAGGGGCGGAGGTAAAAAAGCGGGCCGCAGGCGCCTCCATCCGGCAATAAAAGCCCGCGAGCGCTTTTCCGCGA
Organism: Ormyrus thymus; assembly: GCA_035582935.1. Taxonomy (NCBI): domain Eukaryota; kingdom Metazoa; phylum Arthropoda; class Insecta; order Hymenoptera; family Ormyridae; genus Ormyrus; species Ormyrus thymus. The sequence continues at coordinate 2,029,140 of JAWWEM010000001.1, forward strand.
AGGGGGCCCTAAGGCCGTGGGAAATTCGGGGGGGAGCGTCCTCGGCCGCCGCTGGACCGCACTAAAAAGCAAAATAGCTCCGACGTCTGTGCCCCGAGGCCCTGGCCAATTCCTCCTTTCCTCTCGCCAGCGTCTTTTTCTGCGTCTCCGCTGGCTTTTGTTCGCTGGCTGCGGCCGCTGCCGAGGCTCCTTCCGAGGAGCGACGAAGCGCCGGACGCCGGCGATCGGGGCCCGCGTCTGTCACGAACGGGAACCTCGCGATTTCCGATCGCGCCGGGAAGAGCCCGGTTTTTCGAGGCGCTCGCGATGGTCTCCGCTCATTTTTCTGCGGACGAAGCGCCCGGAAGTCGGTCGTATCCCGCCGCTTGCGGAGGCGCATAAACGAGTTTTTGACCGATTTCGAGGCGGAGGGCCTCGTTTATGGCTTGATCATCTGTGAAGAGTCGGTATAAATGGTTTTTAGGAAAAAATGCTTCGTTCGTTAATAGGAACGATCTTTTTACTAGATGAGCAGTCTGCGGCCGATTAAATCTTTTACTGGTTTTAAAACGCTTCGGAGTTTATTAAACTGATAGCCATCTGATCTCTAACGAAACTAAAAAGATTCACTTGGAACGGTGTATTTTATTGATCAAAATGAATTTCTTTTTAATAATTCAACGATAATAAATTTTATGGGATTACCCGGAGTACTGACGTAAATACGAAATTCTTGAGCCGTAATGTGAATCTTCACATTAAAAAGGAATTTAAATCATATTTCCCGAGAATAATCGTTATAATTGCCCGCGCTGCGGAATCTTTAAAATTAAAACCGCGCGTATTTACTTGTTTATTTAAGCCACTTTCATGGCAAATTAATACCTGAACATAAATTTTCTACCTTGACGAGGATGTAGAAAGTTATTAATATTCATTAATTAGGAACTTGAGTACGTATCTGTTGTAATGAGCGCTGCTTGTAAATCCAACGAGCTGCCTATATATTTTTAATAATTTTAGTGGTTTATAATAAGCCGACATTAATTAGCTGCAAAAATTTTCATCTTTTTAATTAGCGTAATCAGCCTCCTTTTACCTATACAAAGCAGGAGCAACACACTTTTTTGGCATCGAGAAACGTACTTTTTCCTTCAATAAAAAAATATAATTACCCCTAAAAACTAACGCTCCACACTTTTTGCAATCGTTCAAAAACAATTTAATTACAGGCAGACAGACGGAAACGTTCTCATCTCCGGCAAAAACGCATTCTACACCTTCTCAGCGCTCAATCATGTTTTTCGCGCCGCGCGCAACGTAAACAGACTCTCTCGGATGACGCTGATCTATTTAACAAGAGACGTCAGACTCCCCCGAGCGGCGTTTTTCTCCGGCCCGCGGAGACGCTCGAAACCCGACACCGTCCGATCGCCGACGTCGGGAGCCGATAAAGCTCCCGTGATTTTTAATGCGAGCCGACTTTTCGGGCCGAGAGGGCCCTCTCCTTTTTTCAACAGCACATCTCGCGCGAGAAAGGCGGAGCCGCGCTCGCCGATCCGGAACTGCACATACACACTGCCGCGCCGGCGGGCAATTACGCACCGGGGCGGAGAGGCTTCTTGACCCCCGGGGCACGGATATTATCCGGGGCCAAAAAGCGGCCGGCGCAAGCCCGCGCGCAGCGAGAAATTCAGCTCGGAGCCGCTCGCGCTCGCTCGCCGGCCCGTGGCGGCGATTATTTGCTCAGCTTTTCCCGGAACTTTAGCGCCGCGGACCGACGTAAAAAGGACCCGAGAACTCTGACACGGCGCGCGAGCCAATTTCGAGCGCCGCGCCGCTTTTTCTAGGCTCTCCCTCTCTCTCTCTCTCTCGCCCGGCTCCTCGACGAGCTATTAAGCAGGTATTTCTGCGTTTCGGTGAGTGCCGCGCCGGCTTTTGCGCGAGCGGAGAATCGGCCGAGGTGATTCTCGGCCAGAAAATTAACGAGAGAGAACCCTGACGATTGAGTCGTTATTTCTTAACAAACAGTTGGAGGCAGCTGGTCCCGGTGACTTCTTACAAAAGTATTTCAGACTTTTTAAAAATCATTATTTCTTTAACGTTAAAGACTTTTGACTCTTTTCATTCCCCAAAAAAAAAACTATTCGAATAAAACAGCAACAAAAAAGCCGAAACGAACCGAAACAATGAAATAAAGTAAGTCGTATAAAGTAAGACACTGAAAGGCAGTCGGAGAAGAAGAAGAGCATCGGTTTCTCGGGCGAGGCAGCTCTCGGCTATCATATCCCGTACTTTTCAATTTGGCTTCGCTGCAGCGGCTCTCCAAAAAGACCGGCAGAAAAAGGGCAGCAGCAGCAGCAGGCGGACTGTATAGCTGCTCTCCTCTCGGCGAAGGATAAGAGCGAAGGAAACGAAGAGAGAAAGAGAGGCGTCGGTAGCTCGGAGCCGAGGCCTTAATGGGGTTGTGCCCTCTCGCTAAGCTGCGTATAATTAAAAAGGGAAAATGATCCGGGCCGAATCGGCATTATCGATCGTGATTTCACGCCTCCGGGCCTCATCCGGGCCCCGACAGGTGAGTCTCCCGAATCCGGCTCTCGCAGGCCGCGGTCGCCGCCTCCGCCGCCGAGGCTCCGCGCGACGCCGAATTACCGCGGGATCGACGACGATTCTCGAGGATGAAATTGACGAGGGAGCTCGCGGTTATTGCGCGAGAGCGCCGGGCAGCCTGCCAAGCCAATCGCGCGGGCAATTTTAACTTTTGCCGTGCCGCGCGCATTTCGAAGGACGCGCATATATCTCGGCCCGACTTATTAACGGTCTATCTGTGTCTTTTTAAAGTCTTGGCGAAGCCGCTTCGCCTTGCTTCCGCCGGCTGGAACTTTAGTTTTTAATGGCTTTTTTATTACTGTAATCTCGGGCAGAAGCTAATGCTTCATTGTATGTGAAAACGATCGCATTTAAATTTCGCGGCCTAAATTTGCCACACGGCAATAATTATCGAATTTATGTTAAATACTATATTCTATACAATAACACGCAGCTGCTCTGCCAAGCTACTCGTAACAAGTAAACGCAATAAAGTAAATATTCCCTTGTATCACCGTCGACAAAAACAAAAACCTTCTCCCCCCCGCCGCCCCAATCATCCGAGGCTCGTAAAACCCCCCCAGAGCAACCCGGGGCAATTTTTTATAACGAGGATATTCCCGCCAATAAAATCCACCCTCGCTCCCCCGGCAGGTGTGTGTGTGTGTGCTTCCCGGTGCAGCTCGGCTGCTCGGAGAGCCATAAATAGCCGAGAACTCCGCGGCGCAGAACTACGAGGAGTAATAGGAAGAAGAAGAGAGCCGCTGGAAGAAAAAAGCTCGAATACACATAAATCACGGGAAGGGCTCGCGATATATAGGCTCTGGGAGGGGTGGGAGGAGGGAAAATAGGGGTCGCCCATAGACCTTGATACGGGGTGTACTGGCGGCGCTCGGTATCAGCCGGTGCCTAGCCCGAGTACCAGTCGGTGCTACGCAACCGGACATAACCGGCGAACGTCGCGATCTCGCGTACCAGTCGGCCACCGAGACTGTATACCTTTTCGGGGTACACCTGTGTCTCTCTCTCTCTCTCTCTCTCTCTCCCTCTCTCCCTCCTTCGCCGAGGCCGATCGATCAAGACTGTCGCCGGGCTCATTGGGCATGGAGCGGCGCCGGAACGGAGGAGTTTTTCGCTGGTTTTCGGCGACGCTCGCGCGATTAAAAACGCTCTCGTTCGATCAACACGCCCGGGTCGAGCTTCGGGCGGAATTCACTTGGCCGGCTCTCGGTCTGAATAAATCTAGCCGAGGAACAGCTTAATTTTTTTTTTATCGCGAACACGTATACGGGTAGGCAGGCTTATTAATGCTTGGAACGAGGTTAATTGCTCTTAATTATTCGCGGCACAATAGCAGAGAGAGAGAGAGAGAGAGAGCAGCAGCAGCAGCTCCGCAAGTTCGCTCGTGTAACCGAAAGCTTCCGCGCGGCGCGGCGGTGGAAAATCCGAGCACGCGGACTTGGCGAATGATTACATTATGCAAGTCCGCATTAATGGGATCCGCGCTTGGGGCTCGTAATGGCCGGCATGCATCAAACGCGCTTACGTGCGGTTAATTACCCCGACGCTGTGATTCGGGCTCTCTCTCTCTCTCTCTCTTTGGACGCTATTAATATTGCGCTCGTCTTTTTTAGAGGAGAGAGAGAGAGGGAGAGAGAGAAAGAACGGAGAAGGCAGGTACGGAGGAGGCGGCGTTCGCGGGGGATATTAGACTTATTAGGCAGCAGGGCGATATTTACGAGGCTCGCTCGCTAATTTCATTTGGCGGGTGCGCCGACGCCGATTCCCCCGGGTCCACTCTCCTCTGTCTTTTCCCTCGTTCGCCCCGTTTCTCGCTAATGAGAATGAGGGGCAGCTGCTAGGAGGCACCGCGCCCAGTTACGAGCTGCCACCTTCGAAAACTCAAAACCACCAGGGCTCTGTGTGCGCCTCTGCCGGGCTTTGAGAAAAATGGGACGCCCCTCTCTCTTGCCTTCTCGCTCCGAGTATTGATCACCCTTTTCTGCCTGCTTTTTTAATTAGCATAAATGCGTTCTTGATTGTGAATGTCGCTGTATTTTTAATTTAGTGCCCTTCACTTTTTATAAGCGCCGCCTAGTACAGTGAATGGGGAATTTCAGTTTTAGGTTGGTTCGGCCTGAAGTTCAGAGACTAAGGTGTAAAGCACACCGTTCCTCGCCGCTTTGTCGAAACGAGGCAAGTCTTTTTAAGAATTAAATTAAAAGAACTTTATTATCTCTTTAATGCTCTAAAACCTCCACGACGTTCAGCTTACGGAATAGGTTTCTCCAATTTAATTTACTCGTATTCAGCTGTTTTATCTAACCAGGAGAGTATCACTTATTTGGGTCACGGATTTCGTTCCAACTTTGGGATATGTTTTCTAATGTTAAAATGCGAAGGAAGTCGCGTGCGTTCGGCCTAACGCTCGATTATTCAAAAGTTATGAGCTCTTTTAGCGAAAAGCTAAGAAAAATCGAATTTTGCCCCGGCATTTGAAAGGTGAGATCAAATCCTATCGATTAAAAATGAAGACATCCGAAAATCTTCATTTGTTCAAAAGTTATGGTTCAACAAAAAATGACCATTAAAGTAGCATGCAAAAAAATTTTAGCTTCTTTTATTACAAATTTTTATTTGACTATAATTGTTGTACAAATAAAGATTTTTGGATGCCTTTCTTTTTAATCGACAGTATTTGATTTCACCTTTCAAATGCTGAGAGTTACAATATTCTACAATTAACAGTTGAAAAGTTACATTCGATTGAACAAAAGTCGATTTTTATCAGCTTTTCGGTAAAAGAGCTCATAAATTTTGAAAAATCGAGCGTTACTTACTTTAACACTAGAAAACATATCCCAAAGTTCGAACAAAATCCGTGACCCAAAAAAGTGATACCCTCCTAGCAAGTAACTAAACTTAACAACCCCGCCGCTTTTAAATGCTCCGCATACACGTAGGAACGAGCGCCTTTCACATAACCGAGCGAAACTTATCAGCAAATCTAACTCTTATGACCCAAATCACATAACATAATAAGGAAAGCTCTCGGCGCACGTAGCCCCGGGAAAAAGTCCCCCGACGCGTCTCTCCGATCGTCGCGGACGCAGCGAAACAGCAGAAAAACAGCAAGAAATTAGTCGAACGCTCGGAAGCGAAAGCCGTCCTCGGGCGAGAGAGCGCTCGAAAATTCGCAGGCCTCGGAGCGGTCTCCGCCGCGGCGCACAAAGGCGTGTCCTTGCTTTTTCCTCGATCCGGCGCAGGACTGCTACATCCTCGGCGGCTGGCTCGAGTATCGCTTCGGAGTCGGTCGGGTGTCGGGTTGCCCCGGCCCGTTTTATATAGATTCGATTGGGAGTGCGCGCGTCGCGGGCAGACGTGTAATCTCGCTCCGCTGCTAGCCACTGGGCGGGGTAATGACAGACTCGGGCGCCCACGCCGGGGATCGATCGCGAAATTCGCGCGCCGCCGTTCGCCGCCGCCGCGATTCGGGATATGCAAATCCCGGGAAATGACGGGGAGAGAGAGAGAGAGAGAGAGAGATGCGGCGAAACCGGGCCCGCCCCGCCGGCCGAGGGAGAGCGTAATAGCGCAGGCTTTTTGTTAAGCGCGGGGCCCCCCCATTACTCTGCCCCTCCTGGCGAGGGAATCGAGAACTTGTCGAATATTCGGCCTCAATTAGACGATATAACTTGCCCGATCCGCGAATTAAATTCTTACTCGGATGCGGGGATATAACCAGCCTTCGGGATGCTTATGCCGAGGCGGCTATCATTAAGCGCGAGCTAAACATTCCGCTGGGAGAAACGCGCGGCTCGCCGAATATTCCGATGCGGCCGTTTCTCCGGGTAAATAGAGCCATTTTTTACGAGGGGGGGGAATACGGTGGTTAGAAAGTTATATTGCTGGAACAAGTTGTTTTAGGCCGGCCGAGGAAAGCCACCGCCGGGTCTGATTTATTTATTTAGAAAATGTGCCGATTTTCAAAAGTACATGCTATTAGGAGCGATGCGAGCGTGGAGTTAAAAAGTATTGACTTTCATTACGCTGAAAAAATAAGCAGTTTAATTTTCTAGCCTGCAATTTCCTCAAGTAATGTGCTTTTGTAATTTTATAATGGAAGCAATTCGCCGCGGCGACAATCATTGTTTTTGCGCTCCCGCCGGCAATAATTCCCGACTTTGAAAGAGGCAAGATATCGATTCAATTGCATGTGCTTCAGTTTGAAAATTGTCGCTGGCTCTGCCGGTTGCGCGAGCCTCCCCGTCACTCATTACTGAAACAACCGAGCCGAGGTATAAAATTTATCTCTAATTAAACAGACGTAACTCCTCGGACGGGGGCAAAATTGAACCCATGCAGATTTATCATTTTCACAAGAAGTCCCGTTAACGCAACGAGAACACAATAGACTCGGCTTTTTGCGTGCGCGTAAAAGCAGTTATTTGAAGCGAGTTAGGAGCGTATAGGCCTAAGGCCACCTATCAATTGAAGACGTCGCCTTTTTTACGATATTGCAAACTTCTTTTTTTCCTCCCCCCAAACAGCGCGGCTCCGTTGACAAATAAAATAACGACGCTCGGAAGAGCCCCGCGAGTATTTTAATAACGTAAACTGACGAGAGGCTTAGTTTTATAAATTATCGCGAGCTTTTTATCATCAGCGCTGTCCGGGCGAGAAAAAGCTTAATATCGATTAAAACGATCCCCGGAGGTGTTCTTCTCGCAGTCAAAGGAGGAAGAAAAAGAGGAGGTGGGGGGGGGGGGACAGTCGGTCGGTATATCAAAAGAGAAAAGCAAATAGAAGCGGAAAGTATGAGTATCATCTCGGTGTAAACGATCGGCACCCGGCCGAAGTGTGTAGGTATAAGAATATGAGATAGTCGCTGCGGAGCCGCAGCTTTTTTCGCGGCGACCAGCTCTCGGATCTTAGCGCATAAACACGTACGCGCGCGAGTAAAAAGTGCGCGCGAGCGAAGCGGCTTCGCGCCTCGCTCCGAGCCATCGGGCGGACTTTATGCTGATTATATACGTACGCGAGGGGCAACGGGATATGATTTATTGCTATTAGATATTAAATATTTTCTGGTTTAACGAAGCGCGCGGGCATCAATCTCTATTAAATCTGAGATATTGTGATGGGAGTGATTAGAAATTGATGTCCCCCGCGAGCCGGTAGAATTTTCCAAGTGGAGAAACGCGCTCGTTTGCGAATCCTCTTGTACTCGCCAAGAGAATATCCGAGAACTGTAAAATCCTCGATAAGGATTTACCGCATCCTCTGCCGCACGTTTGACGCATCGACAATCGACGCGGTCAAGACTCCTCGGCAGGCAAAGCTCCCAAGTCGAGAGCTAAATCCATTAGGAGCGACACTTGCTCGTGCATCGGGGGGCCTCACGCCCGGGAAGAAATCGCGCCGGACAAGTGCGCTCCTCGGCCGGACAATTACGATCGGCCTCGAAATTAATTTCCAGAGGAAGAAAAGCCGCGCGCGCGCGGGTCCAACCTACTCCTTAATAGCCTATTCGATACGGGCCGATATCGGCGATAATTGGATATCGGGCGCGATGAGGCGTCAAGTCGTCGCGCAGGGCGTGGCCGCCTCGCGAGAGTTACGGTGCGCGCGCGCAAGGACGCCCCCTTGTGCGGAGGAGAGATTTTCTCCCCGAGAGAGAGAGAGAGAGAAAGAGAGAGCTTTAATTGTGCTCCGAGAGCTTTTTTTCAATTAACGCGGCCCGCGAGTCGAGACTTTTTTTTTCGTCGGGGATCGATGCAGCTCTCTCTCTTTCTCGCTTTGTTCCGGGTGGCTTTGGGGTTACGAGAGAGAGAGAGTTGCGGCTTTTATCGATCGAGAAGCACTTTTATTAGATCGAGCGAGGTTTTGCAAATGCGTTTTCTGCGATCGTGGAAGAGTCGGTATAGACATTTTACAAGTTAGCCGCAGTTCAAGACCTATAAGAAGCTAATAGACTTACACGACAGTAGAGTAAACATTACTTAAACCCTCGTTGAAACTTTCCCGAGCATTATCTTCTTATTACCTACTTTTTTCTCTACTTTGCGATAATCGACTCGAGAGACGGTCGACCGCGGGCTGTTTAAACGTAAAAAAAACAACGCGTCGGACGAAAGCTCCCCCCGCCCCGCGAGCGGCACCTGCCGACGCACACCCATTCCCGAGGAATTCGTCACGGCCCGAGGAGAGAGACCGGCAATAAGGGTGGTTTCCGCGCGAATAAAAGCGGGGCAATGGAGCGCATCCGACAGAAGCAGCGGCGGCAGCCGGTCCAGATCTCAGGCGCGGGAACGCGGCGAACGAGGGAAGGAGCAGCAGCGGCAGATAACCTGCAGTATAATCAGCTCTCCTTCTCTCTCTCTCTCTCTCGCTCTCTCTCTCTCTCCCCGTCCGCTAGTAATAACAGTAATCCCTCTCCTCTCGGAGCTGCGGCAGCTCGGCAATTTGGCTGGGCGCTCTCGAAAAGTCGAAATTATAGAAGCTGCCGTCATTAACCCCCCCGACTCCTCTTGTCATAGACTCTCTCTCTCGCTCTCTCTCCCGAGAGAGAGAGAGAGAGAGAGAGAGACAGAGATAACAGCGCCGGACGTCCGACTACTTTGCGCGCCGTTCCGCAAGAACAGCCCCGCCGCGCGCGGCTTAGCTCCCCCTCGAGCGAGATATCATCGCGCATTTATAATTGCGCTAGGAAAAACGGGGCTGGATTTTTTCCTTTTTTTTTTCTCTCCTTTCCTTTTTTCACAGCCCCGACGCGGCTGCCCGCCGGCTTCGGAACAACCCCCGCAAAGCCAGCGGCCGGATTATTGATTTAACAATCTCAAGGTTTCTCGCGAGCTCGGGTATTGTTTACCGACGTTTTTAGAGCGTCGACGTCGGAGAGCGGGGCTGCCTTTTTTTTCCCTTCTGAACGCCGACCGAGGGGCTTATCGGAGAGAGAAAGAGAGAGAGAGAGAGGGAGAGGGGCTTGTTAATGTACGTGGGAGTGCACACGTCGCTCTGCTTTACGGGCCTGATCTTTCATATTCGCGGAGTCGAGAGTTTGCAGCTCTGCCGTAATGCGCTAATCGCGGCCTTTACGGACGACGCGCGTTAGTAATCCTGTTTATATGGTAATCAATGTTTCACGAGTCCTTCGCGCTTCGGATAAAATGGCGATTTTCTTTTTCCCGAGCCTTCGGCGACCGAGAATTTCAACGACGTCACTTGGAATTTATACGCGGGATACTCCAGTTTTTGCGCCGGGTAATTAAAATCGCATTACGGCAGATGCAAACTCTCGAGTTTTAGCTCGGGCTCAGCGGATCCTCTGCCTGCGTACGCATAGGGAAGAAGCGCGCGCGAGTCAAGCTCCGAAGGAAAGCCTTGCACATTCACGAAGAGCCACTGCAGTTCTCGGATTATTCGAAACTTATATAATCTGCTTTGTTTCCCGGCTCTCATCGCACTTGAACTCATAAAGGCGAAGGATTCTTACACTAAACAGTAGGAACTTTTACACTGTATACGAGAGAAAGCTTGATCTGTTTCCCTTCACCAAGTTTGCTCGCGAAAAACCTTTGGCCCTCGCTAGAAATCCCGGCTCCGATCGCCAAAGCCGCGAAAACGAGCTCCCGAGAACTCCGCGCGGAAAGCTGCCCGGCAAAGCTCACAGATCAAGCTCCCCTCGGGCCTGTCCGGTTTTCGGTCGCGCACCTCTTGCCGTTGCGCCTGCGCCTCTTGGTGGCGTAGACGGTGCCGAGCTGGCTCATGGCCACGGGGTTGTTGGGGCTGGCCACGACGGCCGCCGGCGCCGAGGTCGGCGTCATCGTCTGCTGCTGCTCACTGTGCTGGAGCTGCGCGAGGGCCTGGGGATAGCATGGCTGCTGCTGCTGCTCCGCGAAGCCCACCAGGCCGCCGCCGGCGCCGAGGACCCCCAGCCCCGCGGCTCCTCTCTCCAGCGCGTACACGGCTAACGCAGCCGCCCCCCGAAGTCCCGCCACTTATCCATCAAGGACGCCCTGCCGACGACGAAACTGGCCTCTCTCGCCTTCCTCCTCCCGTTCCCAGTCGGCAATGCGAGCGCGGCACACTCCTCGCGTCAGACACCACT
>JAWWEM010000001.1:2048403-2066756 GCA_035582935.1 Ormyrus thymus
TTTAAATTTAATTTTCAAATTCGTCATGTTACGTCAAATTCAATAACAAATTGCGTTATAACATGACGATTAATTGTTGCTAAAAAAGTTTAATTAACAATAACAAAATAAGTGACGTTCAAGTATCTTAAGCAGCGCTTAAAAGAATAAAAAGCCAAACTGTTTCTAAAACCCCTTTCAAAATGCAGCGTCAGACTCGGCTGAAAATCGCCATTAACTTAAACAGACCATAAAACGAAAGCACGAATATTTTTACGGCGCGGAATAAAACCTTAATACTCGTCGCCTCGCGATAATCCACATCGCCGGATTGCAGCGCGCAATAATGAAATACTCCGCGCACGAAGGCGAACTTTGCCGGCGCAAAGAAGGGCCGCGGCGCAGGAAAAGTATATAAAAACCGGAGGAAAAAGCGAAGGAAAGTAAAGAAAAAAGGAAAAAACGGAGTCGCACACGTGCGCAGGCCGCACGGTTCTCGGACTGTCGCGGCTGCTGCTGGGCTGTTCTTTTGTCGCGGCGCGACGATGCTTATCTCCCTTCAGAAAACAGCTCTCGGAGCCCCCGCCGACGATAAGACCCGCGCGATAATTCGCGTATAAACGTATACGCCGAGCGGAGTTTTATCAAAGCCATCCGTCATCATTAGAGGCTCGCGGGGCTTTTCAGCTCCGCCGCAATTACTCACTTTCCTGGAAAACGAGCGCCATTACGTATGCTTAGCGAAAGTAATAGCCGCGCGCGGCGGCGGCCGCGGCGAAGAAATGGCATCTCCTTTTGGGCTCTCCTCTATTTTTGGAAAATCACAGAGAGAGAGGAGGGAGAGACGGGCTCGCGCGTGTAATGACTGGAGGCGAAGGAGGCTCGCACGCCACATCGCATGATACGTCTTTTCCTCCCGGTATGCGCCGCTGTAGCCTATTTAAGCGAGATCCGAATACATATCGAGCGCGGCTGCGGGGAGAGTCCAGGTCAAGCGACTATCTCGTCTTTCATTACCGCCTTTCCTGCCATTTTCTCATTAGGCTTCGCCGGGCGGGGAGTTTTCTTTCATTTTCGACCGGGCTGCTCTTTGATTAGAGTTCCTGCGCTGCGGGCGCAGGGCGCGAGAGCGAAAGTACTTTGGAGAGTTGCGGGGGCAATTGATTCGAGTGCCTGGTGGGGCTGATCTGCCTGTTTATTTGGAGATGTTTTACTCGGCATTTGAGAGATCAGCCATTGGCGGGCGGCTCATCGGCACTATCTGTAGTAGTGCATAAGTTGATGATAAATGCTTGGTAAGAAGGGAGTGCGAGTCGACATGTATTAACATGCAACACAACGTCTTTACACTGTACTTATATGCCGAGCGAAGAGGAGTGTTGTTACAATTTATTGAACAGAAAAAGCTATTCATATTTTGAATTTGATTAGTTCAATCGGCACTATTCTTTACTGAATTTGAGAAGAAAGTAAATGCTGCACCTGTACAGTTACACTTTTCAGAAATCGAAGCCGCACTTGAAATTGCAGAAGAGGAAAGAAACGAGCGATCACTGAACAAAAATCTGCGAGCCCGAAATGAATAAGTTCGAAATCGTCGAGCCGTCCGTAAAAAGTAGAAAAAAAAAAAACACCACCAGTGCAGGTTCGCAAACTGCGAGCGACTCGCAGAAAGCACACTCCGCAAAAAAATCGAGAGGAGCGAGAGGCGAGCAAAGAAATCGCAGAAACTCGATAGCCGATCGATGCTCCTCCTCGGGATTGAGACGTTCCTGGATCCCGGGGCAGGGGATGTTTCGGCGCAGAGAGGCAAGTACATCGCGCCTCCGCGTAAATCATGATGGCGGCCGGCGTCGTTCCTTCTCTCTCTCTCGCTCTGGACGATAATGTGCGGGCGGCAGCAGGCGGAGAGGTGGCAGAGATACAGGGCCAACTTGCTGCTGGTTGGTGCATGCCAGCTCCGCCCCGGCCAGGATCCCGATAACGATCACTATTATATTACTCCCACGCGACACGTCCCCCGGATCGCTTTCCCCCCGTCGACGCGAGCGAGCTTTTCGGAGCCCGCCGTTTCGTGCATCCGACTCCGAGCTTCTGAATCACTCTGGCATTTGACTCGGAGCTGCCGGGATTAGATGACGAATTTAAGTGGATTGGAAGCTCGGGCTTGGAGATTGAAATTTTGACTGGCTGCGCTTGCTCCTGGGAATTCTTTTATCTTCTGCGCCAAATCGAGCTGTGCGTGTCTTACTGCACGGAACTAAATGCTTCTTAACCGGAATAGATATGCTTCTATGTTATTTTACGCGAAAGATAAATAAAGATAATTTTTTTTTTTAAATTGGGTTTAAAGTAGTTTTTAAAGCATCCAATGAGAAAAGAATGTTATTGAAACAACTGCATTTGATAATTTGATGAATTTTCGGTTAAAATCGATATAAAAATTCTGTCAAATCAACCGAAAATTCAACAGAAAATGCGGTTGTCTCAACCACCTTTTTTCTCATCGTCCGAACAAAATTTCTGGCCAAAATCTTCACAAACTTTTAACCGAAAACGAAGCCGGTCAAAATCAAACCCAAGCCGAACCAGGCGACAAACCTCCTCTACACTGCCGCATCAAAGACACAACCATCTAACAAAACGACAAACAAAAAGCGCACAAGAGAAAAAACTCGCGGAGCACTATCAAACAGAGATCTCCGACTCCCGGGCCCGGGGAGAGATGAAAAAAGAAGGGCCCGTCGGCGGAAACGCAGGCACCGCGTGCAGACCAGTTGCCGGATCGGGCTCGGATGCACGACTGAGAGAGACAGAGAAAGAGAGAGAGCAGGACGAGGAACGGGCTGATCGGCGAGCATCACCTGCTCTCCCCGATCACCCTTGCGATTTCCCCAAGCCTGCGTGCAGCTAACGCCAAAGTGGCCAGAGACGCGGACCAGTCTGCGGAGCGACAGACACCCCGAGAGATCTCCTCGCGCGCTCGTTAACGCCCCTTCATTGCAAGTGATTATTCGACGGAGCCTCCTTGGTGGAACCAAGGCGATTAAAAATTCGGCTTGGCTGTGGATTGATGAATCTTTTTTGTACGAAGCTTGGAATTTTTGAGGAACGGTTGCGGGATAGGAAGATACGTTTTAGAGTCGAGCAAGGCCGCGTCGCAAGAATCGTACGCTTCGATTACAAAATATTTTCTGCGAATTATAATGAACTTGACATTCCCGTGACACTAATAAAAATAGCGTAAAGTTTACTCTATCGACCTGTTATTAAATTACCCTTTCGCTGACCATTTCACGGTCGAATTCGCTTTTCTATTTATAAACCCAGTGCACAATGTCATGTTTCCCCGGACTCGTTGTGTTTCTCTTCCAGAAAAGTTTCGCACGTGAAAACCGAATTCCTTTCTAAGCGAGCTACGCCGGCAATCACTCAAGCCGCGTTATTATTGAAACCGCGCACGTCGGCGAGCCCCCGACTTTAGCATACTTTTTAAGATTTTCTTCGAGGAAGCGTACTTTGCGATGCCAAATTGCCGCAATTAGCTCTCGTCTTTCCGCCGGCGCGATTGTAATGAAAATTACCCACACGGCAGGCAGCTTCTCCCTCGAAATAAAAACTTGGCGGCCGAGCCGGTGCGCCTAAATAATTTTGCGAAAACTCGCGAAATCGGCGATCAAAGGCTAATTTTCTAGCCAGGCTCGATACCAGTCGGAGCCGTTCTCCCTTGGCTCTCCGCTCCTTTCTTCCCCCGTCGACGCTGCTCGCGTCGCGCGCATATATAGATAAAAGTCGTGGAAGCCAATTTACGTGTCAGCTTGTCAGGCTGTAATTTCAGCGTCCTCTCTCTCTCTCTCTCTCTCTTGCTCGCGTATGCAAGCGTTGAACTTATGTATACACAAAGGGAGCGAAGGCTTTGGTTTCCCTCGGCGCGGAGGATAATTGCGCGACCGAAAAACCGCTCGATTTCAAAATATGCCGGCAGAAAGGGCCCCAAGGCACCCCGAGTCCAACGATAATCGCACAAGAGACCATTTTTTTTAGGGGAATCGATGATCCTGTCAGTCGTATTATATCGGCGAACGTTCATTATATCAATTACCCGGGGTTTTTTTTATACTTGTTTCCGAGCTAATTTACCGGGGAGGCTAGCAACTACTCAAATGTCCAATGTAAATTAAATGAAAAAAGCGGCCACTTGGATTTTTGTTTACAAATTTATTTCTTAATTTGAACAACTGCAAGGCTCTTTTTTTTTCTGTATGTACAGCGATTAAATCTTACAACTATTCAAGTCTTTTACATATCACACTCGCACATGTACAAAACAGTTATTTTACAATTTAACAACTTATAAAGAAATAACGTGAATGAATACTACTAGGGCTACTACTCATTCAAACAAAGAACAGATCCATTCGGTGTCATTCGAATTTTCCAAGTCATTTTTCAATGTACTTTCTGTATCAAAATCAAAACTACCTAAAAGATCTTGCCAAATTGCGTCACAATCAGTTTGAATTTTTTCATTAGAGTTAACATTTAAGCTTACATTTTCATTCTCATTTATACTCTCAGAATTTAAAAATTCATTTATATCAAAGTTATCAATAGAACATACATCCGAGTTATTAACCACCACTTTTGAACATTCTATTTCATTTTCTTCTTTTTTAATTTGAATTAATTCCAAGTCTTTGCTAAGGTTCTCTTTACACTCTTTCTTTGCACCATTTTTCTTTTTAATTAATTCGTTAAAATCAAACTTTTCATACAACTGTCTTTTTCTACTGAAAAATCTAGTTTTTGGTTTTTCCTTGACTGAATTTCTCATGGATAAATTATGACTTGAGTTTTCAGTGTTACTAAATACTGAATTATTAACTAATGAGGTAGGTGTTGTTCTAATTAACCTATTTTTGATATGAGATAACTGTGAGTCCTTTTTACATGACCCACCATTATTATCATTATCTTTAATGAACACGTAACCCTTTTGAGGTAGTTTCTCTAACTTGTAATTTACAGACTTTGAAACGATTAATTTTGGTTTCGTACTTACATTATTACTAATACTATTATTAACTACAGAAATTTCGCATTCATTACTTACAACAGTAGAAAAATCTTGTGACTTATTTACATTCTCTTCTACAATTATACTAGTGGAGTTCGACAGTTTGTCAGGAACTGATGCAACACTGGAGTTGTAGTAGCTAGCAGTGTCTTTGCAAATGGTTTCACTACTAGGTGTTCGAGGCGGGGTATAAGCAAAAAAATCCAGTAAAGTGTCTTGATCGGATTTTAGATGCTTTAATGCTAAGTCATCCCAATTTTCTGACCAGTCCTTTCCAACTGGCCTATTAATAAATAAAGGGTTGTCATAGCCAACAGGCCATGTGCACTGTAGAAGAAAAAAAAAAGTTAATGCCCCAAAAGATTATTTTAATTGCAATAAAAGTATTAATATTACCTTGTTACTAGAGCACATGAACATAGCCTCTTGTCCATTAAGTTGATAAGCTTTAATTTTTGCCTTAATTCCATTTTTTGAACATAAAGGACAAAACTCTTGCATGCTGAAAGTTTAAAAAGTAGCAACGCTTTGAATTAATAAAAGTTAGGTTAGACTAACAACGATTCAATATCGCCAATTATTTCAGTTCATACTTTTGTCATCTAAAAATATTCACTTCCGTGCTCTTCAATTGTCAATCTACAACTGCAATACTTTTACTGTCATGCTTCTATAGACGCTAGATTCACTTTAACCACGTGCGAGTTCGGACCGGTGAGGTCGAGATAGTTTACATCTTTCATGTTTATAACCTTTCGAAATTAATTCCCACGAATCAACCATCCAGCGACATCTACGGGTTACAGGAAAAACGAAATATATGGAATGACGTTACCACTTACCACTAAAAATTTTACGAAGCATTTCTACGAAAGATACAATTGGTAAACATGCGGAATAGTGCTCGACTACCAATAACAAGTGAGCTTTAACAAGTAAAAAGTTGTATTATAGACAAGTAAAAACTTGTCTATAATTGGTTGGATATATATAAACGCGTTCATTGAAGACTACGTTTGCGTGTGAACGTTTACCACAAGCAAAGCGTGTAGCTGTCAAAGTGTCAATTGAGTTACATATATATTTTAACTACGTGGAACATAAAAAAATGTTACATGCAGCGGCATACATTAAATAATGCTTACAAAGATAGAGTTAAACCTGTTATACCTCATAATCTAACATTGACAATTTGTTCAGGACCGAATGAAGACTATTTGGAACGCTTTTCCTAATTTATTTTATAAATATATCGCTGCAAATTTAAAAGTTAGTATAAGAATATAAATAACAATGAAGATTTGAACTTATCATCAATGTTTTATTTCCAGAACATAAGATCAATTGGATAATGATGAAGCATCAGCATTAGCACATCTACAGCAGGTAAATTTAAAAAAAAAGAGCTAACTAGTGATTGCTGTATCTGTTTAAAAGTTCAAAAAGACTCAAAGTCCTTGGCCTTTACAATTGATTATAGCATCATTGGTTTCATTATCATGTTTTTATAACAAACTTCTTTTCTTGAGCTTTTTTTTAATGATAATTGATAATGTATATTATTTTTGAACATTTTTAATTTATAATTTCGAATTAAATAAGTAAAACCTTTGATTTTATACTTAAATAATACTTTCAGATGCATAATTTCAGAAAGTATAAATTTCACAGCTTCCTATTTTTTTTATTACAGACATGGGTTCAGTAAACAGAGGTAGTCCATTCTTATCTTTAAAAAAAGACGTCTTAAAATTAATTCAAAATAAAGTGTTTCTGGGAAAATATACTGAAAGACGATATGTGGAAGCACTCCAGGCCTATAGGTATGACAATACATTTTTTACTTTTGAACCTTTAAATATTTTGCAAAATATAAAATATATTTTTTTTACAGAGACATTATTGTTATTGAACCAAGTGAAGACATTGTATCAAATTTAATGCAAACAAAGCAGGCATTAGAGTTATATACAAAAAACAAATGGATAGGAATCTCAAGTGAGAAAGTTTCATCCAAATTTAATTATTAAAATACATATTGAAAATTTTCCTAAAATTGAAATTTTTTTTAGATGATCCACAAAATATTGACTCTAATGTCTGTCTCTTGTGGGTTCAATTGAATGATGTACCAATTGGAAAACATTGGTTTCAAATGAATGCTATTAGATTCGAAGCATCAGAGGTTATTTTAGAAATTGAATATGTTCAACCTTATCGTGCACCCGATAAGAGTTTCAACAACAATGAGTCAGATTTTCCCTCATTCGAATTTAAAGAGGTACGAGTGCTTTTACATTTTTTAAGATTCATTATTTGTTTAATTTCAATATTCAAATAAGTAATTTCTTTTTAGATTTTTACATACCAGAATTTGAGAGAAGCAATAAAATTTAGTGCAATTTTGATCATGACTCTTATAACTTTTACTATCGAAGCTCTTAAATATCTAGGAGATTACAGTATAAAATTGAGTCATGTGTTTGTATCATTGGTACACGTCTCTACACCAATTTGTTTAGGAATATTTGAATTTTTGACAAAATGTGTTGGTGGACTTTATTGGCTTATTTATGTCTTGTTTAGAGGCACACCAAATACCCCAATTGTACCAGGAGCTCTGATGGCTAGTAATCAAAGGAAATTTGCTGGAAGACAAAGTTATAGACCATTAGACTACAGGCAATCAAATTTTAATCCAAATTATGAACAAAGTTATTCACAAAGAGATTGGCATAAATATGAAAGATAAAACAGTTATTTGTACTTGATTAGACAATTTTTTATAAAATGGTGTTAACTTTCTACAATGTAAGATGATGGAGGATTATTTTCTATGGTGAACTAAATGATATTACTAATTTTATATTTATATAAATCCTATGAAGAATCTTTTTATAAAACCAATTGAAAATACATGCAATATTTTGTTAAAAAAATAAAAAAGCAGTTTAAATGTAATTTTATTTTCAAGTCTTTAATGAAAATCAATTAACATATCCAAATGTATACCTTTACTTTTTATACATTTTTTTAAAATATAATAAAGCTTTGTGTCGATACAAGTTTGTATATAAAGGAATGATATATTTATCAGAATTATTGTAAATAGTAGTAACATATATTCTAAAGCTTTGTGTTTCACATTTTACAATAAATTCATGCTTTTGTAATGCCAATAACACCACAAGCTAAGCGACCTCCTGCATTTCCAGTAGTTTTTGAAAGTTCATGACCACCTTTGCCCAAGTCATCTGGATCAGCATGAACCTAAAATGAAATAACAAAACGTTTATTATCAATTAATAGACAATCTTTATTAATAAAAAAATTCTTACCACAAGTGTTCTGCCAATAATGTTGTTTGCACCCTGGAGTTGAATTTGACTGTCAGAGATGCTAACTTTTGCTACACCATCAGCTCCAGCAGTTACATTTCCAAGATCTCCAACGTGACGAACGCTATCAGTTGGTCCTCCATGATCTTTGCCGAGCGGGTTAAAGTGTGGTCCTGCACTGGTGCAGCCTTGCAAGTAGAATAGAAATTTAATATACAAAGCTTTCGATTATGAAACGATTACATAAAACTTCGTGTAAAGCAGAATCACCATTGGTATTATCTCCAAACTCGTGAATATGAAAGCCGTGAAGTCCCTGCTTCAAAGACGAAACTTCGCCGCTGACCTTGACTGGGTCGCTTGGACTCTACAAATAAACAGAAGAATAAAACTAAAATGTCGGCATTTATTGCATATCACTACTTGCGTAGTAAGCATAAAGTCTAACATTGGCTGAATGTGAAGAAGCTTGACAATTGTTAAAATATTTGTAAAACGCAAAAGCCGGTTTTCACTCACCCCTTGCTCAAAGAAGAGAGTTCCCTTAGCATCGCCTTGAAGAACGCAAACTGCCTTGACAACCATCCTGCCTCAACAAATGCCGGATTCCAACAAATATAACGAGAGAAAAAGCTAAAGCGATGCGCTACACTCCGCCTTTATCGTCCAACAGTCGGTGAGATTCGCTCTCGGAAAAAATTAATGAAAACTTGTGCTGAATCACGATAGCACGATGCAAGTTGGGTGCCGTGTGAAAAGAGACAAGAACTTGTCTTCGTATATAATTTAGCCGCCGAGTCTCGAGTATGATAATTGCACGAGAGAAAATACAAAAGTGCGTTTCGAAAATTGACAGGTGACACCATCGTGCGGTTTTATTCGCAAAATCTTTGCAGATTTACTTACCGGCAGTTCCCGTCTGGTTCTGCTGGCGCTGCACACGATTTCCGCGAAGCTACTGTTTTAGGGATGGTCTGGGAGCCGGTATACCTATACCTATAGGCTGGTAGGTGGTGGCTTTGCTACTACCGCGTCAAGCGTAGCGTCGTCGTTTGGCGAAGTATTTGTTGTCAGTATTGTGATTGTTTTTAGGTAATTCTTCTTTAGGATCTTGCAATTTAATAAAATTTTGTGATTTAAATTACGAGTAATCGTAATAAATTGTTACAGATGTAATATGTTAATAAACAATTTTCTAAAGCGTATTTGTGGATTCTTTTTTTTAAATTTCTAACCTAAACTAAGTTTCCAATTTAAACAATGTTTATAACATTTAGCGTATGCTTGTATGCGACACGGAAGATATTTAAAATCCATGGACATTGGTCGCTTGAAATAAAAATAATTCTTAACACTTGTGAAAAATTATATTTTGAAATCTAAACTACTAATAACTGTTAATTGAGTTTTGTCTTAATTGAAAATTATTTTATTTTATATCTACTCGGAAATATTGTTTTTAATGATTAAAAGTAAGATATATCAAATCTTAATTTTAATAAAATTAAAATTACAGGTAGAGTAAAGTATGCCATTAAATGCAGAGGATACTGTAGCTGGTGAAGAGACATTGGAAGAAAATGGACAAATTCAGACTGAATCAGAGGAGGCCAAACCTCATTTTGTCTTACCTGTAGTCAAAACTAATCCTGATGGCTGGGGACCTTGTGAATTACCAGAACAATTTAGAGACATTCCGTATCAGCCATATTCCAAGAGCGATCGTCTAGGAAAAGTAAATTCAATTAATTTCTTGCTATTTATATTTTCCTTAACTATTCTTCCATATTTGATTGTTTCTACTTTTTTATAACAGATTGCTGACTGGACCCTTCCAGCTTTTGATAAAAAATATGGAAGTAAGTATAATTATAGAATAATGTGCTAATACCGGCTAATGTCAATTTTTTTCTTATTGCATTGTAGATGGTGAATTTTATAGTGATTTTAGGGTGTACTTAATTACTGCAAAATATAAGAAAGCTATCCTCATTTAAATTAACACTCCATTTTTGCATTTGTTATAATAAAAAATTAGTTTCATTTGATAGGTTTTCTAATTTTTAAAAAACAATTTATCATAGTAAAGTTAAATAAAAAAAATACTTAAACTGAAGAGTTTTAAATAAAAAATTACTTTGAATTTTTTATTTAATTACCATTTTAAAAATAGTAAATAATAATTATTTTTACAGATAAGTATGCTTCACAATTTGGTTCCGGAAACCAATACTCTTATTACCATGAGGAAGACGAATCTACTTTTCATCTGGTGGATTCAACTCGCATTCAAAAGCCTCCCTATCAGCGCGGTAAATTTGGCCGTCACAACCGTCTACGAGGCCGCGGTGGAGCTCGTTCCGCATTCCAAGCTCAGATGCAAGCTCTCGGTAAACTGAAGCTCAGAGACAGAGATCGCAAGGGACAAACGAAGCGATGGACTCGCCAGCTAGGTCCTAGAGGCAAAGGTCAAGCTCCGATCAAGATACGAGACGCTTCCGTCACTGTTAAACCTGACTGGGTTACGGTCGAGGACATGGACTTCCCTCGACTTAGCAAACTCGCCCTTCCCGGTGTTAAAGAAGGAGTGGACGTTGCTTGTTGCGGATCTTTAGAGTATTATGATAAGAGTTACGATAGAGTGAATGTCAAGAAGGAGAAACCGTTGCAGAGAATCGATCGCATTTTCCACACTGTTACTACTACGGATGATCCCGTCATTCGTAAATTATCCAAGACTGAAGGCAATGTTTATGCCACTGATGTTATTTTAGCAACTATTATGTGTTGCACGCGCAGCAATTACTCTTGGGATATTGTAATTGAAAAAATAGGAAACAAGCTTTTCTTTGACAAACGAGATAATACTGAATTTGATTTACTGACTGTCAATGAAACGAGTGTCGAGCCTCCGCAGGACGACGGAAATTCTTTAAATTCTCCGAGAAACTTAGCCTTGGAAGCGACATTTATTAATCACAATTTCTCACAACAAGTACTCAAATCTAATGAGCAAAGATTCAAATTTGATGAACCCAATCCGTTTATTTCGGACGAAGAAGAAGGAGAAGTAGCGAGCGTAGCCTACAGATATAGAAAGTGGGACTTGAATAATGGCATTTCGTTAATTTGCAGATGCGAGCACGATGCTGCAATGCAAGGTCCGAATAATGAGACCCAATTTTTAACAATTAAAGCTCTCAACGAGTGGGATTCAAAGATATCAAACGGAGTGGAGTGGCGTCGAAAACTGGACACCCAGCGCGGAGCAGTTTTGGCTAATGAACTGCGGAATAACGCATTCAAACTAGCCAAATGGACTGTTCAAGCTCTTCTGGCTGGCTCAGATCAACTGAAATTCGGTTATGTATCCAGAGCGAGTGTAAGAGATTCCAGTAAACACGTAATTTTAGAAACTCAGCAGTATAAACCTGCCGAGTTCGCCAATCAAATAAATCTGAATATGGATAATGCTTGGGGAATTCTGCGATGTATTATTGATATCTGCATGAAGCAGAAGGACGGAAAGTATTTGATCATGAAAGATCCAAACAAACCGATGATTCGGTTGTATGATATTCCAGACAACACATTCGATAGTGAAGGAGATGAAGACGACGATGATGAACAAGTAAAAGAAGCCTTTCAGAGTTAATAGAGGCAATCCACTGTATCTAGTCACTAAACATTTTTTATATTTACTTTTTTATTTTACAACGTAATAGACTTGCTATATTAAAGTGCGAAAAGAAATTATGCAAAGTAATAAAATGATTTTATTCACTCTCAAAATGTCCATCTGCAACTTTTATTAAATCCTTTCATATATTTGCGCAAGTATCTTTTTTATTACACTTTAAGTTTATAAATGAATTATTATAAAATATTAACAATACTATGAGCAAAACTACAAACGGTAAAATAATTAATTTAGAGATTGGTAAAGTAGAATCGTACAGTCGTCGATAAATTAGTACTCTATGGCAAGCGATACCTTTTGCAGTAAATTCTTTTACATCGACACAGATACCACAAAAATTTTTGAGTTTCGCCATCATACGTATATAGGTGCGCGAAAACGTTAGAAAACGGTTTCATCTTGTAACGGTACAAAAAAATTTGAAATAACGGAATGACGCTTGAACGACGGTTGTAAACCAAAAATGGCATTTTTTTGCAAGCAAAAAGGAAAAGTTTAAAGAGGAATTTAGGAAGAACTGGATAAAGTGTATATTTTGTAGTAAAAATAATTTTGCAAGTAGAGCAATTCGATTAAAAACAAATGTTTTTTTATAAGCTTTTAAATGAGTATTTTCTTTAACCTTTAAATACTATATGTACGTATTCATCTAGTTTCTCTAAAGTGATTAATTAATTAAAAATATGACCTATATTTAATTTTAAAAGTCCCTTAATAATTTTTAATGCAGTTAAAGCAATTTTCTTTCAAGAGTTAAGGTACAAGAAGCAAAGCCGTATATTTTAATTAATTTGTGCCCAAAAAAGTAAACTAGCACAAGAGACCAAAGTTCAGAACGCGGAGACATTTAAATCCATAAAAGTGACTCAGTGGCAGTGTAGCAATTAGAGCGCACCTCAAGAAAACTCCGGCGAAACGAAAAAGGCCCGAGCGAGCGCATAAGTACTTAAAAGCGGCGCTCTCATTTTGCCCATATCTAAAGCTATCAATCCGGTGATTCATCGTCGAGCCTCGAAAAAGCACGCAGCGGCAGGCCTCAGGGAAGGTGCGTGATGCGGCGCCGCGACCTCCGGGCTCGCGGGCGTCGAATCGCGCGCCAGAGCGCCGGTTGGCCGCGCCATGTTTCCCTTCCAGGGCGGCCGGTGGCGAATCGCGGCTCGCCGGGGGCCCGCTTCGATTGCAGATGGCCGCGGCAGCGAGCTCGGTGTCCTCAAGAACTCGGTCTGTTTTGGGTGTGCGTCCCTCTCGATTCGCCTTCGCCGAAATCCACGTCGCAGCGAGGTAGTAGGAGTAGCAGCGAGCAGCCGCGCAGCCACAGCAGGAGCTTTGCGAATCGAGCGCGAGCGGGATGACCGGCACTGTTCTCCCGCAGCTCTCGAGCGGCGGCAGCAGCGACGACTCCTCGCGAGCGGCGCGCTAACGACGCGACGGCGGTGGCATATACCTATCAGCGGCGGCATCGGTTCAGTGTGCGCTGGCTGTACGGACGGAGAGGAGCGGCGAGCTGCGAGCGCGAGGCAGGAGCAGAGTGTGTGGCATACGGGCGGCGCGCGCGCGTGTGTGAGTGCGGCCGCAGCTCTCGGCGACGACTGGACTTTTGGGATTCGGTTAGCCGCGGAGGACTACGTTAGACTCTTGTCGCTCGGCACGGACGGCAGGGACCGCTTTGGCGCGCGAGACTGCTTGGGGAGAGGTCGCGTAGCAGGACGGACTTGGCGGAGCAGTAGAAGCAGCCGCAGCAGCAGTACGGGGGGTTAAGATGGCGGACGCTGACTCAAGGGTGGACCGCTCGGACCCGGAGCTGCGTATCCTCTCGGTCGACCGGAACAGCTTCAACGACCCGGCCACTCAGGCGGAATGGACGCAGAAGAAGCTGGTCTGGGTGCCGTCGGAGCAGCAGGGCTTCGTCGCCGCGAGCATCAAGGGCGAGCGGGGCGACGAAGTCGAGGTCGAGATCGTCGAGACCGGCAAGCGCGTCCTCGTCGCCAAGGACGACATCCAGAAGATGAACCCGCCCAAGTTCGACAAGGCGGAGGACATGGCCGAGCTCACCTGCCTGAACGAGGCCTCGGTCCTGCACAACCTCAAGGACCGATACTACTCCGGTCTTATTTACGTGAGTAAATAACCCCAACCTCTTGCCTTCTTACTCTCTCGCTCTTTCTCTCTCTCCGTCTCTCTGCTTCTCTCTCCCTCGTGGGCGTCGTCTCCGTGCAACAGGTTACACGCAGACTCTACGTCCTTTCCTGCCTCTGCCTTTCATTCTCCCTCTCTCTCTCTCTCTGGCTCTCCTGCTCGCGCGTTCTCTCTCTCTCTCTTTCTCTGACGCAGGCCCCTAAATCGGGCGTTTCCTAGGACTACGCGCCGCGCACTTCCGAACATTATCGCCGCGATAAACCTGCCACGGATGCTACCTGACTCAGCGCGTCGCGGAGCGCGCGAAATACGAAGAGGCCGCCGCCGGCTCTTTAGCCGCCGTCCCCGCGATAAGGTACACACGTACAATCGGTGCAGCGCTCCGGAGCCGGGAAATCGATTTCCGAGGGGAAGGCGCCGATAAGGACGAAAACAATGCTTATCGGGGGGCCCCGATTAGCCGCCGCGGGGGGATGCACGCGCGTCGCGTCGCTCGGCTCCCTTTGTAATCAGCTGCGTGTCAGCTGATCGCCGCGAGATGTACTTGAACTTGCGCGCTTTTCCGAGCCCGTTAAACAACGCTAAATTAGCCGGGAGCGCGCGCGGGGGCGAGGCTTCGAGTCCCGTGGCAGGCCCAATAATTTAACTGGATCGGGGAGATAGCGAGACGATCCCCGGCGCATTAGCATGCTGTTTACAGTGCCGATTAGGCGCTCCCGGCTACATAGTTTAATTCGCCGATGCGGGAAGCGTTACGTAAGGCGCCCGCCTCTCGAAATAGTTGAAACAAAGCGCTTCCGCGGCGCTCGCGTTCTTTTTTAACGCTCTGTCTTTCTGCTTAACGGCGAGTCGGCGGCGGCTCTTCGACTTTCCCCCCGGAGCTCCGAATGATAAATACCCGCGCCGAGTGGAAAATGCATGCTAAAAAGGAGAGCAGGCTGTGCATACCTGCCGCTCGCGGATTTTCAAGTCCGATTCGCGTGGGTGTTCTCTATGGGCTGCGGAAATGCGAGATCGTTCCTTTTCCAAGATCGCTGATAAATCGCTCGGCAGTTTTAAAACGCGGACTGTCCGCTGCGGACGGAATTTAAACGAAGCCATTCTTTTTCTATAAGTAAGGCAGCGTTTTAATTTTAGTTTTTCTTTTTTCTGCACGCTCGACGCCGCAGTCGTAAATTGACCCTGCGAGTAGCGTGAAAAAGCACGTACGAGCAATTTTATTTTAGTTTCATTAAAGTATACAAGACAAAATTTTAAAATTGCTTTTAAAGCACTAATGATTCTAAACACGAAAATTAAATGCCGCCTCGATATCTATCAATTAAGTCACCGACCTTCGACCGGAAAAATTCTAAACACATTATCAAGAGACAAACAATGAAATTTCAATTAAAAGCTCTTATCGGCCCCGCGGACTGGCGAGAAACATGAAAATCGCGAGTCTGGCTACTGAACTCGGCGTCGGCAACTGAAACAATAAAAGTCGGCCGGCTCTGTTATCATAGAAAACAACTGTTGCCGCTCGTGAGCTCGCCTCCCCCGCCGCTGCCCTCTCTTTGTCTGAGAGAAAGCAGTCGAAAATCCGCGCTCACGAGCCGCGCGGGGACTCTCACAAAGAGCCGCGGCCGCGCGTCCGGACGACGGAGACGACGACGACGACGACGACGACGACGTCGTCGTCGTGACCCGAGTCCCCGCGGTACGTCGCTCAGTGACTCACGGCCGGCTGATTCAGCTCTCACTCACACCGAGGCGCGCACGCGAGAAGGATAAAAAAAAAAAGCGGCGGCGGCAGCGGAGGCGCGCCACTCGCGAGACTAAGAGAGAGAGAGAGAGTCGCCATCTTGGGCGCAAACGTCGCCCCCAGAAATTTCGCTGCCGCGACACATCGCGGCGCGCGCCGCCGCCGCCGCCGCCGAGAGCTTATTTACTCGCGTTGCGAAAAATTTCACGGCCGAGTCAGCACGGCCGGGCAACAAAGCCGCACTGACAGCCCCGCGAGGGAGAGTCACGCCGAAGCGATGCGCCGTGCAATTTCTTTTTCGCAAGGCCGCCGCCGTTGAATCACGGCGGAAAAACGCCGAAGGGGGAGGGGGGGCGGGCGAACCGTTACGGGCTCTCCGATTAATGGGATTAATAAATTTACGATGCGCTCTCCTTATCGGAGAACCGTATACCGAGCGATGAAGTCATCCGATCATCGGAGAGAGAGAGAGAGAGCGCAGTGGGGCTCCGCATTCCTTCGAAAATTTCCTCCTCCGTCTCCCGGGAGGCTCCGAGGAGGCATCGCTTTTTTAGGCTTTTCCTGGAATTACGTAGCCGAAGATAAGGCCGCACCGAGAGACAGAGAGAGAGAGAGAGCGCTCTCGCATTTTATCCCGCAATTGATATAGCTGCATGCAGAATTCATCCTTATCGGGCCGGAGGTCTGTGACCTCCCATTCGGCTCAAAGTACGACAATGACGAATTCTTCGCGCTAAAAAGCAACAATTCCACCCGCCCCGCGGAGCGTCGAGCCTCGGCGAGGTCCTCGGCTCTCTCTCTCTCTCTCTCTCTGCGCCGGAGGAAGAAAGGAAGTGCCGGCGGTACTTTCGCAATAATGCCCGCGAGCGCGAATTTATATATTGTGCAAGCCGCTGCTCCGTATAAGGCGCTGCTTTGACCGATTTAATCGAGGGACCGAGAGCGAGAGAGAGAGAGAGAGAGAAAGACCTTGCGAAAATACTCCAGTCACACGCACGTGCACACAGCGAGTACGAGGCAAGGCAGCCAGGCACGGCCAGGCAGGCTAATATTAAAGTCAAGCACAAGGAATTCCGAGAGTTTGCGAGAGCCGCGCGAGCGCGCCACGTTCAATTTCGCCGCTTATCGCGAGTGCCGCGAGCAATGAGCTGTCCGGAGGCTCTCGGCAGATTCTTTATTCGCGGCGACATCGAATGTTTCTTTTTTTTCGAGCCTCAATTGCACCGCCCCGCCGGAATGCAGGAGATAAAGGCTCTTCGACGGGAGGCTGATTTATATATATATTCTTTTGGCTGATTTATATATATATTCGCCTCCGAGACCGATCGAGGCGCGGGGGCGCACGCGCTTCGATCGCCCGAAAATAAATCGGGCCATTCCGATGGAAAAGAGCGCGCGTCCGCGGAGAAACCTCGGCGCCGGGATCGTGACTCGAAAGCGCGCCGCCGCCGCCGCTACGGGCATAACAGTAGTCGCGGCCGTATTGACAATAATGACGTCAGCGTCCGCGCGACCGGGAGAAAGAAAGAGTGCGCCTGGCACGTGCGCCGCGGACTTTTTCCCGCGGACGCGCGAGCCGCAGCGAGGAGGCCGATGACGTCACCGCCGAAGGGACGTCCCTCCGCGCGACGAGTAATCGCCGAGTGCCGACCGCTGACTTCTGAGCGGGCTTGATTTTTCAAATGAGACGCCGCGAGTCGGGAAGGGAGAACTACGACGGGCGGAGCGAATTTCGGCTGGGCGCAAAAAGCGCTGGAAAGTAGCGGACAGGCATACGAAATGTCTCTGAGGCGTAATTCAAATGACGCGGAAACTCGATAGGCCGAGTGGCGATGATGAGCCTCGGCGAGCCTTCGGCAAGAGCGAGCCTATCGCGGGGATTTCAGAAACTTTTTCAGCGAGCGGCAAATGACATCATTTGGTCGACTTCACATCGGGAGCCCCTTTATTAAAGGAATTCCATTCCACATGACTCCCTGAAAGTTCCGGCACGAGAGTTTCTCTCGAAAGCCCCACATGAAACTCGGCGCATTAATAACAACTTTTACTGATTGCTCAGAGCCGCGCGCTTGGCGCGCATTTCTTTTTATCGGACCGCTTGATGATCGAAGCGGGCTCTCGCGAGCCGAAGGCGCGGCGAAAGATTCGCGACTCGTCTCGCCTCGGGGCCGCGTCGAGTTTCGAGCGGCTTTGTTTATTATTCCAGGCGACGGCGCTTTTATTTTCCCGATTTCGCCGTGACCTGCACGCCCACGATATCTCTCTCGATTTGGACGTCGATTTCGCGCCGCGTCGAAAGTTGCTCGCTCCTCTCGCGCGCCGGTCATTCTGCCAAATACGGCAGAAAAAAGGCCGGCTCGCGGGGGCCCCTCCTCCCCC